>CM070602.1:11470711-12670711 GCA_036346395.1 Hsuehochloa calcarea
AAAGCCGATTTTTTCTCACAAAAGAAGGAAGTATCCTGCACACTAAAGCCAGAGACAGAGCAATGATAGAGAGATGAAACAGTGAGCAAGCACCGGACTATTACGCAATGCTGCATTACTGCATACATACATAAAGCCGGGACAGAAAGAGGATTGAGAAACAAACAAAAGGCAGATCATACGGGCAATGGTAGGGCCCCTGTAGAAAGTGTATAAGCTGATTTATAAACCCCTACGGCGCTGCCATTTTTGCTGCTCTGAAATCATCCTAAGAGGCGAAGAGCAAGACACAACCACGATCTCGTATCAGCTCAGTTCCAAGCCAAGAATTGACACACAGCTCACCAAGCTCACAAGGCAAGAGCAATGACGAGTAGGCAAGGCGAGGAGGGCCATGGCCAGCCGCTGCAAGAGGAGGATTACATCGACATGGACTTGAGCTCAGCAGCAGCCGGAGAAGCGCCGCCTCTGCCGAGGGAGTTCGAGTTCCACATGTCGGCGCCGCTGGACCGGTGGGGGGAGCCCCTGGCGTCGCCGGCCGACGAGCTCTTCTACAAGGGGAAGCTGCTGCCGCTGCACCTGCCGCCGCGCGTCCAGATGGTCGAGGAGCTCCTCGACGGCTGCGTTGCGGCCGACGTCGGGCGGCGGCTCCTCGCCATAAGCACCGCCCCGGCGACGCCGTACGAGTCGTGCAACGCGTCGCCGGCGAACTCGTGCTACGTCAGCGGGGAGCTCAACGTGGAGGAGTACTTCCAAGAATACGCGGCGGGCGTCGCGGCCGCGGCGGCTGCCTGCGAGAAGAAGCCATGGTCCAGGAAGCTCAACTTCATGAGGCAGCTCAACTTTGGCCTCAAGCTCAAGGCCTCGAAAGCTTACCTCAAGACGATATTTGCCGCCAAACCAGGAAACCCGGACGAGAAGAACTTTCTTGGCGCAACGAGAGGAGCAAAAGAGCTCTCCCATGGCCATGGCCACCTCAGGGCATGGAGGAAGAACCCGTTTGGGCAGATCAGAAGCAACAGGTGCATCGCCGACTCGCAGAGCGGCGGCGGCCGTGGTGCACCTGGAGGAGGGAGGCTCAAAGAGCGCGAGCACGGGCACGGGCACGGGCACAGAAGGTCCTTATCCAGCGTCATCGTCCGGTACTCGTCGTCGAGCAAGACGTCCCCTGCGCCGCCGTCGTCTTCGTCGTGCTCGTCGTCGAAGTCCTCCACCTCGTCGTCGGTTCGGAGCTCGAGCGAGTCCGACGGCGCGGGGCCGGCGCTGCGAAGGAGCAGCAGCGCGAGCTTGGAGGTGGAGAATCCGATCCAGGGGCTGATTGCCTACTGCAAGAAGTCCCAGCAGCAGGCCTCGGCGAGGAAGAGCGCCGGCGACGCCGGGTTCCGGTTCTTGTCGGCGGCGGCGTCCAAGATCGCTGCAGAATCCGAGGGTGTAGAGGATCTGATTGAGATTTGCAGAGGATGACACTGATGAATGAATGAATGTACAATGATGCAATGCATTCTGAATTTTTAGTAACACTGAAACTTGTGTTCTTGACCACCATGTGTCATGATGTGTTCAAATGAACGGCCTCTGAACTTTTCATCGTAGATTGTTTTTTTCGGATTGTGTGACTTGTAGTGTAATTTCTGTCAAGTGATAATCATGTTAATATGTAAAGAAGTCTACAATTTGAAATAGATGTAGAGTACCAGTCCGGAGCAGATTCTTTAACTCTTAAAATGCATTGCAAAAGGATTCTAATAATTTTTTTTGTAGGATTATGGTCAAAATTTGCATACGACCCTACCAGAATCTACTGATTCTAGTGATTTATTATAAATAATTATCTGCGTATGTCTGTTTTATTGTAAATTTTTTACTTTTATTTCTTCATATCTATTATAATTTGCATAAATAACAAATGATTTTTCATTTGCCCCATATTTTGGTAAACAAAGGTTCTAAAAATATAGTTTTAAAAATATGAAAGTGTTAAAATACAAAGTAGATTTAAAAGGTGTTTCTTTGGTAGAATAAGATGGGATCTTAGATTCTACATCGATCCTACGATTCGCGATCCTACCGAAGAATCTCCTATCCGATTCAAGATCACGGTTTTGACAACCTAGTCACATTTGTCTTTCAGAAAGATATCACCTCGCACTGTGACAAGAGGCTTACGTAACAGGTTACAGGTAAGGCCCCGCATGCACCAATAGACTGATTCACCAGACTATATACATGAAACCTTCATTTTCTGACAGTAGGATACCGTATCATTAATTAATCAGTTTAATCAGCATCAAGCTACGATCTTATGTTTAGTAATCACATATACTACCATGTGCAAAAAAAAAAAAAATACAAGAGCACGGCATCTTGTTTTAAGGGCACACTGAGTTTCAGTGGCCGACACAAAAAACTTGCAAGCTAAAAAAGGGCTCAATTTTTATTATACAGCACATCAGTGTATGTAACTATGTATTACTTGCCAATACCAGCATCATGCTCATCTTTTAAGCTAAGGATCATCAGAAAACAAGCATGTGTAATTGGTTGAGCGGCAAAATTAAACAAGAAAAGGAGGAAAACAATGCAATGTGGGGGAAACAATAGAGGCACACAACTTTCTGTTCCCATCAATGGCTGTCTAAGTCACCATGGATTAGTACCTTTTCTAAATGCTTGAGTAGATTTGGGAGGGTCACTTTTATTTCATTGCTCATCTTTTCTTTCCTTCTCTGAATTGCGAATTTGATCATGTCCAACTTGAACAATGTGAGCAATGACAGCAATTGCTCACCATAAGGCTAAGGTAATTAAGCTAGCAGGCCAAAGCATTTTGGTAACTAAACCGGCTCAATTCTTGTATGTTCTACTACATATATAGTATATCTTGTGAGCAGCCTTTGGTTTTTCTAGCAGAAATTGGTAAATCATTTATACCGAACTAAGGGTAGGTAGATGTTGAGATAAAACAAAGAGATTGGTAGTTCAAGGGCACAAATCTAAAGCAGAAAACAAGGACCAGATTCCATATTTTACTCATGTTTGGAGTCATGAAAGCTGCAATGCAACAGACAAGATCAGCTAGCTTACATCACAATCTATTATCTTATTAAAGCAGAATTAAAATAAGCTATCATGTTCACTCTTAAGAGATAAAAATTTTCACTTTAATTAATGAAAAAAGATAAAGATCTACACCGTCGATCGTGGTGGGTCTAGATTATAACTGTCTAAATTAAAAGAAAGAGTCAATGTCAAGTAAAATAAAGCTGAAATTCAGAATAAAAAATAAAATAAAATAAACAAATTGATTTTCATACCAATTCCTAAGTAAAATAGTCCATATCAAGTACAATAAAACCAAAATTTAGAATAAAAATAAAATAAAATAAACAATTTGATTTCCATACAAATTTCTAAGTAAAATCCTAAATAATTATAATTCGGAATAAAAATATTAAAAAAATGGAAATTAGATTTTTATACAAAATCCAACAAAAAATAACTAAAATTCAAAATAAAAATAAAATAAAACTAGCAATTTGATTTTGATACAGATTCTAATAATTATAATTTAGGATAAAAATTAAACAATAATTGGCAATTAGATTTGTATACGAAATACAACCAAAAAATAATTGAAATTCCTAATAAAAATAAAATAAAATTAGATTTCAATAAAAATTTCAAATTAAAATCCCTAAATGACTGTAGTTCAGAATAAAAGAATTAACAATTGAACTCATATACGAATTCCAAGAAAAAAGAACTAAAATTCAGAATAAAAATAAAAGAAAATTTTCAATTTGACTTCTGCACGTATTCCAAAATAATATTCTGAATAAATTGAATAAATTTATGTGAGAACCCTAATAATTAAATTAAGATAAACAACGCTTAATAGTATTATGCAGTAATGTAAACTTATCAACACAGTAATTACCAACGAATTGAACATATAACAAATCAAATTTTCATCGTCATTACAAGCTGAGAGATACATTACAATATGAATTATTACAACAATATTACAACATCTAGATAACTCAAAGTCATTTACAAGAACTCATTCAATCAAATGCAAAACATTAATTACATACACATAATTAAATTACAAGAATTATTTACCACAGATCCAAATAAAAAGTTACAACTTTGAGTAAATTACAAAATCTTGCATGCATATCACCGAAGCCTTCCTTGTATCCTTGTCCGTATTTTGCCAGGTAGTAGAACCCTTCCTCGATCTATATTTCCATCGTCCGCCAACAACCCAAAAGACTATTAGCGAAACCAAAGACTATAAATTGAAATTAGGAGTAGAAAAGGACTGTTATCAGAATTCGCAAAGCTCATCGAGGTTCCTTGACTGGTCAGTTAGCACCATCTCGCTTCGGTGGGTTTCATCACCCCAACTATTTTAGAAATCTGACACCCACGTTATACCAACTTACCTCAAACCGCAGAAAATCCAAAAATAGTATTATAAACCTCCTTTGGACCAAAAGTCCATGAGCCCACAGTAACATGTGAGGAAGGAAGGGCATAAGGGTTATGCACAAGCCAAGGGAAAGAAGGCAGTCGAAATACCTCTCTGCCTTAAACCTTCTCCCATAGAATGCCCCTCATTCATAAGCCCCAACCGAAATCTCGCTGCCACTACAAGCTAGCACAAGAGCAAGCAAGCCAACATCTCCTTCCCAACCCCATTTCATCCCCACAGCCGAAGGCAACCAACCGAGCAAGCCAAGCAAGCAAAGCCAAAGCAAAACCACAACCAAAAGCCCCCACTGCCAACCAGTGCATAGCAGAGAACAAGCCCAACATCACAACTCACCATTGCCACCACTCAAAACAACCCACAGAGAATAGTAAAGGAGAAGAGGAGCAAAGAAGTTGGGGAAAACCGACGGAGCAGGGAAGACAAGAACCGGCATTGACCACTGAGGACCAAGCCAAGACCAACAAGAACACATGAAGCGCACCACGACCACGACCACGGACAAGCACTGCCATCCCATTCCCAACCTGACCAAGCAAGGTAACCCACCTATTCCTTCTCCCATTTTTAGTATGGTCCAGTAAAAACCATAGCCTAGAGCTAAGCAATGCCCAAAGAGCACATTTGGCCATGGCAGTAGCTTCACATACCCATCACAGAGAGCACTTGCCACACTAACAAAATCATTCACAAATCCATCATAGAGCAAGAGGTAGAGATAGAGAGGGAGTAGAGGGGAGCTTACTTCGGCAACCAACACAGCACCGCCGCCGTAACTAGCCCAGGATAGCCCACCACATCTCATTCACTATGCATGAGCAATATCAACCCACATCAGTAAACAAAATCAAGCCAACCATGAAAACCAAATCACCAGAAAAAGGGGAAAAGCAAAAATCCTTGGGGAGTGGCTGCATTTGCGAGCCGAGCCAGGTGGCGCGAGAGGTCAAGCCAAACCGGACCACCAGGTCGAGCCGCGCGGCCGAGCAAGTGGGTAGAGGCACGGGGCTAGGTGGGCTCAGCCAAGCGGCGCGTGCCGGACCAGAGGTTCACAACCTTATTACAGAAATCTGAAAGAAAAAAAATGGAACAAGCCTCCGCAATCGTAGCCTTTTCCAATAATGAGCCCAATTTAAGAAATAACTACTTTATTTGACTCAAAAACTAACTTATACCCATGTCTACACAAAAGAGAGCTGCTGAAGAGATTCTTATTTATTGAGGGGACATGCTGCACGATCTTTTCCGAAGTAAACTTCAGATCTACCGTCCCAACACCAAAAACAGAGGCATGCAAACCGTTTCCCATCAACATGGAGGAAGCCCGAGCGACCTAATAAGAAGAAAACAAGGACACATCAGCACATATGTAAATATAAGCTCCTATGTCAATCCACCAATCGGTGGAATGACAGTCCGAAAGAACAGTAGGTAAATTACCATACCCAGATGTCCCTGTTCCAGGTATCGCCAATAGTCACATTTACATACTTGGTCTGGCTATGCTTATTCTTTCCGCCTTTACGGTCAGAACATTTGTTGTCCCAGTGACCGTCCTTATCGCAAACATAACATACATCTTTTCCCTTGTTTGACTTCTTATTTTTCTTAAAGTTGGTGGTCTGTACGACCTTGGTCTTTCCCTTGAACTTTCCGTTACCATGGTGATGTACGACTTTGGCGCTGGAATGTCCTTCGTCCACCTTAGGATGCACATCCTTCGCCCAAGCTTTCTCTTCAACATCAAGGGACACAATCAAATCCTCAAAATAAATATTTTGTCTATTGTGTTTCAGAGATGTGGTAAAATTCCTCCATGAAGAGGGTAGTTTGGCAATGATGCCACCAGCCACAAATTTATCAGGTAATGTACATTTGAGGTGGTCGAGTTCCCTCGCAATGAATTGTATTTCATGAGCCTGCTCAACTACAGAACGATTCTCAACCATCTTGTAGTCATGATATTGCTCAATAGTATATAACTCACCGCCAGCATCTGAGGTAGCGAACTTATGTTCAAGTGCCTCCCACAGCTCCTTTGCGTCTTTCATGTGCATATACACATCGCACAGACGATCGGAAAGAACGCTAAGAGCGTATCCCGAAAAAATTGTGGTGGTTGCTTTAAACTCCTTTTCCTGTTCGGGAGTGAGTTCTCCCTCAGGTCTCCCGGAGGCAACCCAAAATACGTTCAAAGTCGTGAGCCACAAAGTGACTCTTGTCTGCCATCTTTTGAAGTTCACTCCACTGAACTTCTCTGGTTTCATTGCCTCGGCTAGCCATTTTCATCACAGAGTGCCTATCAAATTCATAATCAGGTTTTTGGATTGTTAGAATATTTAGCACTTTAGTGATTACATAATTCCACAAATAAATCATGACTACAGAAATATCATGGGTACTAAACATGTCCAAAATATAAAATAGGAAAATAAGCAATACGAACAACAGAACGTATATATTCATACTGCAGCATACTAGGTGTTAACGATGCAGTCACGGAGACGAAGACAAGGACGTCGCCGATGTTGATGATCAAGAAACAGTGAGCAGTCACAGAGAAGAAGTGGACGTCGCCGATGTAGACGATCAGGGAACGACGAGCAGTCGCGGAGTCGCTTCCCAAAAACCTGATTCGCCCTTTCCCGTACAGGATCGCAAGGGCGATGGTTCCGGAGACCTGCTCTCCCCGCCACCGATGCATGCCGGACGTAGGGATGGGGTAGCACTCAGCAGCACAGCGCTATCATGAACAATCCAACTCTCGCAAGGATGTGTTTCGCAATACAGAGAGAGGAGTCAGACAAAGATCCTCGGTTAAAAAGACCGCAGAAGGAAAAAAACGCCCGCATATTAGGAAACAACAATCAGAAACCGCGATCATTAATCGCAATTAATTCGCAGTTAAAGCCGCGTAATCAGCACGTCATCACCGGATTGCATGGCAAAACAAAATTGCAAAAGAAAATTGTGTCTAAACTCGCGGTCGAACCCGGAACGGCCGCACCATTCACGCGAAGCCCGGCCTGGCCCAACGAGGCGAGGCGTGACGAGGCAATTGAGCGCACGCGTATAGTCCTCCTTTCTCTTATTTTAGCAAGACTAAACATGTCCCACCTTATAAAGTGGTGTCTCTCCACCTTATCTAGCAATATGGGACTAAAGTATCTCATATGTCACCATGTATGAGTGGACGTTTGATTTTTTTTTATTGATTAATGAATGAGTCAAAGTCCAATTAAATCCAACGTAGAAGAATTAAAGCCAAAGTCAAGCAGATTTAGCCACCAAATTGATGTTGTTGAGAAATGGTGGCCTGATGGGCACGAAACAAGGATTACTTTATATCACCCCGGCATCTCCGGCACCCACAATTAGCCAAAGATTTTGCATTGTTTATTGACATATGCGCTGTACGACGGGCATCCTCTGACAGCAATGTCACGTGCTGCAAGCCATGCCATTTCGGTTCAGAAAGCGAAGCCTGAGGCCACGCTCGGTACTGCAGCGAAAGCGCTGTAGCAAAATTATGTAGTTGTGATACTGTTCTAAATACTGCAGTAGAATACTGTAGTTCTACTGTAGTATTTGCTCTCGATTGTTCTTTTTTAAATCGGACGGCTGAGATCGTCGCAAATATCACACCTCTGTAGTTGCGGTACTCCATACCTTGTATGTACGTTTAACATGACATAAGCTGCAACTTCATGCTTTTTTTTCTGGCCCACAAGAATTCACTCTCGTGTTTACATCTGCAAGGCCTCAATGATTCAGGAAATAAAATAAAAATTGGAGTGCACTGGGTGGCAGGAACCTAACTAGGCAGTGAGTCAATGACAGTCACCTAGAGCTAAGTCTTATCTGGGGCTTGAGCTTGGTGACGGCCATTTCAACTCTACAAGAACAGTATTACCTGTGGATCGTCATACTTGAGCACTTGTTCCAACAGATGATGGGGTAAAGTCAAGATGAGTAGAATATTTTGACCATCCTGTTGCCTCATTTGTAGATTCATGCAGAATTTTCATTGCCCATTACTTCAACGATCCGCAGCTTGCAGTTGCATCAAACGGGTAACTTGATTTCTCAATTCAACTCCATTGCCCATGCTGTTGGTTGTAAGATGAGATCTAGGCACGTAGCTGGCAGAACGATCATTCTTAAGTCCCAAGGTCTGTATGTTTCAAGATCAATATATATATATATACCCTCGAACTGTTGCACACAAGTTGGCTGATTCAATCGTGCAGACGGTGATCGAGGCCGCGTCGTCGGCGAGATCAGTAGACCAACGGTGCAAGCGATCTGCAGTGCAGTCGATACCCTGGCCGTGGCCGGGGCCGAGGCCGACGAGTGCACCAGACGCCCGGCCGTGGTTGACCGTGTTGGGTCGATGTCTCGGTGAGCTCGAGTCGCCGACTGCCAATCCATGTATGGGTGGAGGGTGGTCGTCGCAAGGGCCCAACCTAACCCAAGCTGGTCGACGGGTACACCGACTCCGAGCTAGGCCTAGCATAAATAGGAGAAGTTCGACTCCCAGAAACCCCAAGCCGGCGACGATTCTAACGGTTGCGTATGGCTCGGATATGACAAGGTGAAAGATGACAGATACCGACTACGCTGTGAGTTAAACATGTAATCAGTATAAATTGTTAAGAAATCGGGTTCAGAACCGGAGAGTTCTGATCCATATGGAGCTCTGAGTCAAACATGTAATCAGTATAAATTGTTAAGAAGTCGGGTTCAGAACCGGAGAGTTCTGATCCATATGGACTTCTCATCCACCAGTTGCTTATATAAAAGAGGGAGACCCTCAATATTGTACACAATTACAAAAGAGCAATAAAGAGACGTATGAAATTCCTTCGTATCTCTATTTTCAATCTACTATTGGAGATAATACATATAGAAACGTATGGTTCACCAAGATAATTCAGTTTGTTAATTTGAGTCTTACACCTGCTATATTTTGTTGTCAAATTCTCTGACGTGATGATCTTTGGTCTTTTGCAGATACTGGTGATTCGTGCACAAGTAGAAGGGATTGACATTGATGAAGCAAGTCTTAACTTTTTCTTGGAGATGTTGGAGTGACAAAGGGCATCTTTGAGGTACAATTCTTGGTTTACAGTTTACTTTGCAGATTTCCAAATATAATAATGTTCAAATGAGGGCATTACCAGTCTTCTTATGGGTTTTAGCTGCAGACATTCGTTTTTGAGAAATTAGGCTAGCGGTTACCGGCGCTCTACCACCCGGAGAGCTTATTCTTCGACTTTAAGCTTCTTTTTTCTAGTGTTTATAACTTTGTGTCACCTGCAGTCCAGCACGTTAATTTGACGACAGTAAACATGCTACTCAGCTGCTATCACCTGGTAGTATCGTTGCAAAGAAAAATGGGAGAGAAAAGGTTTGCAAGATTTTATGAAGAGTGTATTGTGCTCTTTTTTCCTGGCTGACCATACACGGTTTAGTTCATAAATCATCGCCTTTTCTGTCTGCTCCTATTGTAGAATACTGCATCCATGGAACAATGTGCAGTTCTCATTTTCCCGCTAGTACTTGGTGATGATTTCTGTCGGGTCCAGACTTCACCTATCCAAATCCTCTTTAAAAATACTATACTATTCTCTGGATCAATAGCTAGCACTTATAGATACATCACTGAATTATTTCATACATGATGTAAGCTGAACCAACCATTATATTACAAAACATTAGAGTGACATAGACCGTATCGGATCGAGTTTTTACACTAAGGGCCGAACAGGCCGAATGATTACATTACAAAGGCAGCAAAATCGGTAGCGGAAGTAAAAGGGTAGAGTGTATGTCTCCACAGGCAAGCGACTGGGGAAAACTCGTGTGCATCCGATATTATCCAAAGACTTGGATAATATTGGATGCATGCAAGCACCAACGGAGTCAGTTAGACTGAGCTGAGACCTAGACTATACGAACTATACTACTCTTCATCATCTTCGGGGCCTCCAGCTTTGGGATCCTCGTAGTATGCATAGTCTCCATTAGTTTATGCTTTTGAGGGTTTAAGGGAAAGAGCGAGGATGAGCACAACTTCCGTGCTCGCGAGCTAACACACATAATGCAGTACTAATACATGCAAGGCTTAACAAGGATGACTCGGATTCTTTTATTTGCTCAAAGCAATATTTTTAACTACAATATTTAGAAATTTCAATGACTTAGCAATTTGACCAAAGCTCATTTTATTAAAGAGATATTGTGCAATATTTAATACAGTGAAGGTTACCTCCACCTTATGCTTAATTTGGTTGTGGTTACATCCACCATTACGAATACCATTGAGTACGACGACCTAGGAAAAATCAAAACAGGGTTACATCAGCCCGATCAACATTTTATCCCATCCACAAGATTTTATAAATAGAACTAACTCAAGTTAAGTTCACATGCCCTCCTTTGACCATAGGCACAACTGTTTAAACAGTTTAGACTCTGCAGAGGTTGTACACTGTACCCATAAGAGACAATCATACTCATTGCCCACATGATTCCTTAGTCATGTAGTTGAGCGACCGTCACAGTAACCATTCAAAATATCTCGCCCCTTCTACCATCTCACCCATATGGACCACGTCCATAAGTTGTGCAGGATGTTCACCACAGTCGCTAACGCAGATGAACCATAGCTTTCCACAACGTCTAGCGCAGTTGGCAACTTCACCATCGGTGTCCCATTCAAGCCTACGCTTGCACTACTTCACCCCTCCACTAGTGAGATGACTTTCAGAGTTTAACAAATTTACTAAGCCACGTTGTACTTTATAGATTTGTGGTTGTACTTGTTTTTACACGGGAGGGTATGACAAGATTAAGTTCTTAATCTATCTGGGCGGTTCATACCACAAACCACACATTCTCGTGCTACATCCGCACCCATCACCATACCATCCGTCCAGATGAGTTAACATCATTTATTCGGATTTTTGGGAAGCAAAAATACATTACGACAACATTCCAGTCATTTACCCACAATGACTGCCCAAAACTACTTTCATGATTAAAAGATGATGATTGGGGTATTTAATGCCCCGGTAGTTAAGCAAGACTAGCATATCGCTTAAGTACAACCTATAACTAGTAATTACCACATAGTTACTAGAGTAACATGGAATAATAGACTCAATTGCCAAAGGATGATATAATAGTTAATTAATCATCAAATGAGTATTTAACTACCTTAAGGTTTAACATACATTTGCTTAAAAAATTAAAGCATGTAATTTTGGTAATTTAAAGGAATATAATTTGCACAAAATGTAGATTCAAAATAATCAAAGTATTGACTCGCTTGGAGTGAAAGTAAGAGAGTCTTGAAAGTCTTGCGCTTGATCAAACTGGAGATCTCATGCGTCTTCGAACGCTATTCGGACGAACGTACCGGAAAGAATAAACAGGCAAAGAGAACAAATAAATATACAAGAAATAACAAATGAACTCCAAATCAAATAAGACCAGCAGTATAAGAAAAATCCATATCTTTCAAATAACTGAACCAAAATTCATGATATTTATCAACCTGGAAATCTAATAAAATTTCGGACGAAAGTTGTGTTGGGAGACCGCCCCCCCCCCATGAATCAGCTATTATCTAAACCTAATCTATTAAATAAGACGACTGCTGTAATCTTGTCAGGGTTTCTGGATAGCAGTAAAGAAACTAACATAACTCTCAAACTATAACTCCGAATTGAGTGATCTTAGACTCTATGGAAAGCTGAGAACAAACCCCACAAATCTCTAGGAGACCAAAACCTCGAATTCGGAATTTAACTATGCGAAAATTGACGAGAAAGCAGAGTACATATTACTGATTCTAATAGCAGCAGTTCAACGATTTTCTAATCGATGGTAATTAAGGATCTAACTAGATCCAAACAGTCTTCGGGATTAAAAACAAAGGTTCAGGTGAGGTAGTTTGATCTTTTAGTCACCTGAGAAGTTGTACATATGCTAGTATAGATTCTGGAAAAATTGGATTCATGACTTTTGAAGTTTTTACTCAAAAGTTATGGATTTTCTTTTGATAGCTGTTTGTTTGGACAGATTGAGATTTCGGAGTGTATCGGCTAAGTCTCGGGTTGCGATTAAGAGCGATTGATTTTATTTTGTTTCATTGCTATACTGTATAATTTTGAATGATATATTTAGTATACTTTACAGTTGCCAGGTGGTGGTGAGCACCAGGGTTAGAGTCTTTCCGTCGTCATCTGTCTCCCGGTTAAGGCAAGTACATGGTAGAGTGGTGAACAATGGGTTGTTCGCCATGATCATTGATATTACTTATCGTGTTGTTTATTATACTTTCATTAATCTTATTCTTATACATAATATTGATGACCTTGAGTGAATGAGATTATGATATTGAGTTAACGAGAATGAGATATTGAATTAATGAGATGAATTATGTTGATGAATAATTAAAGATGTTGCATCATTTACATTCATCATGACGGGAGTTGCACGAGCCAGGTCGGTGAGAAAGTTATGTAACTATTCCAGTGAGAAAGATACATGACTAGTTCGGAGTGCTCTAGATAAAATCCTACTTCGGTGGGGACTTCACGGGAGTGAAGGATAGAGTGTGTCATCGACGGGTGAACACTCTGTTATATTGGTATCAGCTGATGAGATGCATATGAGCATGAGCATGATGGTGCATTCGCATATGAGTAAATTGTTAAGATGTGCAACTTTACCTATATGGAATATAGCTTGATTGTTTGAGAATGAGAATAGCATTGAATAGATAGATGATGATGATAACTTTGATTATGGTTGATAAACTATTATTTATGACTTTATTATGTATTTGATGAGTCTTGGACTCATTCTTTCTCTATTGTTATTTTTAGGTGACCGTTGATGACGTTTGACTCGGGAAGGGCTAGCGCACTTGGAATCATTCACTACACCCAATTAGTTGATTCATTGAATATGAAAAACTCTTAGTATAATATGATGATTTATATCTAGAATATGATGGTATTGAATAACCTTAGTTGCTTGGTTTTGAGTTAATCTTGGTTTATTATCTTGTTATGCTCCTGGGACTAAATTTTCTATGATTGTCATAGTATTATGCTTGTGTTATTGTGACCCGTGGATGGGTTTCATCGTTGATATGCTTGATGAAATTTTATAGTAAGTGATGTAAATTAAATGGTTAGAGTAGTTTAGTGGCATCCTAGGCTCAATGTTGGGCTGGGATGTTACACATCCATACATACTCTGTAAGTTATATGATTCATTGGAAATTAAGGGAAATGCTAAAATGAATTTCTGTAAGGTTAAAAGGGATCAAACAATGGAACCGAACACACTATGAGGCAAGTGAGGTTACAGGAACTAAGGAAATCAAATGAGCCTCTGCTCATGTCCAACACAGGAAAACCTCATGATGCAATTCTAATAGCGTAAATATACATTGATTCATGACAAATGTAAGCCCAAAATTTGAAAATCTAAGAGTGAAGCAGTGCTTGTTGAATATAAGAACTTACAACTACAATCTACAAAAGGCGCAGGTTAAGCAAAGTGCCCGATGGCGATTGTGCCCCATACGACCCAATATTTCCCATATCTAAAGGTAACACTTTGAACAAGCTTCTCACACCATTTCATTGCCCCTGGAAATGGAAACATATAATAAGATAATTTAAAGATATATAACAAAATGAGAAGAATAAATGTAGAAATCACCCCAAGCTATAAACGTACTACGCATTACTCTTATTTTGCTCAAGCAAACTAAAAATGCAGGCAAGATTAAGCAAGCAAGATAAATACCACAACTCAAGAGATATAAATACCAATAATGAAATCATGTGATTTGTAGATGCAAGTCTTTACCTAGGAATCATATTCTGACTGTAGTATATTATGGCCACCAACAGATCAGGCTACAGTTTTGGGGTGTTGGAAGAGGGGAGGGAGAAGAGTACCTAGCTCTGAGCTCTAGTGGGATGGAGAAGAAGATGGCTTAGCTGGTGATGGCAATGAGGAGCCCATCGGGAAGGAGAATAGGGGAGTCGGCATGGAGTCAACCACGAACTTGTTTTTTTCCCCAGGCACTAACGTGGACCATCGCCAGGTGTCATGCCGTAGATAAGTTCAAATTTAGATACTTGTCCCTCCCTGCATTAGTTCGATACCAACAATACATAACCTAGCAATATATAAGTATCTAAATTTGAACTTACAACATGTATAAATTAGCAGTATATATGTATAATGAATAGAAACCTAAAATAAAAGGAATGGTAAAGACATTAGAAAACGTGGGCACCTAAGCCAATACATCCATCACCATGGTAATCTTTTACTCTTGTGCAAAGGCAAATTCAAACATATCCAAACAAAATAAGTCAATTCTACAATAACAAAAACATATCATCAAGTAACATCCATCTTAGAATGCAAGGAGAAGGAGAAATAGACATGCTCACATTGAACTCTTCGGATGTTTGAACCCCACAAAGCCTCACCTCCGGTCACAACCAACGAACCCACCATTCATCATTTATCCGACCCAATAAAAAGACCACCAAGAGCCATGAATACCCAACCCACCATTCATCATTCAGCTAATTCGATGTCCTTGTTCACATAGATACCTGAAACCAGCGACGCAACCCCCATACACCCGTTTAAGAACCATTTTTTGTCACTCCAAAGCAAGAAGGATAAGGTGGATCGTAAGAGCAATCACCAAGAGCTTGTGGATTCATTTTGGACCTTCATGGATGCTAAGTTAGCTGTGCTTAGCATCCCGCAGCGTAGTCCTCCACAGCAGCATTACTTCGAACAGCTTGAAGGCAAGAACACCAACATGGTTCTCACTGCCAACGGCTGTTGGCCATGGGCGTTGTCATGACGGTGAGGAAGAAGGTGACGACCTCGGTGCACCAGAACTTCATCTTGCCTTACTCCCTCATCCTCAGTCTGCACCACCGCAAATAGTGCCACTCTGCCCCCAACCTCGCTCCTCCTCCCTCCTTCGCACTCTCCACTGCCACCACTACACCCCCGGTGGTCGTTTCCTCCTCCCCGCGGTCGCGAGCCATCGATGTGGTAATTCCACCTAGCCTCCATCCGACGTACCCATTCTCATCAGTACCGATGCCACTCCACTCCGCCCTAGCCTCGCACCTTCCCGCCCTCCACCGTGTCGACATCGTGACACTCTAGCGGACACGCCACCATCGCAAGGGGGGCGGCGTGCCAAGGCCATAACGACGGTAGCTCGGGTAGAAGGCAAGGGGCAGCGTGAGGAGGATGGCAGGGAAAAAAAAGGAGGAGACAGAGAGGAGCCCGAACGCGACGTGGCGCAAGGCAAGGCGGACGATGTCATGCGGGAGAGAGAAGGCACAGAGGATGGTGCCGTCGGACTGAAGGGATACGGGTAGACTACACTAGCTGGCAATTCAAAAATCTACCATGTAAACTAAGACGCCATGCAAGCAAGAGATCTTAGATCGTTACCATTAGACGCGCAGTGCAGCGGAAGAAGAGTTGGAGCAGCCTGATCCAACGTAGAGCCAATCGATGAAGTGGTCGTAGTCGATCATCCAATGTCCTCAATGTTGATCGTCTCCTCCAACAATATTTGACGTTCCTCGCGAAGATCGTGGATCGTCCTTGTGCGCAACAGCAACCGCAGTTGTGCCTCTACGGTATCTAGACGTATAGGGGTGGAGGACCGCACGCTGGTGTGCATCACCAACTCACATGGTAAGGCTCTCAAGAAGATGGCGGCTATGGTTTTGATGGAGTAACTCACGTCACGTGTGTCTCGTGTATCCCAACAACCTCATGCATCTCCTTATATAGTGCCCATGACGGATCTTGTCCGAACACGTTTGTTCCAGCCCGTTAAGTGTGTGACCATGTAGGTTCATGTGTAATCGGTTGTGGCTCAGAAACACCTTTCCGACCACAAGTGTTAGGAGTTCCTAGCAGGACATAATGATTCCCGAATACACATAAATTATATCGGACGAACCTTAATGCAATATATTCTACGATCAGGTCCTTATCACTTATGACCAGCTCATATATCTATACAGCCAGCTCATATTTAGTCATGACTAGTTCGTAACTCTTTACGATCAGTTTACGATCACTTAGTGATTATATTCGACTAGTCTACGACCAGCTCGTATCTCCATACGACTAGTCTGTATATCTATTTGAACTGAACGACCTGCTCATGTATTCTTCCTTTGTTACACGATATCTAATTGAACTCCATGTAAGATAATTTGTCATTCAAGGACTGTTCAATGCTTTCTCGCTCAAGTGACGGATAACTTCACGTGGTCAACTCTTCGACCACTAGTGGCATGGTCATGCACTTTCTTCATTCGACCACAACGAGGGACCCAGAGATGTCTCTCTTGTTGTGATAGAAGGGGCAAATCTCATATCCGGCCAGTCGCATTCCTCCGCATGTTTCATGGCATACCTGAAAGCTACCTTTATAACTACTCAGGTCTAAGGATCATACATTATCATTGCTTGAGACCGACTGGTGACACATAAAATCATAACAATCTCAACAGTGTCTCAAGGTGGGTCAATCTAACACCATGTTCTCTAACATGTGTTCACATTATTGATTCGATATCTATATATCCATGACCGGTGAAATATGGTCATCAATCAATACATGTGTTGGTCAATAAGTCACTAGTGTTCCGACCAGTGACATCCAACCTGTGATTCATTTAGAATGACATCATATAAGTGAAAGATCTTCACCAACAAGTCATGTACTTGTTAATCTTTATAACCGATGATTCATTCAAGGAACATAATATCATTTATTCTATAACTCATAATCATAGACGTGATACAACTATCTCTATGATTATCTCTAGGGCAGATCACCAACAACCTCCTACTTGCACTAGAGTCAATCATACAGGTATCTAATACCCATAGCTCTTGTGTGGACCTCATGCTCAGGTTGCGGCAGAGACTTTGCATATCTTCACATCACCTCTTTCAACAATCTCACGAATAATATGATATCGCCGAACTATGTGTTTGGACTTTTGATGCGATCTAGGATCCTTAGCTTGTGCAATGGCTGCGCCACTATCACAATAGAGATCAATTGAACTGGAAGCATTAGAGACCACTATTGGAAATATGCCCTAGAGGCAATCATAGAGATGATGATATTTCATTATGTTCATGTTTTTTATAATATGTTATCATGTTCCTTGAATGAATCATTTGTTATAGATCAATAAGTATGTGACTTGTCGGTGGAACTCTTTAACTTATATGATGTCATTCTAAATGTATCCCTGGTCGGAGGTCACTGGTCGGAACACCAGTGACTCTATGACTAGCACATGTATTGATTGATGACCTGGTTTCACCGGTCATGGATATGGGGATATCGAATCAGTAATGTGAGCACATGTTAGAGAACATGGGGTTGGAAAGACCCATCATTGAGACACTATTGAGATTGTTATGAATCTTTGTGTCATTAGTTGATCTCAAGTAATAATGATGTATAATCCTTAGACCTGAGATCAGCATGGTTCCCTACATGTGTAATAACACTCTTAGGGGTTGCCAAACGCTACTCGTAACTGAGTAGTTATAAAGGTAGCTTTCGGGTATGCTATGAAACAAGCGGAGGGATGTGACTGGTTGAGATGGGATTTGCCCCTCCTAACATAACATGAGAGATGTCTCTGGGCCCCTCGTGGTGATCGGATAAAGAAAGTGCATGGCCATGCCACTAGTGGTCGAAGTGTCGACCACATGATGTTATCCGGCACTAGATCGAGAAAGTATTGAACAGTCCATGGATGGCACTTCATCTCACCTGGAGTTCAACTAGACATCGTGAGGCAAAGGAAGAATGCATGAGTAGGTCGCTTAGTTCGATCAGTTACGGACCAGTTGTATGGAGATACATGCTGGTCGTAGACTGGTCGAACGTAATCACAGGAGGGTAAGGACCTGGTCGTAAGGAGTTACGAACTGGCCGTAACTAAATACAACCTGGTCGTATAGAGATACGAACTGGTCGTAAGTGATGAGGACATGATCATAGATCATATTACATCAAGGTTCGTCCGATATATTCTATGTGTATTTGGGAATCGTTATGTGCTGCTAGGTACCGCTGACGACTAGTGGTCGGAAAAGAGTTTCCGAGTCATAACCAATTACACATGAACCTGTGGGGTTGCACACTTAAAGGGCAAGGATCTGTTTTGGATGGTGATCCGAATTCGTATAGGCCACGAGTTCCTAATGGGCCTCCAGGTCGAGACCCATCATGGATGCCTATATAAAGAGGGGCGGTGTCATGGGGTGAAAGGAGGAGGATGATCTTTGAAAGAACTCCTGAAACCCTAATAGCTACACCTTCTCAACCACGCTGCCGGTGCTAGCACTCCAGCGCGTGGTGATCCTGCCCCGTACGTGTGGATACCTCGGAGGTGTTGTTGCGAAGCATCAGCACTGGGACGATCCGCAACTCGTGAAGTTCACCGGAGTCGGAGGAGAAGTCACACGACGAGTACGACCACTCGGAGGAGTAGATGCGCGACGAGCACGACCACTCGAAGGAGGAGATGCGTCGTAAGTGCGACTACGACTACATGAACTCGCTACAACGACTCTACTTCCGCTACGAGTCGGCGCGTCTAGCGATAATCTCGTGATCTGTTACTTGCGGTGGTTCCTTGGTTGCGCGGTAAATTTTTGTTTGTGCTATAGTAGCTTTGCCGCGTTACCCTTTAGTGGTATCAGAGCCATGCCGTCTAGTTCTAGATTCGGATTGGATACATATTGTGATATGTGGAAGTTATAGATGTCATCTATCTCTGTTTTGGAGGTGGTCGATATGATTGTCCATGTGCATTGGTGGTAGGATGGGTTTTATTCGTTATTTCGTGATCGTGCTTGCATGGTCGTATCACGACTTGCCTCTATCGGTCGGTTTCCGCCATCGGGGCAGACAGTGATCGTAAATCCATTGGAGCACGCGAAGATCAATGTAGTTGATCGAATCGGAGATACGATCGAATAGTACCGGATGTTTTATTGCGCTTGTTCTCGACCACATTGCATGATACTCCTACCGGTCGGTATTCCACCATCGGAGTATGTCGCAGTGTGTGGTCGTATCAAGGCAATGATCAGATCGGTTTGGAATAGGGTTAATCTGATTAATCCGATGATTTCCAAGGCTTGGTTTCGTGAATAAGATTTATGTTTCGTGAATATTTTCATCCATATCTATCTTTTTCTTAAAATCTATTTACACTTAATGGTTTTAACACCATCAGGTGGATCAACCATGTTCCAAACTTGATTGTCATACATGGATTTTATCTCGAATCTCATAGCGTCAAGCCATGACTTAGAGTCTGGGTCCGCCGTCGCTTTTTCATAGGTCTTAGACTCATCATTATAAAATAATAAAACGTCATGCCCATACTTTATAGAAAATTGACGTGGCCTTTTAGATCTACATGGGGTAGATTCCTTGTCTACAGGTTCTACAACATTTTGTTCTTACTGTAGAGGTTCAGTAAGAGTTGAAACATTTTCAGATATTTTTCGAATTTCTTCAAGTTGTACCTTACTCCCACTGACTCCTTTGGAAATAAACTTTTTCTCCAAGAAGATACCATTACGGGTAACAAACACTTTGTCATCATCCCGCTTGTAAAAGTAATATCCTTTAGTTTCCTCATGGTACCTCACAAAAAAGCACTTATCCGACTTGGGTGTGAGTTTGTCAGATGTCAACATTTTACATATACCTCACAACCCCATATCCTGAGAAAAGACAATCCAGGACACTTCCTGGTCCATATCTCATTTGGTGTCTTCTCTACCGTTTTTGATGGAACCCAATTTAGAGTGAAAGTCGCTGTTTCTAACCCGTATCCCCATAAATACAATGCAAGATCAGATTAGCTTATCATTGACCGAACCATGTCTAACAAAGTTCGATTCTGTCATTCAAACACCCTATTCCATTGAGGCATTCCCAGCGGAGTAAGTTGAGGAACAATTCTATATTGTTTTAGATGATCACCAAACTCATGGCTCAAATATTCACCTCTACGATCTGATCGTAGATATTTAATTGTATTGCTAAGTTGATTCTGTACCTCATTCTAAATTTTTTTAAACTTTTCAAAGGATTCCGACTTATGCCTCATTAAGTAGATGTAACCATATCTACTAAAGTCATCAGTAAATATTATGAAGTACTAAAAACCACCTCTGGCCGAAGTGCTCATTGGTCCACATACATTTGAAGGTATTACGACCAGTAGGTCACTTGCCCTCTCACCTCGGGTTGTGAAAGGCACCCTTGTCATCTTGCCAAGTAAGCAAGATTCACATATTTCAAATTATTCAAAATCAAATGAGTTTAAAAGACCATCATTATGGAGCTTCATCGTGCGCTTCTAATTTATATGACCTAGACGAGAATGCCAAATAAAAGTGAGATTCAAATCATTTGGTCGAAGTCTCTTAGCATTAATGTTATAGATGGGCTCATCCTCAGAATTCAAAATATATATTCCATTCACCAATGCAGCATGCTCATAAAGCCTGTCTTGAAAATAAATTAAACAGTAATTGTTCTTTATTCTGAAATCATAACCTTCGGCTCCTAAACATTAAGCAGAAATAATGTTTTTGCTTAAGGCAGGAACATAATAATTATTATTTAGTTCCATAACTAATCCTGAGGGTAAAACTAATGGTAAAGTGTCAATGGTTAATGCATAAACTCTTGCTACATTGCCCATGCAAAGATCAACCTCGCCTCTTGTCAAACTTTTACTCCCTATCTGTTCCTACATCGAATTACAAATATGAGACATCGATCCGGTATCAAATACCCAAGAACAGGTCGGATAAGTGGCAAGGTTAGTTTTCTATAACATTTATACCTAAACTGGAAGTCTTACTTCCTTTGTTCTTTTTTCATTTCTACTAATTACTTCTTATAGTTTCTCTTCCAATGCCCAGTCTCATGACAATTGTAACATTCCGTTTCAGGCTTAGGACATATCTTAAGCTTCTTAAGCTTAGCCTTGAGACTCTCGATCTCATCTTGAGTCTTTCCTTTGCCTTTTCCCTTTCCCTGAGACTTTTCCTTCTTATTGAAGCTAGTAGTCTTTTGAACCTTTATCACATGATTAGAACTTTTCGGGATGCTCTCCTCAACACCTTTAAACATGCCATGCAACTCGATCATTGATTTCTCCATGCTATTCATATGAAAATTCAATATGACTGGCTCAAATCTCGCAGGGAGTGATTGGAGAATCACATAGTAGCCAACTCTTGGCTAAGGGGAAAACCAAGCTTGTTCAAGCTTTCAATGTGACAAATCATCTTGATCACATGAAGACTGACCGAGCCACCTTCCGACAGCCTACAAGAAAATAATATCTTTGAGGTATTGTACCTCTCTGCCCTAACTTGATCCTGAAACATGCCTTTTAAACCTACAATCATATTGTAAGCATCGATGGTCTCATATTGCATTTGAAGCTCATGCTTCCCCGCCCTCAGCAACTAGACCGACGACTTCTGCGATCGGGAGGAGGGGGGAGGATGGACAGCCTCTGGGACGACCTCAACTACGAGGAGGCTGGGGAGGGGGATCTCTTCTTTGGCTCCCTCCATGTGTCGCGTTGGTCATCCGTCGGCGGGCCGAACCTCGCCGAGAGGAGGATGGTGAAGGGTAACGCGACAAGGCTACGATAGCACAAAAAAATTATTACCGCGCAACCAAGGAACTGCCGCAAGTAATAGATCACGAGATTACCGCTAGATGCGCCGACTCGTAGCGGAAGTAGAGTAGTTGTAGCAAGTTCATGCAGTCGTAGTCGTACTTACGACGCGTCTCCTCCTTCGAGTGGTTGTGCTCGTCGCGCGTCTGGTTCTCCGAGTGGTCGTACCCACCACGCGACTTCTTCTCCGACTCCGGTGATCAACACAAGTCGCGGATCGTCCTAGTGCTGATGCTTCGCAGCAACACCTCCGAGGTATCCACACGTACGGGGCAGGATCACCACGCGCAGGAGTGCTAGCACCGGCAGCGTGGTTGAGAAGGCGTGGCTATTAGTGTTTCGGGAGTTCTTCCAAAGATCATCCTCTTCACCCTCACCTCATGCCACCGCCATCTTTATATAGGCATCCATGATGGGTCTCGACCTGGAGGCCCATTAGGAACTCGTGGCCTATACGAATTCGAATCACCATCCAAAAAGAATCATTGTCCTTTAAGTGTGCGACCCCACAGGTTCATGTGTAATCGGTTATGACTCGGAAACTCTTTTCAGACCACTAGTCGTCAGCGGTACCTAGCAGCACATAACGATTCCCAAAGACACATAGAATAAATCGGACGAACCTTGATGTAATATGATCTATGATCAGGTCCTCATCACTTACGACCAGTTCGTATCTCTATACGACTAGGTTGTATTTGGTCACGACCAGTTCGTAACTCCTTACGACCAGTTACTTACCATTCTGTGATTACGTTCGACCAATCTACGACCAGCTCGTATCTCCATACGACTAGTCCGTAACTGATCGAACTAAGCAACCTACGCATGCATTCTCCCTTTGCCTCACGATGCCTGGTTGAACTCCAGGTGAGATGTTTGTGCCATCCATGGACTGATCAATACTTTCTCGATCGAGTATCGGATAACATCATGTGGTTGACACTTCGACCACTAGTGGCATGGCCATGCTCTTTCTTTATCCGATCACCACGAGGGGCTCAGAGACATCTCTCCTGTTATGTTAGGAGGGGCAAATACCATCTCGACCAGTCACATCCCTCCACATATTTCATAGCATACCCGAAAGCTACCTTTATAACTACCCAGTTACAAAGTAGTGTTTGGCAACCCCTAAGAGTGCTATTACACATGTAGAAAACCATGCTGATCTCAGGTCTAAGGATTATACATCATCATTACTTGAGACCAACTAATGACACAAAGATTCATAACAATCTCAATAGTGTCTCAATGATGGGTCTATCCAGCACCATGTTCTCTAACATGTGCTCACATTATTGATTCGATACCCCTATATCCATAACCGGTGAAACCAAGTCATCAATCAATACATGTGCTAGTCATAGAGTCATTGGTGTTCCGACCAGTGACATCCGACTAGGGATATATTTATAATAACATCATATAAGTTAAAGAGTTCAACCAATAAGTCACATACTTATTGATCTATAACAAATGATTCATTCAAGGAACACGATAACATATTATCAAAATCATGAACATAATAAAATATCATCATCTCTATGATTGCCTCTAGGGCATATTTCTAATAGATGGCGGCCAAGGAGTGCAATGCCGTGGTGCTCGGGAGTTAAGGAGCTCGCGTCGGCGGTCGCCGTGGCTGGTGGTGATGATGGTGGAGGAGGGAGAGGTGGCGGGGTGGTGGCTCGGGTGGGAGGCGAGGAGGAGGTCGTCGGCTAGGGAGGACAGATAGAATCGGGTGGGCATATTTGTCTTTTTACCCGTGCAACATCATCTAACTGGTGCCAAACTAACGGCAATGTCATTCCTAATATTTTTGAGCATTCGTTATGTCATTTTGTACCGTGTCACCAAAACGGTGTTGTTTCTATAAATATGTCTCAAAGTGATGCTACTGAACAATTTTCCCTACATTGAATGTTATTCTCCCAATCTCATTACATTTCTTCACGAATTGAGCTCCCTCTGGTTAGGTCTAAATTATCCGGATTAGTATGGTAAATCTACATGGTGGAGTTTGACGGAGTTACATTTCAATCCAGTGTTAGGTCAGTTTGCACAAGGTTTGGCCAAACCGGTCCGAAGCAAGAAGCTTTCTAGCACCCATTGGCTCCGGTGCCAGACACTATTGGTAGCGATGCTACTAACCAAAATGTTGGTATCGGTGCAAATAGTTGTATCAGTGCTAGCTCAAAAAAAGGCACATGCCTATATGTAGGAGAAATAGGAAGAGAGAGCAGGGTGGGAGAAAAGATGTGATATTAGTTTATAGTTCCCACTTTCGAGAGAGGGATGCTAAAAGAGAAAAATAAAACCTAGCACCTGTGTGATATAATGAATCTGTCACTGCAATATTGTACATGGCCTTATTTGTCTTCCCATACAATTTAGAAGGTCGATCACTATTACACAAAGGGTCATCACAAACGGTTCTAAACCGTCATCATAGACTGTTTTCGAACCGTCTAAATTTAAGTGTCTCTGATAACAGGCGATTATCACATACGGTTTTTGAGCCGTTTATAATAAATCACAACACAGATGATTTGTATAAATAATCGTCTGTGATAAGTCACAACACAGACGGTTCTTAATAATAACCGTATGTGATAGTTGGCTTTCACAGACGGTTATTTATACGAACCGTTTGTAACAGTTGGCTTTCACAGACAGTTTATATCACAAAACGTCTGTGATAGATATTTTTTTGCTTTTTGGCTAACATCAGGAAATGCTAGCCATGCCTTCTGAAAATAGTTGATTACACAATTTAGAATGAAAGAAAACCCAAACTAATTGGCGAACAAACGACGAAAACGGATGCTAAAACTTCAGAGGCCGTTTTGAGGCCATAAATGACCTTTTTTTTTGGAGTTTTCACTTTTTTGAAGCCTGGCAAAGAGAATCTAAGTTTGATTTATGGATTTTTCATATTGAACTTTTTGTTACCTCTCCAACGAACCAAAAAACGTCGCAATCCGAGTTCGTATGCAGAAGTTATGGCCATTTTACCGGACAGTGCGTGAAACCAAAATTTGTTCGGGTTCGGATTTGTGGCCGGGGAGGAAAACGAGTGCGAGACGAAAAGGTGGACTTGGACTTAGGGATGCCGAGGTGCTCGCTGTCGATGTCCATGAGCTTCATCTCAAAATCCGCAATCATATCTTGATTTATTCATTCATAAGAAAACCACGATCACCACTGAAAGCCACCAAAAGCAATAAGGCAATTGATTCTCGGCTCGTGTAGGACACCTCTAAACACATACACACACCCTCCCCGCATTCTCTCCCCGGCCAACAACACGTTCTTTAAACTGCTTGTCAATCCTACGCCCTGTAGTGGCGTCTTGGCTGCCTCGGCACAATATATTAGTTATTTCACTTGTCGCTGCCTTAGCGTGATGTGTGAATCCTATGTCACCATCAAATGGTCTAAAATTCACAGTTTTAGAAGAAGAAAAAGGAATTATATATCTCGCTATTTATTTGTACCTTTCACCAGGTATAATATAATCAAGAGAGGAAAAAAGACAAGTAAAAAGACAAGCACCGCAATCCGCCAAACCCAGTGAAAATGTGAAATTCCGACTAGCTAGCTGGCTATCCGCCCAAGCTGCTCCGATCGCCCACACACTCCAGCCACAGAAAAGCAGGCTAGCGCTGAGAGCGAGGTGGGGGCCCGGAAAAATCTCCCCGGCCACCTCTCCGCCAATGGGGAGACCGCGCCCACGTGACATCCTCCACGTCCCCCTCCCTCGCCTCCCCTATTTCTACCTCCTCGACGGTGTTCGATACACACGCCTTCTTCCCCACACCACAAGGCCACGCCCATACTACTTGCACTTAGCAGCGGCTTCAGAAGCTAGCTGTTCTTCACATATAGCTAGTCCATTAGCTTCTCTCTTCACCATGGGCGACTCGTCGTCGTCAGCTTCGTACATCAGAATGGTATGTATGTATGTACGTACTACATACTTACTAGTTTCTATACTTTCCCATATTGGATACTGTATACCCATTACGTGTGTAAATATAGATGCGTCAAATGACTGGTTTAATTGTTTGTTCTGCCATTCAAGGTTCACCATATGATAGAGAAGTGCATGTGCTTCAACCTGAACAAGGAAGAGTGCATGGAGGCCATGGAGAAGCACGCCAACGTCAACCCTGTCATCACTTCCACTGGTACACAGCTACACACCTAACGCGTATACAGCATATATGTTAGTCTCAGCCCGGCCGGGTTTAGTCCCCTCGCTCGATGCAGACTTGTTTGATTTCTTTTGCATGAACAACGCATGCGTCTGTCAATGCTGTTATGACCTGTAATTTTGTTGCAATTTGCTTTACTTCCAGGCTCAACTCCCAAATAAACCAACTTTTAACTTCTATCATCAAGTTTCTTCAATTTGGTTGCAATTTTTGCATGAGCAATACACCCGAAGATCCTCAGATGCTCCAGACTTGGTTTTCTACCACTCCAAGTTTCATATGGAGTCATCCCATCAAGAGCTTTTGTCTGAATCCTATTCAGAATGTAAACTGAATGCCTCACTGCCTCAGCCCACAACTTGCATGGCATCATTTTACTCTTTAGAAAACTTCGTGCCATATCCATCACAGTCATGCTTCTTCGCTCTACAACACCATTTTGAGGTGGGCTATATGGAGCAATGAAATATCTTGTGATGCCCTTTTGATCACAAATTTCCCCAAATTCAATTGATAGGAACTCTCCACCACGATCTGGTCTTATAGCCTTCAGTTTATGATCACTTTGAGTTTTAACAAGTTCAACAAACTTTTGGAAAAAACACTTTGGCATCTTCGTTCTTTTGAAGCATGTACACCCACATGACTCTTGAAAAATCATCAACAAGTAATAAGAAGTACCTATTTCCAGCATCTGTCATAGGAGTGATTGGTCCACATAGATCAAGGTGCACCAATTCAAGTGGATATTGAGCTTTGATAGTTGGCTTGTTTTGGAAAAGAACTCCTTGTCTGTTTGTCCAACAGACATCCTTGATAGACTTGGGTTGGGTGATTTATTTGAGGTAAACCATGTATCATAGCCTTATCTGTAATGTGTTTTAGTGCTTGAAAATTCACATGCCCCAACCTTGCATGCCAGAGCCAAGCCTTGTCTTCTAGACTTGCATGCAAACAAATAGGCTTGCTGATTTCCAGTTCATCTTTATACAATCTGTTCAAAGTCCTAGGGACCATCACGAGTAACCTTCCACACTGATCATGGAGGAAAATATGTGAGCCTTGTAGAGCTATTTCACAACCCTCCTCAGTCAATTGGCCAAGACTAATTATATTGTTGCACAATCTTGGAATGTAATATACTTATGACAATATTACTTGTTCACCTTTTTTTCTTTGGAGTAATATAGATCCTTTACCCTCAATCTGAACAGTGGAACCATCTCCAAATTTTACTTGTCCTCTGAAATTCAGATTGATCTCATTGAATTTTGCCTTTTATCCAATCATGTAGTTTGAAGCACCATTGTCTAGATACCAAAGGTTGGAGTCTGTCATTTCTTCACCAATATGCAGTAGCTCTGGATGTACCTTTTCTTCAATCATGACCGGCCCACATGATTTATCTTCACCAATGGATAGTAATAGGGCCGGTTCTTTCTCCTCTTGAGCTTCTGACAAATTAATTTCAAGATTGTTTTTCTTGTTCCGACAGTGAGAAGTATAATGCCCAAACTTTTGACACTCAAAGCATTTAATATGACTTCGGCACTCAAAAGCATAATGTCCAAATTTATCACACTCAAAGCATTTAATATTTTGACTTATCTTACTTGAATTCACCGTTGCCACATCCAGGCTTGTAGTCGTGTCCGGCAAAATCTCCTTGACCACCAAGGCCTCTAACGGATCCACGACCTCCTCGACCGCGCCAAGAAGAACCCCGACCACCTTGATTTGATAAATAATCTTGCTGAGTCTGCTTGTTCTCTCCCTTCAGCTCAGCATTCACAAATAATGCTTGATCGTTGGGAGCCTTGCAGCCTTTTAGGAGCCCATCATGTGCTTTAATTGACCCTGTTACCTTTTCTAGCTTCATGCTCCCAATATCACTAGAATACAAAAGTGTTATGACCACAGGCATATACCTCTTGGGTAATACTCGTAAGTATTTCTCGACTACCTCAATTTTCTCTAATTTATTGCCAAGGGCTCGAAGTTCATTGACCACCACCGTTAATTTTCCTACGAACTCATCTACCGATTGAGTTTCGCCCATATGCAATGCCTCATACTCCCCTCGGAGAGTTTGTAGCCGCACTTTCTTGACTCGATCCACACCATTGTGTATTGTGCGAAGAGCAATCCAGGCCTCCTGTGTTGTATCTTTCTCAACAAGTTGATTGAGCATCGAGTCGGGTATCGCAGCGTAGATCAGCGCCAAAGCTGTTTGATCTATCTTCACGTCGACATTCACTGCCTTTTCTTTAGGATCGATCTTTCCTTTTAGATTGACCGGATCGTCTACTGCGTCCCAGACCCCCTGGGCACGTATATTCACTCGCATCTTCATAGCTCAAGTCGGGTAGTTCTTTGAAGTGAGAACCGAGTACGGAAGTGAATTTGGGTCATCCTTTGTTGTCGATAAAGATCCGTTGGGAGCCATCGGTTTCTTCTTTTATGGAGTTGGAGGACCGATTTTCATACACCCGCTCTGATACCATGTGTAGTCAAACTTCCTTCGACCAGGTAGTCGAAATCTTCAGATCAGGTAGGCGAAACGATGAACAATACTCGATGATGAACATTATTCGAAACAAAAAATAACAACGAATAGAGGAATTTTGCGGTGCCAAACCGCGCATCCTTTTCTAGGTTTTCTCAACTATTTATACTCTATATTACAGCCTAAAGATTGAAGACACTACTTCCGAAACCAACTAGAAAATGAGTTCAACTGGTTCGGTAATTACAGCTGAAAACGACACGGATTCAGAATCCGAGCGCAACTCTGAAACTGACTCAACTCTGAAACTAAAAACAGAAATCTCTAATACTCAAACGAGGATTGAACAATCTATTATAGGAAGGATTAATTCCAACAATGGCAGCGCCTTATATCGATCTACAGGCTACGCATATATAGTGTTGATTGCTCCTCGACCTTGTTGTGTCATTTCATGTGATGTATGAACATATATATTCTACATCCCTGCCTGCAGTGTGGATGGAGCTGGAGAAGGAGAACAAGGAGTACTTCGAGACGTACAAGAAGGACCGCGAGGAGCGGAACATCGAGGCGGAGACGATGCAGCGGGTCCAGAAGATGCTCTCCGAAGCGGCTGCCTCCAAGAGCTCCGACGACGACGAGGGCTAGCTAACCGCGGCTATAGCTCGTACATCGACCAGCTCTTCCATTGGCTCCATCCGACCATGCATACGAAATAATAAAGCACAGCTAGCTTCTACCATTAGAAGGGCAGGCAATCAGGCATGTTTAATTACTGTATGCGTCCATGTATATGTACGCTACGTACGGGCCTACGTAGATGTAGCTCTACGTGTCATCGCTAGCTAATTCTTTCGTGACACGTGGCGGTGCGTGTGTATGCGCCAGCGATGACGTGTATCGATCGATCTGCTAGCGTTAGCAGCAGTAGCTCCACTACTAGTAATTGGGAAGGAACGATCGAAAGACAGATGCTGCTTGTCCTGAGATTGTCCCGTTCCTGTGGCCGTTTCACGAGACGACGGCCATTCGCGCGCGAGCTGAGCTGGACATCTACCGTTATACCCTTTCCTCTAGAGTCTTTAACTGTTTTGGCGCATTTTTCGATTCTTTTTAGCAAACACTAACCCTCAGTCGACCAAAATTACAAATATTGTACCGCAGGTTAGGCAGACATATGGAGCGCTAGCTCTAAAAGCGTGGCAAAACATTTCCACCATGGCACCGGTCACCAACACGGTAGAAGTGAGGCGGGAGTGTGACAGCAAAACTGTCGTGGTCCGGAAGTGTAATAGGAGCTGCAGCCCAATGGAACCATAATCTACATTGGGACATGGGTGTACACATGTACACCCAATTTTTTTGGCAAAAAAATCCAATATATAGTAGGTGTATTAGCTATATATACCAATATTGGGTTCAATACGATGTATTTTAATTCACAAGTAATTTTAGTTCATCCCACAACCTCTCTCTCCGACTCAATACTCCCCTGCGCGTGGCCCAAGTTCCCAAAAGCCCATTATCACCCCCAAGTAGCCACCAACAACAACCAACAAGCCAAATCTCCCAAGCAGACTAACTCATCCTCTCCCACTCCCTCCATCCCTCCCTCTCTCTATTACTCAATTCAAACCTGTCATGGTCTGAAAGTGAGGTAGGAACTGCAACCCATTGGGACCGCAACAGGTTCATAGTACCTATAGGCATTTGAGAGTGTAGCAGGTACCTGCAACGGTCCTAGAGGGCGGTAGGTACCTGTAACAGTATATGTTGATATTGTGATCCGAATTGTCTAATATGGATGAGTTCAGATTAGTTTTTATATTAGCGGATAAGTTTTCTATTTGGACTCTAAGTCCTTTTACCCCTTTATATACCTCTTTTATGCTGCACGGGGAGAGTGGGACGCCTCATTGTAATCCCATGCGATTTGTAAACACTCTTTATATAGTGATCATCACCGGTTGGCGTCCGTGGGTTTTTCCCCCCAAGGGTTTTTTACGTAAAAATTTGTGTCTCCGTTTGTCCCTATTTTTCTAACAAGTGGTATCAGAGCGCAGAAGATTAGGGTTCCGAGAGATATGAGAAAAAAATATCAGATCGATTCCGTCGACGTCGTCTCATGCTCTGTCTCGCGCGGCGTCTTCCGAAGCCATCATCCTCGACACTCGTTGCCTTGCTTCAGTCCATCGCTTCACATGGAAAGCTGAGGGCCTCGAGTCCAGCACGCAAGCAAATCAAAGGCAGCAGATCCTCAGGCGGACGCGCACCACAGCAGGAATCCAAGTCACTTGCCTTGGTCCGTGCATTGCATATCAATATCAGCCAACAACTTTGCAAAGCACAGCAGAGAAGAAGAAAAAGAATCAGCCGACACAGGTTCCAAGTATTTTTTTTCCTTTTCCTTTTTTTAATAATTCACATTGCAATGCCCTGGTGAATCTCGTGGACTCGTGAGCATCCAAAATTTTGGAGACTTTTGCTTCGTCCACCCGAAGCGTACTAGGAGAATTGAAGTTTTTTTGTTTCGCGTACACAGAAGGTGTACCAAAGAGATCATAATTTTTGCTAAGTTTACACAGATTAATACCAATAAATTTCAGGTTTTATTCCTCATGACGACTCTGAAGTATGATCTTCCACTCTTAGGTCGAGACACAAGATTTTCGCTGTGGCAAGTCAAGATGAGGGTTGTGTTGGCACAGATGAATTTGGATGATGCATTGGAAGGTTTTGATTAAAAAAAACCTACCGCATGGACCGCAGATGAGAAGCGCAAAGACCGTAAGGCTTTATCTCAGATTCACCTTAATTTATCAAATGATATTTTGTAGGATATTTTGAAGCAGAAGACATCTGCTGCATTATGGCTGAAGCTGGAACAAATTTGCATGACAAATGATCTCACCAGCAAGATGCATCTCAAGCAAAAAATTGAACTCCCACAAATTGCAAGAAGGAGGATCTGTGCTTGATCATCTTTCGATGTTTAAGGAGATCGTTGCCGACCTAGAGTCGATGGAGGTCAAATATGATGATGAGAATTTTGGTCTTATTCTTTTATATTCACTACCTAGTTCTTTTTCAAATTTTAGAGATAGCATATTATATAGTAGAGATACTCTCATGCTTAATGAAGTTTTTGAAGCTTTGCATGCTAAGGAGAAGATGAAACAGATGATACCTTCTGAAAATCCAAGCTCGCAAGGAGAAGTCTTGTTTATTCGTGACAGACAAAATGAGAAAAACTCAAACAATGGATCTCGAGGTAAAAATTTGAACGGCTACAAGAACTGATCGAAATCAAGAGGTAAGTACAAGTAATGCAAATATTGCAAGAAAAATGGGCACGACATCTCTGAATACTGGAAGCTACAGAATAAAGAAAAGAGAGATGGCTATTATAAGAAAAAAAGGTAGACCAGATGATGAAAGTAAAACCTCCCTTGTTGCTGATGATAGTACTGATGGAGAAATTCTTATTGCCTTTGCTGGATGTGCTAATATCAATGATGAATGGATTCTTAATTCTGTATGTACCTTTCATATGTGTCCTAACAGGGACTGGTTTGCCACCTATGAACCTATTGAAGGTGGTACTGTGTTGATGGGTGATAACTCATCTTGTAAGGTTGCAGAAATTGGTTCAATTCAGATCAAGATGTTTGATGGCATTGTCAGAACTTTGACAATATGAGGCACATTCCAGATTTGAAAAGGAACCTCATCTCTTTGAGTACTCTTGATGCTAAAGGGTACAAGTATTCTGGTGAAGGTAGAGTTTTAAAGGTATTAAAAGGCTCTCTTATTGCGATGAAAGCTGATATTAAAACTGTCAATCTGTACCATCTGCAAGGTACTATTATATTAGGTAATGTTGTTGTAATTTCAAGTTCATTATCTAATTCTGATGCTACTAATCTTTGGTATATGCGCCTTGGGCATATGAGTGAAATTGGTTTGGTAGAATTGAACAAGAAAGGACTTCTTGATGGATATAACATCGGCAAACTAAAATTTTGTGAGTATTGTGTGTGTTTGGTAAATACAAGAGGGTGAGGTTCAATACTTCAGTTCATACTATAGAAGTTATTTTAGATTATGTGCATTCTTATTTATGAGGGCCATCTACCAAGACATCGCTAGGAGGTGCTAGCTATATGTTAACAATTATTGATGATTACTCTAGAAGAGTGCGGCTTTATTTCTTGAAGCATAAATCAGAATCATTTTCAGCATTTAAAGAGTGAAAGACTATGGTTGAAAGGCAAACTAAAAAGAAGGTAAAGAAACTTTGTACTGATAATGGGATGAAATTCTATTCTAAAGAATTTGAATCATATTGCAAGACTGGAGGCATTGTCAAGCACTACATCGTTCCCCATACTCCTCTACAAAATGGTGTAGCTGAGCGTATGAACAGCACCATTATTTTCGATGCCCGTTGCATGTTGTCTAATGTAGGTTTGCATATGCGTTTTTGGGCTGAAGCCGCTTCCACTGCTTGCTATCTTATTAATCGGTCACCCTCTATTGTAATTGAAAGGAAGACTCCAATTGAGGTATGGTCTAGTTCTCCAGCAAATTATTCAGAGTTGAATTTTTTTTTACTGCTTATTCTCATGTTGATAATAGAAAATTAAAGCCTAGAACTGTTAAGTGCATCTTTCTTGGTTATAAATCTGGTGTTTAAGGATACAATTTGTGGAATCCTGAAACAAATAAGGTTGTGATTAGCAGAAACGTTATCTTTAATGAATCTGCTATGCTTCATGATAAACTGCCTACTAATGTTTCTGTTGAGAGTAAACAAAATTCAAGTGTTTAGGTGGATCAATTTGTTGGTTCAAATAACACATCAGATATGGAAAATATTGTTGTTCATGATGCACGTATTGTTGAGAATCCTGCTATTATTGAGCAACCACAACAACAGTCCATTGTAGTTGACAGACCTAGGAGGGAGATTAATCCACCCAAGAGGTTGATTGAAGAAGCTAATATTGTTGCTTATGCTGTGAGTGTAGCAGAAGAAATTGAAAGTAATACAGAACCTTCATCGTACTCTGAGGCTATTGATTTCACTGATTGTAATAAGTGGATAACTACTATGCATGATGAGATGGAGTCACTTGAAAAGAATGACACTTGGGAACTAGTGAAACTGCCAAAAGAGAATAAACATGTTCATTGTAAGTGGATTTTCAAAAGAAATGAATGTATTTCTCCTACTAAACCAGCAAGGTATAAAGTAAGGTTGGTTGCTAAAGGTTATAGTCATATTCCAGGTATTGACTTTAATGATGTCTTTTCCACAGTTGTGAAGTATAGCTCTATTCGCACTTTACTCGGTATTGTTGCTATGCATGATTATGAACTTGAGCAATTAGACGTTAAAACTGCATTCTTACATGGGGAGTTAGAAGAAGATATTTATATGGACCAACTTGAGGGTTTTGTTATTCCTGAAAAAGAACACCTTGTTTGTATATTAAAAAAAATCTCTTTATGGTTTGAAGCAATCTCATAGGCAATGGTACAAGAGATTTGACTCTTTTATGCTCTCTCATGATTTTAAGCGGTCTGATTATGATAGTTGTGTTTATTTAAAGATGGTTAATGGTTCAACTATTTATTTGCTGCTCTATGTTGATGATATGTTGATTGCTGCAAAAGATAAGTTGAAAATAGCAAAACTGAAAGCACAATTGAGTGATGAATTTGAGATGAAAGACTTAGGTACAGTAAATAAAATACTTGGCATGGAGATTATTAGAGAGATGAAATCTGACAAGTTATACCTTAGTCAACAAGGTTATATTGAGAAGGTCCTTCATCGTTTTAATATGCATGATGCAAAACCAGTGAGTACTCCATTAGCTTCGCATTTCAGATTATCTTCAGCTTTATGTCCTGGGTCAGATTATGATATTGAGTACATGTCTAGAGTTCCATACTCTAGTGCAGTTGGTTCTCTTATGTATGCCATGGTTTGTTCTCATCCTGATTTATCTCATGCACTGAGTGTTGTTAGTAGATATATGGTTAATCCTGAAAAAGAGTATTGGAAAGCAGTTTAGTGGATTTTCATATATTTGCGTGGCACTTCTAATGCTCATTTGCAGTTTAAAAATTCTAGAGATGAACTTGTTGGTTATGTTGACTCTGATTATGCTGGTAATTTGGACAAGAGTAGGTCTCTCACAGGTTATGTTTTCACTATTGATGGTTGTGCTGTTAGTTGAAAGGCAAGTTTGCAAGCTACTGTAGTCTTATCTACCACTAAAGCAGAATATATGGCTATTTCTAAAGCTTGTAAAAAAGTTATTTGGTTGAGAGGTTTGTACAGTGAGCTTTGTGGAGATAATTGTTGCACTACTATATTTTGTGATAGTCAGAGTGCTATATGACTTACAAAGGATCAGATGTTCCATGAAAGAATAAAACACATTGATGTGAGATATCACTTTATTCGAGGTGTTATTGCTCAAGGTGATGTCAAAGTGTGCAAGATAAGTACCCATGATAATCCACCTGATATGACGATAAAGTCAGTTCCTGTTACTAAGTTTGAGCTTTGCTCAAGTTTAGTTGGTATTACAGTTTAGTCCTAGAGACTAATTAGCGCACGGTGAATTTTATTTTATTGTGGAGATATTTTGGTAATTGATGATTCTTCATTATGCTACAAGAGGAAATTCGTCTCAAGGTGAAAATTGTTGATATTGTGATCCGAATTGTTATTGATGAGTCCGAATTAGTTTCCATATTAGCGGATAAGTTTCCTACTTGGACTCTAAGTCCTTTTACCTCTTTATATACCTCTTGTATGCCGCACGAGGAGAGTGGGACGCCTTATTGTAATCCTCTGCGATTTATAAACACTCCTCGTATAGTGATCATCGCCGGTTGGCGTCTGTAGATTTTTTCCGCAAGGGTTTTCCACGTAAAAATTTGTGCCTCCGTTTATCTCTATTTTTCTAACAGTATAAGAGCGCGACATCAACCTACCACGATATCAGTGCGCTGTATATACCACGTGGCGCTTGACTAGCCTGCTTCGGTGCTAAATTTACAGTTTCGATCGACCGAAGACTATCTTTGCTAAAACAAATCGAAACCATACCAAATTAGCCGAAACTCTCTTTCGTACAATTTGATTGGAAGGGGAGAGAGGGAGCGATCGGCGACTTGTGCAAGGATTCTGCCTGTGAGGGCGACACCCACTGGCCTTGTTCGAGCTACAGTTGGCATAGCATTAATGGCAACGCGGGCAGCATGAGGGTACACAGAGGTCGCCCTCGATAGCATGACTCATCGGTCGTGACAATGAGACGAGGTTTCGTTGTGAGGGAGGACGGCTAGATGGTGAAACAACAAATGCGAAAGTAAGAAATTGGGGGGGGAAATTAATAAATGAAACGCTGTACCGCACCGCACAAACGGCTCTCCGTACGATTGCACTTGCCTCTTTTGGTGGTTGTCCTCCGGCCCGTACAGCGGCTCTTCAATGTAATCTCACTCGGTGGATTTGTTTTGGATTTATCGATCTAGCTAGTGAATTAATCGTGACGGTCAATTTCGATCAGACACGCGCGCGTGGAACGGCTGGTACTAGCAATGCGGTAATGTATATTTCATAGCAATTTTGCAGGAAACTAGTACCGAGACCGATCTTGTCAGGCTATCGCATTCCAAACGGGCCTTGACCTTTTCGTTTTTCCTATTCATGAACGTGGACCTGTGGTGAACACCTGAAAAAGAAGGCCTCCGAGAATGGTGATTTGGGCAGTTTCGGCAAGTTCCAGGCGAGAACCGGCATACGTAACCCATCCACGAAGCAGAATGACCTGATTTATATGCTGTACGCTGTCTCAAGGCCTGGAACTAGGAAGATCAGACATCATCAAGCAGCGCACAAAAGGCTAAAATTACTGCATATATTGGAGATGCCGTGGTAACTTAAATCATAAGATTCATGCATTGCCCGACTGTCCAGTACCCACCCGTAGAACAACTTCCAGACGATCACACCCTGCCGCCACAATCTGCGAAAGACAACAGATTTGAAATCCGGATTTCTGAAACTGTGCTGACTTCAATAGTTTCATCTCGGGCTCTTTTGAGGTTCCGCGAACAGCGCTGGAGTTCAGGCTGCTATGTATCATGGGATCGAGCATGCTCAGGCTGGTGGGTGAACTCATAGTCGAGGTGGACAAAGGCTCGCTCGATTTCAGGCAGGCGCTCCAGCTTCTCCTGCAGGGCCTCCCCGATATCATGTGCCTCTCGCAAGGGCATGTCACATGGGAGAACAATATCCACCTCAACAAAGTAATGAGAACCAAATGTGTATGCCCGCACTGTGTCGATGTGCCTGACAGCCTTGTGATGATTCCAGCATAGGTACGTAAGCTTCTGAAGAAATTCTGGTGGAGCTGATTGGCCGACCAGAGAGTGGACGTTTTCTAGCACCGTCATCGACCATGTCCTGATTGTATAGATCGCTAGCTGCAAAGTTGAAAAGAAAAAATACCATTAAAAATATTGTCTTGTGTTACAGTTAATTTATAATGCAGGTAAATGCAGGACCAGGGCATCATCCAACTCCATTGCATATACTTCTAAAACGAAAAAACATGTCCTGTTCAACTAAAACGGTAAACATACTCAAGTGCTATATTACAGTTCTAGTACACATCAAGTGCTATATTACAGTTCTAGTACACAGGGAAGTAAACAGAGAAAGTGTTTTTGTACTTACAATGATAGCACCAACTGGGTCGATCCAGCCTTCGACATAATTAGCAAGAAGTGCGGCCACAAGCCCAATAATGTTGGTGATCACATCAAAAAAGTGATCCTGTGCATAGGCCTTCACAATTTCATTGGTGAATGAGCGGCAATATATAACCAGCAGAAGCTTCACCAGTGTCACTGAGAGCATTATATCCACAACCCATTTTTCCTGCTCTTTTGTCAAGCGGAATTCATCACTCTGGAGCACAAGATAATCAATATTGGTGGTATTAGCAACAGAAAATATTCAAAACAACCATTGCAACTCCAATATCCAGTGTTCATACATTAAATGATTAATGCATTCATTTGTGTTAATTGTGCTATTAGCTCTTCTAGTGTGGCACAGTTCATTGGCCTCCTTACAAGCTATAACACTAAATAGCTAACTCTAATGCTGGTACCATCAGAAGTGTGCCAAACAGGCAGGGAGAAAAAGGCTACAAATTTCCAAACAGACAGATTGTCCCATCTTTTACGACAAGTCTGTCCCAGTAAACGACATGAAATGGATAGCCTTTTCAAAATCACTCAAAAGTGACACAAGACGTTCTGATAATCTCTACAGTGAGAAAACGAACTGCACTTAACAATCAACTAATTGTAGAGCAAAAGTGCATAGATAGGATACGTGAGAACTGAGAAGAGGACTTACATCATCAGATACCAATGAGCGTGTGGACTCTAAGATAATTTGAAGGCCAAGCGTTGCCATAACAGAAGCAAAAACAAGTATTCCCTGCATAACAGATTGTGGGAAAGTTGTCAACATACGGAACAGGATACTAAGGAAAATGGACAATCATTTATACAGTTACACTAGCAAAAAAAAAAGGATCAAAATTCATGAAATCGGATTGAAACTGTGATTTCTTAGTTATGAGCCCAAATTATCAGATGGCCTTTAAGGCTGAAATTCCTATGTTATGTGAGATTGTTCTGTGCGGAGTTCCCAGTAACAGCCAAAACTTTGTTAGGGGTGCCACTTTTTTGGCATTCTAAGTGATAGAGTCACCTTTTGAAGTTGCTTGGTTCCCACAACAGGATAGATGAGCTCATGAGCATGATTGGGTCCCAGGGTCCAGACCCCGAGAAAAGTTATATAATTGAAATGACAATGGAAATCTTGTATTCTTGTTAGTAGTTTTCCTTATTTCATTTCTTATATGTTTTGTGGTAATTTTCTCTTTTATGAATTAATATCCACTTATGCATCTTTTCTTGCAAAACTACACAGAAGGAATATTGCAGGAAAGCAAAGTGCGATAAAAATGCTTGGATCCTTTGAGTGGAACCAAATTGAAGCAATAAACGTAAAGAAAAAAACAGCCCAAATGATGTTTAATGGCTATAATTGATGTGGAAACTCACCAAAGGTTGCATGCGCCTTTTACCAATTGGGTATCTGTATGGGTTTGGTGTTTGCATTGAAAAGGCGGTAAACCACAAGATAAAGCCAGATAACAAGTCAAGTAGAGAATCCAAGGTGGAAGCAATAATAGCTAGGGAGCCACTCCTTATTGAGGCATAAACTTTTGCAGCAAAAAGAACCATGTTTGCTATATTAGATAATCGGATGGCTAATGTCTCGCTTCGGGCAACCTTTTCACGTTCTTCCTGCGAGTAGGATAAACTCAAGGTAAAAAAAAAAGGCATAGCTTCATTTTGACATAATTCTATACATTAACATTTTATATGCAATCAAATTTTCCTTTTTCTCATGTCACAACAGGGCAAGAGTATACAACAAACCTTGGACATTCCAGGAAGGAAACCACGATCTGTCAGTGTATCCATTTCATTAAAACCATCCAACATTTCCAATTGTTGTTGGTAGTATTCTGCAACAACATCTCCAGGGCCTTGAGCTGTAAATAGAATTAGAAATGGTACATTAAACGATCGGATTGTAGCAATAAGATCCAAACTATTAGGCAATACTATGTTCTGTGCAATTCCACAATGAAAATGATATATGTGGAGCCAAGAGAAACATATGCAAATAAATTCAAAAGATTTAGTTTTGTTGCACATCTTTTGCATATGACCCATCTATCCTAACAATAATTTCCATGCACAAAAAATTGACATCCACAAACCATATAGAACATTTTTGCTTACGTGAACGGTGAAAACGTTGAAACTCTGAACTGTTGATTTCAAGTTCCACCTCTGTTTGCAAACCAGAGTTTTTGTTTTTAGAAAATACAAATTCCCAAACTCTTTACAGCACTGGAGTAGCAAAACAACAGTAAAATGGTGATATATGTCATATAACTATTCAGCAAATAGACAAACAGTAGACATGTGAAAATAAAACATAAAACCAAATGGGAAAAAACGACCAAAACTAGCAGATAATCCAAAATGGCAAAATGGCAAGCTGGGGATGAGGATCTTCAATCCAATTGTTCATAAATAACCCTTTAGCTTCTTTACTAGTTACAGAAAGGTAGAGGAACTTCAACATAAAATAAGCCACGGAATGTGGTTTTTAAATATGAAATTTGTTAGACGTGATCTTGCCATGCAGAGCCCAGGAGGATCCCGAACATCCTGCGCCTGCCTTCCAGGAGATAATCACGCCAACAATGATTACCTGTATTTCATATTTTGTCAGCGCTATGTTTGGCATGTATCACAACTGATTTGGTTGTACAGCGTTTATCGCTCCTGTACTATTTATACTCCTGGCAAAATCAATAGAAACTCCAAGTGTGTCATTCTAAACGCCTTCATGGTATAAGAGCACCGATCTTGAACGCCTTTTCTTTCCCACCCACCACCCCTTCTTCCTTCCGTCCGGTCATGGGCGACACCGCGAACACCGCGGCCGCCACGGACAAAGCAGCTCTCTGGGCGCAGGCCGACGCCGTAGCCAACGTCAAAACCTTGATCCCGATCACTCTTGATCTCTCAGCGGCAAACTACTCGCAGTGGCGGGGTTTGTTTGAGGTCGACTTGTGCCAATATGCACTCAACGACCACCTCACGACCGCTGCAGCCACCTCCACCGATGGGCAATGGAAGTGCCTCGACGCCATTGTAAAATCGTGGATCTACGGCTCAATCTCCGCCGAGGTCTTGGCAATGGTGATGTCTCCGCAAGCCACAGCTCAAGTCATGTGGTCCAGCATCCAAGGGTTGTTCCACGACAATACCGAAACCCGCGCCATCTACCTCGAGCAGGAGTTCCGGAGTCTTATTCAGGGCGCATCGTTTATTGGAGAATACTGCCGCAAGAAAAAGACGCTAGCCGACGCCAGATGTCATCCGAGGGCTCGCAACCATCGACCTTCTTCACCAACACCTCTACCAGCGGTGGCAAGGGCTCCACCAGCTCCGGTAGCAACTCGAGCAACAGCAACTCCTCCAACGCCTCAAACCGCGGTAAAGGGTATGGCAACTACTCCAACAACAGCCGACGCAAAAACCGTATCAACGGCGGCGGCTCTGGCCACGACATCGGCGGCGGTAACAAGAACACAACACTCTGCCCGTCTTTCCATCACCCCTGGGCTTGATCCATCCAAATGTGGCCCGGCCAGGGGTACCGTCCCAACGGACCTGGTCTTCTCGGACCAAACCCGGCGGGTCCACCACAGGCCCTCGTCGCTTGCTTTCCACACAACTCCCAGGCGCCATCACCTCCGACGTGGCAAGGTGCGCCATGGCCGGCTGCCTCGTGGCAGGGCGCACAATGGCAGGCGCCAACCCTGCCACCCACGTCATCCACGCTAGGGATGGCAATTGTGCCCGATTACTCGCAGGTGCCCGCGAGTAAATGCCCTAATGGAGCCGGGCATTGAGTGTTTTTCCCCACGGGCATGAAAATGAGTGCAACTCTCTGCCCAACGGGTAAACAGGCATGAGCATGGGTGAGCTCCACCAGCGCTCGTTTCGCCCATTTACACGCAACATACACTAACAATTGGGCCACACTCCCAAACCCTAGTCACTTTACTCGGTCACTACTCAGTACTCACTCGACTAATCGACTCCCAAGTCCCAGGCTCCCAACCGCTAGCCCCCATCCTCGGTCCTCCTCACGCCCCCAAGAACTCTAGATCCATATCCACCCCCGTCGGCCCTTCCTCCTCTAGGCCGCCACCGCCCCCGGCCACCTCCCAGCCGACCGCTGCCCCCGCCCCTCCACCAAAAACTCCAGATCCGCCCCCACCGGCACGTTTTCCAGACCAACCGCCACCCCCATCCTCCTCCCGACCGGCAGCTGCCCCCGCCCCTCCACACACCCAGCCCCGTCAAGCCCTCCTCACGCCCAGCCCCGTCAAGACAAAGTTACGAAGCAGTCAAGATGAAGTGACGCCCGGCTGCCGCCCCTCCTCAACGCCTGACCACCTCCTCAACACCCGGCTGCCGCCCCTCCTCAACGCCTGACCACCTCCTCCCACCCGGCCCGCTCCTCAACACTCGACCCCCTCCTCATGCCTAGCCGCCACCCCTCCTCCCGCCCGCCGCCTCCTCAAGGGCCTCAAGCCCTCAACAGTCAACAACTCAAGGGTTTGTCAACACTCAATCTCTCGTATTGTCAAATTGTGAGTTATTCTTATTGTCAAATTGTCAGTTACTCTTATTGTTAAATTGTTTGTAGGGAATGTGTGAATGTGATGCATTGTTGATCTGAATTAAGTACTCTTATTGTCAAATTGCCAGTTACTCTTATGGACATTGATATAATATGCACTGTTGATGTGTTGTTGATCTGAATTAAGTAGGCCTCTCCTTTTGTTCTTTTGGTTCATTAGTTGACATACTTTCAATTGAGTAGGCATCTACTTTCATTAGTTGACATACTTTTAGTTAACAGTTGATGGTGGATTTGCATTTCATTAGTTGACAGTTGATGTGTGAATGTGATGCATTGTTCACAGGTACACGAGCATACCTGCGGACGACGGGTAACAACAAGTGATGGGCATGGGCAAGGTTCTTCACCTATCGCCCTTTGCGGGCATGCCTGTGGGGGGAAATCGAGGTCGCGGGCATGGGTATGTGAGAGCACTACCCGTGTCCATCACGCCCGATTGCCATCCCTAGTCCACGCCATCCTCATCATGGAACCATGACCAACTGATGCAAGCCTTTAACACCATGATGATCACGACATCGTCCTCGTCCGAGTGGTTCATGGACACGGGAGCATCTGCGCACATGACCTCTGAGCCCGGTAACTTATCTTCCGCTTTCCCATCCTCTTCCTCTACACCATCCAATGTCATTGTCGAAAATGGGTCTCTTCTTCCCATCACCGCCACCGGGCACATTTCTTTCTCTACTCCCGCGCACTCATTTCATCTTAACAATGTCCTCGTGACACCTAACCTTATCAAAAATCTTATTTATGTTTGTCAATTCACCCTATATAATCATTGTTCTGTCGAATTTGACCCTTATGGCCTTTCTGTTAAGGATCTTCGAACTAGGAACGTGATCATCAGGTGCAATAGCCGTAGCGATCTCTACCCCTTCCAGTGGACGCCCTCGCACGCCCTCACCGCGTCGACCACCTCCTCCACTGCTCTTTGGCACCGATGGCTTGGACATTTAGGCTGGCAGGCTTTATCGCATTTAGTTTCTTCTTCGTTGATTCCATGTAATACAAACCAGTCGGATGGTCTGCTATCTCATGCTTGCCAATTAGGCAGACATGTTCGTCTACCTTTTCCTTCATCGCATTCTCGTGCTAATAAAGTATTCGACTTAATACGATGATCACTATCACTACCTGTGGACCTTCCCTCTTCGCCTAAAGTCCGATGTGTTCGTCACTCTCACACATTTCTTTGCCTACACCAAAACACAATTCACTGTCACCATCAAAAGCATCCAGTGTGACAATGGTGCCAAGTTTGACAACACTGCCGCCCGCACGTACTTCCTTACACACGGCATTGCGCTCCGCATGTTGTGTCCTCATATATCCCAGTAGAACGGCAAGGCTGAGCGCGTCATTCACTCCACCAATGACATCTTTCGCTCCCTCCTGTTCAGGTGAGTCTTCCCCGTTCTACTGGATAGAAGCTCTTCATGCTGCCACCTATCTCCTAAATCCCCACCCTTCCAAAACCCTAAACTTCCGCACTCCCTACTCTACCCTCTTCAGTTCGCCTCCCTCCTACGACCATCTTCGCGTCTTCGGCTGCCATTGCTACCCCAACTTGTTAGCCACTGCAGCTCATAAACTCGGGCCACGTTCCACCGTGTCTGTCTTCCTCAGCTACCCTAATCACCATAAGGGTTACCGATGTTTGGATCTATCCACAAATCGCATCATCCTTTCCTGTCACGTCACCTTTGACGAGAACTCTTTTCCCTTCGCTGAACGCGCCATGCCACTGGCCCCGTCTGACTTTGACTTCCTCGACGAGATCATCACCACGACACCAACTTCGGTACCACCTCCCATCTCCCCCCCCCAGCACCAGCTGCACCACCACCTCCTCCTCCACCTACCGCTCAACCGATCGATCCCGTCGTCAACGACCACTCGATGACGACGCGCGGCAAACACAGCTTTCGCCAGCCGCTCAAGCGTCTCAACCTGTCCGTTACCTCCCTCTCTCATTCCCAAAACCTACCATGTAGCTCTCAATGATGAAAATTGGCAGGCTGCCATGCAACACGAGTTTGATACTCTCCGCGCCAACTGCACTTGGGACTTTGTTCCCCGTCTGCCTGGTGCGAATGTTGTGATAGGCAAGTGGATTTTTCGCCACAAGTTGAAGCCTGAACGCTCCTTGGATAGGTACAAGGCTCGCTTGGTCCTTCGCGGTTTCTCCCAACAGCCTGGAGTTGATTTTGACGAGACTTTCAGCCCGATTGTCAAACCGGCCACTATCTGCACCGTGCTCACTCTAGCCTTATCAAACAACTGGCCGGTGCACCAACTTGATGTCAACAACACCTTCTTGAATGGCACGCTTGCCGAAACAGTATTCTGCCAGCAGCCCTTCGATTTTGTTGATGCCGACCGTAGCTCTCACGTCTGCCACCTCAATCGATACCTCTATGGCCTCAAGCAGGCCCCGTGCGCTTGGTTCAGCTGCTTTGCGGCATACCTTGTGACCCTGGGGTTCACCGCTTCGAAAGCGGACCCATCCCTCTTCATCTACAAACACGGTGTTGACATTGTCTACCTTCTACTCTATGTTGACAACATTGTCCTCACCGCCTCCTCGCCAGCTCTTCTTCGAAGGATGATCGATTCGCTTCATTGAGAATTCTCCCTCAAGGACCTTGGCGACCTGCACTTCTTCCTTGGTGTCTCAATGCAGGTGTCGGCTTCTTTCTCTCCCAAAGTCAGTACATTGCAGACATCCTGGCGCACGCCGGTATGACTAACTGACATCCCTACAGCATGTCAGTCGACACGAGCTCAAAGCTCCCTTCCTTCGGTGCCCCTGTGGAGAGCGCCACGGATTACCGCAGCATTGCAATTGCGCTTCAGTACTTAACGTTCACACGTCCCGACATCACATACATGGTGCAATAGGCCTGCCTCCACATGCATGACCCGCGCGATCCGCATGCCAATCTCCTGAATCGCATCCTTCGCTATCTCAAGGGCACCATCGATCATAGTCTGCAGCTACATTGGACTTCGCCGGCCTCTCTCACCGCCTACACCGACGCCGACTGGGCAGGTTGCCCCGACACCCGCAAGTCCACCTCGAGCTACGGGATCTTCTTCGGCGACAACCTAGTGTCATGGTCATCTAAGCGGCAACACACCGTATCCCGCTCCAGCCCCGAGGCAGAGTATCGTGTCGTCGCCAACGCCATCACCGAGTCATGCTGGCTTCGTCAACTCTTGTCCGAGCTACATCGACCCCTTCAGCAGGCCACAGTCGTTTTCTGCGCTAACATCAGCGTTGTCTACCTCTCAACTAATCTCGTCCAACATCAATGGACGAAACATGTTGAGATTGACCTGCACTTTGTGCGGGAACGTGTCGCCCTCAGCGAGGCCCGCGTGTTCCACGTGCCGACCAACTCACAGTACGCAGATGTCTTCACCAAGGGACTACCTACATCTATCTTCTGGGAATTTTGCTCCAAGTTTGACTGGTTAGGAAACATTCATCATCTATCTTTCATTTTCCATGAACGAACTCGATTTTGATTTTTCAATTGATAGCGTTACCAATACTGAAACATCCCCCCAGAATAATAAAATTCACCATCATTTTCAAATGGAATCACGACGCCACATCTCAATATGACATAAACCAATTATAAATACAAAGAATCATATATCATTCCCCTAGGATTATGCACTTCTCTCGACCAATCTAAATAGTATACTGGCCAAATGCTTTTAAAAAAACACCTTCTCACCGGGACTTCAATGCATAGAACACACTAATCCACAGGTAGAGGGACGCGTCACTGCAAACTCTCTATTCCTAAACTACTTCATCCATCACTGATCCAATCGCCATCACCGAAGAGGACAAGGCACTACTAACAACTGAATTCCTTAGTAATAACGGTTGAACACAAGTCCGTTTTCTAAATCACAAGTCCAGATCAAACAAACCAAAAGTCCTAAACAGATAGCAACCAAACACAGCCAAAGTCCGTTTTCTAAATCACAAGTCCAGATCAAACAAACCAAAAGTCCTAAACAGATAGCAACCAAACACAGCCATACTGCAGCATAAAAAAACTATCAAACACCACAGAGAGAGGGAGATCATGCAAGAGACAGACCCAGCACGCCGAGGCAGTCCTGGAGGCCGCGCGGCGGCTTCTCCTGGTGCGCCTCAGGGCGGCGGAAGCCGTCAAAGTTGAGGCGCCACTGGTGCCCCCGCGCGCACAAGCCTCTCCCTTCGCCCCCTTCCTCGACGGCGCGGAGGAGGAGCTCTTCGCCCTCCCCGCCACCCACTGCTCCAGCAGCCGCCGCCATTCCCGTCCCTCCGCTCGCCCAAACCCTAGGAGGCCACGAGGCAGGCAGTGTACGCAAAGTGCACTCCAAGCCGCGTCGGGGGTTAAAGAGTAGCAGCTCAGCAGCCGGCAGTTGCGAGGATGAAACGGGAGCGGCTTTTCGTCTCCTCTTGGTCGTCCGCCGCCGCAGCCCAAGCAAGCGAGGAAGGCGGAGCGGTGTTGCCTCCTCGTGCTCTCCGTGCTGTGTAGCACGCCGAGGTGGCGCACCGTGCACCGTTGGGCTTGCGATGGACGGGCAGGGCGGTGCCGGTGCGGGATCTGGTGGGCTCGGTGCAGGCGTTCGATGCGGAGGTGTAAGGGGGACACGTGGAGGGCTATGATCTGATACGGTTTGGCCAATCTTGCGCTGCGTCGAGACCACCATAAAGTAGAAGTCGGCTTGGCCCTGGCGTGTTCGTCGATTCTACATACAAGGATGCCGAAGAGTGTACGCATCTGAATCTGATGCTCGTTTTTCTTTTCTGCAAAACTGGGAGCATAAAAAGATCTGAGCAAATGACAAGCTGAGATACAGATTGTTGAAACTCGACATGGTGCATAGTTTGTGAGAAATGAGCTATGCGCCTTGGTCAGAAAATTCGCCACGCGGCTGGACCAATCCATAAATAGTTGGAAAGAGATTTTCGAGATAGAAATCATGTAGCTTAAAATGATCTGCCAATGAAGATGCTAAGATGCTGTGAAGAGGATAAGGGAGGATATTCTAAGGACGCAGATTTGTAAGAAAAACAAAAAGGACCATGAATAACCAGACAACAATTGTCATTCGTCCTGGACCGCTTGCAAAATGGGAAGATCCAGCTTTACAACAAGATGACAGAGGAAAAGTTGATGATACGTAGACTACTAAAAAGCAAAGGGCGATAAAAATCACTTGGATCTTTCACAAATTTAGGACTACCAAAAACTCAAAGGGCATGGTCGAAGATGGCAATGAACCCACTTTAACTTCATTACGGCATAACACGCATGCAGCAAATTCGGTCAATTGCGTGATCCTAATTTCCTCTCCTGGTCAGAAGGTCGCCGACCAACGACCAAGTAGCCATCAGAATATCATGGGCATGTTTGATTTATTACTAACGTAAATCAAACCAAATTTTAGTAACACAAATACAAATTAGCTATCATTTGGTTTGCTACCAATATTCGGCAATACCAACAAAAATTTGATAACACTAACGAAATTAAATATCACATGCGGGCAATTTGAGGGTGAGGAAATTGCTAATCAAAATTTTAGTAATATCAAAATTTGACTTGGCCACGATCCAAAAAAACGTTCTTTTTGCCAAACTTTAGCTTTGGTAAAGTTTTGGCTATACCAAATTTTAGCTTGATTCATTTGGGTCATGCACCAAACAACCCCCATATCACACATTTTGGGAAAAGAAAGACCTTGTTAAGAGGATGTTGAATATATGTTACTCATATCCTAACTTACTAGGAATTGGAGTGTGACTACAAGGATTCATATCTTCGTACTTCCTTTTGGAGGAGAAATAATTGGCACTATATAAAGTCACGAAGGGTAATCACGAAGAACATAAGATAAAAACCAGTTCATCCAAAGTAGGAGGTGCACCAGAGGATTAGAGGCTATATTATTCTCTAACACTAGATTTTTATATTGAGTAAGGATCTGAGGGTCCTCATTTTTCATTCTGGATTCGCCCCTGCCGCCCATCACTTGTCACATGGTAAATCAAAAGGGGTGATGAGGATTACCATGCAATAAAGAATATCTTCTTCTGGCAGTTCTCCTCAGTCACAAAGTCCAAGTCATATATTGCAGATCTGCACTCATCTGCAGGAAGGCAGGCAGTGAAGTCCTCATAGCTCATTGTGGCCTCGCCGAGCTTGTCCACGATGATCTGCTTCTGCTTCTCCTCGATCTTGAAGGTGATGTAGCGGTAGGCCCGCTTAGCCTTCAGCTCTAAGAACCTCAGCTTACAGTCATCATTCACAGACATGCCCGACGCAGCGTTAGCCTGTTCGAATTGGTTAATGCGCATTAGCATTATTAATGAAATCTGCTGTACAACCCATTCTCTTAAAACTACTAATGATTTGATCCCAGAGCAAGAGCATACAAACTTTGACTGATGACAGCAACAATGACCACATTACACACCTAGCAAATCCCTCATTTACAAAATTGTTCAACTGGTATTTTAGTCCTAAACTAGAATGCCTTTTCATAAGACAGTAATGATGCTTTCTAATAAAGGGCCAATGTGGTCTTTGCTCTAAAAAAATGATCAACTAGAGTTCTTGCTGTTGGAATTGCAACTTGTATATTCAGGAGGCCAATGGGCCGGTATATATATACACGAGTAAAATGTTACAGATAAGGAAACCAAAACAAATCTAGAATCCTACTATAACACAAATATATCTCTAACACCCCCCCCCCCCCCCTCAAACTCATGGTGGATCAACAACACTGAGTTTGGAGAGGTAAAACAAATCTTTGTGCTCGAGTGCGGGCCTTCGTGAAGAAATTCGCTATCCAAGCTCAAGGCACATACTGAAGAGCAATCAACTGATCATGCACACAAGACCTCATGAAGGAAGCATCAACACCAATATGCTTGGTGAGCTCATGCTTCACAGGATCACAGGCAATACTGATAGCACATATACTATCTGACAAGAGAGGAGTCGGTGTAGTAACAGAAACACCAAAATCCTCAAGTAACCACCGTAGCCAAGTAATCTCTGCATCAAGAGAGCCATAGCTCAACTTCGGCCTCTGCACTTGAGCGGGACACTGCGATCTGTTTCTTCGTCTTCCAGGCAATAAGCGAACCACCAAGAAAAATCGATGGCGAGAGATAGACCGACGATCAGAGGGATCGCTGGCCCAAGTAGCATCCGAATAAGCCTGAAGCTGTAATGAGCTGGAGCGTGGAAAGAAAAGACGGTGAGAGATAGTCCCACGAAGGTATCGAAGAACTCGAAGAAGGTGGCTGTAGTGGACCTGAGTGGGAGCAGACACGAACTGACTCAGAATGTGAACTGGATAAGTGATATCCGGACGAGTAACAGCAAGGTAGACAAGACTCCCAACAAGATGCCGATAGCGAGTCGGACAGAAAAGAGGTCGCCATCAGAGGGTCGGAGGTGAACATTGAGCTCCATGGGAGTCTCAACGATCTGTTGATCGATGAGGGAGGCGCGATCAAGAAGATCCTGAATATACTTCTCTTGGGACATAAAGAAGCCATCTGGAGTGGAAGTAACCTCAATCCCAAGGAAGTAACGAAGAGGACCAAGATCCGACATAAGGAACTGCTCACTAAGACGAGCCTTGATAAAGGCAATATACTCAGAGTCATCTTCGGTAATGATCATATCATCAACATACAGAAGAAGAAGAGTCCGACCACGAGATGAAGTGTGGACAAAGAGCGCAGGATCATGATCACTCATTTGAAAAACCGGCGATGACCACGAGAGAGAAGCGCTCAAACCAAGCACGAGGGGCTTGCTTAAGGCCATAGAGAGAGCGACGAAGGCGACAGACCATGCCCTCAGGAACAGAATATCCAGGTGGTGGATGCATGTAGACCTCCTCACGCAACTCGTCATTAAGAAAGGCATTCTTGACATCAAGCTGAGAGACAGACCAGTGGCGAACAGACGCCACCGAAAGAAGAGTGCGGACAGTGGTCATGTGGGCCACGGAGCAAAAGTCTCGTCGTAGTCACGACCATGCTCTGCTTTGAAGCCACGAGCAACAAGACGCGCCTTATAGCGCTCAAGAGAACCATCGAGCGAGTCTTAATCTTATAAACCCACTTACATGTGATGGGACGAGAGTGAGATGGAAAAGAACAAGATCCCAAGTACCAAGACGCTCGAGGCGACAATCTCCTCGGCCATGGCATCTTGCCACTCGGAATGAGTAACACATCCGGTGGGAGGCTCACGAGTAGTCTGCGCCAAAGAAAGACAAAATGGGCGGGGCGAATCGTGGCGATCGCGGAGAGCGTAGCGAGGAGAAGACGGCCCATCGAGGAAGATGAAGCATCGAAGATGATGAATCGGCGATGAAGAGGGCTCATCTAGAAGATCCTCAATCGAGGTCGACGAGTGTAGACGAGTGTAGTGGGGAGCTGAGGAGCCGCGGGGATGAAGCGGCGGCGACAATGGCGGAGAGGCCACAGGAGAAATATGTGGAGACTCGATGGGGCGGGTGGGCGAGGCAAGACAGAGATAGGTGTATCGGAAAAGTCAAAAAGGGCGAGACGCACGAGAGGAAGCCAAGGAGAGACATGGCGTGGGTAGAAGGGCGAGACTCGTCGAAAGTCACATCAGAAATCCGCATCCGTCGACCAACGGATCCCAAAGCACCGATAGCCCTTGTGCTCGGCCAGTATCCCGAAAGACACACTCAACGGTGGCGATCGGTTTAGTGCGTTCTCGGCGAGGAGAACGCGTAGCAACGCAGCGACCAAGCGAGCGAAGGGCGAGTAGTCGGGAGGAGACCACGAGAGGCGCTCAATAGGGATTGTGCCTCAAGAAGCGGAAGAAGGCCGGATGTTGGCGAGATAGGTGGCGGTGGAAGCGACCTCGGCCCAAAAGTGAGGTGGAATAGGCGGCAATCATCACGGCACGGTGATTCAAGAAGATGACGATGCTTGCGCTCAGCAACACCATTCTGAGCATGAGCACCAGGACAAGAGAATTGAGCGAGAGTGCCCTGCTCAGTAAGGAAACTGCGTAGGTGATGAGAGAGATACTCGCCAGCAGAGTCAGCATGAAAAACATGAATAGGAGTGGAGAACTGTGTGCGAACCATGGTGGCAAACTGTTTATAGATAGACAAGACCTCACTACGAGAAGACATGAAATATATCCAAGTGTGGCGAGAGAAATCATCTATAAATATGATATAGTATCGATGACCCCTTTCAAGCGAAGGAGCCGGACCCCAAACATCAGAATGAACAAGATCAAAAGGACGCTGAGACACTGACTCACTATGAGGATAAGGAAGCTGAATCTGTTTGCCTAACTTATAGCCCTGACAATCTAAAGAGACGTCACCTAAGACAGATCCCAGAAGACCACGACGAACTAAGGATGACAGACGAGATCCACACAGATGACCAAGACGGTGATGCCATCTTTGAAAGAGCCAGAGAAGCGAGTAGCCGAAGCGGAGGCGGGCGGCGGCGGGGCGTGGAAGGAAGGTGAAGCAGATCAAGCTCCCAGAGACGCTGTGAGTCAAGGCGCCGAGGGCCAGAACCAACCAGAACTCCCGTGTGGCGGTCCTGAACACAATAAGAGTCAGAGTCGAGAATGATCCGATAACCAAGGTCGATGTCATCCAGTGAGAAAGAAGCTGCATGGTTAGGCGAGGAACATGAGCAATAGAAGGAACATGAAAAGATGAGTTGCTAAGAGGTCCTCGACGAGAGATGAAAAGAGAGGTAACATCGCAGATAAGTACAGCGGCTGGGAATCAAGAGGTGTAACAAAAGATAGAGTGGAAGAATCGGAAGTCATGTGGAAGGATGCTCGGAATCAAGGATCCACGGGAGGTACTGTTGTGTAGGAGGTGGTTTCTCGGTGCAGAAGAGTCGGTCGCAGAACTGCGCAGAACTCGCCGAGGAAGAACACAGGCGGCAAGCGATCGTCGAAGTCTAGCTATCTCACCTCGGTGAGACAAAACGCGAAGTAGTCGATCTGACGTCGATGTAGAAATACGGTGCAAGGCTAGGAGAAAACAAAGTGAAATATGCCGCTATTTATTGTAGCACTGACTCAATGTGGCCGATCTTGTCGCGATGAGGAGCGGCGAGGCGACCACCGCCAGATGGAGGCGGCCACCACCACCTGTGGCAGCCGCTGGAGGAGGCAGTGTATTGAAGCGTGAAGCAGTCGGTGTAGCAGGTGTACGGGCGGCGAGCACGGAGGGGAGTGGCATCAGACCAGCACCACTCAGACGAGTCTCCTCTGCACGTATCTCGGTAAGGGCCTCCAGAAGAGTGACACGAGGGTGGCGTGCAAGTAGCCCGGGCACGCCTGCTGCTCGAACTTCGGGGCGAAGCGAGTAAGGAACTCGTGACACGCTGAAACTCCAGTCAAGACGAGACTGACGAGCGGCATGAGCGAGAGCGATACCCCGAAGTCGCGAAGAGAGTCCATTGGCGCTTGGTGCGAACTCGGCGTAGAAGGCGTCAACAGTAGCATCACCCTGCTGAAGAGAGTGCTCCTGGCGAACTACTGACAGGTAGAGGGCATCTCCCGAGGGTTCGTAGCGCTATCGAAGATGAGTCCACATCTGAACAGCCGAAGAAAATCCCACAATCTCAGAAGAGAACTGAGGCTGGACACTGGCGATGAAGACAGCAGCAGCCCGAGCGTCGTCGTCGCACCACTGAGTGTAGGTAGTTAAGCGATCCATGTAGAAATCTAGAGCCTCTTGATAGGCAGAGGCAGCCTTCTCATCAGCAAGGCCAGCAGCCTCAATAGCAGCCTTGTCAGCTATCGAGGGAAGCGCAACGGACGTAGGCTCCGTCGGAGGAGTAGGGCATGGCGGGCAGGTGACATCACCAGAGAGGACGCCCCAGAGACGAAGACCACACATGTGGATGCGCATGTGAGATACGAAGTCGGTGTAGTTAACACCGTTGAAGATCACCGGGCAGCGAGGGAGGGAAACGGTGCCCATTGGTAGGCGGCGCTGGACGGCGCGGCGACCAAGGTAACGTAGTCTAATAGGCGGCGCTGGACGGCGCAGCGATTAGATGATGTTTTTTTTTGGATTTTTTTGCGCTCACGGGTCTTTAAAAGACCGGTCGGCCCAGCCGGCCCAAAGCGCGTGCATTTGCTATCTTACCTCATGATAACTTTGTCCTACTAGCACCCCTTCCATTTTCGCCTTGCGTACGTCACCGATGACTGTATTAGGAATTGTTATCAATATATGGATTATGGATTTATTACATAATACGTGGGCTACCCCTTTTATCTTCACATATGTTCCTCTGTTGAGTCTTGGACCGTCATGTCTCCTAACCAATTGTCGTAAGTTGTCAGACGCGCCAATAACCGCTCTCATGTTAGTCACGTAGGAAACTATTATCTCCTTATCAGTTTGCTGATCGGGGATGACCCAAAACCGTATAGTTAGTCGTCTAGTGTCCATGACTTGTCGTCTCATAGCTCAAACTAGTTGGCGACCGGTTGGGCTGTAATAAAAGGTATTAGACTTCCTGATGCGACAATGGTGTCCCGATCTTTCGATGAGAAGGATAATTCAATTTGAGGAGACAACTCTCACGATTCGGCTACCAATCATACACGACCAATATACCCAACAATCGTTGAACCAACTCCGATATTGTTATCAACCTTGCTAGAAGCACGATCGACCTGATCACGAAGATCAATTTCTGCAAACAAACGAAGAACAAGCAAGAACGAGGGATAAGCAATCTGAAATTGCAAATAGGAATAAGTATTATATTTAAAAAGTGGGGTTTCTAAGAACAATGTCGTTGTTGCACTCGTAGAACAAGGGGACAATGTATAAAGTAGTAAAGGCTAAACTTTAATCTATCAAACCCTAGGGAGACAAGAGGGGTGCAGCCACCTTAAATAGAGGGGGCAGGTGCACATGGCTAGGAGATAGGGGAGTGCGGCCACAAAGAGGAGTTGGACTCGAACTCTCAGGTGGGGCGACCAAAGTGGGGCTGCCTAGGGTGGCCGACCACCATATGGGTCAAGTAAAAGCATAGTAGTTGGAACAATAACTACTAGCCGAGAGACAGTAAAAGTACCCGTGTGCTCCCAGCGTTTGCATTCACAGCTGTATGTACCCATTTCCTCTTTGGCCACCACTTTGAAATCGTGATGCGACCACACGAACGTCGTAGAATGTTTCCCGTGAGACGCGAGGAATAGGTGTTGGATCGCGGGAAGGCTACGATAGCACAAAATAAAAATTTACCACGCAACCAAGGAACCACCGCTAGTAATAGATCACGAGATTACCACTAGATGCGCCAACTCATAGCGGAAGTAGAGTTGATGTAGCGAGTTGATGTAGTCGTAGTCGTACTCGCCGCGCGTCTTCTTCTCCGAGTCTTGTGATCGTCACGAGTTGCAAATCGTCCTAGTGCTGATGCTTCACAACTTCTACTCCGAGTCTTGTGATCGTCACGAGTTGCGGATCGTCCTAGTACTGATGCTTTGCAACTTCTTCTTCGAGACTTGTGATTGTCACAAGTTGCGAATCGTCCTAGTGCTGATGCTTAGCAACAACACCTCCAAGGTATCCACACGTACGGGGTAGGGATACCACGCGCTGGAGTGCTAGTGCCGGCGGTATGGTATGAGGAAGGTGTGGATGTTAGGATTTCAGGGGTTCTTCAAAAGATCATCGCACCCCTTGCCACCGCCCCTCTATTTATAGGCATCCATAATGGGTCTCGTACTTGAGGCCCATTAGGAACTCGTGGCCTACAAGAATTAGGATCACCATCTAAATCAAATCCTAGCATTTTAAGTGTGTGATCCTGTAGGTTCATGTGTAATCGGTTGTGACTTGGAAACTCTTTTTCGACCTGACGAGGATCTAATAATCCTCATTTTTATCTTTTATCTATAATTCTTATTATGGGTAAATATTATGTCACATAGTCCCCAGAGGTACCCCTTATCTAAAAGGGAGAAGTCCAATAAGTGGTTGTAAGTTCTTCTACAATCACCCTCACAGTTGTAAGTCCTTCTACGACCACTACATAGTCGTAAGTCCTTCTCGATCGCTACAGTCGTAAGTCCTTCTCTGATCGCTACACGGTCGTAAGTTCTTCTACGACCGGGTAAACTACGACCACCTTATAATCAAACCTACAAAGAGTGGGTCCAATTGATTAAGGAATCCGAGCAGTGCGCACGCACTATTATTCCGCTTATTAATGGTGCGTAATTACCCCATTATCTCTGGAAGATAATTGCGGACGGCGTGAAGAAGCCGAGCGCGGTAATTCTCGCCATCATCGCCGATTCTTTGGATTAATCAGCGCATCTCCGCAGGAGCAAAATGGCTACTTCTTCACGACTATATAAGGCGTCGATCGGAGAGATAGGGAGAGGGAACAAGAGCCGATCAAGTAGGAACACAAGTGCTATTCTCTGTAATAGTCTTAGTCTTTTACTTGATCATCAAGAATACCATACACACAGGATTAGGGTTATTATTCTCTCGGAGAAGGCTGAACTGTCTAAACATCCGTGTCAATCCACTCTGCGTGATCTTATCTCTAGGAGACCCCGAATCAAACAATCTTTACGTAAGATCGGTTCTAATACAAACGGTTGGCGCCGATCGTGGGGATCTTCCGTAATCTCTTGTCAACATACTCTCTTTTCCAATCTCATGCAATCATGGCGGGAGAATGGAGCGAGGAGAACTGGTTTGACTTGGCGGTTCTGTGACGTCGACATGGATGCGGTTTCGACTATGAGCCGAGTGATGCATCCGTGATGGTGATGTTGCCTTGAGATTATTCTCGAAACCATCCCATTAATAGAGTTGAGGAGGATCCTTATCCCCACAACAATCGTCCAACAGAGGAGCCATTTCCCTCAAAGGACAAGGGTCAATCCGACCAGGACCGCCCGGGAGGACTCACAACGCGACGAGTTTTTCTCCAAGTGTTCAAGTCCCTTAAGGCGGTCCAACTTGGTAAGTCAAGTTACAGGAGCCACCATTCGAGGACTCCACCAACATCTAGTGATTCTCTCTCGGGGTAACTCCGAGAGGGTGGGATCAAGCATGCTTTTCCTGCAAATTCGGCCGTCTCCCGCAGATCTCATTTGCGAGCGGAGGCGATTATAACCGGAGTTCCCCTACGGAGGATTACTCCAAGTCGCGAGATGGTGTCCCTCGAGCACTCCTCAAGCGGGAGGCCTCGGCGCAAGTGAGAATCATCAGCGGAGGTCTTCGTCCTTCCCCAAATCGAGTCGACCTCATGGAGGCCGAGATAAGGATACTCCCGAAGATCACACACTGCGCCCCCTCGTGGTAATGGCAAGGGCACCACCGTTGGCGAGAGGGACCAACACTGATGAGCGAGAAATCCTCGACATTCTCGCACTCCACTAAGAAGGCCTCAAAAATCGATGAGGAGGATTTTGATGTCGTCGGAAGAAAGAAAATTGCGATCGGAAGAACTTACAGGCGCATTCAACATCGATCGGAGGAGGTACAAGAACTCCGAACATCAGCGACTTTCTCGAGAATCGATCAAGAGCTTGCTCGAGCGCTAGAATACGATCTCTTTCTTTGAAGAGATTACGCAAAGACTTATTTGTGATGACAAGGCTGAGGTACCTCATCGACAACAATCGGTGAGTCGTAGCAATCGACTTCCTCATTACCGATCAATCGAATATTTCTCTCGTAGGAATCGACACGACCATAAGTCGAATCGATTCCCTATTGAGAAATACCTTTCGATCGGTGAAGATCAAGAAGCCCCTCGAAGAGGTGATCATTCACCACCGACAAAGAAATTCTAGCGAGAAGAATACGAGGAGTATTCTCCTCGTGAAGCGAGGCCTACTACGAGCAATCGGCTGTTCAGGGTATCGTCGTATCGATCACTGGTGACATTAACCCTTCTTTTCTACAAAAAGGCGTCAAGAAGTGATTACCGGATCTGGGCATTTTACGCGACCTTGAGCGATTCGCCACCTCATTTTCGACCGGTGAACATGGAGAAATTTGATGGATCTCAAAATCCCATCAATTTCTTGAGATCTATCTAACAATTGTCCGAAAGCGGCGGGAGGAGGAGCATGTAATGGCGAATTACCTTCCGATGTGCTCGAAGGATCATTTCGATCGTGGTTATTAAACCAACCACTCGAGTCGATCTACTCTTGGCAACACCTCTGTGATCTTCTGACAGCGAATTTCCAAGGCACATACAACCGCCTGGGAAGAAGGCGACTTGCCGGATAAAGCGAACAACAACGAGACTTTGCGTCAATTCATCAAGCGCTTTAGTCGGGTTCGTAACTCAATTCGGAAATTTCGATTCCTCTGTGATCGGGGCTTTTAAGCAAGGAGTCCGCATGAGCGAATAACGGAGGACATTGCTCTGAATCCTCCCAACAACATTCTTAGAACTCTTGAGATGGCGATCGATATGCAAGCTTACGAGGCGGTCGAGTGGAACAACACTATCGATCGAAAACATATACTCCTCGAGAGCGGTGAAGTTGGTAAGGATAAAAAGCAAAAAGTCCAAGAAGAAAATAAAAATCAAAACCACAAGCCGGTGGTTCCAAGGAGGTTCTAGCCGTGAAAGATGGAGAGCCCCAAACCACCAAGTCATACTGATCAAGGCAAAGGTAAGCGCCACGATCATAGGAGCGACAAACCAAGGTGGTGTCCTTTTCATAAAAGGAAGGACATGACCTCATAGCTAGAGTTTTCCAAAGAAAGCTCGAGGACTACTACAGCGGCAAGCACCACTCCCTACTCTCGGCGGGTGGGACATACGAGTGGCCAAAAGTCGTCGGATGATGAGGAGATGCTGTTCAAGATCCGCAACATACCGTTGAGCACATCTACGGAGGATCATCGACATCGACTCCAAGCGACAACTTAAAGGCTGCACGGACGAGAGGTAAATTCTCTACATACTCCTCTCGTCGATAAATTACGAAGTGGTCGGAAGTTACCATCTCTTTTGAGAAGGATGGTGTCCGATCACTCTGAGTCGATCAGTCGATATCCGATTGTGGTGAACCCACCATCAACAAGCTGTCGGGTCAATCGAGTGTTGGTTGATGGTGGCGATTCTTTGAACATATTATTTACTAATGCCCGGGGCGAGATGCAAGTACCGGGACAAAGGTAAGGCGATGCGATACTCCTTTCATGGAATTGTCACAGGGTCTTGACCAAACCTATTGGCCAAGTTTCTCTTCCTTTAACATTTGGCTCACCAAGTAATTTGGAGACGAGAGAAAGTCTCCTTTGATGTGGTCGATTTCGATCGGCATATAACGCCATACTCGGACGACCAACTTTGGCAAAATTCTTAATGGCTACTCATTACGGGTATCAATGTCTTAAGATGCGAGTCCCAAAGGAGTGATCACCATTCGATGTGACAAAAGATGGCGTATAAGCTGCGGCCGTCGATCCTCGAGATGGTTGGTCAAATACCAACTCGAGATGAAAGTCGACCGACTAGCAAGTCGAAGCCTAAAAACTGCACCAAAGCCGAACGACCAAGTCAAAGAGGTTCCTCTGGGCCTTGAAGAACCCTCGAAGGCTGCTCGCATCGGGAGACTTCCGACCCCAAATAGGAAGGCGCCCTCATTACCTTCCTCAGAGCTAACGCAGATGTCTTTGCGTGGCAAGCATCAAACATGCCGGAGTCCCGGGGAGGTGATCGAGCACGAGGCTAGCTTTACGGCTGATAAAGTACACATAAAACAAAAATTACGGAGATTTGCCTGATCGGCGAGATGCTATTAAATCGAGTTGGATAAGCTACTTAAGCGGGCTTTATAAGAAAGTCAACCACCCAGTGGTTGGCTAACCTGTAATGGTCAAAAAGTCAAGCGGCAAATGGCGTATGTGCGTGGACTTTCTTGATCTTAATAAAGCTTGTCCAAAGATGATTTCCCTTTACCTCGTGTCGATCACCGGTTGATTCAAGCTGCGAGTTGTGAGATATTAAGTTTTTAGATGCATATTACGGATACCACGGATCAATATATGTTTAAGCGATGAAGAAAAGACCGCATTCATTACTCCATTTGGTACCTTTTGCTATGTCAAAATGCCATTTGGTCTAAAGAATCTGGTGCTTCTTTCAACGCTTAATGCAATCGACTTTTCATCTCAATTAGGTAGAATTTGGAAGCCTATGTTGATGATCTAGTCGTAAAAGCATTAAGAGACTTAATCATATCACCGACCTACAAGAAACATTCGACAACCTCGAAAGCACCGCTTAAAACTCAATCGAGAGAAGTGTGTGTTTGGAATTTCTTGGAAAATTGCTTGGATTCCTAGTATCCGAGCGAGGAATCGAAGCAAATCTGAAAAAATAAAAGCCATCCTCGGATCGTCCTCCAAACACAAAAAGGAAGTCAAAAACTCACTTTGGGTGCATGGCGGCTTTAAGTCGTTTCATCGCACGATTAGGAGAAAAGGACTACCTTTTTTTAAACTTCTCGGGAGACATGAAGGTTTTGAGTGGTCGAGCGAGGCAAGCGTTGCCTTTGAGGATGTCAAGAGGTATCTTTCGAGTGCTCTGTGCTCGTTTCTCCAAAGCGGAAGAGGCGCTCTTAATTTACCTAGGCGCCACGCCACGAGCGACAGCGCGATACTAGTCGTAGAGCGTGAAAACGTACAACGACCGGTTTACTCGTCGTGAAGTTTTACAAGGGCCTAAGGAGCGTTACCCTCGGGTCCAAAACTTCTATATGCCCTCCTCATGTCTTGAGAAGCTGCGGCATTATTTTGGCGCACAAAATAGTTGTCTTGTCTCGAGTTTCCTTTGGGAGCAATCCTCCATAATAAGGAAGCAATGGGGCGCATGGCAAAATGGTCGGTCGAACTTGGGAGTTCGACCTCCATTCGTGTCGACGGCCATAAAATCCCGATCTTGGCGGACTTTGTCGCGAATGGACAAATCTGAACTGTTCGGGATCCCGATCTGATTCCCACGACGGTGGATGATGTACTGACGGGTCACTTACTTTAAGTGGCTCGAGGTGAGGGTGATCTGGTATCTCCTAGGAGAAACCTTAAAGTATGCTATACAATTAAACTTTCGGGCTACTAACAATGTAGCGAGTACGAAGGTTTGCTAGGCGGCATACAGTGCGAAGCACTCTCGATTAAATCGACTACTCGTGAGAGGAGACTCTCAACTAGTCGTGAATCAAATCGGAAAGAGTACCAATGCTCTAACTCAACAATGGCTCGGTACTTATCGAGTCGTAAGCTAGAAAAACATTTTTAGGTTTGAGGTACAATTTATCCCTCGAAAGGATAATTTCTCATGAGACCAACTGGCTCGGATGGCTTCTTCCCGATCCACGGTACCAAAGGAGTTTTCTTGGAGCAACTCCAAAACCGTCTCAGTCGAAGAACCGAAACACCTCCTCTTGAGATGGCCTCATTAGATTACGAGGATACATGGATGACTCCCATCTACGAGTATCTTTACAAGGGTTCCGTGCAGAAGATGATCTTGAGGCGGTCGATTATCCCGAAAAGCCAAAATGTATACTTTGGTTGAAGGAGTCCTCTATAAGCGAAGAACCCAAGGGATACTCATGCGATGCATTCCAAAACGAAGGAATAACACTCCTTCATGATATACGGTGGCATCTGTGGGGCGCATGCTTCCTCTGAGAACATTGGTTGGTAAAGCCTTTCGACAAGGTTTTCTTGGCCTCTGACCTGCGATGCTATGGAGGTGGTTAAAAAGTGTGTCGATGCCAATTCCATGGTGACGGATACACCAACCGGCTCAAGCATTACAAACAATACCTCTTTCTTGGCCTTTTGCGACACAGGGCTTGATATCCTAGGACCGTTTCCCAAAGCTCCGGAGGTTTGAATTCCTTTTGTGGCTATTGACACGTTCACAAAATGGATCAAGTGAACACATGCTTCGGATAACAGCGAGCGACAAAAGGTTCATGATGAGAAGCGTAATTAGTCGATTTGGAGTTAAGTCGGATAATTACGAACAATAATAAACAATTACGCAAGTGCAAAATTTGAGAATTTTGCGGCGAGTTAGTACCAAGCTATGCTATGCTTACATTGCACATCCCCAAAGCAATGGGGCGGTCGAGCGTGCAAGCGGCCAAATAATGCGAGAATTAAAACTCGAGTCTTGACCCGACTTGTTAGCGCTCGGGGCTTGGGTACAAGAATTACCCTCCATATTATGGGCGGTTAAATGCGACCACCGATCGAGCAACGGGAGAAACACCATTTTCTAGTTTTGGGCGAAGCCATGCTTCCTCGGAGCTAAAATGCGGTCGACACGAGTTGAAACCTTCAACAACTCGGACCGGGAACAACTTCGGCGGATGACATTAACCTACTCGAAGAGAGGAGAAACCTAGCCTTAATCCGTTCGGCGGTCTACCAACAAGCCTGCGCGAATACTATAATCGTAAGGTCAACCGCGCGACCTTCTTTGTAGGTGACTTGGTATTGAGCTCTGCCAATCCAAGTCTAATCGGAATAAACTTTCCCTAAATGGGAAGGTCCTTACGATGGTCGAAGTAACTTCGGCGAGTCGATCGACTAGCAATGGAAGATGGGCGAGTTCTCTCAAACTCTTGGAACATCGACCGATTCATAAATTCTATGTGTGACCGGTTCCTCAAGCAATAAAAGTCGAGTTCTTTCTACCTCTTTTTGCTTTAATTTTTGAGTAGTGCTTTTTAATCTTTCGACTATGATATGAAAACACCCGTTTTCTTTACCTTTGGCAGCGAGAAGCGTCATCTAGTGAAACTTCTCCTCTCTGCATGTGGTTACGCCCACTAGAAGGAATTTCCTAGCATCGACTCGTTACTCACTTTTACATCAATACAAAGAGCTCGGGTTTTATCTAGTCATAATGTTATCAAAGCCAACTCTCTCAATCTTAGTCTATTTTTTCCAATAAATTCAAAAATATTCTAAGTAGAGTGCACTTTCTTACATTTGTTCGACCACATTTGGTGTACTCGATTTGTTTTAAGCGGTCGAAGGAAGAGACACACCTAGTCGAAGTCTTTCCTCTCTGCATGTGGTCACCGCCCACTAGAAGGAAACTTCCTAGTGTCGCTCGATCTCCTACTTTTATTCTTTGGAAAAGACTTATCGAAGTCCACCAAAAAGGACGAGCGAATGACTAAAGTACTCTAAGGCGTTTGCTTAACTCAAGTTCTTTGTTCTTGGTTTGATTAAACTAGTCGGAGATGGGAACATCACCTAGTCGAAGCCTTCCCTTTACGCACGTGGTCACCCACTAGAAGGAACTTCCTAGTGTCAAGTCGTTTCTACCCTTTCAGGCCGATGCTTGACAACCGTAACAAAAGCTATAAGTTAAATAAACCTCTCTTTGTTTTGAAACCCCATTTTTAAACACTATTTATTTAGATTGTCTAAACAATCTAAGCAAATAGTCGAGGGCTAGGATAAAGTTATTAATTTGACTTCAATTCTTAGTCTTTCGTTCGTTTATTATCTTTTGAGTTACTAACTACTCGACAAGATGATTTTGAAATGAGGCGGATCATATATTACTCATTAACAAAAATTATGCGCCTTACAAGGTAGTTACAAGATTACTCGAAGGGAGAGCCTAGTTGCATTTCCTCATACCTTTTTACAATGTTGCATTTCCTCAATCGACGACTTGCTTACGATTCGGGACGATCAAGTCGGCTTCGATTGGTTTAACATTAAGGCGGGGTCTTGAGCTTTAAGTTTCGCTAAAGCGTAACTTCTGCGACCATTGCTTCCTTATTGATTGACAGATTAGTCTTGAGTGGTCACCATTTCTTGCAATTTTCGACTTGTTCCCCAATGGTACTTGTATGAGCGGCTATGGTATCTTCTCGAGGAGTTTTTCCTCGAATGTAGCTCACTAAGCACATTGTTCGGAGAGTGATGTTGCCTTGAAGACTAGTCTTCATCGACTCCATCTCTGTTGGGTACAAGTCGAAGCCTCATGAAGCTTCTTGTTTTCGACCACTTGTTACGAAAAGAATAATATCGGTCAAACAAAGATATACTTCTAGAGGAAGATAACACAAAGATAATTATAGGTAAAAGCTTTTCTTACCTACTAATTGAGAATCCAATTTCTTGACCTCTTCTCGATGGGAAGCAACGGTTTGACATGCTTTTGCCCCATGCTTTGATGTCCTCTGCATTCATCTTAGCAATGCGGACGGACTCATTGCAAATTAAGGTCTTTGCTTGGATTTGACCTCAAGGCTTCTCAATTGGGCGACAATTTACGAACAAGAAATTGTCATTAGAAAAGGAAAATACTCAAAAGGACAACGGTAAAGAGTTACTTACATTGCTTGAGTTCTCGAACTTGAGTTCTTGATCCTTATTCTTGGTAATCTGGAAAACTCTGAATTACCAAAGCTTTATCTCAACTTGATCAGGAGCTTTGCATCTCATTTTCTTTATCTAAAAAGAAATGAGAGTTAAGTAAAGGTTAAAACTCAAAAGCAGTCTTAAGTTCGGCACTTCTTCGTTTATTTTTCTGCAATTTCTTAGATCACGAGAGCAGGTCTCTCGAAGTCTATCAGAGAACTAATACTTCATTCCTTAACCTCCTCGACTCCTCTTTTTCATAGTCGAGTGAGTCATTAAGGTCTTCGTATCCTTTGTTTAACCTACAAAAACAGAGCGAAGATAAACATCGGTGAATGGTTGTGAGTACTTCTACAACCACCAACCTAGTCGTAAGTTTTTACTGCGACTAGGATATGGTTATAAGTCTTTCTCGACCACTACCTAGTTGAAAGTAGTCGTAAGCTTTTTACGACTAATACTTAAATCATGAGTTTCTTCCATGACTTTTCTCGTGAAACATTTCACAGTATTTAAGTCAAAAACAACTATGAATGATAAGTGACTTACCACCTCTCTGCCTCTGCTGAGAGTAATTCTTTCTCTTGTCTTAGCTCTAAAAGTTGTCGATGATACTCACCGACAACGACAATTTGCTCGAGCTTTACGCAAAAGAAAGCAGTGAGAAGGAAGGAAAGCCACATATATAAGTATTACGAAGATACTTACATTCATAGTCGTTCTAGCAAAATCGAATATACAAGGTCAGGGTCTTTGCGACTTATCTATCCTCGCGACTTTGTCCCACCACACCTTCTCGAGCGCTCGTTGTTAAAAGTATTCTCCGTGTTGGGAATATCTTTGGGATGGGGACTCGGTCACGAGATCTGTGTGGCGAGACCCTCGACGGAGGCGGGCCCAAAGAAGTCACCACGAAGTTGAAATTTTCTCATACGGTTCTGTGATTTCTCTTTGGGTAGGGAAGGAACGCCTCCTCGATTTCCTTCCCAGGCGGTGCGCGAGTTGGTCACCACCTTGACGAGAGGCTTCCACGATTACCTCTGTTGTTTCTCGACTTGATGGTCGTGGCGGCCACCTCAACGATGCGGGTAGCTACCTCAAGAGTCGTGAATTCGACTTGGCGGATGTGGGAGACACTGCAGGAGTCTCGACTTCATCGGCCACAGGCCAAGGGTGATGCTTGACCACCTCCGTTGCTACCTCTCCGATGGTGAAGGGATAGCAATGGACTTCTCGTGAAGCATTCCGGAAATTTGAAGAGTCGGACTAAAATAAAGAAAAGCAAATCGAGGTTGTGAAAAGAAAAAGGTAAATGTCGTTCTTACACTTGATACATTTCACATACCTCGCACCTGGTCTTAACCGGGAATTTTGGAGCAATCCTCCCAGCGGAGGACCTCTTCTTCTCCACGACCACGTCGGTGAGGTTCAACAATTAGCTCATTTCGACCACGTGCAGTCGTAGAGTTTGAAACAGGAACGAGCTCTAGTTTCTGATCTTTTGGATGGGCGAGATCGGTCTCGACCATTCGAAGCGACAACGCCCTCGATTGCGAGTTGTCTTGATCGACATCGTCCTTCATAAAGACACAAAATCCTTCCAGTTCTCCTTTCAAGTTTCTTAATAAAACTAGGAGTGGCACCAATGCGAAAGATTAGTGTCATAATAGAAGGTACCTTAGCCTTGCGAGGTTTGCGCTTGAGAGGTTCAAGCGCTTCAACCTCTTGACCCGGCGAGTGCGGCCTCGGCTTCAGATACAACTACGGTTGCCGCCAAGAATCTGTAGAGGTTTGGTCGAAAGACCGAACTCGAACTTGCTCCCCTTGTCGGCGATTTTACAAGTCGGCGTCTCTTGAGGAGGAGCCGAGTCTTTGTCTTCGACAACCCGGCGCCAATAGTCATCGAGCGACTTCTTCGTCGTCTGGCGATTTTCCATGCCTACTTTACGTAAAGCAAAGCGAGAAAAGAAGAATCACTAATTTGTCGTAAGTTTTTCTCGACTAGTACCAAGTCGTAAGTTTTTCTCGACTTTTTCTTGATTGTAAGATATTCTCGATCACCATTAGTCGTAAGTATCTTCTACGACTATAAAGTCCTAAAGAGAGAATCAGTTTACGATTACCTTTAGGCGCTCTATCCTTTCATCTGCGGACAAAACCGCAATGACTTGAGAACAGCCCCTCGGGTGGCGGGGACTTCTCACAGATGAGTCGACTGCAGTCAACCTCGGCTGTGAAGATCTGTAATAAGCAGATAAAAATATTAGACAAGGTTGAGAAAGACCAAGCGGAGAGTTAAGTCGACAATTGCTTACCCTCCTCGTAGTCTCTGGTAGGGTCTCCTCTCCCAGAGTACCTCCACATAGGAGATGCTCGTCTCTTGAGAGGACTAATTCGGCGTGTGATGAAATCTTTCACCACATGCCATCCGGTCGACCCTTCTTCCTTCAAGTCCTTAATGGCTTGAATATAAGGGCTAATCCGGTTGATATCTTGAGGCTTGAGTCCCATGAAGATTTTTTTCATGACCTTCCCCACGAAAGAAAGGTGTCTTGAGTGACCTTCGGTAGAACCACCTCTTCCTCCACTCGACCCACGAAGCCGGGTGAAACTCGAATGTACTCCTTCGACTTGAGTCGTGGAGCTTGAGCCATGACTTCCGGCGATTCGGTTTGTCGAGCCATCCCATAATAATATTGGAACACTCGAGATCATGGAATCCCAGTGCGCCTCGCATGCAGATACGAACACACTCAACATGGTAATGGAATTGGGACCTAAGTTCACGGTTCCACCCCAAAGTGTTCGAGTACTCTCTGTAAGAAAGGGGTGGGCGAGCAATCGAAGGCCGCACTCTGTCGCTTGGAAGGCGGGGATTTGCCCATTTTCCCCGATGGCGATCTTGCCCAATAGCGGAATCCACTTCACGAGCCTTCTCTGGAATCTTCCGACATCGACCAAGATCTTGATCTTAGCGCATCCATCTCCGATTCCTCCCATTCGAAACTCTCTTGGCCATTTCGCTCGAAGCAAGAAGTTTTTATGCAGGTTGGCGGCGGAGAAGATGAAACCTAGTCGAAGGCGGAGAAAGCAAGAGCTCGAAGAACGGCGGAGTGATTTGGGGAAGAGTAAAAATCCAAGTCTACCTCTGGTAAGTTTTATAACCATACGATCTCGCCGCCGGAAGCGAGTCCGGCTATAGGTCTATGATAGATGGTTGTACAGCCGGGAACCGCTTCATCGGACAAGTCTATGAGAGGCGGTTGCAATTCTCGGATAGTCAGTTCGAGAAAAAAGTAGGTGCGTATTGTCACCTCAAGCAAAATTACATTCTTGACCAAGTCTTTCTAGTCGAAGGAAGTATCAATCGGAAGAGCTTTTTCTCCGATTCCCTACCACGACCACCAGACGGTCAAAGGGTTTTCTATGACTTTTGATAGTCGTAAGCAACCTTCTGATAAAGCAAATTCTGGTCAAAGCAACACTCAAATGTCGAAGAGTTTTTCCTTCGACTATTATTCTCGACATTCTCATGGTCGTAAGTCTATTCTGAAACCTTTATCAAGTAAGTTACTTTCACTTGAAGTGGGGGCTAGATGGCGAGGATCTAATAATCCTCATTTTTATCTTTTATCTATAATTCTTATTATGGGTAAATATGATGTCACATAGTCCCAGAGGTACCCCTATCTAAAAGGAGAAGTCAATAAGTGGTTGTAAGTTCTTCTACAATCACCCCCACGGTTGTAAGTCCTTCTACGACCACTACATAGTCGTAAGTCCTTCTCGATTGCTACACGGTCGTAAGTTCTTCTACGACCGGGTAAACTCGACCACCTTATAATCAAACCTACGGTGAGTGGGTCCAATTGATTAAGGAATCGAGCAGTGCCGCACGCACTATTATTCCGCTTATTAATGGTGCGTAATTACCCCATTATCTCGGAAGATAATTGCGGACGGCGTGAAGAAGCCGGCGCGGTAATTCTCGCCATCATGCGCCAATTCTTTGGATTAATCGGCGCATCTCATGAGAACAAAGCGGCTACTTCTTCACGACTATATAAGGCGTCGATCGGAGAGATAGGGAGAGGGAACAAGAGCCGATCAAGTAGGAACACAAGTGCTATTCTCTCGTAATAGTCTTAGTCTTTTACTTGATCATCAAGAATACCATACACACAGGATTAGGGTTATTATTCTCTCGGAGAAGGCTGAACTGTCTAAACATCCGTGTCAATCCACTCTGCGTGATCTTATCTCTAGGAGACCCCCCGAATCAAACAATCTTTACGTAAGATCGGTTCTAATACACCGACACGACCACTAGTTGTTTGCGATACCTAGCAGCACATAACGATTTTCAAACACACATAGAATATATCGGACGAACTTTAATGCAATATGATCTACGACCAGGTCTATATCACTAATGACCAGCTCGTATCTCTATACGACAAGTCCATATTTGGTCTCGACTAATTTCATAACTCCTTACGACCAGGTTTCGACGACTTAGTGACCATGTTCGAACAGCCTACGACCAGCTCGTATCTCCATACGACTAGTCCGTATCTGATCGAACTGAAAGACCTTCTCGTGTATTCTCCCTTTGCCTCACGATATCTGGTTGAACTCCAGGTGAGATGTTATATCATCCATGGACTATTCAATACTTTCTCGATCAACTGTCGAATAACTTCATCTGGTCGACACTTCGACCACTAGTGGTATGGCCATGCACCTTCTTTATCCGACCACAACAAGGGGCCTAGAGATATCTCTCCTGTTATGTTCAGAGGGGCAAATCCCATATCCGACCAGTCACATCCCTCCGTATATTTCATAGCATACCCAAAAGCTACCTTTATAACTACCCAGTTACGAGTAGCGTTTGGCAACCCCTAAGAGTGCTACTACACATGTAGGAAACCATGCTGATCTCGGGTCTAAGGATTATACATCATCACTGCTTGAGACCAACTAATGATACATAGAATCATAACAATCTCAACAGTGTCTCAAGGTGGGTCTTTTCCAACACCATGTTCTCTAATATGTGTTTGTATTACTGGTTTGATATCTCCATATCCATGACCGGTGAAACCAGGTCATCAACCAATACATATGCTAGTCTATTCATGTGTGTTCTTATATGTTTTCGACCAAGAAACTTTTAAGAATAATCATCGCAGAAATAGAGTTTCATAATCAAGTTGCATACTTGATAATAAATATTATTGATATTATTCTATGAACAAGATAATATATTATCCAATGTTATTAATATAATGAAATATAATCATCTTTATGATTACCTCTAGGGCATATTTCCAACAATAGGACATCTCGGGCTGTGTTTGCCCTTATGCGGAAGGCTGTGTCGACGTCTGTAACTCTCGTTACAGAACGAACAAACAAAATTATAAAAATGAAATGGAGATTGCTATCTATTCGCCAAATGACTCGAAATGGTGATGTATATGAATACACTTGGATTAGGGCTTGAGTCGGGATTTATCTTTACAATGGCACATAGGGCAGGCTTTTATAGCTCTATAAGCGTCGACAGTTGATGGTAGTAGTGCCTCTCCACGTCAATGGTCGTGTCCCTTTAAGCCAATCATCGCGTCCCTTTATGCTGACCACTGTGTCTTTGGATGTAACAGCCAATACCTTCTCCACGTGGGTTGCAATTAACCACACGTGGGCAACCGCCTTTAAGGACCTCCACTATTGGGGAGAGGTCCTAAGGTGGTCCAAAGAGACCTCTCCCAGAGAGAGGTCCTAAGGTGGTCCTAAGAGACCTCTCCAGGAGAGAGGTCCAGGAATGGTCTAAAGGGAAGGTTCTTGAGCCCACCTTCTAACTGTGTATTTAATCCTGGGCCCGGTAAGCTAATTCGGGCCCAATAGAGGATCTATATTACTTTTGAATAAAGGTATATCCAGATAATTTGACTAGTCAATAATCTTCGAGAGCTAACCCCTCAACTTCAATTGAAAATAGCTTACTTGGAAAGAGGGTCGTAGAAAATTTTACGACTACGAGGTGGTTGTAGAAAATCTTATGACTACGAGGTGGTTGTAGAAAATCTTACGACTACGGGGTGTTCGTAGTATGGTGATCGGAAGTAAAACATTTTCGACTGGTATTTCATTTGACAAAAAAAAGACTTAGTCAAGAAGGTAATTTCACTTGGGTTGTAAAATTACAACTACTTTTCCTGAGAAGATATATAGGGGAGAGTCAATCGTCTTCATTTTTTAAAACAATTCTCGAAGAGACAGTTATGCTTCGTCTTTCAACAATTTATTAAGAATAGATTCTAATAAAATCTTATTCGTTGGACTTCTGTCTTCAATTCTGCCTTAAGTTGTTGGTTTATAAATAACCACTATGAGGGGCATAAGTTAAGAAAAATCCCCTCAAAAGCTTTCTACCTTTCCTATCTCCACTTTATCTTTGAATACTCACATTCAAATCTCCTTCAGTTCGAGTAGATGATGTACCATGGTAGCAGAGATCATGAAAGGACAAACTTTGTAGAACAAATTTGACTTTTTGACCACCTTGAAGTTGGTCTCTGGATTTTATTCTTCCAAGGTGGTCAAGAAGCCAATTTATTCTATAAAATTTTCAGAAATTAGTAGAAGGAAAATTCTGATGATTAGGTGAACACTTCTTAGAGCACATGTTAAAGTAGTTTCCGTCTTAAAGGTTTATACTTTTTTACTCGCGATGATTACAGGATAAAGATAACTTTGGGAAAAGAAAAAAAAACTTTTCAACTACTTCTCCTCACATGTCTCTGACGTGTGGAACAACTAGCTTGACCAGATATGAGTTGTCATGTCCCCATTGGTCGAGGTGCAGTTGTTACATCCTTGAGATAGTGGGTTTAAATGTACCAAATACATATATATGCATATATTTATCCTTCCTTGGGCATGATTTACCCCTGTCGTTTTTACTTTCCCCATTCACCGAGAGCCGTTCGTCTTCCAGAAACCTTCGAAAAGAAGAATTCCTCATTTCACCATTGAACTGAGACAATGGAGGGATGGAAATCGTCAATGTTATCTGCGGAGGAGCTCAAAGGATTGGAGCAAGATGGACATCTACTAGAGAAGATTCTTCTCGAGTGGCGTGTGCCGGGGAGGGAGATTGAGCCATGCCCTCCGGCCGGTTTTATGGTACTCTTTGTGCCCTATCTCCGGGCAGGTCTCCGTTTACCCGAGAGTGATTTTTTAATTGAAATTCTTAATCATTATGGAATAGAATTAGTTCATATTGTACCGAATTCAATTCTGGTACTTAGCATCTTTGCCTATATGTTTGAGGCATTTTTAGGAATAGACCCTAGTTTGCATCTGTTTAGGTTTTATTACCAAATCATTCGCAACAAGATGGGGGAAGGTGTTGTGGGCTCTTTTTACTTTAAATTCTAAGATGCCAACAAGAGAGTATTTCCCTTTTTGGTTACCAAAGATGTCAGCCAAACATGGAACAAAAAATAGTTTTATTTCGATGTTCCGAAGGAGAGTAGGATTACTTACAATCAGAATGCGCCACCGGAGTGGTCCTAAAAAACCGAGCTACTGACAAGGAGATCAGGCTCTCTGATGATGAGAAGATTGTGGTCCAAGTGATCAGCAACTTGGTAAGGGGAGGACTAACTGGACGGAAGTTCGTCGATGACTTCCTCAAGAACAAGATCATTCCTCTCCAAAAGAGAAATATTATCTTGTGATTATGACATTTTAGAAAATGGTAATAATCCATTTACCTTTTTACTCGAACTAAATTTTCATAGTTGAAGTAAAGTAATTTTTCATTATATTGCAGCTTTTTCAGACGACGAGGTCCTTGCTAGAGCCTTAGTCCTGTTAAAGGATTGGGTTCTAGACAAGGAACCAATCGATTTAGAAGTGCATCCCCCAAGCTTGATTGGAGCTGCCTTATCACTCAGGAAAGATCACAACATGGTAAGTATTTACAAGAATTGTAAGACAAATGAAGTGATTTTTACTTTATGTCTAACTTACGTTTTTTGAACAGGCGACATCAAAGAAGCATCCCATATCAGAAGTTGGTGTAAGCTCTGCCCCTCCTTCAACAAAGAATGCAAGGATAAGTTCCAGGCCTCCTGGTATGCTAAAGAAGACGAGACCTGCACCTGCATCTGCTTCGATCTCAATTCCACAAGAGCCTCCTACCTTAACTCCAACTCCAATTCTTTTGGAACCTCCTGCTATATCAATTTTCGTGGTTGAGATGGTACAGGGCGAAGGATCATCAAAGGGGTCCGAAGAGGAAATTCTACTTCAACGGGATCCAAGGCCAAGGACCTCCTTGGCCTTGATTCCTTCTTTATTAAAGCCAGTGGAACTACCCAGTTTCACTGTTAATGAGGACTTCATGGTGCTTTTTAACGAAAGTGGCTTCGAGAGTGAGTAATTTCTTTGATAATAACTATATAATCTTGTCTCATAATGACCAATCTTCTATTTTCTTTTAGTCTTTCTTTGTCGTCGGACCCGAAAAGGGGACAACTAACAGCTCAAGAACAAACCTCACCACCCATTGTGCTGTCAATGGAAGAATCTTTGGCAGAAGTGCTTCTGCAAATAGAAATACCTCTTAGGGCCACTGAGGAAGTGGTCCAGGATGTCCTAACTACGGCTACTGGGACATCCCGGGAGGTACCACAGGGCACGGAGGTCCAAACAAAAAGGAGCTCCCACGAGGATCAAACAGAAGAGGTCGTCCGTGAGACCACACGGTCAGAGGAGGTGATCCATGAGACCACTGAAACTCAAGATGAAGATGATCATATCCTGGTAAAAAATTTATCTTGGTAATTTTATTTTGAATGTATTGGTATAGTTCTGACTCATAGAATGTCTTAGGAGTTACAAGATATTGAATCTGATCCAACCAAAGGAGTTTTTCGTTTGGTTCAATTGGATCAATCCAAAAATGAAGTTGTTCTTGAGAGTTCTCCTTCCAGAATAAAAAAGAAGGACCTCCAAGACCTCATGACGTCTGTCAAAAGGTGTTGGAAAGTCAATGTTGACATGATTGGGGAGATCAAAACTTTCGCAGAGGAGTAAGTACATAAAGTCATTATTCAATCATAAAATTACCATTAAATATTAACTTACGCTTTTATTAACACTATAGGGAGTGTTTACTGGTGAAAGCCGAAAAAGAAAATGCTGAGTATGTACTTAACGCTATTAGATTAAAATTGTTTGAGGCGGAAGGTGCTTCTTAAGGAGAGGAAAGGTCAAGAACTTTTTTTTTCTTTTTACAGAGCATTTGACATTGTCATTATTTGCAATGCATGAATTCTATTATCTTTCTTCGTTCTTTCTTAGAACTAGAAAAGACAAAAGATGATCTTCAGAAGATCTCTTCTAACAAGGATCTTCGTATTCAAGATTTGAAGGAAGTGGAAACACGGAGTCGCACTGCCATGCAAGAACCTGAAAAGAAGGTGGATACCTTGATGAAGATCGACAAGAAAATCACTTCAGTCACGGGAAATAGCTTTTCTTGAATTTCAGCTTCTCTACGAGAAATCGTAGAGCATCTGAAGGCTCCGGTAACTCCTCTCACAACCAAAATGACTTTGGATGAACTTAGGAATGCTATATATACTCAAATTGCATACAATCAAAAATACATACCTGCTATGAAGACTAGTATATATCAATCTTTAACAAGAGCAATGGGTCAAGCCTTGAACCGAGTCTTGTTAAAGATTGATCTCCTTTATGGGGACTCTGTTGATCTTCAAAAGCTTGTCCTTGCGCCCAAGTTCAAGACAAAAAAAGCAGGTATTGCGACTCAAGCCAAGATTACACCAATGGTGGCAGAGATTATAAAAAAAATATCAAAGCTAGTGCTCCTACAACTCTTTCAAGTGCTCCTAGCCCAAGTGTTCAAAAATGAAATTGTAATGACGCATTTTTTAAATTGTATGGGATAATGAAAGGATTTGATGTATGATAATAGTAATTGCTTATCGAAAATTGACCCGCTTTTGCAATTTAAAATATTTTTGTAAGTTGAATTCCTTATTTATGTTGCTACATGTAGCCTCCCGCATGTAACATTTTGTATAGCAATGGGATGAGTGTTTCGAGTGAACAAATGCATTGGGACCAGGATATCTTTTACAAAATCAATGATCCAGACCAGTGTGTATTCAAGAAAATGAAGTCAATCTGTTGGGTTCTTATGCAATGAGAAATGGCTTATAGAAGTGGTTCCTACACAGTTGTCATTTCTCAAATGTATACCGATCGCCATCTGATAAGTAAAGATTCTATGACCCAGTAGCGAAATTGATCATCCATAAGCACTCAAATAGATAATCAGAAAAATATGGTGATCATGTATGCGAAATGATACAAAAGAAAAAAATTTATGTTGAAAAAATTAATATAGTATCGACAATTAAAAGATGATTGAATTATGTATTTATTTAATATAAGAAAAAAGATACTTATACATAGAATTTTTGAAGATGTTCAATATTCCATGTGTTAGATAGAACACGGCCATCTTCCATGGCCAATCTAACTGAACCTGGCCTAGTGACAAAGACTACAGTATATGGACCTTCAAGTTGGGTTGGTTCTGGATCCATCTCAGGACCAGGTCACTCACATGAAGTGCTCTTGGACGAACTCTTCGATTGTAGCAGCGCCTCAGCCCTTGCAGATATGTAGCTGATTTTGATAGTGCTCGATCACGTCTTTCTTCCATCATATTGACATTGTCTTTCGTGCAATTCTCCTTGATTTATTTGATCTATGAGGTCTGTACGCGTTGAACCTAGCTGAATCTCACTAGGTAGCACTGCTTCTGCACCATAGACTAGTGTGAATGGTGTTTTACCAGTTGCTCTACTGGTAGTAGTGTGTAATGCCCATAGGAGAGAGAAGAGCTCCTCCATCCAATTCTTTGAGCATGTCTTAAGTTGATTAAAAATTCTCTTTTTTATACCTTGTATAATCTAACCATTAGCCCTTTATACTGCCCCATTACTCTGTGGATGTGCCATAGAAGCAAAGCAGATCTTAGTGCCAATTTCATCACAATAATCTTGAAACACGTCACTAATAAATTGGCTCCCGTTGTTTGTGATAAGACGATTTGGTACTCCAAATCTTGTAACAATGCTTCATATGAAGAATTTTATTTGCTGATGTAGTTGTTATACGAACGACTAGTTCAACTTCTATCCACTTAGTGAATGTATAAATTGCCATGAACAATAATTTATACCCATTGGGTGCTTGCGGCAGTGTTCCAACTATATCAATACTCCAAGTTGAAAAAGGTCATGACAAGGGAATGGTCTGTAATTGATAAGATGGCTGGTGCACTTGTCTAGCATGGAATTGACACTGCCCACAGGTCTTAACAAGGTGCATGACATCTTGTAGAGCGGTAGGCCAGTGATATCATTGCCTAAAAGCTTTACCAACTAGGGTTCTATAAGATGCATGTGTTCCACACAAACCTCCATGAATCTGTTTTAGTAATTTTATCCTAGAGTCTTGGCATATGCAACACATGAGAACGCCATGTGCTCCCTTACTATACAATGATCCTTCGACCAACTTGTACATACGTGCTCTTTGAATTAACCTATCCTTCTGTTGAGGATCATCGGGCAATGTTGCTGATGCGAGATAAGTGGTCAATAGTGTTATCCACTCCGCATCTTGATCGATGAATCCGACCTCTAAGGTGGACGAACCCATTTCTATTGAAGGTTTTGTAAGGTATTCAAGAAAAACACCTGTTCTAGGAACCCAATTTCGATAATTGGACCACTAAGGAGTTTTCCTTGCGTGGTATATGTTGGACTTCGAAGTCCCTGAAGTGTTTTTCCAATTTCCTCACCTCACCCAGGTATTGAGCCATTATCTCATCAGAACATCTATATTCCTTTGCTATCTGGTTTACGACTAATTGTGAATCTCCATTCCCTAAAAGCCGACGGAATCCGAGGGATTTGGTTGCTCGAAGCCTGGCTAGAAGTCCTTCATACTCTGCCATATTGTTCGTCGTAGGGAACAGAAACTGTATGACATACTAAAGCTGATCACCTTGTGGTGTTATCAACAAAATCCCAGCCCCCGATCCTTTAAGCTTGCGGGAGCCATCAAAATACAATGTCCAATGGTCGTTTGGCCCTGGACTTACTTGAGGTTGATCCTCAGTGTTCGTCCATTCAGCCACAAAGTCAGCCAGGACTTGGCTTTTTATGGCTGCTCGGGCAGTAAAATGAAGATCAAACTCTCAAAGTTCTAATGCCCATTTGGCTATGCGACCTGTTACTTCTTGGATATGAAATATATTCCCAAGGGGGAAAGATGAAGGCACTATAATCTTATGAGATTGAAATTAATGTCTCAATTATCTAGAAGTCATCAGAAGAGCATAAATTAGTTTTTCAACCCCAGGATATCTTTCCTTTGGTCCGTGTAAGACCTCACTTACATATTCCTAGGCAGGCTGATGTTGAGGTCCTTTGTAAACCTTCGATATCTCATCGCCTGTTTAAAAGCTCGAATCACAGAATCATCAGAAATATTTGGGATAGTATTACAGACTTCTATGAAATGCTTTACAAATTGTTATAAATTTTCGTCGGGGGTTTGGCTTACATGGCTTTAGGCGGAGCTGCACGACTTCGGGCTGACGACATGAGCATGCGGCGGCGCCTGCGCAGAGGCAGCGCGTGGCTGCGCCACCCATGCAAAGGTGGCGATCCGGCGGCCATGCGTGGCTGGGGCGATGCACACGGCGACGGCTCCATGTGAGCCATGAGGAGGCGGCCAATGACGAGCAGCCACGTTCGGTGGAGCGCTACGGGTGCGAACGACCGACACGTGCAGGCGGTGAGCGACGCAAGCAGACGCGTCCTCGACAATGGTTTCGGGCCAGCGAGGCATGGAGCTCATGCGTGCGGCGGCCAGCGAGCGGCGGCGCTCGACCTTGCGAGCCGGCGGCGATGCTTCAAGCGCGGTGGGACGGCCGTGCGGGGCCGGTGGAGGCGTGGTGCTCCCATGTCCCTTTTTTCTTTTTAGATGTTTTGCCCATGCGAGGGCGGCGCCGACCGGCGGTGGAGGTAGTTGCCGTTGGAAATATGCCCTAGAGGAAATAATAGAGATGATTATATTTTGTTATGTTCATAACATTGGATAATATATTATCTTGTTCTTGGAATAATATCATTAATATTTATTATCAAGTATGTGATTTGATTGTGAAACTTTGTATTTCTACAATGATTATTCTTAAATATTCCATAGTCGGAAACATATGAGGACACATATGAATAGACTAGCATATGTATTGGTTGATGAGTATGTGAAAGACTAGCATATGTATTGGTTGATGAGTATGTTTCACAGGTCATAGATATGGAGATATCAAACCAATAATATGGATACATGTTAGAGAACATAGTGTTGGATAAGACCCACCTTGAGACACTATTGAGATTATTATGATTCTATGTGTCATTAGTTGGTCTCAAGCAATGATGATGTATAATCCTTAGACCTGAGATCAGCATGATTTCCTACATGTGTAATAGCACTCTTAGGGGTTGTCAAACGCTACTCGTAACTGGGTAGTTATAAAGTTAGCTTTCGGGCATGCTATGAAATATGCGGAGGAATGTGACTGGTCGGATATGAGATTTACCTCTCCTAACATAGCAGAAGAGATGCCTCTGGGCCCTCGTTGTGGTTGGATAAAGCAAGTGCATGGCCATGCCAGTAGTGGTCGAAGTGTCGACCACATGAAGTTATTCGACACTTGATTGAGAAAATATTAAATTGTCTATGGATGACAAATTATCTCACCTGAAGTTCAACCAGATATCATGAGGCAAAGGGAGAATGCACAAGCAGGTCGTTCGGTTCGACCAGATACGAGCTGGTCGTATAGAGATATAGACTAGTCGTAGACTGGTCGAACATGGTCTCGCAACTAGTCGTAAACTGGTCATATGGAATACGAGCTAGTTGTAGGCTGGTCGAAGCTGGTCGTAGACTGGTCGAAGCTGGTCGTAGACTGATCATAAGGAGTTACAAACTGGTCGTAACTAAGTATGGACTGGTCGTGACTAAGTGCGAGCTGGTCGTAAGTGATAAGGATCTGGTCATAGATCATATTGCATTAAGATTCGTCCGATATATTCTATGTGTGTTCAAAAATCGTTTTGTGCTGCTAGGTACCGCCGACGACTTGTGGTCGGAAAAGAGTTTTCAAGTCATAACCGATTACACATGAACCTATAGGGTCACACACTTAAAGAACAATGATTTGATTTGGATGGTCATCCGAATTCTTGTAGGCCATGAGTTCCTAATGGGCCTCAAGTTCGAGACCCATTATAGATGCCTGTAAATAGAGGGGCGGTGACAAAGGGTGTAGTAATCCTTTTGAAGAATTCCCAAACCCTAATAGCCACGTCTTTATCAACCACGCCGCCGGCGCTAGCACTCCAGCACGTGGTGTCCTTGCCCCGTACGTGTGGATACCTTGGGGTGTTGTTGCGAAGCATCAGCACTATGACGATCCGTAACTCGTGACGATCATCGGAGCAGGAGGTGAAGACGCGCGATAAGTACGGCCACTACTGCATCAACTCTACTTCCACTACGAGTCGACACGTCTAGTGGTAATCTCGTGATCTATTACTAGCGGAGGTTCTTTGGTTGCGCGGTATAATTTTTTGTGTGCTATCGTAGCCTTCCCGCGATCCTACAGTTGCTAGCCGGGAGGCCGATGGCAAGAACACGGCGGCGGCGCACAGCTCTAGGACGTGCGCCGACCGATTTTTTTGATGTTACTGTTTGCGCGAAAAATACTGTTTATCCAAGTACTATTCATCTAAGAACTGTTCATTTGAGCACTGTTCATGCAATTCACCGATCGGCTTAGCCGGCGACTTCAAGTCGGCTCACGGTAGATTAGAACGGATTTACAATTTTTAATCTACGGTACAATCGACATTCACTTTTTCATGCAATCTACCGATCGACATTGTGTCAGCGACTTCAAATCGACTCGCGGTAGATTAGATCGGATTTGTACCGTAGCAAAAAAAAACCAATATAGAAAGCCAAAATTGCATAATTGAAAGCAATATAGAAAAACGATTTAATCTACAAGTGTCGTGCTACGACGGTTACCTTTCGATTCGAGTAGAGTCGATCGTGCTGATAACGTGTTGAGGAACCATCACTGGCGAGTCCAGTTCGAGCGATTACCTTGTAGACAAACTCAGAATTGTAAGAACGATACAAGAATACAGTAACAAAATAATAGATTGAACACATAGATATAAGGAGACTTCTGACTTTTATTTATTGCTCTTCTGAAAACTATCGTACAACGGTTGAGATCCTCCTTCTTTATATAGACTACTAAATAGATGAGAAGACCACCTTGAACTGAATAGATGAGAAGATCACCTTGGACCAGAACCCCTGATCTGGACCCGATTTCTTAACAACCAGAACCAAAAGATTAAAAAAAAACAAAAGAAAAAAACCGTCCAGTTGCCCAACCCCACGATCCCGCAGCACCTCCAAGCTCTCCTCCCATTGGTCGCTCCACCTCTCACCCGGATCGCCCAACTCCATCCAACGGCTGAAACCCATCGTCCCCTTGCCGCTAACGCTCCAGATCGCAGCACCGCCCCCTATCCTCCGTCCTCCCCCGCGTACCACACACACAGAGAAAACACAAACGCGCACGGCACACCCCACACCCAAAACAAGCAAAAAAACAAAATAAATCGACTGGGGAAAAAGGAGCAAGAAAAAAGAGAGAAGGGAGAAAAGCGTCGGAGAGCTCGCGAAGATCGGCGATGGAGGTGGGATCGAAGGTGCCGAAGAAGGCTGGCGCGGCGGGGCGCCGCGGCGGCGGCGGCCCGAAGAAGAAGCCCGTCTCCCGCTCCGTCAAGGCCGGCCTCCAGTTCCCTGTCGGCCGCATCGGCCGCTACCTCAAGCAGGGCCGCTACTCCCAGCGCATCGGCACCGGCGCCCCCGTCTACCTCGCTGCGGTCCTAGAGTACCTCGCCGCCGAGGTGGGCTACGCGCATGCACCCCGGGCTATTCGTTCCCACCGCGAAACCGGCCTGATTTGCCATGTTCCTATTTTTAGGTCCTCGAGTTGGCGGGGAACGCGGCGCGGGACAACAAGAAGAACCGGATCATCCCACGACACGTGCTGCTGGCGATCCGCAACGACGAGGAGCTCGGTAAGCTGCTGGCCGGAGTCACCATCGCGCACGGTGGGGTCCTGCCCAACATCAACCCCGTGCTGCTCCCCAAGAAGACCGGCTCCGCCGCCGCCAAGGAGCCCAAGGCCGCGACCAAGTCGCCCAAGAAGGCCACCACCAAGTCGCCCAAGAAGGCGGCCGCGTAGGCCCGGCACGTGCAATGCTGGTGCCCCGTCTCTCTCTCTCTCTCTGGTCTGAACCGCAACGCTCCTAGTCGTCGTCGTCGTTGCCTACAATCGTCGTCGTGGATCGGTTGTTTGTACGTAATTTGTGTGGCTTTCGCATAGGTGGCAGTGTCAATCAGTTTGTACTGTGTAGGTTAACACCAGTGTAGGCTCAAGGAGTGTAGGACGAGGAGGGGTGAGAGGGAACTGTGAATCGTTAGATGGTGTTTGTAATAAGACTGAAGATTTGGAAAATTAAGGGTTTCGTTCTGCGTTTGATTGTTTCCATGGTTTATTGTGTTATATTTGGTTGCTTCCGGCGTTCTTGGTTTGTTGCATTAAATCTTTTGGGTGAATGGCTTAGGAAATGCTGCTGTTTTAATCTGTCAATGCTAAAATTTCAAAGTAAAAAAAGTTGGTTTGTAATTGAAATTTGTAGATTATGAAGAGGTTTGTGTGGCGGAATTCTTGTTATGTCAGTTTAACGGATAGGCTGCAAACATGACGTGGTGTTTATGCAAATTGAATTGTGGTATTCCTTTTGTTTTTATTTCAGTCAGTTGGTCAATCAGACTATACCCTGTTATTTAGCGTCTCATCTGGTATTTGGTATTGATAGAAATTCAGTGTAGTTGTTGCAAAGATATAATTGTGAAATTTGTTAACTGGATGGCATCTTGGCGTAGATTTTTGTTCCATTTTGAAATTTGATTGCTTTACAGATTATGGTGACATATTCATGAATTGCAATGTGAAAATGTTGTGTAATTTGTTGCAAAGACATAATAAGTGGGAAATATAATTATGTTTTTGTTCACAACATGTATGTCTTGTTTGTGTATTTTGCATGTAACTTGGTGAGAGGCTTGATGAGGATGGGGTGCAGTAAATTGTAGCAATAGGAATTTTAGTAAGGAGAATTGTTGAATTCTAGTACTTTCTGTTTGTTATTTTTTTTTTGTTTGGTTGTCTAATGCAATTTATTTTGTTGGGACTAATTGTTATCTTCCTAATTTGTACATTGTATAGTGTTTAGTTAACTGTTGTAATGTTACATGCAATGTGTTCTCATTCAATGTTGGCAAAATTGGCTATAACACACCGTGTTTTGTGTTCTTTGCTTTAGAACACTAGTTTCGTTTTGATGAAACACAAACTACTAAATCGTGGTTATTTGCCACAATAGCCACAGGACACCGATATAGAGTATGTGAAATGTCCAATTTGCCCCTCTATACTTCTTCTGTTTTCCATTATTCGTCCTCCTTCCATTCTTCCTGCCTCCGACCTCGGCCGTGCTTTGGACCTTGTCTCCCCGTTTTTCTCTTCGCTCCATGGAGGAGGTGGCGTGACGTCCCCGCTCTTCGTCTTGGATTCATGGTGGTGGCACGGCTTCAAAACGACGCCGGTGGCAAAACAGCTTCAAAATGGCAACATACGTAGGATGCTGTGGAGCTGTGCTACGCCGAGGGTGGACGGAGGCGACCACAAGGCGCTCAGCGACGAGGACGAAGATAAGGTCCGGCGTTCGATCGGTGGATGCCAACGGAATTTCATCTATCTCACTTAGATCCCCAACACTAGAGCTCTCCATCACCACCGTTGACAGCATGCCCAACGCCACCGTCGCCTCTCTCAACCACCAAAATGGGATTCCTGCTAGCGGGAATGCGTGATGCACGTCAATTTTGTCATCTTGCCACCAAAACTTGTTGTTCTTTTGCCTTCTTCTCTGCGCCCGGCGAGCCCATCGTTGGCACGTTTCAGCCCCAGTCGTCCGCGCCCGTCCCAACCATTGCCACCATTGTGTTCGCCACTTTCGAACACACTACATACTCGGTCGTCGCTTGCTTGCCGCCACATCTGGCCCTTACATCTCACCATCTCCTCCTTTGCTTTAGGGCCGACAAGAGAGGAAGAAGCAGCGTCGGACAGGCACTGCATGTAGGTGGCTGAACCAGACCGACCGATCGGCCAAGCCCAGCACCCGACACCGTGTGTGAGGGCATTTTACAAAGTCTCTCTGCCAATTTACAGAATATATTATTTTAATAATAGGAGTGTCTAACAACAAATAGTCATGTTTTAGTAGTATTTTTGGTAAAAACAAAAAACTAATGTCACGTGGCAAATGCCTCAAAATATAAGTGTCCTGTAGCTAATTTTGACTTTTAGAATTTGGTGACGTTTCAATTGTCGTGATGTATTAGTTTGGCAAGTTGGTGGTTATATTAATTGTGCAGAGTCGATTTTGCCTAGTATGTTATTTTGTCATAATATAATTCGAGAGTTGTAAAAATTGTTGTCACTATTGAGTGGAGATTTTATGTTTAGATATCATACCATTGAAGATATTTTTTTAATTTTTTTGAACCTTTGATGATTTTTTGAACATCTTTGGAGGCATGCACCTACATGGTGGGCTATACTGGAATTTAACCAATCTATCAGTAAGGAGGAAGTCCAACTATCAGGTTCTTAGTTTCATGGTTACACACACTTACACTGACTTTCTTGGTGTCATTTTATTACTAACTAGTAGTAGGATATCAGAGCGTTGCAATGGAATCTTAAATCTTATAGAAATAATATTTATCTCTAACACATGAAGTGAATCAATCAATTAAAAGATGGTGATAGTACCACGATAGAACAAGAACTTTATACGACAATTCTGAAAATAAATGATAGCAAACAATATTTTTCTATAGTTTACTTCAATACATAAATAATACCATCATGTAAATTAAGTACAAACCAAAAAATAAAGTAGACATTATGCATTAAACATAGATGATCTGTTGGTTCTTGACAACCAACATGATGATATACATTGATATAAACATGCAAATCATCAGGTCCAAACCAACATAATGATATACATTCTATTTATTTCTACCTCAGTTCTCTTAATCGTGAAGGTCACCCTTCCGTTTCATGGTGCTTCAGGACCGAGATGATTTGTTGGTTCTTGATAACCGCCTATCCTCCAGGTCTTGCTTGCTGTCTAATAACTCGGAGGAAAGCTTCGCGGTGGTTTTAGGCCACAGGGTGCGCTTGGCAGGAACGAGAACTTCCAAAGGTGGCTCAATTACCTACCTGCAAAAGAACAAATTCAGTTGCAGAGCTAAAAAGGAAAAACTCAATGTGTTTAAGAATAGAAGAGAAATCAAGAAATATGAGCAAATAGTTTAATAGTATGATAATCATAGTTGCTAGGTTCTCAAAACCTTATATTTGACTCTTTTTATTGGTTTCAGTAAAATCGACATTTTTTTGCCTTCTATTGCTAACATTTTTCAGGAGGAAGCTTTCTATGGCACACAATTTTGGATAACACTTTTATCACATCAGGACCCGGTCTTTTTTGTTTTTCAAGTGATTTGAGGACTTGGTGTACAACCATGCAATTGGCTGAAATGCTAGATAACATGCAAATCATGAGGTCCAAAATTTCTAAGCTTATGTTGATAATGATATATCAAAACTTCACTATCACACCATTGCCATGTGGCACCATGTCAGTGTTAGACATCAAACTTTTCATAAAAGACCGACAGTTATTAAATACCTAATCCTACACTAGCTCTAACATGCACCAAAGAAGTGGTGGTTGTCCAACACGTGTCAGGGGCGCGCGCGCACACATGCTACTTGGTAGAACTGTCGATGCGACCTAGGTATACACTTTTATGAATCTGTCCTTTGCATTTTGGAGGCCTCCCTCGACCTGATTTCGGCGAGGCCCCAACCAGGCACAACAATCTTGTTGGGATTTGGACGGAGGTGGTGGGGATCTCAGGCGCGGTCGATGGTGCCAACCGTTGTCGACGTCGTCCACCATAGGTAGCATCGCCCGCTCAGGACCTTGATACCCCGGTAGGAGCTGGACCCACAGCAGTTGGCGACGAGAGCAAGGGTAGCAACTGGAACGGGCTGACGGGCAGTGACTAGAGCAGAGGTGTTGCCCATAGAAGAAGGCTATAGTGAAAGGGCAAGGGCAAATGTGACATTTTTTTAAACATTCTTTCTCCTTAACATAAAAAACTAACAGAAACATTGAGGGCGATAGTATTTTGCATAATTTCAGACCGTTGTGATGGTACTAGTCAATCGACCTCGATTGTGATGGTATTTTGCTAAATATCACTCGATTGTGATGGTATTTTGCTAACTATCACTCTTTGTGATGGTACTAACCTAATTTTCCCAACTATTTTTCAACAACTTCAAAGTTCAAATCAACTACCTTGATCAAACCAAATCTGAAAAACTCATGGAGGGAAGAACTGATTGTATATAATATTTGCCGCCCACAGATAACCAAGCTACAACCTACAAGATACTGGGATTTCGTACCCAGCCCAGGATACAGCAGAATACAAATGTAGTACAAGCAAAACAAATAACAATTCTCAATTTACTAATTTAGCGGTAATTGCTAAGTAAACTCAAGTCACTTAATCAAATGGTGAAACAGAACAGCATAAACATTGCAAAAACGTACGTAGCCTCTGATACTTGATAAAAAAAATGCAAATATCATAAAGCATTCTTAAAAGAATGTGAATGATACCTTCCTTTGATATTTGTAAATGAATCTTTTAGGGGAAATGCTACTGTAAAGACGTCGACGCTTTAGAGGCCCTGTTTGGCACAACTGTGACTTTCCTAAAAGCGACTTAAATTGTGTCTTTGTAGGCTTTTCATTTTGCGGTTGAATGGATGTGCTTTTACGATTTGGTGTTTGGTATCGGCTTTTAGGTAAATTTGTTGCGACTTAGAGATATGAAATGTCTGAAATGCTCATGAGGACAGTAATGACTTATTTGATGTCGTTTAACTAAATTAACAACATTAAACGGCATTTAACGACATTTAAGAACATTTAACAGTATTTAACAATAAAACTTCAGAAAGCATGTGAAAATAATCTGGACTAGAAGATCAGTCCCTTATACATAGTTTAAATTGGCAAGTACTACATACAAAATCCTGCATATATCTTCCATCTATCCTATCGTCATGCTACCAAAGCTATTGCAATAGCGTCACGGAGGCCGTTCATATCAACATCATCCATAACAATTTGTATCATCATGTGCTTGCCGAGGTTAGTGGACATATCCCGTCTACATAATCATCATTCACATGCGCACGAGCAAAATCATTATCAATCAAAGCACTATCGAATAAAATTATGCAAAGCCATTGTTGCAATGATAATTTTCTTTTGCTTGTGCTCATTGTAACAAATTTTAAGTAGACTCAATCGAATATGCCAGGTGGGAAGCGAGCAGGCAAGATTGCTTTAAATACTAGGTATGAGGTGGGTAATTTCTGCGAAGTGCAGGGGTATTCTTGGGCACTGGAGGTGGAAAGTCATTGGAAGCACCTCAACACTGCTTTTAGCTTTTGGCTTCCATATGTATTGTGACTTTGAGCTTCTGTGAAAGCGGAGAAAAAAGCCAACCGTTTGTACGACTTCGGCTTTTCTCACCCAAAAGCCAAAGCAGAAGCTGTACCAAACAGGGCCAGAGAAAAATCAGCCGGCCACTCTCTACTGTACCAAGGCCATTCCTTCCCAGCTACTCATCTTATCCACACCACACACAACTGCTTATCCCATTCCCAAATACTCTAAAACACGCCCCCCCCCCCTCCTCTCTCAGGAGCTTGGAACCGACGCTTCTGCTCGTGTTTCCCCCATCTCGTAGGATCGATCTGACGACTAGGGCCTCGCTTCTCCGCACCGGTGGGGTGGGCTTGTGGGTGGCGGTGGCGATGGGAGTTGACGCTTGAGAGGAAGTGGTCCTTGAGTTGCGTGAATGGCGCTGGTGGCGGGTATGACAGCGACGGCTACAGCTTCGCGCCGCCATGAGTACTAGTCTCCTTCGCCTTCTCGAGTTGCGTATGTTCTTCAGATGTTCTCTTTTTGTTGCATCATCCGTTCTTTTTGTTGTGATTGTTGAAAAAAAAAACGTTACGAACTGTTTTTTATATGTCGTGACCTATTCAAAAAAAAAAGTTACGATTCGCTTAAAAAAAATACTGCGATCGGCAAAAAAAAATATTGTATCCTGTTTTTTCATGTTGCGCTCTGTTGAAAAAAAATATTGTATCATTTTTTTTTATATGTTGCGATCTGTTGAAAAAAATATATATTATAACCTATTATTTTTTAATATGTTATAACTCGTTGAGAAAATATTATGACTTAAATTCTCTCGTAATGATATTGTCTGTGCTGCCCGAGATATTCGGGAGGAGGTTCCCTCGGCGTGATAGACGACGGAAAAACATCTTCCGAAATCTGACGTTGGAGGAGCTTGGCGTATAATACTAGCATTGTTCTCCTCATAGTAACCACTACCTCTGCTCTCTATTGTGCTCACCAACTCACCCAGGACTTCTCGCAGAACTCCATCACAAGCAGTGCCACCTTTGTGCGGCCCATGTCAAAAACATCATGGACAACCAGCGTGACAACATTAGGATGCCCCCGTTGAGGAGGATCATCACCTGGATCTCCTTCATGACAAGATCAAGTGATTCCGAGTCATTGCAGATGATGTGCTTCAATGCGTACTGCTTTGATGAATGCAACGAGTTACATGCCAGATATACAGAAGAGAAACCTCCTTGTGCAATGGCATTGCGAACTGTGATCTTCACATTTCCAATATCAATGGTGCGGCCTTCCAATCCACTCTGTACTCCCCCCCAAAGGGATTGAACCTCCACATTCTCGAAATATCAAAGAACAGACTGAAATTCTGATACGCGACATACGCGGCAACTAACATGAAGCCAAATATGCACGAAAAGAGAATATAACATGCTTCTGTGCTGGAGCTTTCTTCCTCTGGCCATTCAACCAGCAAATCCACTCAACTACAAGCACGAACACAATTATCAGCAAATCCACTCAAATAGCAAATTCAAGCATGTCCGTTCAAAATCAAGGCCCATAAACCATACATGCCTGCAGAAACAAAGGGCAAACAAAGGCAATCAAATTAGGTTCTGTGCATACACCATATCCTCACCGGCCAAACGAGCAGGAGGAGACGTAACCTAAAACAGTCCTTGGTTCCTGGTCACCCTTGAACTCCACCCACCGCTTCTCTTTTACTGTAACACCATCAAGAAGCAACAACACCAAGTTCGTTTAGCCGGCATTGATGTATCTTCTTTCCGGACGAGAACAAAGCATCGAAATGGAAAGTTCTCTTGAAAGAAGAGTAGAAACACAGGGACAAGAACGGATGGAGAGAGATGGGAGGAGGGCACGTACTGACGCCGTCGACCTCCTCGACGTGGGTGAAGTAGCGGTTGCCGGCCTTGTCGACGCCCACCTGCATAAGAGACTGGAACATCCCTAGCATCCGCGATACCAGCCGCTTCGACATCGCTCCTAGCTCCTCTCTCCCGGCTTCCCCTCTGCCTCTTCGCAGCTCGAGGCTTTCCGGAACCGATCACTGCCTGAGAGCCTCCTACGACTGCGCCGCTGCCTCGCTTGGTTACCACGCCACCGCTGCCTGTTATGTCCGGCCACCGGCGAGGGTTGGGATAGGAGAATTTTGGGGATCAGGAGAAGAGGTGAGTTTCTTCTTCTTGCCTATTCGTGCAGCTTGGGGAGAAGGGCGCCAGTGGGAGCACGCACTGGATACTCGACACTGGCGCCACGAACCACATGACGGGCCAGCGCGATGCCTTTTCCGAGCTCGACACAAGCGTCCACGGGACCGTGCGCTTCGGAGACGGATCGGTGATCGCCATCGAGGGCCGCGGAACCATCTTGTTCAAGTGCAAGAATGGCGCGCACCAGGTGTTAGCCGGGGTCTACTACATCCCGCGACTGACGGCGCGTATCATCAGCGTGGGGCAGCTTGACGAAGATGGGTACAAGGTCCTGATTGAGAAAGGTGTTCTCAGGATCTGGGATCTGGCGAGGCGGTTGCTGATCAAGGTGGAGCGCTCACCGAGCCGGCTGTACATCCTCGACACCGACATTGACAAGCCGGTGTGCCTCGTTGCCCGATGCTCCGAGGTGGCCTGGAAATGGCATGCCCGATTCGGCCATCTCGGGTTCCAGGCGCTGAGGGCGCTGTCCAAGAGCGACATGGTCCGAGGGCTGCCGCCGATCGAGCAGGTGGAGCAGCTGTGCGATAGCTGTTTGGCGGGCAAGCAGCGTCGACACCCGTTCCCGGCGGCAAGCAAGTACCGCGCCCCCAACCTGCTGGAGCTGGTTCACGCCGACTTGTGCGGGCCGATCTCCCCTGAGACGCCCGGCGGCAAGCGGTCTTTCCTCCTCATCGTCGACGACAAGAGTCGCTATATGTGGCTCGTTCTGGTGGCATCGAAGGACCAAGCTGGCCAGGCGCTCATTCAGTTCCAGGCACGAGCTGAGGTGGAGTCAGGACGGAAGCTGGGCACGCTCCGGACTGATCGTGGCGGGGAGTTCACGGCGCGTGCGTTCGCTGAGCACTGCGCCGAGCACGGCGTTCAGCGCCACCTAACTGCGCCCTATCGCCACAATGAGCGGTGTGGTTGAAAGGCGCAACCAAACCGTGCTTGGCATGGCGAGAAGCATGATGAAAGCCAAGAAGATGCCGGGCTGGTTGTGGGGGGAGGCGGTGCTCACAGCTGTGTTCATCCTGAATCGGTCACCGACGAGGAGCGTCGAAGGGAAAACGCCGTTTGAAGCATGGTATGGACTCAAGCCTCCTGTTCATTTTCTTCGAACATTTGGGTGTGTGGCGCATGTCAAGGTGCCTGGAGGGAGACAACCCAAGCTGGACGACCGGAGCATGCCCACGGTGTTCATCGGGTACGAGCCGGGCTCCAAGGCCTACCGTTTCTACAACCCGGACACCGGCCGCGTGATCATTTCGCGGGATGCAGTGTTCGATGAAGGAAGGGCGTGGGATTGGAGCAGCGTCTGCGAGCCCAGCGGGCAATCTGACACCGAGCCATTCCACGTCGAGTACACGACGATGACGCCCCGCTACGACGTCACCACTGGTTCGCAGCAAGGGAGCGCGGCGGACACACAGTCTGCAACGGGCTTCGACACGGAGCCCTCCCGAGGGTCACCAGCAACACCGACACACACACACAGCGGGGTTGGAGACTCTGCTGGGGGAGGAGTGCCAGTGGAGTTCGTCTCGCCCCCGACAGCTCCGGACCTCGACAACGATCATGATGACGATGCGCCTCTGCGGTTCAGAACACTGGACAAAGTGCTCGGGCCGGTGCAAATTCCAGGCTTGGCGGAGCGGGACTTTGCCATGGACGAGGAGCTGCTTCTTGCTTCCGGCGACGACGAGCCAAGCACGTTCGAGGAGGCTCGCGGTGATGCAAGGTGGCGCAAGGCGATGCTGGACGAGATGGCATCCATCGAGGAGAACAAGACCTGGTTTTTGGTCGATCTTCCACACGGCCATCGTCCAATCGGTCTCAAGTGGGTGTTCAAGCTGAAGCACGATGAACAAGGGGCCGTCATCAAGCACAAAGCGCGCATCGTCGCCAAGGGGTACATCCAGCAGCCGGGGGTCGATTATGATGAAGTCTTTGCCCCAGTTGCACGCATGGAATCCGTGCGCATATTCTTGGTATTGCATTCGGAGGGATCGGCTTGTTCATCACATGGATGTCAAGTCAGCCTTTCTGAATGGAGACCTGAAAGAAGAAGTTTATGTCCGGCAGCCGCCGGGGTTTGTTGCCGCAGGACACGAAGGGAAAGTTCTCAGGTTGAAGAAGGCGCTGTACGGGCTCAAGCAAGCGCCAAGAGCGTGGAACGCGAAGCTCGACAACACTTTGCGTGAGCTCGGTTTCACGAGTGCGGCGATGAACATGGAATGTACACCAAGGGCGGTGCGACGTCGCGCGTGGTGGTTGGGGTATACGTTGATGACCTGATCATCACTGGCGCAAGGGCGGCAGATGTGGACTCCTTCAAGGAGCAGATGCGGTGCATGTTCAAGATGAGTGATCTCGGACTCCTGTCATTCTACCTCGGTCTGGAAGTCAAGCAAGCAGGGGATGCAATCACCCTCGGCCAAGCAGCTTATGCCCGCAAGCTGCTGGAGAAAGCGGGCATGGCAGAGTGCAATCCCTGTCACATCCCAATGGAGGTCCGGCTGAGACTCTCTGCTAAGAGCTCAGCTCCGGATGTTGATGCCACGATGTACAGGAGCCTGGTGGGGAGCTTAAGGTACCTGGTCCATACGAGGCCAGATCTGACGTTCGCGATGGGCTATGTGAGTCGGTTTATGGAGAAACCGAAGCAAGATCACTACGCCGCCGTGAAACAGATTCTGCGCTACATCGCCGGCACCATCAACTACGGCATTCGCTACCCCAAGCTCGGCTGTTCCAACGACAAGCTGACGGGCTACACCTTGACGGGCTACAGTGACAACGACTTGGGGGGGGACGTGGACGAGCGGAGGAGCACCGGAGGTGTGATCTTCTTCCTTGGTGACATGCCAGTCTCATGGCAGTCCCAGAAACAGAAGACGGTGGCTCTTTCGTCGTGCGAAGCGGAGTACATGGCTGGCGCAGTTGGAGCATGCCAGGCCGTGTGGCTTGTACGACTGCTGAGCGACATCACTGGCGACAAGGTCCAGCCGCCGTTGCTAAAGATGGACAATCAGTCCGCAATCGCGTTAAGCAGGAACCCGGTTCTCCATGACAGGAGTAAGCACATCGACACTAAATTCCACTTTATTCGTGAATGTGTGGAGACCGGGAAGATCTACGTGGACCATGTGAGCACTAAGGAACAGCTCGCAGACGTCCTGACGAAGTCACTGGCGCGAGCAAGGTTCACTGAACTACGCAGCAAGATAGGCGTCGTCATCATCAAGTAAGCCGAGCAAGTCTTAAGGGGAGATTGTTGGATAATCCTGGCCCGGCTAATCATGTAGTAGTTGTCCGTTTCTTCCTCCCTTCTTTATCGCACGTAGTGGTGACCGTGCGCATGTAGTGGGGACCGTGCATGGCGTGAGTTCGTTCGTGGGAAGGTGGGAAGTAGGAGGTCGTTGTAATCAAGTTTATATATATTCAGCAATATAGAATCAGAAAACGCTGAGAAGTTGCAGCATCAATTCTTCAGAGTATTTGTCCCTTACACCACCCCCAGACACGGCCATCTCTGATCCACCTCACCCGGGCTAAAATCCCATGCTTTACGTTTCTCGCTGCGACATAGACACACAAATTGAAGTAAATCCTCATCAAAATCGACGAGTTGAACGAATCGATATGATCAATCGCATGTTCGCGTGTGTGAGACTGGAGCAAAGCCATTGGAACCAGATGGAGAGGTGGAGGGAGTGTTACCAGCGTTCGCGCGTGTGAGAGTGTGGGTGGATGGTCGTCGCTGACAATCTCTTCCACCGTTGTCCCCCGTAGTGGCCACGACGGTGGAAGGAGAGACAGGGGCCAGTAGGTGGGACTGGGAGGTGAGGTGGGAGATTGGGATCACGTCGCGGAGGGAACAACGACAAGGGGTTCACGGATGGGAGGTGGAGGGGAGGAGAGGAGAGGCGGCGAGGTGGGGGGAGAGGAGAGAGAGACGGGGTGGTTACTCGTAGAAGAATTGGGGTTGAGTCGTGGGTGGAAAGGGGAGACGATCGTTCCTACTGTGTGGGGGTAAATCTCAATCTTTATTAGTTTAGATTGGGATGAGAACCCGTGAGGGATCTGGGGAAACAGTCAAAACTCCTTTAGTTTCCTCAATTTAGTTGAAATTATGTAGCTGCTTGACAAGACTTATATCGTGGTGTTCCTGTGAATGTTGTCTTTTGACTAGTTTTACTAATTAAATTTGGGCTATAGAAGCAATGGACCATTCCCTTTGATTTTGAAAATCTTGAGGGGCTTCGATGTAATAGTGTCTCTAGTTTTTTTAGGCTCTTGGATTATAGATACTAGTAGCCCTGCGCACGCCTTGGCGCGCCGAGGCAATGTGAGCGAATAAGGGGTCAAAACTGAAAAGCATATGAGCAGACAGCAAAGAAGAACAAAAACAACAGAAAAGAAGAACAAAATGTAGCCGATGAACTGGGACTATAGTTGTGCAAGCAACAAGAGAAACAAAGGCAAGTGAACACAGGCAGAGGAACGCAAGAACAGACGAAGCAATGCGGCCAAGAAAAATGTGGCCTGAAGAATGTGGAACACGAAACACACAAATCATGACCCAGGTAAGCAATGGACGAGAAAAAGCTAGAAAGCACATGAGCGAACCTCGAAGAGCAGGCGTCTCCTGAACTGATATTTGTTGAAGCACAGTTTCCTGAAAGAGGAATATCAACAATCAAATTATGTGTATTTTATTCAAACATAGCAGCAGCTACCATTTATAACGTTTCTAATTGTGTCGTTTGGGCTCTTTCACACGTGTTTTAGGTTGAACTCCTCAACTGGACTTTCATCTGTCATGGTGTTGAAATAACCATAAATGAGTAAAGTTTGATCATCAAACAATACTATTGTTTCGAAAAATACGAAACACACTTGGAGTAATTGTCGCAAACTTAACAGCCACATTGTACCTGAATAACAGTGGATTAGAGCTAAGAAATATAGAACAACAAAGTTATAGGAATATGATACAGTGATATGGTCAATGCCTTCAGACATGAGACAATCACATCTTTCTATCTCACTTTTCAGTTTCGAGGGCATGCATACAACATAAATAATCAACAAGATTCAAGGAATAAGCTATTTCTCAATCAAATTGAGTAGAAATCCTAAGAAAACCTACCACAACCTGCCTCCACTGTGACCTTGTCATCGGTTGCCTCACGGTGCAAAATTCCCAAGTCACAGTACTTGATGTCCAAATCCAAAAATGGGAAGATAAGCTGAAACAAACAAAATTTTCAACAGATAGCATACGGAAAGCAGGAACAACACCACAAGAGCAAGTGAATCATATTAATCAGGCCACAGAGAACCATGACATATCTATTACATTATCCTTGATAGATTTCCAGAATATTCTGGTAATTTCATCACATGTAGTCGAAAAATGACAAGAGATATTAGCACTGCAGTAAATCAAGAAATCAATTGGTTACATAAGATTTCTAAGTAGCGTATGAACCATCTCTTATGAAACTATTGCTAATACTTGCTGACCACGACTGTGTTTGGAACAATTTGGACCGCAAATATGTTTTTTATTCTTCTTTTCTTATAAAAAGATAAGATTTTGCGGACCGCAAATACTAAGCTTCTCCGCCAAATTGAATAATTTTCCCAAGTAAGCCATCGGGTAGGTCGTTCCACGAGGAGGAGACAGCGGAGAAGGGCGGGAGAGAGCAGATGGGGTGGAGGGGATGGGGGAAGAGGGGCACGAGGGAGGGCATCGGAGAAGGATACAGAGGCGAGAGGGAGCGACCTGGGGCGGAGAGCGGTGACTGGGGCGCGGGGGAAGGTGAAGGGGATGAGGGCGGAGGCGGGGTGAGGTGGAGCGGATGGGGGCGGGGGCGCGGAGGAAGGTGAAGGGGAGATGGGAAGATTTTGCGGACCGCAAAGACCAGGCTTCTCTACCAAATAGAACAATTTCCCCAAGTAAGCCGTTGAGTAGGTCGTCCCATGAGGAGGAGACGACAGAGAAGCGCTGGAGAGAGTAGCTGGGGTGGAGGGGATGAGGAAGAGGGACATGTGGGAGGGCGTTGGAGAAGGATACGGAGGCGAGAGGGAGTGACTTGGAGCGAAGAGTGGCCACAGGGGCGTGGGGGAAGGTGAAGGGGATGGGGGCGGAGGCCGGGTGAGGTGAGGGTGCGGGGGAAGGTGAAGGGGATGGGGAAGATTTTGTGGACCGCAAAGACCAGGCTTCTCCGCCAAATAGAACAATTTCCCTAGGTAAGCCGTCGGGTAGGTCGTCCCATGAGGAGGAGACGACGGAGAAGGGTGGGAGAGAGTAGATGGTGTGGAGGGGATGAGGAAGAGGGGAACGAGGGAGGGGCGTTGGAGAAGGATACAGAGGCGAGAGGGAGCGACCCGGAGCGAAGAGTGACCATGTGGCGCGGGGGAAGGTGAAGGGGATGGGGTGGAGGTCGGGTGAGGTGATGGTGGAGAGGATGGGGGTGGGGGCGCAGGGGAAGGTGAAGGGAATGGGGGCGGAGGCCAGGTGAGGTGAAGGTGGAGGGGATGGGGGTGAGGGACGGGAGAGGGTAAGGTGGAGGGGATGGAGGCAAAAAAGGGGGAAGGGAAGGGGAGGAGTGACGACGGAGAAAACTGGGAGGGACTGGATGGAATGGAGGGGATGAGGGTGAGGATGAGGAATGGTCAGATGTGATCCAACCTCATTGACATGCAGAGATAACGCCTGAGTCGATCGGACGACGCAAAGAACCTCGGGGCAGCATGGCACGAATGAAATAAAAAGGCTCACGTGGCCCAGCTCTCCTCGTTCTCTTTCTGCCTCCATTTATCCAGTAGGATTGTTCCATAGCTATAAGATCCTATGTCATAATATACACAGGGTGTTCTTTTTGGATATGAAATTAATGTTTATTTTGATGCACATATTTCAAAAGATTTAGGAATTAAGCTATGTTTTTTCTCTTTTCACCTTTAGGTTGGTTTATTCTGGTGTGTTGTTTAAACTAAGAAAATATCCACTTTCAATCTCCAACTACGACTGAGTCGATTTTTCAACTTGCAACTCCAAAACCATTTACTTTTCATCCTCAAACTCTCAAAATCAGTGCAACACACCCTTGCCCTAAAATCATGGTGGTTTTGGTAGACGGTGCTGCGTGACACCGATGTGGATGAATATAGCAAATCTTAATGCACACAATAGTAAATAAATTGTGTTGCCCACATGTCATACACATATCTCCTTCCTCCCCTCTCTCTTATCAAGCTTGAGCTCACTAGGCTCGGTCTGGCTCACCGGCGACAACCACCTTCGAGGTGCATACATGCTCGTCCTCGACTATGGTGATCTCCACAAGTATTGGCTTGTTTGTGGTTGAGGCGTTCTAGGAGGTGATGATTCCAATGGCGAACAACGTGGTGCCGTGCTTGGCAGCGGTGGTCGGGTCGTTGGGTAGTACGAGCAGTAGGATAGCGACATCATACATAGGGAACGCGAGACGCTGCTAGAGTAGACGATCGGCGGTCAAGGACGTTGGACAATCGACTACATCGACGCCCGCGATGTTAGGCTGCTCTAAATCTTCTGCGTACACTGCGCATCTAGTGGTAAAGATTTATAATCTCTTACTCACATAACTTCTTGGTTTACGTGGTAAATTTTTTAATTACACGTTAGTGTAGCCTACCCGTATCTCTACAACGGCTCGGGCAAGGGGAACTCTTCCAGGCCTTCCACATCGACTGCTGGACCGGCCAGTGAGCTGGTCGGAGGTCACCGACATCCGGCCGGCGACCACGCTGTGTTCGTGGACCACCTCCGTGGCTTTGAGTGGAGGCCAACAAGCTGAACGGAGGTGGACGACGACAAGGACTAGGGCTACGTCTACGGGTTCAAGGTCTATGACAAGTACACCGTCGCTGTGCTCGACTTCACCGACCTTACAACCGAGGATCTCGGGCACGGGAACCTAGTCAACTACTGGTGCAGTAGATTCTGGCAAATGGCCTTCTTGGCATAGTACAAGGAACCAGACCGGACCGGCGGTCCAACTGAGCTCCGGTCCAGTTTGCTCTTTGGACCATTTGCCAAAAAAATCGGATGAAAATTATTATTATTAAAAGCATTGCACCACTAGGATTCAAACCGGCGACCTCTTGCTTCCTCAAGATGGCATGAGCTACCTGGACTACATTCATTGTTGGTCTAAGTGGGCAAATGCATCTTTATTACATTATATTGTCTGGTAGATGATACTGTCTCATTGATTTTCCAATTGCTTAAGCTGGTAAATATTAAAATAGTATTACTATTGAACTGCGATTCGACTAGAAAAAACCAACAGATGGACTGGTAAACCATAAACCGATCACGTGAGCGGTTCGCCTACCGGTCCGTTTTTCACACTATGCTTCTTGGTCCATGCCAAATCTGCACCAATGGCAAACTGCCTCTCGTAAAGTCAACAGAAATTTGGAGCTGTGTAATCTGGAGTTTGAGTACGAGCAATCTGGTGTTTGTTATCTGAACAAGCGAAGATTGTGATGTTCTAGTTTGATTTGCCAACAATTTGTCATACGTGCAGTGTGTGCAGATTGTGCTCTCTTCTAGTTTAATTTGCCAATAATTTGTCGATCAAATGTGAACTGTGCGAGGGAAGGTTGTGCTCTATAGCTTAATTTTGCCAAGATCATGTACATGGTGATCAACGGCGAATTGGTGACCACACTGTACGTTCCCAGCGAGTTGTTCATTTGCTAGCCATTGTGTACATAGTGTCGCACCAAATGAAAACCCTTAATATTTGTATGAAAATCTTGATTTGAACAAATGCGACACTATATTACCGTATGATTGTCTAAAGGTGAACTAACATTTGGAAACATGATGTTTTTGGGAGATTTTGTGGTGCTGGATGCAAATGACGAGAGCCCTGCAATTTAACGGCGTCATATCCTGTGCACATATGCATATAGCGGATCCGGTCCGTCCGATTCGCAATCGACAGCCCGGTCATCCCCACCTCCCGCGTTTGGCTTCTTTCGAACACCCCCTCCCCCGCGCCAAATGCATCTTTGCGCGTTTGCCTCCCGAGCCCCATTCACTCTGTCGGCAGCTCCAACCCAGTTGGCGCTAGGGTTTGGCGCCGCCGCCCCCATTCGCGCTGCTCCTTACTTGCCGCCGCCCCGAGCCCCATTGTAAGATCGAGGTGGCCGACTAGAGGGGGGTGAATAGGCGGTTTTAAAAATCTTTCGCGCTAAACCAATATATAAATGCGGAAGCTAATAGCGAATTGGTTTTGCTCAATTAAAACCTAAATCAACTAGGCTCAACTAAGTGCACCGACAATACAAGAGAGCAATCATACAATGATATAAAAGCAATTAAAGCATGTAATGTAAATTGCTCAAAGTAAAGCACAAGTAAAAACAAGATGGACGCAATTATGTTTTACCGTGGTGTTCGGAGACTTGCCGGTCTCCCCTAATCCACGTTGAGGTTAGCCCAAACAAATTGGACCGGCTCCACTAATTAAGCCAATACCTCCGAGGTAAGTCCAAACACTTGGACCGGTTCCTAACCGAACCAACACCTCACTCAACTATGGTTGCTCTTCCTCCACTCCGGAGATGGTGAGCACCAAATCACTCACAAACCGCCGGGTCTTCTCACAAGCTTCTTGAGAAGATCACCGCGCACGACGCCTCCACGCCGTCTAGGTGTCGGCAAACACTAAGAGTAACAAATCTCAACTCTCACTTGAACTAATCAAGTGTCTAAGTTCAAGTGGATACACAATCCACTACCTAAGGCAACACATGCACTTAGGGTTTACTCTCCAAGCTCACCAAGTGCAACACATGCACATAAGAGAGGAGAGGCTTGCTCTTAGCTCAAGAGGCTCACAAAGAGTTCACAATAGCACCAGCAACCTCTCCCAACCGGCCAAGGTGGCTATATATAGCCCACACACAAAAACTAGCCGTTGGGAGACAAACCCCTGAAGAATCAGGGAAATTTCCGCCATGTATAGGCCGGAACTACCGCACCTGAGAGAAAAGCATAGCAACGGCTATGTCAGACGAGAAATTAGCCGTTTGATTTTTAGTGCGGAACTACCGCCAACCAAGTTGCGGAAGTTCCGATCTTCGGAAGTTCCGCACAACACATAGCGGAATTACCGCACATACAAATTTTGGCTAAGTCCCAAAATGGTGCTTCTCTGGAAAAAAAACGTTTCGCAAGAATTTCGGAGCAACCGATAATCGGAACTTCCGCTCGTATCATGGCGGAACTTCCGCACTTCGAGAAATCGGCTAAGTCCCTAAAAAGGGTGCTATCTGGAAAAAAACGTTCCGCCGAGATTTCGGAGCGTCCGATAATCGGAACTTCCGCACTTACAATGCCGGAACTTCCGATTATCCTGACAGAGCACAGCAACGACTTTTACAACAACTTCAATTGCAAAACACATTTGCCAATTGACAAGCCATGCCAGCAAGGATCAATAGCAAGATTCCTAGTAAGTTGCAAAACACATTTGCCAACTTTTAGAATCATACCACAAGGAAAAAGGTACATGGACTTACACCATTTGCAAACTTAAGTCACATGCTACAAGAAATCAAATATGAGCATCAACTATTTACAAAACACATTCGCAAATAACAGCATCATGCTACAAGGCTAAGGCGCATGGACTTCAACCATTTGCAAAACACATTTGCAAAGTATAGTCCCATGCCACAGAGATTAAATGCATGAGCCTCGGCTATTTGCAAAACACATTCGCAAATAATAGCTTCATGCATAGATGAGCTAGAGCAAACACAATGAGCTATCAACACATGACTAACTCATGCTACTAGTCAAGACCCCTCTTAATAGTACGGTAATCCTATACTAGCAATCCGGTCTATCAACCAAACACCGAGAGCGGTAAAAGACTAGGAACACATCCTTAGCCCTAGCTAGTCATACCTTTGCCTTGCATCTTCTTGAAGCTTGATGACGCATATCAACGCTTCAAGTTCGGGCCTTTGACTTTGACAATCATCAACACATGATGATTTCTTCACTTCGGGATCTTGTCTTGAACATCATCAACACATGATGATTTCTTCACTTCGGGATCTTGTCTTGACGATCAACTCATGATCATCTCTTCTTGATAAGCATCAACTCATGATGCATCCTTTACACCAAGCTCTTGACTTGATGATCAACTCATGATCATCCCAAGTCTTCATCATCCTGGAACATAACCTATTCATCCAACTCATGGAAAATGTTAGTTCCACAATATGATTATCATTAATTACCACACCATACCATTAACTCATAATGGTGGGACAAGATACCTCAATCTTTCCCTCTTTGGTAATTGATGATAACCACTTAATTACTCATAAATTGAATGATGATAAACGAGAGAACAAATTGAGTATATATCAAGTACACAAGTTATATATATACTCTAACTTAAGTATACAAGAACTACACAAGTTCTATATACTCATAACATGAGTATACAAGAACTACACAAGTTTTGTATACTCAAACGGATTTGTTTCAAAGTAAAGATCTCAAATATATGTGGAGAATGGAATATGGATCAATACTAATGAAACCACAAAATATAGAATAAAACTCCCCCTAGATGTGTGCATACACAAATGTGTAATAAGATCATATGCACATATTCAAGTTTAACTTATGGTTGGGTTCAATCCTATATTTTGGATCCGAGGAATGCAACAATATATAAGATTAAGATGTCGATTGCGTACCTCATTGAATTTCACATTTATATCCAAATGAGACTACACAAGATGTTACTAGATAAAAGAGTTAGTCTCATATTTGAATTTGTCATTAATCACCAAAACAATCCATTAACTCATAATGGCGGGTCTAGATCTTTCACCCATGCATAGGAGGATTTGACGGCGCGCCGCCCCCGTCGAGTCTCCGCACAACGGCCTCGCCGCCCCATCTGCGCTGCGCCCAGTCGCCCTCCGCCCACCACCCCCGAGATAAGCAACCGTCCTCCGCATCCCCTACGCAGACGGCCCTTGCACCGCCCCCCTTGCACCGAGTCCCCTCCCGCCCTTCCCTTGCACAGAGTCCCCTTGTGTACGGCCACTAACTTTGCCATGTCTCGAAGGCGGCGATGCACACTATCCGGTAGTAAGCAGTTTGTGTAAAACACCACAGAAGGCCGCGAGCATTCCGTTCTGTGTGAGTGTAGAGTTATTTGAAAATTACAAATTTCAATGATTAATGTTGTTCTCGTGCTCACTCATCCTTAGCACTGCAGGGTTCGTCATCTACACCGGTAGTTAATGACGACTTGACGCCTGCCGTGGGCATGATTTTTGAAGACGAGGATGCAACCCTCGAGTTTTACAAAGCATATGCGCATGTTGCCGGCTTCTTCGTTCGTATTGGGCAGCGGACGGCCACAAACAATGTTTTGCAATGGAGGCGGTACTATTGTGGCAGACGCGGCTGGAAGGAAGAAAAAGGTAAGAAAAAGTTGGAGGTCAAATTGAAGAGGTCATATGAGTCTAAATTGAGTAAGTGCGGGTGTGAGGCCATGTTTGGTATCAAACGGACTAAGGACAATAAGTTCAGGTTAGAGACATTCGTGGAAGTGCATAACCATGGTTTTGTCTCACCTAGTAAGCAACACTTGATACGTTCTAATAGACAAGTAAATGAGAAGGCTAAGACCACATTGTTCGCCTGCCATCAAGCTAGCATCGGGACATTTGGGGCTTTTAGATATCTTCATGTCAGTGAGGGTGGGTTTAAGAATGTTGGATGCACTAGGAGGGATTTACAAAATTATCACCGCACTTTGAGAGAGAGTATAAAGTCATCAGATGCTCAGATGTTCCTTGATAATCTAGCCAAAAAGAACAAGAGCAATGCTGTATTTTATTTTGACTATGTCATTGACGGCAAGGGTAGGTTGGTCCATGTGTTTTGGGCGGATGCAACCTGCAGGAAGAATTATGTTCATTTTGGGGAGCTGTTATCATTTGATACAACATATAATACAAACCAATATGACATGATATTTGCACCATTCATGGGAGTGAATAACCATGGGGGATGTGTTCTATTTAGGGCTGCATTGCTGATCGATCAAACGATTGAAACATTCAAATGGTTATTCCGTACTTTCTTAAGATGTATGACCCGTGCAACACCTAGGCATATAATAACTGATGAAGATGCGGCCATGAAGAAGGCAATTCAGGATGTATTCCCTAATACAACGCATAGATTGTGCATGTGGCACATATTGAACAAACTTCCAACAAAGATTAGGCTAGATTTGAGGGATAATCGAATCTTCTACAGCCGTGTCAATTCATGTGTGTATCCCTCAGAAACTCCTGAAGAATTCGAGTCACATTGGGCTGAGATTATTTCAGAGTTCGGTTTGTAATGGCCATGTTCTATTCCCTGAATGTCAGATTTTTTTTATTGTCATTGTTTCCAATTTATGTAATGTTGTATTTTAGATTTGATGTATTCCCTGAACTGACCAAACCTGATGTAATGTTGTATGGACTTGTCTTGGAATGTCAGGTTTGATGTACATTATCAGATTTTGGTTCAAGTTGGTGAGCATTACACTGTCAGACCTACTAGTTACTATTAACATTACGGTTCAGACTCGTCCAGAATCAGTACAACAATAGTATCAGTTCAGCACACTATCAGGTTCGGCTAATACCTTTAGCTAGCCAAATCAGTTCAGCACAGCATCAGGTTTGGTCAGTTCAGCAAATTTGGTCAGTTCAGCACAGTGTCAGGTTCGGCTAATACCTTCAGCTAGCCAAATCAGTTCAGTACAGTTCCAGGTGACTCAATTCAATACAGTATTAGGTGACCCAATTCAGTACAGTACCAGGTGACTCAATTCAATATAGTATCAGGTGACCCAATTCAGTATAGTACCAGGTGACCCAATTCATTACAGTATGAGGTGACCCAATTCAGTACAGTACCAGTTTTTATGCACAATATCAGATTTCGGAATGTGAAGACATTGTACAAAATCAGTTCAGCACAGTATCAGGTTCACCTCCATCTAGCCAAATCAGTTCAGCCAAATCAGTACATCAATCGGTTCTGGGTTCGCCCAAAAGGGAATTTTGGTCCCAGTTTCAGTGACCCAATTCAGTACTGAACCAAATCAGTTCAGGTTCAGTACAACAATCAGTTCAGAAACATTGCAAACACTCCAAAATTCATACAAGATAGAAACATTGCTAACACTCCAAAATTCATACATCCAGAACCATTACATAGAAACAACATAGACATTACACATTTAATTGACATTCTTCGCAATAAATAATCCTAGGAAGAACATTAAACATGCAACAAGAACCATTTAAAACTTCTCATCTACAGCCGCCGATTTCAGGATAGACTTGTTAATCTGGACCAACGACTAGTTCATTTCAGCTAAATGTGCTAACACATTGTCGTCGATAGGGGAAACCAATGGACATGTTTGGTGTGGACTGCTGACCTTCAACCCAACCAGATGTATATCATATTGATCTTTCCACATGAAAATGTCGCAACCGCTAGCATACTTCTGCAAAAAAAAATATCAAGGTTTTGTATTGGATTGGAAATAGATATATCGCCTAAAACAAAGCTAGATATATTGATCTGGATCCAGAAATAAGGTTTTGTATTAGAACAAACTTACGCCGATGTTGTTAGGGCATTTGTAATACTCTTTTCCTCGATTCTTCGAGCTCTCAGACACTGCCCAAATCATCTTCTCACCGCATTTTAGGCATGGCACAAGCTGAAGCCCCCCAGAAGGCCCCGACGTGGACGCCTCCTACTACAACACTTTCTTCGCACAATCCATTGACATCTACACAACATATTCGGCTAGGAAATCTAATTACATGTACACAATCTATTCGGCCAGGAAATTCATTCACATGTACACAATCTATTCGGCTAGGAACTGTTAAGCACGGGGATATGCCGACCCAGTTGGTGCAAGGGGACTCGGTGCAAGGAAAGGGCGGGAGGGACTCGTGCAAGGAATGGAGGGGGTGCGGGGGATGCGGAGGACGATTGCTTACCTCGGGCGGAGGCGGAGGCGATCGGGCGCAGCGCAGATGGGGCGGCGGCCGTTCTGCGCGATAGTCGGCGAGCGGCGCGCCGTCAAATCCTCCTATGCATGGGGCTCGGGGCGGCGGCAAGCAAGGAGCGGCGCGAATGGGGGCGGCGGCGCCAAACCCTAGCGCCAACTGGGTCGGAGTTGCTGACGGAGTGAATGGGGCTCGGGGCGGCGCGGGGGGTTTTCGGAAGAAGGCAAACGCGGGAGGTGGGGACTATCGGGCCGTCGATTGCGAATCGAACAGACCGGATCCGCTATGTGCATATGTGCACAGAAGTGCGCATGTGCACAGGATATGACGCCCAATTTAATGGGTGTTTTTTGCACACGAGACCCGAGTACCCAGCAGACCAGCAACCACAAGGCCCGTGAGGTCCACAACCTAATTGTCCCCACATGTCATTACCATGAACCTTAAATAATAATATCCCAACCACTGAAGGACCCAATTGCAAAGCGCACGCGCCTCGTTCTAGACTTCCAAGGCAACCAGCCGACCACTCCTCAAAGCAATCCTTCACCGTCCACTCAAGATCCAATGGAAGTGCACCCATCCGCCCTCTCCCTTTTAAGAGCCCAAAACCCTCGAGCGGTTCCTCTAGCGCCGTTGCCTTCCTCGTCCTCGCCTCTCCGCCGCCGCCACCCAGAAGAGAGCTCGGCTTCTCCCCCGGCGAGGTATGCCTCCCGCGGATCCTTAACCCCTCTGTTCTCTTTTATCCCCTGTGTGTAGATCACTGGGGCTAGGTGTTGAAGGTATCTGTTCCTAGTATGTTGTTCTGCGCGCTGTTCTTGATCAGATCCTTCGATTGTTCGCTTCTAAATTGCGAGTTCTTTCATGTTTTGCTTATGTAGTATGTAGTATGTGGTATGTAATGATATGAGATACTATAGGATCGGTTGTTATTGTGGATGAAGATGTTTTCGAATGACTTGTTAGTGCTATTGCGTAGAGTAGATATCTTAGTTTCATCCCGTGAATGATACCAGTCAGAAACATGTCGGGTGATTTCACGATCATAACTTGAAGCAGGAAATGTGTTTTCTTGCGCATCAAAGACACAAACTACCGGCAACCTTATTTGGTCTGTCTGTGTTCTTAGTGCCGAATGCTTCCAACGAATCATTGAGGAATCGTGTCTTGATGTTCTTTTGGGTATTAGTGTCTATAGATTTGTGGACTTGCGGAAACCAAAACCAAATGTACTGCTAGGTATTTGTTGGTCTTTGCAGTTTGGCAGTTTGTTGGGGTTGGGGCACCATGGATTTCGGGAGGCGCCTCTTGTAGCATGTTAGGTTTTGTAGTCTGCTTGTTGAGGTGCCACGGTTTGCTGGCAAACACGTTCTGCATCCCATGTTGTATAGAAAAAACAAGTTTTATGATAGCACGCCACATATATTGGAGATTGCAAGTAGTTGTTCCTCTTTTCTTGTAGTTGTGTTAATAAAATCTCTGATTCCTTTTTCCCTGCCAGTTTTCGTTTTGTCTCCATCTTAAACATTTATTTTGTAAACCATGATGATTTTAGTGGCTTACTGAAATTCCACTTGTCCATTTTGATCTCTATGCTGGGTTACTTTATTGTATGTCATAAATTCTCTTTATCTGTAAGCTGTATGAAATGCTATTATTTAACTGCTATTCAAATACTAAGCTTGTCACTCTTTTCGTATGCATTTAATTATGTTGTTTTAAACTGACCAGCATAATTCTTTGTAATATATGGTGGTCTTACAAATCTGTCGGTGCATACTTCTACAGGTTAGGTAAGGATGGTGAGGGTTAGTGTCCTGAATGATGCTCTCAAGAGCATGTACAATGCTGAGAAGCGTGGGAAGAGGCAGGTCATGATCAGGCCCTCTTCAAAGGTGATCATCAAGTTCCTTCTGGTTATGCAGAAGCACGGTTAGTTCTCTTTCATTCATGTTGTATCTGCAACTCTACAAGAGTATGGATTCATGGCTTCTGCTCTTTGCTATAGGGTACATTGGTGAGTTCGAGTATGTTGATGATCACAGAGCTGGTAAGATCGTGGTTGAGTTGAATGGCAGGTTGAACAAGTGTGGAGTCATCAGTCCTCGCTTCGATGTTGGTGTCAAGGAGATTGAGGGATGGACTGCTAGGCTGCTTCCATCTCGTCAGGTCAGTTTTTTTACTATACCACTACACTGTTTATTTCACTGCAATATGGCCAAGGATTTTTTTTGGTCATGAACTGTGTAAGTATGATGCAAGTTGTTACCATTATGTAATCAACTTTCACTGTTTGATGTGCAGTTTGGCTACATTGTCCTGACAACCTCTGCTGGTATTATGGATCATGAGGAAGCTAGGAGGAAGAATGTGGGTGGGAAAGTGCTAGGCTTTTTCTACTGAATAGAAGTTTTGTGAAAGGATTTCAAATTGGTGTAGTCGGATGTTTTCCCAGGACATCAGAGGTGTCTACTTTTTGTCCGCATAGCTGCTACGGCTTTGTTATGTTATGTTGGACTCTGTTTCTGCTACGGCTTTGTTATGTTATGTTGGATTCTGTTAAGTCCTAATTAATTATGAGATGCATTTTCAAAATTTGAGCCTTTTGTCGCTCTGATGAATTATGCATTGGAGTTGTTCACTTCGGGATTCTATTCGTCTTTTTTGATGTGTTAGTAGCTTGTGCTGTATTGCTGAAGTTCCAAATCTTGCAGGGTGCAAGGGTGTTGGTTTCTTGTGGATTTTACTACTTTCAGTAAGGTTTGTTTGATTGTCATTCTTTTACCATTTGGTTGGGAGAGGGTTCCAGTTGATGGGTCCCTGATGGAAGATGTTTAGCATAGGTTTCATCAAGATGATCATTTGGGACGCCTCTGCAATCTCCGGTAAATCGAAGCGTAGTTGGTTGGTTTCATCAATATGCTCTAGCCGCGTTGCTTCGGCCTTTGCACTGAGCTCTTGTCTTCCGTCTTTTATATAGAGTAGGGGGCTTTGCGGCATGATACATTTATTTTTGAACTTTTTCGTTACGCATTTCTATATTTTCCAAGTGACTAGGATGAGCAAGCTTGATATAGTCTTCTTATGCTCCTGTTGTGCATTAATAACTTTTTCTCACTATCCGTGAGTTGTGGGCGCCAGCGACCTTTGGGACGATTGCAGGCCCACCAGGTGCCAAGCGGAGGTCATATAGCAAACATGTACAAAGTACTGGTACGCGGTGAAGAGGCGTGCCGTCGTTTTCGGGTGGTGACGGCGTAGCACACATTGGCCGTTGTTTTGCCAACCGCGGCGTTGCAGCCGATCCAAAGTCCAAAGCCTATTTTGTACGGCAATTCACGTGAAGTATTTGTATTTTGGCCGTGCCTAACTGAAAGTTTGTGCTAGTTGAGCCGAAGAATTGAGAGTCTAGCGTCACAACATTCACCTGTTCCCAAAGGGATATGAACTCTTGGAGGCGATGCACCGTTATTTGTTCGTGGATATCAATGTCTTGTATCCAGTTGTTATCTTGGGCTTTGTGGACCGTATTATTTTTCCATCTCCAAAGGACATATATGGTGGGTGCGATGTCTCGTGGACTCTTTTTATTCAACTAAGGTCTAAAAGCTTGCTTTGCGACCATTCCCCAAAATGACGTGGGTGCAAGCATTGAAAAGAGCACAATCCATTTCATCACAAGGGTTTTCCATTCCTACCCAAGGCTTATCCGGTGTTGTCCACTGCGCCCAAAGCCATCGACGTCTAAGTGCCCTTGCGAACTTTTGCAAGTGGAGGATCCCGATGTCTCCTTGACACTTTGGTCTACAAACATGCTCGCGGTTGACTTTGCAGTTCCATCCCGAGGCCGATTCTGGTTCTGACCAAAAGAAGGTCATCCTCTTTTTGTCTAGGCCTTTCAAAACACTTTTGGGAGACTCGATGGATGTTAGAAAATATACCACTTTGGAAATGAGGACAAATTTTACGAAAGTTGTTCTTCCCCCTGGGGTGAGTAACTTGCCCATGCCACCCCTATTTGCGATGCGTTGTGTCGAGCGCGCCGTGCGCGCCCCCGACCTGTGCCTGCCGCGCGGGGTGAGCCACCCGTCTCGCCCTGCTTCGCTCCATTGCGCCGTCACCTCGCCTCCGCGTCTGGACCCCCTGGCTTCCCCTTCTCTCCGCGCTGCGCGGCCGCCTTCGTAGCTCTTGTGTCGCGCCGCGCCTGCGTGCCCGAGCCCCTTTCTTTCTCCCATTCGGCCATTTCACCGCCTCCTATCGCTGTTCAAGCTTCCCAACACCCCTATCCGATTGCCTACACTAGGAGTATCGCATGGATATCCCGGAGGCAACTGAAGCAGCGCTGAGCTTCTTCTTCTCCTCTGGCGAGCTCTCCGCGACAACCACCTCACCGTCACCTCAGGCTCTTGCCGCCATGCTGCCTCGAGCTTACCCGAGCACCACCGTCGCTTCAAGTGAGTTCCCCTTGCCTGTGGATGCTCCCAGAACCTTCTTTTAGCGAGCCTCACCGTCGGCGCGGTGTTTTCCATGGTCGTCGACCATCACCGCCGCTTAGCATCATAGCGCTGCCGCAGTGAGCCACCGTGGCCCTCACTGTTGGTACCATTGTGATCGCCCGCCTTGTGGGGTTCCATTTTTAGTTTCCCCAGCCGTCCCCGTGGTCCGGCTTACCGGCGACAAGCGTGAGCACTAGAGCCTCCTCTGCTTTGTTTGATTCAGACAAGGACTGTAGCTCCATCATTAAGACCAAATCTCGGTCGTTAGGGCAAAGCAATGATTAGGAGCTGGTTTAATTATTTTGTGTTAGGCTGACATGTGGGCTCGAGTTTAATTAATGAGGGGTATTTAAAATCTCGTTTTCTAATGAGAGTCAATGACGCATGCGCCCAGTGCGTTTAATGTACAGTGTGCACCCAACCATAGGTCGACACAGTGCACATGAACTTTCGGTCCATGCACTGTTCCCTTGAACCAAGCCGCTGACAGCAAGGCCCCATCTGCCAGTGAATAGTTTCTTTAGGAATTTAAAGGAAAAAATAAAATAAATTACTGTGTAGTGAATCCCACCTGTCAGAGAGATATTTTCTCCCTCCTCTGATTATTTTTGGATTTAATCCAAATTTAAACTTTGGAGAGCCTGTTCTCACTCGTTTTAACTCCAAATTTAATAAAATTTGTTCCTAAATTCAAGATCTATTTGTTGGCAGTGGTTTTGTCCAATTTGGAGTTCATTTTTTTTTATTTTTGTATTTATTTACTTTGCTGGTTTGTTTGTTCGTTTTTCGACGCGATTGTACGAGTAGAGTTCGAAGACGCGGAAGAGCCCCTGATCGAGCAAGCGCAAGAACTCCAAGACCCAACTGCTTTTGAGCCAGGCGAGTCAACATTTTGATTATATTGAACCTACATTTGTGCAAATCTATATTTATTTAAATTATCAAATTGCATGCTTAATTCATTATGCAAATGTATGTCAAACTTTAAGGTAGTTACATACCTACTTGGTACTTAGTATTATTATACCATCTCTTGACATTTGAATCACATGATCCTTACCACCCTAGATAAATTATTGGTAACTTTACTAGCTATAGATAGTACTTAAGCATCATACTAGTCTTACTTATGTACTGGAGCATTAATTGCCCTAATCACCATCTTTTAATAATGAAACTTGTTTTGGGCAGTCATTGGAGGGAAATGACGGGTGTATTTGAGATAACTTAGTTTATGCTTCTCAAAACCCTAAAAACTTGTTGTTACCATATCTGGGCGGATGATATGGTGGTTGGTGCGGATGTAGCACAAGAAATGGTGGTATGTAGTATGCACTACCCAGATAACTTTAAGGACTTAATCCTGTGATGATATCCCAATGTAAAACAGTGCAACCACAAGTGCATAATAATGTCGATCTGGCTAAATAATTTGCATCCACCAGTGCGAGTTGCACCATTAGAGTGATCCACGTGTTGTGTCGCTGGTTTTAAGCTTCATCCTTCGAAGCAAGAAAGAACACCCAAGTGTATATAGAAAAATCATCGACTATGACAAGAATGTACCATTTTCCACCAACTGACCGAACCCTAGCGGGACCAACAGTATCCATATGAAGCAACCGTCGGTCAAGTCGGTCATGACCATAGTCACTGATGGGTGTGAGGCGACAACTTGCTTGCCATGCCTACAGGGCGCACATACAACATCCTTGACGGCTTTGAGTTTGGGCAAACCTCTCATGAGCTCAAGGTTGCTAACTCGCGTCAGATGATCAAAACCAATGTGCCCCAAATGACGGTGCCAAAGCCAGAACTCAGAAGAAGAAGATGAAATCAAGCACTTGAGAGAACCAACAAGAGATTCAGAAAAATCAGCTCTAAAGATCCTAGCAACTCTAGTAATCCCAAAAACAAGCTCACCAGTTGAATCAAGCACCCGACAAGCATTTTTCTTAAATCTAGTCTCATAGCCATCGTCAAGAAGTTGAGAGACAGAAAGCAAATTAAACATTAGCTTGTCCACAAGGATGACGTCCTTGAGGATGAACTTGTCGTTCACCCTGATCGATCCCGTTCCTTCAATCCGCCCTTGCCTATCATCTCCAAAGGTGATGAATTCATCACCCGTCGACCGCGTGAAGGAGGTGAACCATCTTGAGTCTCCGGTCATGTGGCGTGAATAGCCGGAGTCGACGAACCACGTGTCCTTCCTCTTTCCGCGGTAATCCTAAAAATTAAGGCACAGAAGAACGATGTGTCTCAATACTGGGTTAGTTAAACAAGACTTGGGAACCCAGTACTGAGACACACGTCCGCGAGTAGTATGCAAAGCAGAAGTGCTATCCTTGATTAAGTTTGAAATTCTGTTATGAGCAATGGTTACTTTAATATGAGAGTTATCCTGTCTAGGAGCATGATGATGAGCATGTGACACAAATCCTAAACCAGGTTTCTTCTTTTCTACGTTACCATGTCTCGTAAAAGCTCTAGGTTGATTGAGTGAAATTCTAGTAAAAATTTTCTTATCATTTTTCAACATACGCCAACAGAACTCAACCAAATGCCCATCCTTCTTGCAATAGGTGCAATGGTACTTGATACCACTGGGAGAAGCACCCTTTGACTTAACAGATGGTTGGGCAAAACCCGCAGATTTAAAAATAGTTTTTGCAGGTTGGATTTTAAATTCAATTAACCCATTTTCCAAGACTTGAGTAACTTTCGGCTTAGAATTATCTTGGACAGAGTTGTATCATAATCCTTGCTTCTTATAAGGAGTTTTAGACTTGTCCAGAATCATGTTTAATTGTTTCTTACCTTTAGAAAAAATTTCTAAGGTATCCTTAAGATAAGCATTTTCTTTTTCAAGATTAACACATGATTCACAAGTTTTGCCCTTAATGGCTCTAGCATATCTCTCCTTATATAAGGTAGCTTCAAGTTTAAGAGTTTCGCAAGAGATACAAGAAGCAGAATCAATTCTATCCTTAAGCTTAGCAAATTTAGCTCTAACTGCATTTACTACGTCTTGTACTTCATGTTCTCGTTCAATGCAAAAAGAGCAAAGGCTAGAATCAACCACACCAGAAGCAATCAACTTGCTAGAATCTAAGCATTTTTTCACAAGGAGCAGATTTAACCTCAACTAGCTCAGTCCTAGCATTTTCAAGTTGTTGCAAAGCAGTATCATGAGCCGATTGCAGTTTAGCAAATTCTGAGTGTAGAGCATGGCAGGAGGAACATTCATCAGAATCAAGAGTCTTAGAATTTGCAAGTTCTAAAGTTAAATTATCTACTTGAGGCTCTAAGTCCTTGTTCCTAGCCATGATATACTCTAACGCCTTATCCTGACTCATGAGTTGCTCAAAGATAGTTTTGCATCTATCAGAAAGGACATCATAGGAGAGAGGTACCTCATCGTCGTCGACGTCGTCGGAGTCGGCCATGAAGCAAACGCCGGTGAAGTCCTTGGCCTTCCCCTTCTTCTTATCTTGAGAGATCTCCCCCTCCTTGTCATCCTCGCTCCCGGAGTCCACATCGCTTAAGGATTGTTCCCCAAAAGCGGCAAGAACCCGGTGAGCTGCCTTTGTCAGCTTGGCAGCATCAAATATTGATTTGTTCCATTGAGGCTTCTTCCAAGCTGGCTTTCCTTCCTTATGGTTGCTCTTTCCTTTCAACTTGGGGCAATTTGCCCGGATATGATTGAGCTCACCACACTCATAGCAAGTCACGGGACCTCCTCTCTTTTTGTTTCTCATATTGTTATAGGCCCGTGTGGCTTTTCTAACTATGAGGGCTAACTCGGCCTCAGGGAGACTCTCAAACTCCTCTTCACGGATTGCAGATAAACCAGCAAGCGAAAATCCAGAAGAATACTCAGAAGACCCATCAGAAGCTCTCTTGAGCGGGTCTGCTACCAAGGCCATGTTTTCCTTTTTGGGATGATCAATCCTCTTGATCTCATGAGTCTTGAGCTTGCTATAGAGCAGCTCCAAAGTCAGATAAGAGAAGTTGATGTTCTCCTCAATGGCGGTAGCCTTTATCTCCCACTCCTTGGTGTTGATTACAGCCAAGAGGTGGGTGGCATTTTCAGACTGAGAATATTCAATTCCAACAGCTTTCATCTACTTAATCACTTTGTTAAAGCGACTGAAAATTTCATCGATGCTCTCTCCAGGACACATCTCGAATTTGTTATATTCACGCTTATAGACTGTCTGGCGTACTTTCTTGATTTGGGACGAACCCTCATGGTAGGTTTCGAGGGTGTTCCAAATCTCGTGCGCAGTCTCAAGATTGCAAATTCGATCATACTCCTGTCTACCAAGCCCACCATACAAGAGGCTCTTTGCTTTATTGTTGTTAGCTAAGAGGGCTGTTGAAGCCGGCGTAACAACTTCGGGAAGAACGAGCGGGGCTCGAACAACCTCCCATATAGCTTGTCCTTCGCTCTCAAGGAAGACTCGCATGCGATTCTTCCAATAGGCATAGTCGTGCCCATCGAAGATATGTGGCTTGGTGGAGTACTTATCCATCGCCAAGTTCAGTGACCGGTTAAGATCAAGATTGAACTAACCGGGCTCTGATACCACTTGTTGGACCGAAAAGGCGACTAGAGGGGGGGTTGAATAGGAGCACGCTCACTTTTTCAACCAAGATCAGATTCAATCCAAATCTCACTCCAATAGCTATGGAAGCTATGAAGATCAATATACCAGTACAGCGGAAGACTAGTATTGAATCCAATCTAAACCCCGAAGCAAAACAACCGAAATCAACACGGGCTAAAATTCTAAGTGTTGGGCGGTCTGACCTCTGTGTTAATGGCGGTCGGACCGGTGCCTTGGGCGGTCGGACCGGTCACCAGGGGCGGTCTGACCTCCAGTCTGATGAACAATAAAAATAGCCCGAAAAATGAAGTTGCAAATAGATGTAACTTTTGATCTACAACTCCAAACTTGATGAAACTTGTAACACACCTTCTCTAGGATGTCAGGAACCTATTCCAATCGAAGATCATGAAGATCCATGGAAAAGTTACGACCTTTTTCAGTTTGAGAGAAGGATGGTTCAAAACCGAGTCAAAACGAAAACTAGATCCAAAAACTTGCTCGTGGGTGATTGATGATCAAGATAATCCTAGATGTATTCCCACATGTCACAACAAGCTAGATCATGTAAAGAAATCAATTAAAAACATGCGAATCAAAGAAAGACTCAAAATCACCAAATAGAGAGAAGAAATGCAAAGAGACATATCTTTGATCAAACTTTCTTTGGATTGATTTGATAGGGTTTGGGTTTACAGCCACTCCATCAATGGAGGACAAAGCTCAATCCAAGAGCACGAAATCAAATCAAAACTCTCTAGAACCCTAACCTCCACTAATCCTCTCCCTAAGCCAAACTAGGGTTTCAACAATAATGAAAGGGTTGGAGGAAGTGCAGCCACCTCCTCCTCTATTTATAGTGGAGACTTAGACCTTCTAGAAGTTTAACTTAAATGGGCTCCCGTTAAGGCCCAACACAAACGGGTCACACACGCACGCATTTTAAAGCGTCGTCTTCAACACCTCTTGACCTAAACCGCTTCTCTTTGCGTCGTCTTGCGCCACGGGTTGGCAAAAGGTCACCAAGGTGTATTGGGTAAGATTACCAAAATACCCCTTCTCGGTCCTTCTCCGAAGACCGAGTCCATCTGCGCGAAGCACTTCGCCTGCTCCGCCACGTGTAGGTTGATCAACGACTCTCTCTATGTCGGCAAGTCTCTCCCATCCGGCTCCCACTGAAACCACCATGGCACTTGCGCCGACTCCCGCGCCGCTTGATCAAACCGATCGCGACCGAATCGTCTGTTCGGTCATCCTTGTCTATTCTGCACCACACTTGAGTTCATTGACCTCACCCGGCATCGTCGATCGTTCTGGACCTCAGCTCTCCAAGCCTAGTCCCGATCATCCTTGCCGTTGACCGTCGTTGACCACCAAGCAACCTGCACAATAATAGACAAGCAAATCGAATCCGAGAACAAGTTCTTCACAACTTGACCCACGTTAGTCAAAACATGCATCATGCAACACATATGCACTGAAACTCATGACTTTGACCTAACCAACGAACAACGCCGCCACGAAGGCCGACGTTCAAGTGACAATCGGTCCGACCGCCCCTCAAGGTCGGTCGAACCGCCGGCCTTGCCGGTCGGACCTCCAGCCATAGGCCGGTCCGACCGCCCGAAAGGACTTAGCCGATTTTCAACCCCTGAAAATCCGAAACCTACTGGAAACTTTAAACCAATAGAACTTTTGACTGGAGACTCCAAAAATTATGGGACCAAGAGTAATAGAATCCCCTCTCTTGCCTACACCCTCTATTTTTGGCCCAGCCTGTTCTGACCATTTTTGTCACGGCCGGTCCGACCGCCGCACATGGCCGATTCGACCGATTTGGGACCGGTCGGACCGCCATGCTATGGCCGGTATGACCGCCCCTGTCCAGAAAGCCTGAAACTTTGTCGAAAACTCGTGAAACGACAAACCGTTAATGCCATTGCCAATTGTCACATCATCCTAAGATCTGGAGCATATCCCCATGATATCCACATATACCCATGTTCCATGATAGATATGTGGGCCCCAAGCAGGCTAAGTTGTGTCTGGCCCACAAACCAGAGACCGCAAGGCCTATTGAGTTAAAAAAAGGAAGAAGAAAGAATGGCATATGATACACTATGCTTAAGTTCACCGGTAGGTGGTCGAGCTTCTCAGGGGAAACAACCCACTCAAATTTATCAATATCGTTCCGGTACCAATCGGTATAACCGATATGTACCATTCCGTCACCTAAAACGGTATAGAATAACCTTGCATTCCGTACCGACTCGATACCGGTCAATACTGCCCATATCGGCTCGATACCGGATAATACCGACGGAATTGATAATATCGTCAATTGAATTAATTGGAGTATATGTCTATTGAACTAATTAGAGTATATGTTATATTTAATCCTAATAATATGTATTTGGAGTACTATTGCAAGTAAAATTTAGTGTGTATATATATATATTTATAAGTATATATTATTATATTAAACTTCAAAACGGTACATTGGTATCAAATATACCATTCCAAAAACTAAATCAGCGTGATCTTCGAAATGGTAGACAAGTATGAACCAACCCTGTCTTGAAATCCAAGTGACCGACCAGACCCCATAAAAAACACACAAAAACAACACGCCCATGGAGCATGAGACCGACGAATCAAACCACCACCATTTACACACACACCAAGAAAATTCCCGTCTCCTCGTCTCGTTCCTCCAGATCCACCAACACCCGCTTGTCGTACCCCGACCCCGACACACACACACCGCCTGCCGGTGCGCACCGATCCCGCCTCCCCATCCGCCACCTCGCCGCTTCATGCCGCCATTCTCTCGCGTGATGTTTCCCTGTTTCCGTTTCTTCGCAGGTCGGGGACTGGTGGAGGTCGCCCGGGTAGGAGGAGGAGGGTGCGACCGACATGGCTGCGCCGCCGGCGAGGGCTCGGGCCGACTACGACTACCTCATCAAGCTCCTCCTCATCGGGGACAGCGGTTGGTACCACTAGATCTCTGTCTCGAGTATACACTTCCACGCGCTGGAGTGCGTGCGTGTGTGAATGCTCGTGGGATCACAGTTGGATTGGTCGTGTAGGCGAAGCGGATCTTGCAAAGATTTGTCATTTGTGTTGGCTGTGGTCGTATTTGCACCATCCGTCTTCCATTTGGAGTGCGAGGGCGGAGGAAATGTATGCCCTGTTCTGAATAGTTTCTGCTTCTGTTGAAACTTGAAAGCTTTTTTATACGTAGAAGCAGCCGTTGTTGTCTTTGGGCGAGCTAATGGGGAGGTCACTAGGCCCTAGACTGCATTAGTTTCAGATGCAAAATTGGGAGCGTGACGAGCATTGACTGATGACATGGACGAGGAGAAGAGATGGATTGCGTGATGTGTGTTGCAGTGAGCTTTTTTTTTTTCTTTCATGGATGAATATTCACTTGGATGTGCTTTGAAATTCCGTGCGTTGTAGATTAAGTAGGAAGAGTTGTTTAAACTTTAAAGGTTGAGAAGTAGAGTTGTTCATCCCTGATTATTCGCACAGTTTGCTAGCCCGTGCCAAGAAACATCACACATAAGCATTAAGCAATGCTTTCTTTTGCCACTCTTGCAATAAGGTAAAGAGTCTAAGAAAATATAACTTGAAAAAACATGTAAATATTCAGTTTAGGCCTTAGGGTGCTTTGGAGAAAGGTAAAAATGCTTCTTTTTGGTGTCATGTGTTGTTCTTCCTTCTATAGCCTTTACTAGTTACTAGACGCCATAGATTATATTGCGATGCACTGTTGAGAGTGGATATAAGGAGTTCCTTGCTTGTGAGGGCGGATGATCAGTGAAAGGATCAGCTGTTGAAATTCAGTTGGAGCAAAGGGTGAAACTGATGGATCAAACACTGAAGATAAATGAATTTTCCTGCAGTTGAAAATTGTGTCACGTAAATTCAACAAGGAAACGCGCTTTCACCCTTTTCCTGATCTAGCCGTACTGATGGGACCAACTAGGTGGTTGTTATCATGACAAGTATTTCCCAATTTTGCATAACATTATGGCTGGGTTCTGTCAGGCATTGATCTTGGCACACAAAAGTGATGGCTCCATGTTTTTAGTGTTTTATAACTGGGGCCTTCTATCTCTCTCTTCCAAGGCAAAACCTTTGCAGTATTATGAGTCTTGCTCTAGCAGTTACATTGTTGTAAAGTGATATTGGATAGTTCATAGTTACCAAAAATATATGTATTCCATTGAATTCATTATTTCGCAGCTAGCGGTATGTTCGTTAATCGTTAGTCAACTTTTGTATTGTGCCTATTGTCTGATAAGAACTATTCTTTCTCCTTTTCCATGTCTAGGTGTTGGCAAGAGTTGCCTCCTCCTGCGGTTCTCTGATGGTTCCTTCACTACGAGCTTTATTACCACAATTGGGTAGGCCTTTTTGTGTTGGTTGTTTTACTAATCCTAGTGCCTTCCTACATCAGGAATTGGGACATATGTTATGTTCCCCCACACTGATTTCAACACTTGATTTATGCAGTATCGACTTTAAGATCAGAACAATAGAACTGGATGGGAAGCGTATTAAGCTACAAATTTGGGACACAGCTGGTCAAGAACGTTTCCGGACTATCACCACTGGTATAATGCTTGTCCCATTCTGCTATACTAAAGTTCTATGAAGTGATATGGTAACCTTTTAACCAAGTAAGCTTCATTTTACCTCAGCATACTACCGGGGAGCCATGGGTATCCTGCTTGTTTATGACGTCACTGACGAGTCATCTTTCAACAGTATTGTCTTCATACCCACATATCCCCTAATGCTTCCATTTTAAACTTTTTTTCTCATTATTTGACTTCTGATTCACTCAACATTCAGACATAAGAAACTGGATTAGGAATATCGAGCAACATGCCTCTGACAATGTCAACAAAATTTTGGTTGGCAACAAGGCTGATATGGATGAGAGTAAAAGGGTACGCATCCACGAATTCCTCTCCCACTTTATTGTTTTGGTGTTCTTTAATATTTGGCTGGGGTTTATATTGTATTATCGGTTTGAAATTACTAGTTAAATGTTTTTCCCCTTTTCAATTGTTGCTCCAGGCTGTGCCTACTGCGAAGGGGCAAGCACTGGCTGATGAATACGGCATCAAGTTTTTCGAAACTGTAAGTCGCTTGTCTGAATTGATTGAACTTTTCAGTGATGAAGTTTTTTTAATTTCACCGTGCACTGTGTCTTTCAGAGTGCCAAGACAAACCTTAATGTGGAGCAAGTTTTTTTCTCCATTGCACGCGACATTAAGCAGAGGCTTGCTGAGACCGATTCTAAGCCTGAGGTACAGATAACTGTAAACTATGTTTCAAACTCCATCTTGTTCAGTGTTCTGATGGACTTAATGTTGCTTTGTAGGACAAGACAATCAAGATCAACAACAAGACGGACCAAGGTGCTGAGACACCAGCAGCTCAGCGATCTGCTTGCTGCGGCTCCTGAGCGATGGTCTGTCTTCATGGTGATTGGATATCTGACATTATATGTTTCCCGCTTGGCTGTTATAGGAAGAATGTCAAGAAGACAGTTATGATACAGATCTGGTTGTACCAATATTTGCTTCCATTCTTTGAAGCAACTACTTATCTGGCTTTTGACGTAGCTATTGCAATTGCTGGGAGCTATTGTACGCTGGATTTCTATCCTTCGAAGTTCGAACATCTCGCTACAGTGTGTAATGAAATCCATGCTGTTGGTTTTCTCTCTCTTTGGATCAATCAATGCGTGGAATAACGTCTCGCTCTGGTGTGAACTGCGATGTTGCTCCTGACCTTGGATTCTTTCTTCCTTTTTGAGAGTTTGTGATTATGTTGTCGTTATCAGACTGTATGTATCAGGTCAGGTAAGGGCAAACATACCGGAATGTTTGCAGCCAGCAGAACTCTGTAGGAGTAAGGAGACCAACAGAACAGATGAGCAAAAGAGACTAATAGAACTAATTAACAAGATGATTCGTCAATACAAAAAAAAAAGATTAGCAAGACTAGGGGAATACACGAAAAACGTATTGAAATCAACTAGCACGCATGCGAGTTGTCGAAGGAATAAAATGGATGGATCAAAGAGAGCAATCCAATAGTAACGTTCTTTGCACGCTCTGTACCGCAGCACCGATCCCAGCGTTCCGGCACTTGGCGCAGTTCTCCGACGGCGTGAGGCTCAAGTCCAAGCAAACCCCGCCGGTGCACTCGTCTCCAACGTCGTCAACCTTCACAGGCGTCGGCGTCGCGGCGTCGGCCGAGGCACGGTGCCGCCGCATGTGCCCGCCGAGCGCCTGCCCGACGGCGAACTCGACCCCGCAGACGGGGCAGCCGTGCACCCTCGCCCTGGCCACGCTCGCGTGCGCCTCCAGCGGCTGGCGCCCGAGGCAGAGCCCGGCGCCGACATCGTGCGGCCTGGGGCGCTTGTGGCTGGCCCGGTGCCCGCCCAGCGCCTGGAACGTCGGGAACCGCCTGCTGCACGTCTTGCACTCGAACACGCGGACGCGCGCGAGCCCCGCCGGCCTCGTGCCGTACTGCACGTCCTCGACTCCAACGGCGCTGTGCCGCTGCCGCTGCGAGAGGAGCATGAGCACGCGGGCCGTGTCCGCGCTGCTCTCCATCTCCTCGAGCGCCCTATACCTCTTGCTCATTTCTAGCTAGCTGCTATACCAATGAATCAATGGTGCAATCCAGTTCTGGTGTCCCGGCCAGAAGCAAGCGGCACGCACGACTATATATAGTGCAACGTACATGAAGGTTCGTACGTTCAATTTCTTCTGTGCAGTCTGTAAGTACCAGTAGACTATATATAGCTACACCATTACCAGTAGTAGTACTATGCGTATGTAAGGAATGGACTCGAGCGATTAAAAAGTTTCTAGATGTGAGTATACTTTTCCATGCTGCAGTTGGAAGGGGAGAAATTAGCTCAGTAAGACAGCGACACGTGGTGGTGAGATTTTCCCCCTAAATATCACTATTTGGCGTATTAGCGGAAATAGTGCTCCTCACCCTCAATTGCAAAAATAGCAGCCCCCCATGGGCAATTCTACATAGCCACCGTGCGGACGTGGCGCCTCCGCACGGTCACCACCCGGACGTGCACCTCCACCTCGCCCGACCATGCATGCACCCACGCGCGCCGGCACCTCCATCAAATCTATCACCTTACCTTTATTCCCCTCGCGTCACATCCTTGTTTGCAGCATATGCATGCATGCATACGAGTGTCACACACGGGAGGGAATTCCCTCCCACCGTGGCTATAAATAACAAGCGACGACATTTCGTTTCGCATTCTCACTCGCTCGCTTGCTTCCTTGTTGTATCGCTCGTTCTGTCGATTTCATTTTTGCATACGACTAAGCATTATTAACAGCTATTATTAACAGCCATATTAGCAGGTAATTTTTTTCTTGTTTGTAATTTCTTTATTAATTATGTGGTTAGTAAATTACTCGTAGTGAAATATTCGTAGTTAATTAGTTGTACTTATTCAGGCGTACTTAATTTAGTCATTTTTAAATTTCTATAATAAAATTGGTGTGAGTTTATTAGTCGTAATTAATTACATGTAGTTAAATTAATCTTAGGTAATTAATTAGTTGTAATTATTCAGACATAGTTAATTAGTTATCAATTAATCAGTAGTAATTAGTTAGTTTTACTTAATTAATTAGTTGTAAATAATTAGTTGGAATTAAGTCTTAATTAATTAGCTGTCATTAATTAATTATAATTAAATTAGTCATATTTTACCAGACGTGATTAATTAGCCATCAATAACTAGTTAGAATTAAGTCTTAATTTATTTTTTGTACTGGTTCTTATTTCTCAAATGACACAATAATAGAAATGGAATAAACATCAGAATAACTATTTCTAGAGAAAAAAAAAGGCTTCATTCATAATGTAAATATTGTACATCACTCATTAAACATTTCGCTACAAGTTATCTCTTACAAGCATCACGGTTGGAGTCCTTCAGGAAACAGTATACAATTCATTAAAAATAAATAAACTTTGGTAACTTCTTCGCTGTCCAACCAATCTAATGAACAATTGGCTGGAGAAAACGAATATAAAAAAACAGAGAAATGTGATATGTACTTTTGAGTTATAAGAAAACGAATATAACTTCTTCATTGATTAGTTTCTCTCTCCATCCTAGAGCTTAGCTAGAATATCTGATTATTGACCTATATAACCAGCATGTGATATGTACTTTTGAGTTATAAGAAAACAGAGAAATATTACCTTAAAGGCTTAAACTCCAACCACATTATTTAATACAATCTTATCCTATAAAAACAATAATCATTAAGACAATCAAGATACTACACATAATATAAAAAAATATTTTTTGCATTTTACACCAAAATTAAATGAACATGTAGTTCAGTTTTTTCAATAAATCCTGATAGAAATATACCTATCTTATTGACATAAGGTTTGCAAGAGACTAAGCACACATCTTTTGAAGTAAGCTGTGAAATGAGGTGCAAACTCTTTTGAAGTTAGATAGCCTGAGGTTGGATGATCAATCTGCACAAGAGAAGTTATATGTTCTCCTAAGGATAAATAGTGCATTAGGGCATCAAGATGCTAACAACAGCCCATTGCATTAGTTGCATTTAATTTGGTCATAGTAAATTAGTGTATATTAATTTGTTGTCTGTGCTTAGTCGTAATTTTTAATTTCTAGTAATTTATCTTCATTATCAATCTTTTCACACTAATAATCTATCTCTTCCATCTGTTGCAAGTCATGCCTCCACCGGAGCTTCTGGAACCCTTCTACGATGAGAATCACCGGTGCAGGTCATGGATCATTGGGGACGCGGATGGCCCTTCACCCCTGGTGCTTTGATTCGGGAGGGATTACTGGCAGCTGGACGCTCGCTACGTTACAATCCTTTGGGACACGGGCTTGTTGCCCTTTGCGAGGTTGCTCTCTGTCAGACGCCACTTCAACCTAAACGGCAGCCTGCTGTCGGCACTTGCCAGCAGGTGGAGGTCCGAGATGTACACCTTCCACTTTACATGGGGTGAGATGACGGTGACTCTCCAGGACGTCTAATTCTTAATTGGTCTCTCGATTTGACGTGAGTCACTTGTTCCAGCCCATTCGCCGACATGCACGAAGGCCAGGATCGGGCATCGGTTCAGCATACCTATTCGAGACAATGCTCGTAGCGTCCCTTAGACTTGCCAAAGGTATTTCAGTCAATGCCCGTAGGATACACCTGACGAGGTTGTTAGGACACACCTCGTTGCTTACCGTCTTCATCTCTTTGGTTCAGTCCTGTTTTCCACCATACAGGGTAATTGGGTGTACCACAGCTTCATCCATATCGCTTAGTCTTTGGCTAACGTAGAGGCTGGGGTGATGCCTCAGTACATTTGGGGACCAGCCATCCTTTGCGCCACATACAAGGGGTTGTGTGACGCTTTGCAGCACGACACCGGTGTTAAATCGAGCCTGGTCGTCTACTACTTGCTCCTGCAACTGTGGAGTTGGGAGTATTTTCCTGTTGGGCGTCCCTTCTTTGAGAAAGCAGTGCACCCATACCCCAAGTTGCACATCCTGATAGACGGGCCCACTATAGCCTACCGGTGGACTATTGCCCATCTACGCTAGGCCAAAGACAGACTGACGAGGTGCTACTCGTTGTTCCACAACAAGTTCGAGTCGTTGCACGACAGCGACATCATCTAGGCTCTATGGGGCCCAGATTTTGTGGACACGGTAGCGCCACACGGGCTATCCGTGTAATGCATCCAGGACACTGGGTTATGGGAACCGTCTGTGATAAAATTATCACAGACGGTTCTTCGTTAACCGTCTGTGAAGTATCACAGACGTTCGTATAAAGAACCGTATGTGATAATGGTACTCATCACAGACGGTTCTTTATACGAACCGTCTGTGATACTTCACAGATGGTTCGTATAAAGAACCGTCTGTGATACTTATTTATCACAGACGATTCTTTACAAGAACCGTTTGTGTTAGGCATGTATCACAGATGGTTCTTTAAAAGAACCGTCTATGATATACAAGCACTATAAATAGATGCTCCCGACAGGCCCCCCTGCCCATTCCATTTGAGGTGCCGCCACCCTGCTGCTGCTGCCTCCTCCCCCGTTGCGCCACCCTGCTGCTGCTGCCTCCTTCCATGCACATTGCTGCCCATTCCGTTTTGAGCTGTCACCACTGCTGCCTCCTCCCCCATTGCGGCACCTCTGCTGCCTCCTCCCACATTGCGCCACCTTGGAGAGAAGGGTAACGATCTGTAACCCTTTATTTTTGCTCTAGACTAACCACTAATGTGTACGATCTGTAACCCTTTATATTTGCTCTAGACTAATCACTAATGTGTTTGGTCATTATGAAGGGTACTTGCGGTTTATTAATATAATTTAACACTAATTAATTTGTTATGTGCGTATACGTGTAGATGGACCGAAACTGGATGTACATTGAGAACCGTGTGAGTGAAGAGCATATTAATGACATGTTTGCTTTTAGAAGAGCCACCGAGCAGGATATGTTGAAGAAGGGGATAAAATTTATGTACTGTCCATGCATTGATTGTGGTAATATAAAAATATTTAACAACCCGGCGCAGATCGAAGCTCACTTAATACGAAGGGGTTTCAAAAAAGGATATACATGTTGGAGAACTCATGGTGAAGAGCAGATTATACCGGAAGTCAGTAATGACGACATCACCGAGGAGGTCAACGATATGCAGGGTATGGAATGTGCTTTTGATGAGGATAGGTCGCATGATGACAATCTGTATCAGATGCTATGCGATGCAGAAGGGAACTATGGTGAGAGAGAGTTTTGTAAATTCGAGGGCTTAATGGAGGACTCGGAAACCTTTGTTCCTCGGTCGCAAGCCGAATACACAAGGTTGTCAACCGTGCTTGAACTGCTGAAATTGAAGGCAAGCAATGGTTGGTCCGACAAGAGTTTTACTGGCGTTGTTAGGTCTCTTAGTGACATCCTTCCGAGGGAAACGTGTTGCCCAAAGACGACCTACCAAGCTAAGAAGGTTCTTTGTCCATTGGGAATGGAAGTAGAAAGAATACATGCATGTCCGAACGATTGTATCCTCTACCGTAAAAAGTATGCAGACATGCATGTATGTCCCGTGTGCAAAGCATCCCGATGCAAGCGTAAGAATACTGCTAAGGCGAAGCAAGGACCTCCTACTAAGATGTTGTGGTATCTGCCTGTGATCCCACGTTTGAAGAGTTTATTTGCGAACCGAAAGGAGGCAAGATTGATGCGTTGGCACTCAGAGGAGCGTAAGAAAGATGGGAAGCTCAGACACCCTGCTGATTCTGCCCAGTGGAGAAACTTTGATCGGAGCTTCGAAGAGTTCGGTGCGGAACTGAGGAACATAAGCTTAGGATTGAGTACGGACGGAATGAATCCTTTCGGTAACATGAGCAGCTGACATAGCACCTGGCCCGTGAATCTATGTATGTACAACCTTCCTCTTGGTTGTGTATGAAGTGTGACGAGGATCTAATAATCCTTATTTTATCTTTTATCTATAATTCTTATTATGGGTAAATATGATATCACATAGTCCCCAGAAGTACCCCTTATATTTACAAGGGGGAGACCAACCAAGTGATTGTAAGATCTTCTACAATCACCCCCATAGTCATAAGTCTTACTACGACTATGTCATGGTCGTAAGTCTTTCTACGGCCACTACCTGGTCGTAAGTCCTTCTACGACTATTACATACTCGTAAGCTCTACTACGACTTATACCCAGTCGTAAGTCATACTACGACCAAGTAAACCACGACCACCTTATAATCAAACCTACAGGCGAGTGGGTCCAATTGATTAAGGAATCAGAACGGTCCATACGCACTATTATTCTGCGTAGTAACAGTGCTTAAATACCCCATTACCTCTGGGTGATAACTGCCAGACGACGTGAAGAAGCCAATGCGCCGGTAATTACTGCCATCATGCGCCCATTACTGGCTTAATTAAGGCGCCTCTTCCGCAGGACAAAACGGCTACTTCTTCACGTCTATATAAAGACATCAATCAGAGGGTGAAAGGGAGGCGAAAAAAGGCAAAAACAGAGCAAGTCAGGGAGAAACACAAGTACTGTTCTCTGTAATAGTCTTAGTTTCTTGCTTGATCATCGAGAATACAGTCAATACCATACACACACAGGAGTAGGGTTGTTATTCTCTCCGGAGAAGGCCTGAACCTGTCTAAACATCCCGTGTCAACCACTCTGCGTGATTTCATCTCTAGGAGACCCCCCGAATCAAATAATCTTTACGTAAGATCGGTTCTAATACACCGACAGTTGGCGCCGTCCGTGGGGAGCTTCCGGTAATCTCTTGTCAACATACTCTCTTTTTCCAATCTCATGCAATCATGGCAGGAGAATGGAACGAGGAGAACTGGTTTGACTTGGCAGATTACGCAGACGTCGACATGGATGCCGGTTTCAACTACGAGCCGAGTGATGCATCCGCTGATCGTGATGTTGCCTCCGGAGATCATTCTCCAGGGAACGATCCCATCAATGGAGTTGAGGAGGGATCCTTACCCCCCACAACAATACGTCCAACAGAGGAGTCAATTCCCTCAAAAGACAAGGGTCAATCTGACGAGAACTGCACCCAGGAGGACTCACGACACGACGAGAGTTTTTCCTCCAAGTGTCCAAGTCCCCCTCAGGCGGTCCGACCTGGTGAGACAAGTTCTGAGAGCCACCATTCCAGGACTCCACCAACATCTGGTGATCCTCTCTCTCAGGGTAACTCCAGAGAGGGTGGGATCAAGCATGCTTTTCCTACAAATTCGACCGTCTCTCCGCAGATCTCATTTGCGGATGGAGACAGTTATAACCCAGAGTTCCCCTACCTGGAGGGGATTGGTCCAAGTCGCCAGATGGTGTCTCTCGAGCACTCCTCAAGCGGGGAGGCCTCGAGCGCAAGTGAGAATCATCAACGGGAGGTCTTCGTCCTTCCCTCAAATCAGGGTCAGCCTCATGGAGGCCGAGATAGGAATACTCCCCGAAGATCACACACTGCGCCCCCTCGTGGTAATGGCAAGGGCACCACCGGTGACAGACATAACCAACACTCTGATGAGCGCGAGGGAAATCCTCGACATTCTCTCACTCCATTAAGAAGGCCTCAAGGATCTGATGAGGAGAATTTTGAGGCCATCCGACGGAAGAAGATTGCAGCCCAGAAGAATCTACCGGGGCGCATTCAACATCAGTCGAAGGAGGTACAAGAACTCCATGACATCAACGACTTGCTAGAAAATTCTAATCAAGAGCTTGCTCGAACGCTAGGGTACGATCTCTTTGCTGAAGAGATTGCGCAAAGGCTTCGAACCGTGATGACAAGACTGGATGTACCTCGTCGACATCATTCAGGTAGTCGTAGCAATGCGACTTCCTCAGCTACCAGTCAATCAAATATTTCACCACGTAGAAATCGACACGGCCATAAGTCGCATCGATCCCCTACTCGGAGAAATACATTTCAATTGGCTGATGACCAAGAAGCCCCTCGGAGAGGTGACCATTCACCACTTCGACAAGGAAATCCACAACGGATGGAGTACGAGGAATATTCCCCTCGCAGAGCTGAGATCTACTACAGAACAGGTCAGCCTGTTGCTGGGTATCGTCGTATACGATCGCCTGGTGACATTAACCCTTCTTTCCTGCAAAGAAGGCGTCAAGAAGTAATTACCGGATGCCGGGCATTTTCGCCGACCTTGAGCGATTCATTGCCACCTCATTTTCGACCAGTGAACATGGAGAAGTTTGATGGATCTCAAAATCCTATCGAATTTCTTCAGATCTATACAACAGCTGTCCGAGCAGCAGGAGTAGGAGAGCATGTAATGGCAAATTACCTTCCGACTGTGCTTGAAGGATTCGCTCGATCGTGGTTATTAAACCAACCACTCGAGTCGATCTACTCTTGGCAACATCTCTGCGATCTTCTACAGGCGAATTTCCAAGGCACATACAACCGCCCTGGGAAGGAAGACGACTTGTACCGGATAAAACAGAACAACAACGAGACTCTGCGTCAATTCATCAAACGCTTTAGTCAGGTTCGTAACTCAATTCCAGAAATTTCTGACTCATCTGTGATCAGGGCTTTTAAGCAAGGAGTCCGTAGTAGAAGGATGACAGAGGATATTGCTTTGAATCCTCCCAACACTGTTGCTGAGCTCTTCGAGATGGCCGATCGATATGCGACTGCTTCTGAGGCGGTCGAGTGGAACAACACTATTGATCAAGAAACGTACACTCCTCGAGAGCCAGGTGAAGTTGGTAAGGATAAGAAAGCAAAGAAGTCCAAGAAGAAATTAAAAAGTCAAAAACCACAAACCAGTGGTTTCAAGGAGGTCTTGGCCGTGAAAGATAAAGAGCCCCGAACCACCAAGTCGTACCCTGATCAAGGCAAAGGTAAGCGCCCTGATCGAAGGAATGACAAGCCAAGGTGGTGTCCTTTTCATAAAAAGGAAGGATATGACCTCCGCAACTGCCGAGTTTTCCAAAGAAAGCTCGAGGACTACTACAACGGCAAAGGGTCACTCCCCACTCTCGAGCAAGTAGGGAATACGAGTGGCCAAAAGTCATCGGAGGATGATGAAGAGATGCCGTTCCAAGATCCGCAACATACCGTAAAGCATATCTACGGAGGATCATCGACATACGAGTCGAAACGACAACTCAAAGTCACGGACGAGAGGTAAACTCTATAGATGCTCCTCTTGTCAATAACTTACCGAAGTGGTCGGAAATTACCATTTCTTTCGAGAAGGGTGATTGTCCGATCACTTCGAATCGATCAGGTCGATATCCGATTGTGGTCGAACCCACCATCAACAACTGTCGGGTCAATCGAGTGTTAGTTGATGGTGGCAGTTTCTTGAATATACTATTTACTAATGCCCTGGACGAGATGCAAGTACCCAGGACAAAGGTAAGACCGGTACGATACTCTTTTCATGGTATCGTACCGGGGTCTTCAGCCAAACCCATTGGCCAAGTTTCTCTTCCTTTAACATTTGGCTCACCAGATAATTTCAGGACTGAGAAAGTTTCCTTTGATGTGGTCGATTTCGATACGGCATATAACGCCATACTCGGACGACCAACTTTGGCAAAATTCTTAATGGCTACTCATTATGGGTATCAATGTCTTAAGATGCCAGGTCCCAAAGGAGTGATCACAATTCATTGTGATAAAAGATGGCGATAATCACGATCGCCGATCCTCGAGATGGTTGGCCAAATACCAACTCGAGATGAAAGTCAGCCTTCGACTAGAAAGTTGAAGCCTAAAGCTGCACCAAAGCCGAACGACCAAGTCAAAGAGGTTCCTCTGGACGCAGAGAAACCCTCGAAGACTGTTCGCATTGGGGAGACTTCCGACCCCAAATAGGAAGACGCCCTCATTACCTTCCTCCGAGCTAACGCAGATGTCTTCGTGGCAAGCATCCGACATGCCCGAGTCCCGTGGAGGTGATCGAGCACGTGCTAGCTTTACTACCGATAAAGTACCGTAAAATAAAAATTACGGAGATTTGCCCCGATCGACGAGATGCTATTAAATCGAATTGGATAAGCTACTTAAAGCGGGCTTTATAAGAGAAGTCAACCACCCAGTGGTTGGCTAACCTCAGAATGGTCAAAAAGTCAAACGAAGAAATGGCGTATGTGCGTAGACTTTATCGATCTTAATAAAGCTTGTCCAAAAGATGATTTTCCTTTACCTCGTATCGATCGGTTGGTTGATTCTATCGCAGTTGTGAAATATTAAGTTTTTAGATGCATATTCTGGATATCATCAGATCAATATGTGTCTAAACGATGAAGAAAAGACCGCATTCATTACACCATTTGGTACCTTTTGCTATGTCAAAATGCCATTTGGTCTAAAGAATGCCGGGGCTTCTTTTCAACGCTTAATGCAATCGACTTTTTCATCTCAATTAGGCCGAATCGGAAGCCTATGTTGATGATCTAGTCGTAAAAGCATTAAGAAATTTAATCATATCAGCGACCGCAAGAAACATTCGACAACCTCAGAAAGCACCGCTTAAAACTTAATCCCGAGAAGTGTGTGTTTGGAATTTCTTCGGGAAAATTGCTTGGATTCCTAGTATCTGAACGAGGAATCGAAGCAAGTCCCGAAAAAATAAAGGCCATCCTCCAGATGCGTCCTCCGACCACAAAAAAGGAAGTCCAGAAACTCACTGGGTGCATGGCGGCTTTAAGTCGTTTCATCGCACGACTAGGAGAAAAAGGACTACCTTTCTTTAAACTTCTCAGGAGACATGAAGGTTTTGAGTGGTCGAACGAGGCAAACGCTGCCTTCGAGGATGTTAAGAGGTACCTTTCGAGTGCTCCTGTTTTGGTTTCTCCAAAGCCAGAAGAGACGCTCTTAATTTACCTAGCTGCCACGCCACGCAGGCGAGAGCGCGATCGGTCGTAGAACGTGAAAGCGCATAACGACCGGTTTACTACGTCGGCGAGTTTTACACGCCTAAGGAGCGCACCCTCGTGTCCAAAACTTCTATATGCCCTCCTCATGTCTTCGAGGAAATGCGGTATTATTTTCAGCGATAAAATAGGTGTGCTGCCCGAGTTTCCTTTGGGAGCGATCATCCATAATAAGGAAACAATGGACGCATGGCAAAATGGTCATCGAACTTGGGAGTTCGACCTCCGTTCGTGTCGAACGGCCATAAAATCCTGATCTTGGCGCACTTTGTCACCGAATGGACAAATCTGAACTGCTCAGATCCCGATCGATTCCCACGACCGATGGATGATGTACTTTGACGGTCACTTACTCTAAGTGGCTCGGGGTCAGGTGGTCTGGTATCTCCTACCGAGAAACCTTAAAGTATGCCATACAATTAAACTTTCAGGCCACTAACAATGTGGCAGAGTACGAAGGTTTGCTAGCTGGCATACGAGCTGCGAAAGCACTATCGATTCGTCGACTACTCGTGAGAGGAGACTCTCAACTAGTCGTGAATCAAATCGGGAAAGAGTACCAGTGCTCTAGCTCGACAATGGCTCGGTACTTATCAGAAGTACGTAAGCTAGAAAAGCATTTTTTAGGTTTCGAGGTACAATTCATCCCTCGAAAGGATAATTTCCTCGCAAACCAACTTGCTCGGATGGCTTCTTCCCGATCAGCAGTACCAAAAGGAGTTTTCTTGGAGCAACTCCAAAAGCCGTCTCTGGTCGAAGAACCAGAGACACCTCCTATTGAGATGGCCTCATTAGATTACGAGGATACCTGAATGACTCCCATCTACAAGTATCTTCACAAGGGTTCCGTACCCGAAGATGATCTTGAGGCAGATCGTTTATCCCGAAAAGCCAAAATGTATACTTTGGTCAAAGGAGTCCTCTACAAACGAGGAACCCAAGGGATACTCATGCGATGCATTCCGCAAAACGAAGGAATAACACTCCTTCATGATATACACAGTGGCATCTGTGGGACGCATGCTTCCTCTGTAACATTGGTCTGTAAAGCCTTTCGACAAGGTTTCTCTTGGCCTCTGACTCTGTCACGATGCCAAAGAGGTGGTTAAAAGTGTGTCCAATGCCGCCATGGTAGATGAGATACACCAACCACTCAAGCATTACAGATAATACCTCTTTCTGGCCTTTTGCAACTGTGGTCTTGATATCCTAGGACCGCTTTCCCAAAGCACCGGAGGTTTCAATTCCTTTTGTGGCCATTGACACGCTCACAAAGTGGATCGGCCCAACTCAGAATCGGATAACAACGAAGCGAAAAAGGTTCATGATGAGATGCGTAATTAGCCGATTTGGAGTTCCGAGTCGGATAATTACAGACAATGGTAAACAATTCGTAAGTGCAAAATTTCAGGAATTTTGCGACGAGTTGGGTACCAAATTATGCTATGCTTCTGTTGCACATCCCCAAAGCAACGGGGCGGTCGAACGCAAACGGCCAAATAATGCGAGGAATTAAAACACGAGTCTTCGACCAGACTTTTTAAGCGCTCGGGGCTTGGGTACAAGAATTACCTTCAGATATGGGCGGTCAGACGACCACTAGTCGAGCGACAGGAGAAACACCATTCTTTTTAGTGTTCGGAGCCGAAGCCATGCTTCCTCCGGAGCTAAAATTGCGGTCGACACGAGTTGAAACCTTCAACAACTCCGACCAGGAACAACTTCGAGCAGATGACATTAACCTACTCGAAGAAAGGAGAAATATGGCCCTAATCCGTTCTGCAGTCTACCAACAAGCCCTACGCAGATACTACGATCGTAAGGTCCACCTCGCACCTTCTTTGTAGGTGACTTGGTGTTGAGGCTCGCCAATCCAAGTCTAATCGAACAAACTTTCTCCCAAGTGGGAAGGTTCTTACACGATGGTCGGTCACTCGGCGTGGCTCAGTCACGACTAGCATTGGAAGATGGTCAGGTTCTCTCAAATTCTTGGAACATCGACCAGTTACGCAAATTCTATGTGTGACCAACCTCTCAGGCAATAAAGGTCCAGGTTCCTTCTACCACTTTTTGCCTTATTTTTTGAGTAGTGCTTTTATAATCTTTTGACTATGATCCAAAAACACCCAGTTTTCTCTACACTGGTCGAAAGGCAAGTAACATCATCTAGTCGAAGTCTTTCCTCTCTGCATGTGGTCCAGCCCACTAGAAGGAACTTCCTAGCATCGACTTGTTACTCACTTTTGTCGCCAATACAGAGAGCTCGGGTTATATCTAGTCGAAATATTCTTAAAGCCAACTCTTCCCATCTTAGTTTATTTTTTCAGTAATTTTGAAAAATATTCTAAGTAGAGTGCACTTTCTTATGTTTATTCGACCACCTTTGGTGTACTCGGTTCGTTTTAACTGGTCGAAGGAAGAGACACACCTAGTCGAAGTCTTTCTCTCTGCACGTGGTCCTGCCCACTAGAAGGAACTTCCTAGCGTCGCTCAGTCTCCCACTTTTGCTCTTGGAAAAGACTTATCGAGTCCACCAAAAAGGGCGAACGAATTATTAAAGTCCTCTTAGACGTTTGCTTAACTCAAGTTGCTGTTTTTGGTTCGATTAAACCAGTCGGAGATGGTAACATCACCTAGTCGAAGCCTTTCCTCTCTGCACGTGGTCCTGCCTACTAGAAGGAACTTCCTAGTGTCGAGTCGTTTCTACTCTTTCGACCAGTGCTTGACAACCATAACAAAAACTATAAGTTAAATAAACCTCTCTTTGTTTTCAGAAACCCCATTTCACACACTATTTACTTAGATTGTCCAAACAAACTAAGCAAATAGTCAGGGGCTAGGATAAAGTTATTAATTTGACTTCAATTCTTAGTCTTTCATTCGTTTATTATCTTTTGAGTTACTAATTACTCGACAAGATGATTTGCAGGAAACAAGATGGCCTAGGATAAAGTTATTTATTTAACTTCAGACCTTTGGTTTTTCATTCGTTAGTTATCTTTCGGGTTGCTAACCACTCGACAAGATGATTTGCAGGAAACCAGATGGATCATATATTACTCGTCAACAGAGATTGTCTGCCTTACAAAGTAGTTACAAGATTACTCTGAAGGGGGAGTGCCTAGCTGCATTTCCTCCGCTACTTTTTTGCCAACCGATTGTATTTCCTCAATCAATCGACTTGCCTCTGATTCAGGGCAGTCGAAGTCGGCTTCAATTGGTTGTACATTAAGGCAGGGGTCTTGAGCTTTAAGTTTCGCCAGAGCATAACTTACTGCAGCTTCGACTGCCTCCCTTATTGATTCAGCTTGATTAGCCTTCAGAGTGGTCACCATTTCTTGCAAGTTTCCGACTTGTTCCCCAATGGTACTTATGTGAGCAGCTACAGTATCTTCTCGAGGAGTTTTTCCCTCAGAATGTAGCTCACTAAGTATATTGTTCAAGAGTGTGATGTTGCCTTGAAGACTAGTCTTCATCGACTCCATCTCCTGTTGGGTACGAGTCGAAGCCTCGCGAAGATTCTTGTTTTCGACCACTTGTTCTGAAAAGAATAAAACCGGTCAAACAAAAATAAACTTCTAGAGGAAGATAACACAAAGATAATTGTAGGTAAAAGCATTTCTTACCTACTAGTTGAGAATCCAATTTCTTGACCTCTTCTTCATGGGAAGCAATGGTTTCAGCTTGCTTTTTCTCCCATGATCTGATGTCCTCTGCATTCATCTTAGCAATGCGGACGGACTCATTGTAGATCAAGGTCTTCTCTTGGATTTCAGCCTCGAGGCTTCTCAACTCAGCAGCAATTTCTGAACAAGAAATTAGCATTAGAAAAGGGAAAATACTCGAAAAGGACAACAGGTAAAGAATTGCTTACCTGTTACTCGAGTTCTCAGACCCTCGAGTTCCTGATCCTTATTCTTGGTAATGAGGGAAAACTCCTGAATGACCAAAGCTTTGTCTCCAATTTCGGTCCGGAGCTTCCTCATCTCATCTTCTTTTTCTGAAAAAGAAATGAGAGATGGGTAAAGGTCAAATTCAAAAGCCATCTTAAGTTCAAGACTTTATTGTTTATTTTTTCCTGCAATCTTTTAGATGCAGAGATGGCTTCTCGAAGTCTATCCGAGAGGACTATTACTTCCTCCCTTAGCTTTCTCGACTCCTCTTTTTCATAATCGAGTGAGTCAGCTAAGGTCTTCGTGTCGCTTTTTAGCCTACAGATGATAAAAGCGGAGATGAACATCAGCCAATTGGTTGCAAGTCTTTCTGCAACCACTGACATAGTCGTAAGATTTTCTACGACTATGTCATGGTCGTAAGTTTTTCTATGACCATCACCTGATCGTAAGTAATCGTAAACTCTTTACGACCGGTACTTTGTCATGAGTTTTTTCTATGACTATTCTTGTAAAACACTATACGAGTATTCAAGTCGAAATCGACTATGAGTAACAGTGACTTACCATCTCTCTGCATGCATGCAGAGTTCTTCTTTCTCTTGTTGTAGCTCTAAAAGTTGTCGATGATACTCACCGACAACGGCAATTTGCTCCAGAGCTTTCTACAAAAAGAAGACAGTGAGAAGAAGAGGAAAGCCACATATATAAGTATCCTAAAAATACTCACATTCATAGTCGACCTAGCGAAGGTCGAGTACACCAGTTCAGGGTTCTGCAGCTTGTCTATCCTCTCGAATTTATCCCACCACACCTTCTCAAGACGCTCATTGTCGAAGGTATCTCCTCCATTTGGAATATCTTTGGGATGGGGGACTCGGTCGCGAGATCATGTGCGCGAGACCCTATGACTAAGCAGTCCAAAGAAATCGGCCACGAAGTTGAAAGGTTCTTCATCCTCGATTACAGAGTCAGATTTTGCTCTTTGGACACCTAAGGAATGTCTACCACGACCTCCTTTCCAAGACGGCGTCTGAGTCATCCTCACCTTGACGAGAGGCTTTGCACGCCTCTGTGGTCTCTACAACCATTTCAGAGGTCATAGCTACCCTTTCGGTGGTCGTAGCTACGACCTCGATGTCGTAGTCGCCTCTCGGTGGTCGTAGCTACGACCTCGTGATCGTAGCTACAACCTCAGCAGCTGAAGAAACCACTTCAGGAGCCACCTGGGTCAAGGAAAATCCTTCAACCACTTCCATTATTACCTCTCCAGCAACTGAAGAGGTGACAATGAGCTTCTCGGCGGAAGCATCCCCGGGGGCTGAAGGAGTAGGACTGAAATAAAGAAAAGCAAATCAGGTTGTGAAAAGGAAAAAGGTAAATGTTCTTCTTACACTTTAGTACATTTCACATACCTCTGTACCCTGGTCTTAACCAGGAATTTAGGAGAAATCCTCCCAACGGAGGATTTCTTCTTCTCCACGATCACGTCTGGTCGAGGGTCAACAATGGGTCCAGCTACGACCACGTCTGGTCGTAGAGTTTGAACAGGAACCAGGGCTCTGGTCTCCTGGTTCTCTGGATGGCCGAGACCAGTCTCGACCATTCCGATAGCAGCACTACCCTCGACTGCAGCTTGTGCTAGAGCAGCATCGTCCTTCACAAAAGACATAAAATCTTTCCAGATCTCCTTTTCCAGTTGCTTAACAAAACTAGGAGTGGCAGCAACTGCGAAAGATTCCTTGTCATAATAGAAGGGTACCTTAGCCTTGCGAGGTTTGCGCTTAAGAGATTCAGATGCTTCAACCTCCTCGGCTTCGATAGCTGCAGCCTCGGCTTCAGTTATGGCTACGGCTGCCGCAGGCTTTGTAGAGGGTCTGGACGAAAGACCAGAGCTCGAGCTTGCTCCTCCCTTGTCGACAGATTTTGCAAGTCGACGTCTCTTAGATGGAGGAGCCGAGCCTTTGTCTTTCGACAACCCAGCGCCAATGGTCATCAGTGCGACTTCCTTGTCGTCCTGACGATTTTCCATGCTTACTTTCTGTAAAGCAAAACAGAAAAAGAAGAATCACTGATCAGTCGTAAGTTTTTCTACGACCAGTGCCAAGTCGTAAGTTTTTCTACGACACTTTCTTGATCGTAAGTTTTTCTACGATCACCATTAGTCGTAAGTTTCTTCTACGACTATAAAGTCCTAAACAGAAAATCAACTTTTTTGATTACCTTTAGGCGCTCTATCTTTTCATCTGCGGGCAAAGCCGTAATGATTTGAGGAACCGCCACTCGAGGTGGCGGAGATTTCTCACAGATGAGTCTGACTCTAGAGTCAACCTCGGCCTGTGAAAGATCTGTGTAAACAAATAGAAATATTAGACAATGTTGAGAAAGACCAAACCAAAAGCTAAGTCGGAGGTTCACTTACCCTCGTCGTAGTCCCTGGTCGGGTCTCCTCTCCCCGAGTATCTCCACATAGGAGATGCTCGTTTCTTCAGAGGACTAATTCGGCGTGTGATGAAATCCTTCACCACATGCCATCCGGTCATCCCTTCTTCCTTCAAGTCCTTGATGGCTTGAATATAAGGGGCAATCCGGCTGATATCTTCAGGAGTTGAATCCCATGAAGATTTCTTTTCGGCAGCCTTCCCCGTGAAAGAAAGGCTGTCTTCAGAGGTGACTTTCCAGTAAAACCACCTCTTCCTCCACCCCGGCCATGAAGACCGGGTGAAACTCTGAATATACTCCTTCGACTTCGAGTCGTGGAGCTTCAGACCACAGCTTCCGGCGATTCCGGCTTGTCGAGCCATTCCATAATAATATTGGAAAAGCTCGAGGTCCGCCGGAATCCCCAAGTAAGCCTCGCACAGATACACGAAGACACTCAGCATGGTAATGGAATTAGGACCTAGATTTACTAATTCTACTCCAAAATGCTCGAGTGCCATCGTAAGAAAGGGATGAGCAGGCAGTCGGAGGCCAAACTCACAATACGCTTGGAAGACGGGGATTTGCCCATTTTCCCCAGACGGCCAGTGCTGCCCAATAGCCGGAATCCACTTCACCAGAGCCTTCTCTGGAATCTTCCCGGCGTCGACCAAGATTTTGATCTTGGCCGCATCCATCTCCGATTCTTCCCATTCGGAAACTCTCTTGGCCATTTCGCTCAGAAACAAGAAGTTTTTTGATTGGGTTGGCGGCGAAGAAGATGAAACCTAGTCGAAGACGGAGAAAGCAAGAACTCGAAGAACAGTGGAGCGATTTGAGGAAAAGGTAAAAATCCAAGTCTAACTCCTGGTGAGTTTTTATAACCGTACGATTGCCACCGCTTCGGAAACCGTCTCATCTAAAAGTCTATGGGAGTTGGTTGCACCGCTTCGGGAACCGCCTCATCGGACAGGTCTGTGAGAGTTGTTTGCAATTCCCCAGATGGTCCGTTCGAGAAAATTAGGTGCGTATTGTCACCCCCAAGCGAAATTACTTTCTTGACCAAGTCTTTCTGGTCGAAAGAAGTATCAATCGGAAGGGTTTTTTCTCCGATCCCACTACTACGACCACTTCACGGTCGTAGGGGTTTTTACGACTTTTTGATAGTTGCAAGCAATCTTCACGATTGCAACCGCTTCGGGAACCGTCTCATCAACAGATCTGTGGGAGTCGTTTGCAATTCCCCAGACGGTCTGTCCGGGAAAATTAGGTTCGTGTTGTCACCTCCAAGCGAAATTACTTTCTTGACCAAGTCTTTCTGGTCGAAGGAAGTATCAATCGGAAAGGTTTTTTCTCCGATCATCCTACTACGACCACTTCACAGTCGTAGGGGTTTTTATGACTTTTTGATAGTCGTAAGCAACCTTCTTGACCAAGCAAATTCCTGGTCAAAGTAGCACTCAAATGTCGAAGAGTTTTTCCTTCGACCATTATTCTACGACATTTTCATAGTCGTAAGTCCATTTGCAAATCCTTCACCAAGTAAGTTACTTTCACTTAAAGCTGGGGGGCTAGATGACGAGGATCTAATAATCCTCGTTTTATCTTTTATCTATAGTTCTTATTATGGGTAAGTATGATGTCACATAGTCCCCAGAAGTACCCCTTATATTTACAAGGGGGAGACCTACCAAGTGATTGTAAGATCTTCTACAATCACCCCCATAGTCGTAAGTCTTACTACGACTATGTCATGGTCGTAAGTCCTTCTACGACTACTACCTGGTCGTAAGTCTTTCTACGACCACTACCTGGTCGTAAGTCCTTCTACGACTATTACACACTCGTAAGCTCTACTACGACTTATACACAGTCGTAAGTCATACTACGACCAAGTAAACCACGACCACCTTATAATCAAACCTACAGGCGAGTGGGTCCAATTGATTAAGGAATCAGAACGGTCCATACACACTATTATTCTGCGTAGTAATAGTGCTTAAATACCCCATTACCTCTGGGTGATAACTGCCAGACGACGTGAAGAAGCCAATGCGCCGGTAATTACTGCCATCATGTGCCCATTACTGACTTAATTAAGGCGCCTCTTCCGCCGGACAAAACGGCTACTTCTTCACGTCTATATAAAGACATCAATCAGAGGGTGAAAGGGAGGCGAAAAAAAGGCAAAAACAGAGCAAGTCAGGGAGAAACACAAGTACTGTTCTCTGTAATAGTCTTAGTTTCTTACTTGATCATCGAGAATACAGTCAATACCATACACACACAGGAGTAGGGTTGTTATTCTCTCCGGAGAAGGCCTGAACCTGTCTAAACATCCCGTGTCAACCACTCTGCGTGATTTCATCTCTAGGAGACCCCTCGAATCAAATAATCTTTACGTAAGATCGGTTCTAATACACCGACAAAGCGGAAATATATTTTGATGTCACTACTTATCCAAGGGCCGAAGCAACCTGGGAATGATATTGATGTGTACCTAGCACCATTGCTGGAAGATCTTATAACACTTTGGAACGAAGGGGTACAAATATGGGATGCGTACAAACGAGAGAACTTCACTTTACGCATCATGTTATTCTGCACCATCAATGATTTTCCTGCCCTTGGTAATCTGTCGGGGTTCAGTACAAAAGGAGCTAAAGCCTGTCCGCACTGCTTAGATGGTACCGATAGTGTATGACTGAATAACTCACGCAAAACTGTGTATATACATCACCGTAGGTTCCTTCCTAGGATTCACCCATACCGCAAGATGAAGAAACAATTCGACAGAAATAAAGATGATGGTTCGGCTCCAAGGGCTTTTAGAGGGAAAGAGGTCTATGATATGGTTAAGGATATCGATGTTGTGCTTGGAAAGGGACGTAAATTAAGGACCCATCAGAAAAACATCTGGAAGAAGCGGTCAATTTTTTAGGACTTGCCTTATTGGGAGCACTTAGAAGTTCGCCACTGCATCGACGTTATGCACGTGGAGAAGAATGTATGTGATATCTTGATTGGTCTCTTACTGAACATTAGTGACAAAACGAAAGACGGCGTTAACGCACGGTGTGACTTGGTTGATATGAACATAAGAACCGAGTTAGCACCGAAAGAGACCGATAAAGGACGAAAGTACCTTCCCCCAGCTTGCTACACTTTGTCCAAGGCCGAGAGAAATGAACTGTGTCAAAGCTTGCATGGTGTGAAAGTTCGTCCGGTTACGCCAATATTAAGAAACTTGTTTCCATGAATGATTTGAAATTAATTGGTATGAAGTCTCATGATTGTCATGTGCTGATGACACAAATGCTTCCTGTTGCAATTAGGAGTATCTTACCGAACAAGGTCCGAGTGGCAATCTTTAGGCTGTGTTATTTCTTTAACTCAATTGCTCAGAAGGTCATCGATCCCGAAGGACTCGACGCTCTGCAGGCCGAGGTGGTGACGACTCTATGTCATCTTTCGATGTATTTTCCACCGTCATTTTTTGATATCATGGTCCATCTCATTGTTCACCTTGTGAAAGAGATAAAGATATGCGGCCCCGTATTCCTACGTCATATGTACCCTTTCGAGAGATACATGGGAATTCTGAAGTCCTACGTACGGAATCGATCTCGGCCGGAGGGTAGTATCATCGAAGGTTATGCAACCGAAGAGGTCATTGAGTTCTGCGTTGACTACATGGCTCAGGTGGAACCGATAGGTGTGCCTCTATCTCGTCACGAGGGGAGATTGGAGGGTATCGGGACCATCGGTAGGAAAGCAATCACTCCCGATCTAGATACATATGCGCAAGCCCATTTCACGGTCTTGCAACACATGACCCAAGTGTCCCTGTACATCGACGAGCGCAAAGACATAGTACGCCAACAGAATCCAGACCGGTCGGAGGTTTGGATAACGAGAGAGCACAACCGTCGGTTCAACGAATGGTTAAAGATGCGATTCACTGGGAGGCCATCAAGTGATGAAACGCTGCTATGGTTGGCCAAAGGATCAAAATTTACAATTGTGACATGGCAAGGATACAACATAAATAGGTACACGTTTTATACTGGCACTTCGGGATAGGAAGAGTGCCTGATCCGAGCAGCGGTGTCCGCATAGATGCATTTCACGAGGGGTTCAATACCGTGGGGCACGCGGGTTGAACTCGTACTATGGGTTCGTAGAGGAGATTTGGGAGCTTGACTATGTACTTTTCAAGATCCCCCTGTTTCGATGTCATTGGGTTAAACTTCCGCAGGGCGTGAAGGTCGACAAGTACGGCGTCACTACTGTGGACCTCAAACATGTCGGATACAAGGACGAACCATTCGAACTCGCTAAGCAAGTTGTTGAAGTTTTTTATGTAACAGACCCAGCAAATAAGAACCGCCACATAGTTATTCATGGGAAAAGAAGGATTGTCGGAGTTGAGAATGTCATGGATGAGGAAGAGTACAATCAATTTGACGAGTTGCCTCCTTTCAGAGATGGCATCAGACTGGAGGAAGAACCCAGTGAGGAAGCTAGCTATATGCGCGTCGATCATCATGAAGGACTATATTTCAATTAAGCATGTATTCCATTCTAATTTGATGTTAACATGGAAACGCGTCGCGTGTTATGGACTTGTTCTTCCATTGTAATGTGATGTCAATGTGGAATTGTCATGTGTTATGGACTTGTCATCTCTAATGTTGATGTTCATGCAGACTTGTTAGAGTTATCAACTTGTTGAGAATATCATCTTTGAAACCTTGTTGGAAATGCATATAAATGGGCAAAAGTGTTTTGTCATTTGAGTAAAGTTAAAAGTGCATTGCTTCTGTGGCCTGGCGGTCTGACCGGTGCTAAATCAGTCAGACTGCCATGTGTTGGTGGTCAGACCGGCCACCCTTGGCGGTGTTACCGATTTGACGGCGGTTAGACCGGTAATTAGCTGGTGGTCCATTTGTGCACATCATAAACGGTTCTTTAATGGAACCGTCTGTGATTACTCACACCACTACTCTCCTTGAATGGCAAGTTGGAAGATGCATTTAACTACCTGCCCAACTAAACTATTCAGAAACTAAGAGCTTGCAGTTGCATGCTAATGTGAAATTGCATTGTTGCAATGTTTGTCTAATGCCATCACATAAAAATTACTACCAACTATTTGTCATTCCTTTTTAATTTCAGTGACATTATGATTCCAGAAAAGCTTTTGTTCAAACATTTCACTTATAACCATCCATGTCCAATCCCTACGAGTATGAATAAATCAGAACTAACAGAAGCACAACCATAATTATACCAGTATTAGTTTCACTCTTATTAATTAAACACATTCTGTGCAATAGAACACAAGAGGTGTGTGGGCGGTGGCTGTGCGGACACGACTACGTGTCGGTACAAGGCGTGTCTGGGCTATGAGCATGTAGACGAGGTGCTATTTTTACAAATACATCACAAGAAAAGTTATTTCTGCTAATACCATGTGGAACAGTGCCATTTAGCCCAACAACTCCTGAGCTGCCGTAAGGAAAGCTTGCTAATGGTGCGGGGGTTGCTGCGACCTGACGTACGTGTGGGCGTCGCTGCCGTTCGATCGTGCGTTAGTTTCTCCAAGTTTGATTTACTTTCGCCGTTCCGCGACGTCTAGAGCGCGCGCGAGCCGTGGTCCATTTTAGCTCAGCGTTCGTTTCAGTTTTTCACACTTAGGGTTGGTGGCTGAATTGGCTGAATTGGCTGATTAGCTAGCTAAACCTGGAATTCATGTCTCGATCGGATTTAGCAAGCGTCACCAAACAAACTTTACACGAACCGGTTCAAGTTCAACAACGAGTACGTGGTAGTTTAATCGGATTGGGTTGGTATATACGGTTAAGCCCCCGGTCTGGACGGCCACAAGGGATATACGTATGGAGAGCGAATACGGAAACGATAAATGGGTATCCGATACTATCTGTGTCCGACCCCGAAAAAATATACAGAATATGATACAAGATAAATGATATCCGTCTGTATGTATCTATATATTAGGTGGTACGTGAAAATTTGTTATAACTTCACTTAGGAATAAGATGATAGATAGGTAGATTGCCACATTTGAGCAGGTGAGGAGTCCTTTCTTTAACATCTCGACGATTAATCTTTCCATATTCGCTCTGATTTTACATCTACTCTCCAATGTCTCGTGTAAAGATATAAAAGAATCAGGTAATTTTCACGCTCCCTCGACTAGTTTGACCAATTCCAGGGACGTTTAATTCATCTGTGCCGATAGTAGCTAGGCCAGCGAGCAGTAGGTTCACACTTGACTTCAAGATCTACAGTAAAAATGCTGGTGCAAAGAAACAATACTTATTCCTCCATAGCGATATTTAAGAAAGAATGTTTCAAATCCAGTTTAGCTAACCCACTACCCGTGGTACTAACCAACACACACCGTGAAACCTCTCGTTCGGATCCCTAGTAAGGAAAACCAGGTCACGTTCAGCAGTTTGGAACGGCTTCATTTCGGTTCCGGCCGGGCGCCGGGGTCCAGTCACAACGCACCATACCAACCAACCCTTCCTGGCTTTCCGTAGATATTTCAACGCACCATACCAACGAGCAGCGGGTCCAACTGCGGCTTGAAAGAGAAAATTGGCTGTACGGCAGCGAGACCAACGTGGAAGTTCGGACGGAGCATTCTGGATTCAGTAGAAATAAATCAAACAGAATGCACGCCTCGAACGTGGCTTAGCGTTCTGAGTCCGTGTGTAGAGTGGCGCTAGTAGCAAGTGACTAATCGCTGACTACCAATAGTTAGTGTCAGTGTTATCTTTCGATCACGGCCTCAAAAGAGATTTCCGAGTTTGGTGAGCCGTGTCGTGCGAGTGCGTGTGCGTCACGAGAACGAGAGATCCATTTTAGGCCGGCACCCACGAACCACGGAGGCTAGGCTACGAAAAAGCGCAGCATGTCAGGTGTTAACTAGCTGCTCGATGTTTTCTTACCACGTACACGACTTCTGCGTAAGTTTGGTCGCTGCCTCCGGTGGTTCGGTGGTGTCTGCGGTTCTCTTTTTAAAAGTGCGTTTGGTTTGTGGTATGAGATTAAGCGGCATGGTTTTGTTCAGAATATGAGGTTATTCCCGTGTTTGGTTAGATGAATGGAATCAAACGGTACGAGATGAGATGGTTTCATGTTATTCCACTTTTATTCTGTACCATTTCATTCGATAAAAAAAAGTTGAACCACGTGGTTCAGCGTTTTGCTAACAACAACAACTTTTACTTGCTAACTACAAATGGAATAATTCTTTCACCTAAATTCACCTAAATTCATCTAAAATCATCATCTAGCTACGGTAGAAAATCCATGCATTTTTTAGTATTTTGATTTTTTTTTTAATATTTTTCTCGATGTTGTTTTTGTTTTTGTATAGAATCCAAATATTTTAAATGAATAAAATAAACTTCAATTAAATTTTAAAATATTTTATTAAATCTTTATGTAATTTTTTTAAAATTTCAAACTAAACACCAACCATTCAGAACCATCCTATCTAAGCAACTAAACAAAATCCTGTATTATTTTATCCCACCAACCAAATAAAATCATGTATTATCTTATCCCACTAACCAAACACTATACTTATATCATCTCATTCACCCTGGTTCATCCAACCAAACGCACCTTTGCTCGCCGGTCGCTACACGCTTGTGGCCGAGTCATCAGTCGAAACTTCACTTAAAGCGCAAGTGAAATCGTCAAATATTCTGGCAAAATCACAGTTGAGGCCCAGCCCGATGGCAAACAGTTTGGGCCGGATCTGCGAGCACAGCGGGCAACGTAGTGGTCTGCTACTACTAGTGCTACGGACCTACGGCGTTTCGTTCACCCCACTCGTCGGCGCCCCGTCTCGATCCCTTCGTTGTCCTGCGCAACCGCCGGCGATCCCGTCCACCGTCTTCCTCTCCCGCCGCGGTGAATCCATCCGCCGTTAAAAATGGTAGGCGAACCTATCTCCTCCTCCTCCCCCACGTTCCCTCTCGGTTCTACCGCGTGAGCTTGCGATATTGTCGGTTTCTTGATTTGCCCCGATCCATCGCGTTCGGCTCCGGTACGGGGCGGCGTCGTAGGATATTGGGATGGTTAAGGCGTTCTCCCTCCCTCCCTTTGTTTCCCTTCTCTCTTCTTGCCAGTTTGGGTTGGGAGGCTGTGTTTTTTGCAAGTGCCTATTGGGATCCGTTAATGGTGGCCTCAGTCAGTTTGGTTTCCTTGATGTTATTGTTCGTTGGTCCTAGGGATTTAATTTATGTTCGTGTAGGAATCCTGCCCTTCGGTGAAGAACATTCTGTTGCTGGACTCCGAGGGCAAGCGCGTCGCCGTCAAGTACTACACGGATGATTGGCCCACGCTCTCGGCGAAGCTGGCCTTCGAGAAGTCGGTCTTCGCCAAGACCCAGAAAGCAAATGCTGGAACAGAGAGTAATTTATATCTCCATTTTCCATTTTTAACAAGGGAGAAGCCAATTTGTATGCCAATGTGATGACGAGTATTAGCTTCTAGTAGTCTAATGACTAATTGAGTACATAACGCCGTTTGTCTCAAACCGTAAATTCATGCATTTGATATCTAGCATTGATGTGTTATGTAAATAAAATTATCTCTTTTCCATATGCATTTATACATGCTGATACTGTTCAACAACGCTGCTTATCAGCTTACTGTGTTTTTTATATGTTTATTACACCTGTTAGTTAACTGCATAAATGAAATATGTTGATGTGTTCATGGGGCTTTGTATTCTGTCCTGAGAACAGACAGCCATTTCCGATCAATCTTTCTTAGATGTCAATCACACCCCTCTTATCTTTTTTCGATCCTTTGGATCAGAAACATGTTAATTTATGGTCCGTGTGCTATGTTAATTTTGAAAAGAACACATGCTATTGTAATGTTTAATGTTATCATTAGTTGCTTCTTTTGCACAGCTTAATCACTTATATAAGAACAATGATCTACTTATCTATATACCTTTATATTTTGTCCTCATATCCTCTATTACGGCATGTGAAAAGTAATCCAGAACGCATTTTTCAGCCTGGCTGAAGGGCGGCTTGTACTTTCTTCCACCATACTCACTGATCTCTGTTCTGAAGATTGAGCTTGGACAGTTTTGCAATTTGCTTGCCTTACTTTTCTGTTCAAACACGACAAGTGGCTGTCTGAAACTTTATGTAGATCTGTATGTGAAAATTTTACACACTGTTCATCTAGTTCAACTAATCCAGTTTTATTTATCTGTTCCCCCCTTTACAGCTGATATTGTAATGTTTGACGGTCACATCGTTGTGTACAAGTTCATCCAAGACCTGCATTTTTTTGTCACTGGAGGAGATGAGGAGAATGAGCTTATTTTAGCATCAGTTCTTCAGGGATTATATGATGCTGTTGACCTTCTTCTCAGGTTACGCTCAATATGCTGTAGTATACACCTTTTCTACTATTGTTTATTTTGTTACATATTGTTTTTATCTGATTGCATGTGACTGTGTTTCCCGTCTTGTTGGTTTCAGAAATGTCGTTGACAAAAGAACGGCACTCGAAAATCTGGATCTGATACTATTATGCCTTGACGAAATTGTTGATGGAGGGTAAATCCTAATCTTTTAGATGTTAACTGTTCTTATTTCTTTTGTTGTACATCTATTTTTTCTTCATTTGTTCTGAAATCACTTGACCCTGCTCATCTGCCCTATTCATGATAACATCGGTCTTCTGGAATGGAGCCATGACAAAGGAATTCTATCAGCACCTGTACTTCAAAAAATGGTTGCATTTACGGGGCTTGTCTTAAAAGTTAAGAAACCGGGTTTTCTGTGTTATGAAATGAGAGACTCAAATGTAGTTGTATTGAACACAGCCCAAAGGGCAATATATAGTACAAGGACACATAAGAGTAAACCCTAGACTAGAAGTAGAATACCACAAATACCTTTAACACCCCTCTCAAATGCAAGGTATATGCAATAGCATTATATTTAAAAGGGTTGGCACTGAAATAGGGTAAATCCAAAGTCCGGGTGTTGATAATGTCGTCGTAGCGTGCAACTTTTGAAAAATATATCGAGTATCAAAAGATCCTCCATTTGAGGTCGTGCGACAGCCCATAAAGCACAAGGTGTAGGGGCTGAGGAAGTAGAGGCAAGAGGGAGTAAAGTCGACCGCGGCAACACGACTAAGAAGATGATGAAACCGGCAGGAATGGAGAGCTGTGAAATTGAGCCGAAAAGGAATAGATAGAGAGGAGTGACAGCTGCTGTCATGTGAAAGGGAAAGAACGGGCCACATTGGATCCAAAGGATGCATTGTGGCTAGAAAAGCAAGCGGCTATCTGACAAGGAATTTGTGGACTCGTATGGTTTAGATGAACTCAAAGACTTGGATGGACACAACAGAAGCAACGGCACCAAGAAAGAAAAAAGACTCAAAAGGATAACTAGCAGCATCATAACCACCTTGGCCCATAGCAACAACATAGCACTAGTAGGCCCATACATTACACAAGAGGAACAACAATTAGCACGCCCAATTTCCCAGCAGCAATCTCACCTCCCTCCCAGCCCACTTCCATGTTCAGTGCCAACAAGGGGGCCAGATGGGAACAAAGGCGAGGGGGTTCTTGCCGTCGCTGTCGCCGCATGGAGAGCTCGCGCCTCCACTCGCGTGGCAGCAACGACGACAGCTATCACCGAGGCGACGACGGCGAAACCCACCTGCAGTGGCGCTGCCCCATCCAGTGCTGCATCACGCCTCCACCCATGGCGGTGCTGGCCCAGTGCTGCATGACCCTTCCATCCACGGCGGCGTTGCCCGCATCTTCGGGTCCTCCATCGCCGCGACCACCTCTCCGTGCGGCTGTGGAGGCAGCAAGCTCTCTATGCGGCTGGTGGCGGAGTTGAGGACGATGGTCGGTGGTGGCAATCGTGGAAGCCGGAAGTAGATCCAGGCCGGGGGCAATGGGAACCCACAGGTCGAGCCCTGGCGGCGACTGATCCAGCCCACCAACGGTGGATCCAGCTGGTAGTTGGCCCACCGATGCAAGATCTGGCCAGGAGACGACCAATCGGCAGTGAATCCAAGTTGGATCTGGCCAGGAGATGTCCCGGCAACGACAGAGAGACCCAGATCCGACCGGGACCAAGCTGGGAACGCGGCGACGGCACAGGATCTCGCCGGATATGGGTCAGGATGAGGTTGATCTGGCGCAATGACGAGCACCAAGGTCGCGGTGGTGTAGGAGCAGGAGACGGTGGTGACGACGAGCCACAAGCGGAGACGGTGGTTGTGGGCTGTTGCTTCTACTGAGAAGAAGACTACGACTAAAAGTTGGCCACCTCCTGGAGTCGAGATTGCTTCTCACGGGTGCAACGTCTGCAGAAACGATTTTAGAGCTAGGTTTTCGAAACCTGCTCTGATACCATGTTATGAAGTTACGAGGTGTGAGAGACTCAAATGTTAGTTGTATTGAACAGAGCCCAAAGGGCAATATATAGTACAAGGGCACACAAGAGTAAACCCTAGTCTATAAGTGAAATACCACAAATACCCTTAATACTATGTACCTCAAACGTACCTCGTGCGAGGTGGCAAAATATTGATAAATGAGACTGACCTGCTAAGGTCATAAACAAAACAAACCTCTCATTCCGTTAGTTTATTAATATTTTAAAACGCCAAAGTGATTCAGCAAGTCTTTGCCAGGCTTGATATGAGTAATAGCACAGATCGTAGCAACTTGTAATTATTTGCTTAACTATACTTTATTTTATTGAATGGTTGCACAGGATTGTCCTTGAAACAGAAGGAAGTGTGGTATATGAAAAGGTGTCAGCTCATGGAGTAGAGGGTGGTGCTACGTCACTCGCTGAGCAGGTAGGTTGCAGCCATGATCTTTTTCAACTGAACAAAACTGGTTTCTTTAACTGAACTTACGAGTTTTTGCTTTCTGCATGCAGACTATAGTTCAAGCCCTAACAACAGCAAGAGAGCATTTGGCCAAATCTCTTCTCATGTGATGTTGTGTTCTGCTTTTGGAGGTTAAGATGAAGTAGCATTCTATTGCTACGTCTTCAGGATTGATTTCTTTTCAGTAGCAATGAAAAAAGAGAGAAAATGACTGGACCTACGGATGTGTAGATGCATATTTTCTCCATTGACATTCCCTGGTTATTTAGTTTTGCATGTGTTCAAAGTCGTGTAAACAAGGTCGTGAATTGTGATTGTTCCAATTTTTATGGGTTCAGTTCTTGGTTTCGTTGTTCACCCTATCCTGTTATGCAATTCATACATAAAGGATGAAGTTCATTTTACCACCTCAAGTATCGACATGGGGACACTTAACCCTCAACTAAAAAACCATACATTTGACACTCCGAAATTGCAAAACAGGACAACTTACCACCTAAGGTTATTTTGTACGGTGGTGATATGGCGTCTGTTCGGTCCGGTTTCGCTAGGTCGGTTGTTGACTCAGCTTGCCTAGCTGGTGGGGTTTTTTTTAGTGCTACCATTCTTCTTCTCCAATCTCCATCCTGTTGCTCTCCCTTCCGTGTCCTCTCTTATGCTTTTACTTAGGCAACCTTGCGCTCGCTGCTGTCGCTCACCTCCACCTCCCCTCGCTCCTCCTCTACTCCCTCCACACCTACATCCACCCGGACGCCGTCCCCTCCGCCACCCCCTGCGCCGTCTTGCGCCCGCCCAACTCCGGCTCTGGACCCTCTGAAAGTATCTAAGCCCTCAAAGTTGGTTTTGGTAATTAATGTCAACATTATGTTAAGGAACTAATATGTGTGCTAAGATGTGTTAAATGTTAAATCCGAATGATTATTTGATGATGAGGGTATTGGGAATGCTAAGGGGGTGAAAGATCGACATGGATCAAGATAAATGTATTGTATAGCCCTAGGATCCTTTTGTAGTATTTTGTCAATCTCGGTGTTAGGAGAAAAGATCGGATTTATAGGATAAACGTCGTACTATAAAGAGATATCATAACTAGTAGCTTGAGAGACTATATTTGTGCCATTATGATCAACTAGGGTTCATGCATTGCTTTGTTTTGAACTTCTGGAAAACTGTTTTGAAAATCGGTATTACCACAAGTGATATGCGGTACTACCGCAGGTCGTTAGTACCGATATTTATATGGCGGTACGTATTTTTTAGAGAGCATGTTTTTAAGTATATTCGAACATCTTTGAAAATCGGAACGATCGCATTTGAACTGCGGAACTACCGCGGGTCGATAGTACCGAAATATAGATGGCGATACGTAAAATACAGAGAGTGTGTTTTTTAGTGCTTTTGATCCTCTCTGAAAATCAGAACGACCGCAGGTCGGTAGTACCGATATTTATATAACGGTACGTAAATTATAGAGAGCGTATTTTTGGGAGTTTTGATCTCCCTTGAGAATTGATACGACCATAAATTCTTGAGCAGTACTACCAGAGTGCGGTAGTACCGATATTACTTGGCAGTATGTTTTTTTTTCTAGAGAATGTGTTTTCTGAGAATTCTTGAGTTATGAAAAATGGTAGTTTCGTTTTGGTCGAGCGGTACTACCGCAGTTGCGGTAGTACCGATTTCTAGTTGGCGGTAGTACCATAACTTTATGTGTAACGGTTAGTTCAGAGTATTAAATGCTACTGTTCCGACCGTTTAGCCAAAAGTCGATAGTACCGGGTTTCTTCGGCGGCACTACCGTAAATCCTGATTTTTTCAGAAAAGTGGTTGTAATGGTTAGATTTGTTGGTGAGGGTTATAAATACACCCCACCTGCACCAAGCTTAGAACCTTTGGTCATATTGAATACACTTGGGGTTTTGGTGCTCTCTCCTCTACTCATTTGCATTGAATTCACATTTTGAGGTAGTTGAGAGATATTCAAGTGCATGTCATCATTAGTTGATCACTTTGGCACTTGATTGTCTTCAAGTGAGCGCGACGATTTGTTACTCTTGGTGCTTGCCGACACCTAGACGTCTTGGAGAAGTAGTTGCGCGTTGATCACTTCAAAGAAGTTTGTAAAGTGACCCGGCAAGGGATTGTGAAGTGGTTGCGTGCTCACCATCTCCGGAGCAGAGAAAGAGCAACGATAGTGATCGAGGGTCAAGGCTTAATTCGTGGAGTCGGCTTGATTCATTCAAGCTTCCTCAATATGGACTAGTGAAGACCGGCAAGTCTTCGATACCACAGGAAAAACTTCATTGTCTCCATTGTGGTTCAATTCTTGTCTTTACTACTTCCGCATTTACAATTCTAGCATTTTACTTGTATAGTATTGTCAAGCTAGAATTGTATCTAGTTTCATCTCTAGTTCATAATTGTCTTAAAAGGCTTAGTAGTTCTTTCATTACTTTTGTGCTAGGAAGCTTTGTTAAGACAATCTTGTTTAAAATTGTTAATTAGTTGAAGAATTTTAAATACTTCCTATTTACCCCCTCTAGTCGGTTATCCTTGATCCTACAAGTGGTATCAGAGTTTGGTCTCTCTAATTTTAGACTTAACTATCTAGGAGAGAAAGGATGGCTAGTGAGGGAATGCCAATAGGTAAGGCTCCTTTATTTCATGGATCAAATTATGCTTATTGGAAAATTAGAATATCCATTTATTTAAAGGCCATGAGCCCAAGCATATGGAGAATTGTTAATGAGGGTTTCGTTGTAGCACTTGATCCTACACACCCCACAGATCTTGAGGAACGAAACTCCCATCTCAATGCTCAAGCGATGAACGCTCTATTTGGAATTTTAAACGCGGATAAATTCAATCGAGCGAGCAATCTTGAAACCGCTCATGAGATATGGACTACGCTCTTGGAAATTCATGAGGGCACATCCATGATTAAAGAAGCCAAATTGCATAGACTTTGGATCAAATATGAGATATTTACAATGTTGCCTCATGAAAACTTCACCGAGATGTATTCTAGACTCAGCAACATTGTAAATGAACTAAAAAATATGACACGTCACTAACCGATGTTGATATTGTGAGAAAAATGCTTAGTGCCTTGCTGGAGAAGTATGAGACCTTGGTGGCGCTCTTCCTCAACTCCTCCGAGTTGACAAGGATGACACCAATACAACTCTTGGGCAATCTAATAACCAATGAGTTGTACAAGAAGGACAAGGAGGAGCTTTTGGAGCAATCCTCCTCCAAGAGCAAGAAAGTCACCACCTTCAAAGCTAAAGCAGTGTCAAGTGATGAGTTCGAAGATGACGAGGATGATTCCGAGGAGGAATTGGCTGTCCTCATGAGAATAATGAAAAAATTCATGAAAAGGCGCTCATACTGAAGCATTAGTCATGAAAAAGGCAAGATGGAGCACTACTACAACGGCAACAAGCGTTATAGCAACATCTGTTGCTATGAGTGCGATGAGAAGGGGCACATTGCCTCTCATTGCCCCACAAAGAAGGATGACAAGGGCAAGTCATTCAAGAAGAATGAATTCAATGACAAGAAGAAGCTTTTCAAGAAGCTTCACAAGGACATAAAAAATAAAGCTCACATTGGAGAATAGAACTCCGATGAGGAGTACACCAACTCTGACTCCGATGAGGATGAGTCCCCTAAGAAGAAGGGACTTGTCTGCTCCATCACTCTTTCGTCTCTTACATGCCTTATGGCAAAATGAGATAAGGTAAAATCCTTTGATGACGATGAACCTTCATATGATGAGCTCATAGATATATTGGAAGAATTGAATGAATATTTTGGAAAAGAAAAGACAAAATTTAAGGTCTTGAAAAAAGAGCATCTCTCTCTTAAAAACTTTTATGAGGAGCTAAAGGAAGCTCATGACTTGCTTATCCAAGAAAATTCAAGCAAGTCTTGCACTAGTGTTGGAATTACATGTGATATTTTTAATAAAATACCTAGTGTAGAAATTGCTAGAACTACTACATCTACTTCATGTAATGATCTACTTGCCATGCCACATTGCTCTAAAATTGACTCTAATCATGATAATGTTGAGTCTTGTGATGCAAAACTTGTTGAAAACAATGAGCTAAAGGAGCAAGTAACCAAGCTAAGCAAAAGCTTGGAATTGTGCTTCAAGGGTAAGGCCACCCTTGACAAGCTTTTGAGTGAGCAAAAATGCTCATTCAACAAAGAAGGATTTGGGTATGTGCCAAAGAAAGGTAAAAAATCGGTAAACAAGCCTACAAGGTCTGTTAAACAAAACAGTAAATATTGTTATAGGTACCGGGAAATAGGACATTTGCAACAAACTTGTCCTATTGGTAAGACTCCATCCGTAGGTTTATATGATTCATGTTATATGCTTAAGAAAACTAAGGATGGTAAAGTTATTGCAAGATTTATTGGCACTTCTATTTTAGACGCTAAAAAGAATGCTATTTGGGCGCCTAAAGCCTTGGTCACTAACCTTCAAGGACCCAAACAAATATAGGTACCTAAAAGAACTTGATTTTCTTTTGTAGGTGAACTACAAGATCGGTGAAAGGCATTGGGTGATTGATAGTGGTTGCACTCAACACATGACCAGAGACCAGAAGATGTTCACCACCTTTGAAAATGGGAGCAATGAAAAGATCACATTTGGAGACAATAACAAAGGAAATGTTCTTGGTTTGGGTAAAATCGCTATCTCAAATGACCTTTCAATTTCTGATGTATCTCTTGTAGAAACATTAAATTTTAATTTGCTATCCATTGTACAATTATGTGATCTTGGATTAATTTGCTCATTCTTTAGAGATGAAGTAACCATTTCAAAGGAAAAAAGAAAATGAATTAGTATTTAAAGGCTTTAGATTTAGAAATCTTTATTTAGATGATTTCTCTTCTAGTGATTCTTGTTTAAAAACTTGTTTAATGGTAAAAACTTCTTTGGGTTGATTATGGCATAGAAGGCTAGGTCATGTGGGTATGATTGAACTTAAAAAGTTTTTCAAACATGACTTAGTAGTTAACAAGAATCACGTGAAATTTTTAAAAAAAAGATTATGTAGCGCTTGCCAAGCCAGGAAGCAAGTTGTAAATTCTCATCCTTTCAAAAGTATCATGTCAACTTCTAGGTCATTAGAGCTCTTACATATGGATTTGTTTGGGCCAATAACATATAATAGTATCAGGGGCAATAGCTATTGTTTAGTTATTATAGATGATTACTCTAGATATACATAGATATTCTTCTTACATGATAAGGCCGAGCCTCTGGCATTTCAAAAGTTTTACAAAAAGGGCTCAAAATGAATTTGATCTCAAAATAAAGAAAATCTGTAGTGACAATGGTTCCGAGTTTAAAAATTCTAAAATTAAAGATTTTTGTGATGAATTTGGAATAAAGCATTAGCTTTCCACTACCTACACTCCGGAGCAAAATAGAGTTGTAGAGAGGAAAAATTGAACATTAATTAAGATGGCTAGGACAATACTTGATGAATATAATACTTTCGATAAATTTTGGGTGGAAGCTATTAACACCGCTTGTCATACCATAAATAATCTTTATTTGCATCGTCTTTTGAAAAAGACTTCATATGAGCTTCTAATTGGAACAAGACCGAACATTTCCTACTTTAGAGTATTTGATTGCAAATGCTACATCTTAAGAAAGAGTGTTCGGCTCTCTAACTTTCAAAGTCGATGTGATGAAGGTTTCTTGCTTGGTTATTCGTCTAATAGTAAAGCTTATCGTGTCTTCAACAAAAACTCCGGTTTAGTAGAAGAGACTTGTGATGTTCAATTTGATGAGACTAATGGATCTCAAGAAGAGCAATAAAATTTAAATGATGTAGGTGACGAAGAACAAAGGCAAGCAATGGAGAATATGCAAATTGGGAACATCAAGCCAAAGGAGAACACAAGTGAATCACCTTCATCAAAACAAGTTGAAGCTCCTACCTCTTCCACAACAAGAAGCATTCAAGCAATTGATTTGAAAGACAAATAAGAAGAACCTTCAACACTACCACCAAAGATCCACAATGCGATTGCAAATGATTATCCAGTAGATCAAATATTGAGTGACATGAGTAAGGGTGTTCAAACTCGATCCCGTCTAGCTTCGTTTTGTGAACATTACTCTTTTATTTCTTCTCTTGAGCCAAAGCATGTAGATAATACACTAGATGATCCAGACTGGGTGAATGCAATGCATGAAGGGCTAAACAACTTTGTCTGAAATGATGTTTGGAGAATGGTGGAGAGAGCCAAGGAGCACAACGTGATTGATCCAAAATGGGTCTTCCGCAATAAACAAGATGAAAACGGAGTATAGGTAAGAAACAAGGCAAGGTTGGTCACTCAAAGGTATACTTAAGTTGTGGGTTTAGATTATGATGAAACATTTGCACCCGTAGCTAGACTTGAGTCTATTCGCAAATTACTTACCTTTGTATCAAGTTTTGATATTAAACTATTTCAAAAGGATGTTGAAAGCGCTTTCTTAAATGAAAAAAATAACCGAACTTATATATGTTGAACAACCTCTAGGTTTTGATGATCCAAAAAATCCAAAACATGTGTATAAACTCTCCAAGGCGCTATATGGCTTCAAACAAGCTCCTAGAGCATGGTATGAGCGCCTTCGAGATTTTCTACTCTCAAAAGGATTCAAAATTGGGAAGGTTGATGCAACATTATTTACCAAAATCAGTGATGATGATTTATTTGTATGTCAAATTTATGTTGATGATGTCATATTTGGATCTACTAACCAAGACTTTTGCAAGAAGTTTGGTGATATGATGTCTAGAGAGTTTGAAATGTCCATGATCGGAGAGCTAAGCTATTTTCTTGGACTCCAAATCAAGCAACTCAAAGATTGAACATTCATAAGCCAAATGAAGTATGTGAAGGATTTATTCAAGAAGTTTGACATGGAGGACGCAAAACCCATCAAGACTCCCATGGCGACAAATGGACACTTTGATCTCAATGAGGGAGGTAAACTGGTAGATTTAAAGCTTTATAAATCCATGATTGGTAGTTTACTTTAACTTACCGCATCTAGGCCAGATATCATGTTTAGTGTTTGCATGTGTGCACGTTTCCAGGCACCACCAAAAGAGTGCCATTTGAAGGCTGTAAAAAGAACTCTAAGATATTTAAAGCATTCCTCTAGCATTGGCTTATGGTATGCTAAGGGTGATAATTTTGATTTAATTGGATATTCGAATTCCAATAATGCGAGTTGTAAAGTAGATTGAAAAAGCATCTCCAGAAGTTGTCAATTGTTAGGAAGGTCTTTAGTTTCATGGTCTTCCAAGAAACAAAATTTCGTAGCCCTTTCCACTGCCAAAGTCGAATATGTTTTCGTTGGTAGTTGTTGTGCTTAATTATTATGGATGAGGCAAACTTTGATAGATTATAGAATCAAATTTAATAAAATGCCTCTATTATGTGATAATGATAGTGCCATGAAAATAGCTAATAACCCAGACTAACACTCAAGAACCAAGCATATAGATATACGTCACGACTTCTTGAGAGATCATGTGAGCAAAGGAGATATTGTAATTAGCCACATTCGGACCAAAGACCAATTAGCAGATATTTTCACCAAACCATTAAATGAAAGTCGCTTTTGCAAATTGAGGAATGAATTAAATGTCATAGATTATTCAATTGTTGCTTGAACTCATGCCTCATGCACTTTGTTCCTATTTGGTGTTATTTGAAGCTTTCAAGGAAGATATTTTCAAATATTTTTCTAAAAACCTCTATGTTCATAAAAATTATGTTCTTATATATTCTTTAGTCTCTTCAATGCATAATGATCCTGAATGACTTTTATTTGAGTGCAAAACTACAGATCATTTGCATATTTCTAAATTCCAAGATCTATCCCTGAAGTTCCAGAAAAATTAGAACTACTGACGTTATTACAGCGGTACTGCTGGCGTGTAAATTGTGAAACTACCGTTCACATGTAGTACCAATGTTGAGTTCACGGTACTACCGCGTTGGTTTGTAAAGCAATCACCAGAGACTAAGTTGAAAATGTCGTCGAAAAACGTAGTCGAAAACGTGGTCGAAAAACGTGATCAAAAACTAGTAGAAAAACGTGGTCGAAGACCAATGGGTCACCGGTACTACCACGCCTCAGCAGCGGTACTACCGCATCTGGCTGGTGGTTCCTCGGCGGTTACGGCCGAAGCTTTATACCTTGGCCCTCCTCTCTCCTGCAGTATAACCGCCTCCTTTTTCTCCCAAACTGCATAACTCTCTCTGTCCTCTGTGCTCTTCCTCCAAGAACCCTACCTTGAATCTCTTGATTATGTGAAGCGATCTTGTATTTCTCTGTTGGAAGCGACTCTTGTGATCATTTTTCTTCAAATCCCTGAGGTATTTGACTTGATTCACTCTTTTCTCATCTAGTTTTGAGATCCATCTCCTTTTTAGGGTTTGAATCAAAATGTGCATGATTGAGTCAATTTCTATTGGGAAAATTGGTAGTAATTAGTGTTTGATGACTTATTATGTCGATTCCATGGATTCATTCATGTCAAACACTACTTAAAATTAAAATCAAAAGATTGCCCTAAAATTTCTGGAACTGCGGTACTACCGTCCCGTGGTCGCTGGTACTAGCAACTTGCGATAATACAGGATATCAACGGCGGCACTGCTTGTCTCTTCTGCATAAATCATATTCTAATTGTCTCTTCTTGTCTTAGCAATCATGCCAAGGACAAAGAGACCATCTCTTTTTTCAAAGGGGCCACTCCCGATGGAGATCCCGGAGAGCGCTATGATCCCCCATCCTCGAGCGCTGGACCTTCTCGGCAGAAGAGACCTTCGAGGAAGGCAGCATCCATAAGATCTCCGAGGGATGAAAGTTACTCAGAGACTGAGTCTTTTCTTTTAGTTACGAGGAAGAGAGATCAAGGAACATCTTCGAGGAAGCAAGCTGCAGAGTCTGAAAGTGAGACAGATGACAATAATGAGGAGACCTCTCAAGAGGAAATTGAGAGTGATGAGGAAATGGCTAAGGCCGAAGGCCTATTGTGGACCTTATGCAGATTCATAGTGACAGCTATGCTTTGCTTCGTCATGTCGATCAATATAAGAAGCCCAACAATTCTACAGATGCAAGGCTTCACATAAGATTTCAGCAGGAAGTCTTTGCTCATCTCTATAGTCAGAACCGATAATTTGCATATTACAAGTATGTAGACTAGGCTCATCTGAATTCACTTCACAAATATGATGGAGCCTATAGTTTGTTTCAGGCAGTTGGTCTTCATGACATAGTGGCATTGAAGTGTGACTATAATGAGGAGATTATCAGACAAGTTTATGCCACCGTCCATGTGTCAGCATCTTTTAATCACTTGATATGGATGACTGGAACTCAAAGGTATCAAGCTTCCAAGGCAGACTTTGAGCGTTCTTTGAGAACATACATGGGGACACAAGAGAAGCTTTATGACAGAGATGCTCTCAGAATTCCAGCTTACAAACAATTTTATGATGAGAATGTCAACTTTGTACCTGGAAGAATTGGAGCCCTTCTCCCATTGCCAAGTTTGATCAATAGGGTCACAACCATACTTTCTTTCCCAAGAGTGACAACTTTGATGCCATTAGAGGATATGCATGGAATATCATTGACAATATTATGCATGGCAGAAAGTTTGATGTGATTGATTTGATAATCAAAGAGAATAGCTCCTCCAAGAATGACAAAGTCAAGAGGATCTACTTTGCACCTTATATTATGGCTCTCATGTTGAGATAGACTCAGTTTAGAGGAGGGCGTCTAGGAGTGCACAAGCCTTATAAACCCAAGGAAGGGGCCCCAGTGCTTGCAACTATACCACCTCCAGCTCCAATAACACCCCCTTAGGCTCCAGCAGCAGCTCCAGTAGATGAAGCCTCGCTCTCTCATATGCTCTCAATTGTCATGGAGATTAGAGACTCAACAGAGATTGGAGAAAAATCAAAATCGATTGGAGGAGCACAAACAAAAACAAACAATAGGATTGTAGCTTTGACAGAGCAAGTTCTCTCCCTCCAGCAATCTTTATCTACTCCAGTTCGTTATGGATGTCGTCGCCTCAACACTCCTCCTCAAGATTCTTCTGCTTAAGACTAATACTTTTTGGTTCTTGATGCCAAAGGGGGAGAAGTTTGAAGATCTAGTTTGATAGATTTAGGGGGAGATTAGCTTTTGGGGATCCTATCTATCTATTTAGTTATGTCTATGTTTGGAACAATATATTTTATGTCTTTGTTTGTAAGATCTTATTGGTTTTTCTCTAAGTCTTGTTATGATAACTTGTTATTGCATGCTTATTCTTAATGTTATCTCAAGCATCTTTTATTGATTATCATCGATTATTGCTTGAATGATCATTGTGAACATTGTTCCTCATAGTCAATAAATAAAGGAAACTCAGTCAAATTTTTTAATAATCCATATATGCATGACATTCACTTCACGAATCTTGATGCATATATTTAGGGGAAGCTTTCTCTATCTATTGATTAACTTTGAAAGCAATAAATTTTTCATCTCTTTTGAGATCAACTCAAACTTGTTGCAAAACAAATGTCAAAACAAGAATATACAACATTGTGTATATTCAAAATCTTTCATATCTTTTATATTGATTGGGTTGTCATCAAGTACCAAAAAGGGGGATTGAAAGTATCTAGGCCCTCAAAGTTGATTTTGGTTATTAATATCAATATTATGTTAAGAGACTAACATGTGTGCTAAGATGTGTTAAAGGTTAAATCCTAATGATTATTTGATGATAAGGGTATTGGCAATGCTAAGGAGATGAAAGATCGACATGGATCAACACAAAGGTATTGTATTTCCCTAGGATCCTTTTGTAGTATTTTACCGATTTCGGTGTTTGGTGAAAAGATCGGATTTATAGGATAAACGTCGTACTATAAAGAGGGATCATGGCTAGTAGTTGGAGAGACTATATTTGTGCCATTATGACCAGCTAGGGTTCATGCATTGCTTTGTTTTGAGTTTCTGGAAAACTGTTTTGAAAATCGGTATTACCTTTAGTGATATGTGGTACTACCGCAGGTTGGTAGTACCGATATTTATATGGCGGTACGAATTTTCCAGAGAGCATGTTTTTAAGAGTATTCAAATCTCTTTGAAAATCGGAACGACCGCATTTGAACTACGGTACGTAAAATACAGAGAGTGTTTTTTAGTGCATTTGATCCTCTCTGAAAATCAGAACGACCGCACTTCAACTGCGTTACTACCGCAAGTCGGTAGTACTAATATTTATATAGCGGTACGTAAATTACAAAGAGTGTGTTTTGGGAGTTTTGATCTCCCTTGATAATCAGTATGACCGCAAATTCTTGAGAGGTACTACCGGAGTGCGGTAGTACCAATATTTAATTGGTGGTATATTTTTTTAGAGAAGGTGTTTTCTGAGAATTCTTGAGCTATGGAAAACGGTAGTTCCGTTTTGGCCGAATGGTTCTACTGCGCTGCGGTAGTACTGCAACTTTATGTGTAACGGCTAGTTCGGAGTATTAAATGTTACTGTTAGTACCGGGTTTCTTCGGCATTGCATTGCATGTACTCCTCCAACGTTTGGTCAGACATAGCGCTTTGGGTTGGCTCGCCACTTCTATCTCCTACCCCACACAAAGCTTGCTAGTTTGGTGGACTAGTCAAGTCAACTCAGCGACATTGTCAACGACCTGGAAACAGGGGCGAATCCATCGGGTGGGCTTCGTCAGGCTGAAGCCCACCCTCCACCAGCGGCCGAAACATGGGGCCTTGGGCATCTTCGGCTCCCCTAACTGGCCGACTGCCATGGCTTCGACCTTCGGGCCTACGTCAAACGAGAAGAAGAAAGATGCAGTCAACAGAGGCACAGAGCAACAAATGAACAAAGCAAATGTGTGTGGGTCTTACCCTTGCCGAAGCAACGAAGCCCAAGCCCAACTCACAGTCTCACATCCACCGGTCAGTAGTTCCTTGTTGTTCCAATTCCAAAATTCCTCATCTCCATTCAATCAAGCAATTCCCCAATCATTCATTCGAGCGAGGCACACCTGAGGTCCGCGATGCCGAATGGCCGCCGGTAGCCCGTAGCCAGACTGCCAGAGGAGGCCGAGGACGAGGAGGGAGGCCGTCGGGGTGTCGGGCCAAGGCAGGGAGCCAGCGGCTGGGTGGCAGAGGGGGAGTCGAAGGCGGATCTGGGCGGCCGGGCCGAGGCAAGGAGCCGGCGGTCGGGTGGGGGAGGGGGAGGCGGAGGCGGTTCTAGGCGGCCGGACCGAGGAAAGGAGCCGGCAATGGGTAGGGAGGGAAGCCGAGGGCGAGGTCGATCTGGGCCACCGGCAACCAAAGTGGGGAGGCCGGAGGGGGCGCTGAGCGGGAGGCCGGGTGGGAGCCGAGCAGCCAAGCAGGGAGGCTGGGTGGGGGAGGCCAGGACTGGGGAGCGCCGGTGGATTCGTCGCCCGTGAGGGGGATTTTAAGCGGACTGTGAGCCGGTGGGGATTGGGGAACAGCTGAACAGGGGAAGAGAAGCGGACGACAGCAGCAGTGCACTGAGTGCAGTGCTGATATAGTGCGTTTGATTTTTTGCTAGTAATCTGGTATATACTCATTGCTCAATTATCAATTTGTTAGTAAGTTTGATATAATATGGTATATACTCAATTAGCCATTAATTTGTAGGTTAGCAATAATAGAGAAACGAACTTTGCGTAATTATTTCACAAGCAATTCAAGTAGTACCCCCAACCGATGAGAGCGCAACTCAACCAAAGAAGCCTTGACTAGAATTTAATCCAGATGAAATTATTGCCGATCCGGCGCATCGCATACCAATAAAAGATTTTGCCAATAAAATTAGAGATGAAGTGAGGAGGATATATTTGTTGAATGGTCCAACTTGAGCAATTGGGCATGCCTTTCCGAAGATATTGGATGGCAAAGTATGGAGATCCTTTCAACAATCATGGTATAATAAGTTTGATTGGTTAGAATATAGTATGGAAAAAGATGTCGTTTTTTGTTTCTATTGTTTTCTTTTCAAGAAACCGTCGCAACCCAACCCAACACGTTTGTGCCAAATATGAATGATGTCATTAGAGTTATGGGTAAATCGGTACATCGGAAGCATACAGTGACTCAACATCACTATTAAAAAGTTAACATTTTCAATGCTGCTCTTGATGCAACTATGAATGAGATGAATCATCGCACGTCTTGTCTCGATCCAAGCGACTCATTATCAAAATTTAATGTTGATAAACTTATTCGACTTGCTGAGATTTATGCTGATGATTTCACGGTGGCCGATCGATTCTTGTCGAGAAGTCAACTTCAAACATTCATTCTCAATATTAGGATAAGTGAGCAATTTCATGGATGTCGTGATATTCCAAAACTTGCTCAATTGATGGTTTAAATAAAAAAAGATAGAACTTTTCCATTGGTATATCGCCTCATCGAGCTGATATTGATCCTTCCAATGGCAACAGCATCTGTTGAGAGAATATTTTCGGCAATGAGTATTATCAAAGTAGATTTGCGCAACAAGGTATCGGATGAGTGGCTGAATGATTTGATGGTGTGCTACACCAAATGAGACATATTTAGATCCATTGATGATGACAGAATCATAATATCTTTCCAATGTATGAAATCTCGCAGAATGAATTTGCCTCGTGAAAGTCATGATTCAAGCTAACGTTTTAGTGGTATGATTCTTTTATTTTGAATGTTCATGATCATTTAAGTACAATTTGCTATTGTATCACTATTTTTTTCTAATTTTAATGTACAGATTGTTACCTACTGGAACTATATTTACATGTTTTGGGATATACTTTCTATTAGCAATGTACATTCATTGTATTTCTCTTTTTTGCTCTACTTTTATTCATGTATGAATTTGATTGCGCAAGAATACAAGACTATGTTTGTTATAAATTAGTTTAGTCATTCAAGACTTTGAACCCACCCTCACTTTACATCATGAATTCGGCATCGTTCAAGCAACTCTTTGGGAACTATGGAAGGAGAGGAATAATAAAAAAAAATTCAAATGGCAGCTCGGGCCTCCCGATGTGCTGGTGCACGAGATAAAGGACTCCCTCAACCTCTGGATGATGGCCTGTGCAAATCACCTTAGAACTGTACTAGTCCCCTCATAGTCAAAGAACCTGCCTGTACAATTCTATTTTTCTTTTTTCCTCTTCTTTGGAAATCGCTTAATGAACTTATTTTGGTAGTTCTCCTACCATTCGTTCAAAGGAAGAAAAAAAATGACAGACCAACCTGCTCTTGCAATTCGATGTACGGGAACATTTTGCTCATTACAAATAGCAAATAAAATCAGTTATTTGCTACTTGTGTTGTTGTTCTTGTTGTAAGTTCATAGCATTAATCAATCCAAAAAAAATTTTATAGCATTAATCTATCTGATGAAGAGATAATCCTGAGCTGCTTGTTCAATTCAATTCTAAACTTGTTAAGTTGCATACAGCGAGCGTTTAGCATTCACCACCTGCCCCTAGTGCTGAATTCTGACTGTTTTATTCTCGTCTGTTTTGGTTAAGGCTACTAGACTAGTGAAATGAAACCAGCCATCTTGCAAGAATGAGATGGCTGGGGGCATCTTCTATCGGGCTGATAACCCACGCTGCAAGGTGTGTAGGAAAATTCCTATTCATGCTTGATTCTGAAACTCACTATGCTGATCGCAGAAAGTGGCATGATTTACACATGTTAGCTTATCCATAGCCAATCTTCAGCTAATAGTGAAGTGTGAGTCTCTTATTTGAGTTTTTTTATTTCCTGTTGTCGTGTCTCCTAGCAACTAGGCAACATATTACAGATTGGTGAAGTTTTGACTACCGAATTAGATGTTCAGTGTTCGCATTCTTTTCTTTAAGCAAATTGAAAGTACGAGTAAAGCTTCATGGAAACTGATTTCATGACGAAGTTAGCATGTACTGTATGGATGGCCTGTTCATCAGTGATCATACGAAAATTTTTAATTTAATTTATTATTTTAATGTGTTGACTTTTAATTTGGAGTTTTTGCTCAAATAATCTCTATTCAAAACTAATCATGGATCTCAGTTCAACTCCAAATAAAAAATCCAAATTCCATTTCATATTCAAATCTTTGATCCAAAATCCAATTCTTTTTGCGGCCATTTCTGAATTCATCTCTATTTCAAACTTCAGCCAAAATTCAAAATTATTTTTTCTTGCCAAAAATCTTTTTTCCTTTTCCTCGCTTTCTTTTCCTTCTTTCTTTTCTTTTTCCTATTTCACTTTCTTCTTCCTTTCTCTGCTCTCTGGCACCAGCGTCCGTGCGCCACTCAGTCCTAACCATGCTAGCTCTGCCACTGGCACCGGCGCCGCACCCACGTTGCCCCTCTGCCCCATGTGTCCGCTGGCCTGTGCTTGCGCCTTTAATGTCGTGTCGTGCGCGCCCCGCCTCGCCCGTGCCCGCGCATCGCGCGCCCTTGTGACGGCGCCATTTGCGCCGCGTCGCCACCCTGCTCTGTCCCGCTTTCCTCTCACCGCCTTTCCCGCCGCGCCACACGCCTTCCCATGTTTTGCCTCGCCCAAACCCCCTAACCCCCCTAGCTCCCCTTGTAGCGTTCCCGCGGCGTGCTCGCGTCTTGCACCGCGTGCGCCGCCCGCGACCATGCCGCACCGTCCTCGGCCTCGCCCTTAAAAGGAAGCCTCGAGCACCTCCTCCGCCCCCTTTGCTTCCTCCTTGACGAGGATTGAAACATCTATTTATTATTTAGAATATAGAAGACCATACGTCTTCATGGTCGCAACCCCTAAAGCTAACGACCTCACTAGCGTAATGATTCTAGAGGTTACATAATACATAACCTGGTCGGACAAGGTTCCTAACCTAACCTCCGACCAGTCAAAATGCTCACAAAGCTTTGAACTGGTATCTGAATCTGAGTCCAGGTATATACTTTACCGTGTGACGAATGGAACATGTGCTGCATATTCCATACCACACGACGCTACGTGACTCTAAGACACTGGAATACGGTTAAATGGCTCACTGACATATAATCGCACAGCAGTTGATACATTGTCAACTGACGCCTCTCTCCGACCAGACGCGCCACTTCTCAACAGGCGTCTCTCCCAGGGACAACTGCCAACGCTTCATCAACTATATAAGGAGGACCGTGGAAGGAGGAGGCAGAGACCGAAGGAAAGATCGATTGGAATCACTCTCAGAAGATAACTAGTCTATTAGATTGCAAAGTCATAGCAAGCATCGTGCTCCGGTGTTAGGAGAGTTAGCCTTTGGTCCAGATTGTAGACATATTTTGTAATCGCCAGTTCATCTCAATAAAGAGCAGCCTCATTCCTTGTCAGGAGATACGTACCATTTTTCTGTCTTTTTATATTTGTAAGTTCGGTGATTTGATGGTCGACAGCTGGCGCCATCCGTGGGGAAGGCGCAATTCTCCTGAAGAAGTTCTTCGCTCATTAAATCCTCGCCCACCATTCATAATCATTCATGCGACTATGGCAGGAACTTGAGACAAGGAGAACTGGTTAGATTTGGATGACTACTCCAACCTCGACATGGAAGCCTGCATTCAGGCCATGCAAGAGGATTGGGCGTCAACATCTCCCTCATCCACCGGTTCGCGAGCTGCTGACAACAGCGGAGTCGAGCGGATGGATGAGGATGCACCACTGCGACAAGTGGTACTTCCCGAGGGACAAGACTCTCCGACCAGCTCGGAGCGTCCGAAAATCTCTCCAAACCCGGTCCTTCCGACCGGTGAAAAAGGTGATTAATCTACAGCCCTACAATCCGAGAATCCATACATTCTCGACACAATCATGGCTGACAGGTACTCACCAACGGCTTCTGGAAATTCCAGGAGCCAACCGGCATCTGGTAACAGTGTCGATGAAACTCTCACTGGTTATAGGCCGAGTGGGAACGATAAGGCTCAGCATACGATCAGCAACCCGCAGGATCAGGTTGAGTTCACCACGAGGACCTCAGGAGGTGCTCATCTCCGACCGGTCTCCGTCGTGGAAATCTCTGGTAGAAACACTAAGCAGCTCTCCACTGGTTACAGTGGAAGTTCTCTGGAGGACCGCTGCTGGAAACACGAAGTCAATGTGATCGAAAATATTGATCGCAATGCCGTGTACGGTCCTGCACACACTGCCTCGCCACCATGTACTAATGGAGATGGCACGGGCAATCAAGCACCAATTTGGCGCAAGAGGGGGCCGGTGTGGTGAAGCCTTAGCTATTAGAATCGGGTCAAAACAGAGCTTTGTAAAAGCCTTATGATAATCATTTAGTCGCACACCTTCGGAAGTGTGTTAGAAGGACATTATAAATTGATTATCTCTTGTGGGTCAAGTTGTACAACCTCTATAGATTTAAAAACTATTTGAATAGTTGTGTCTTTGATTATATATAATATCTGGTGATTTCACACGAGGGGTAAATTTTCTCAAAAATGTTGGAAGGGTGAATTGGTTGGAAAGTGAACTGGTAGTTCACCGGTTGTTGGTTGGGAAGTGAATGGTTGTTCACTAAGTGTTTAAAATAACTTGTTTACTTATGTATTTAATCTTTTAAATTATACTTTTTAATCTATTTATTGTATTTACTATCAATATTGCTTTCTGCTAAATAGTCATAAAGATATCCTTGTTTAAGCCTTGTATGAATACTATTTGCATATATTTCCCTACGATTTGCTGAGTACATAATTTTATGTACTCATGGCTTTGTACCATTGTTAATCAGTTACCAAGGAAGAACCAGGGAATACAGAATTCTATGAGGATGAGTACTTCAAAGACCATACGAACTAGGCCGCGTTCTCCACTCCATTGGTTGTGGGCATGTCAGATGGCTACCACGAGTTTGTTTTATTCCGTCGTAAGTTTACTCTTTTGTCTTAAGCCCTGTGTGGCAAACTTTGTAAACCTTGATCATAAGATCTGTCGCTAATATTAATAACAATTTGCTTACTTCTGTTTTGCTGTATAGATATGGTTTCATTAATGTTGCAATTGTGTGAACTAACTATTGATCATTGAACTAGTTCAGAATACGCAGATGGCTCAAATTCAGAATATCCAGGGTACCAACACTTAATGGCGCAAATTCATAATTTTATTTTTAGAGAATTCCCATTGACGGTTTTGTTAGATATATTGTGTCTTCACATTTGAGTAGTGTGTAACATCCCTAAATTTTAATTAGCTATGCTCCTAAGAATTTGGTATTATTAAATTCACCTCCTTTCTATTTGGTATTATTAAATTCACCTCCTTTCTTTCACTGGGTGGTGCTAGTTGGTTTTCTTTGTGTTTTTTATTTACTAATGGGTAGCAAGATTCCACTGAAGTTTGAAATTGCCTACAAAACTTTTCTCTTCGTTTTCGAAGACACACGGTAATGGTATTAAATGAAAGAAAAAATTGTTTTTCCTACCTCTCTTCCGTGAAAGAACGAACTTCAATCAGGAAACTTAATAGCTTTCAGTGCATTGTGACAGAGAAGCAAATTATATGCCGCCAGGGGCAGATCTACTACAGCACACTAAGGTTCACATGTCCTGAGTTCAAAATTTTATATATATATATATATATATATATATATATATATATATATATATATATATAAAATTAGCAACCTGGAATTTAAACACAAGTAAGCAATACCTCGTCTATGATGTGAGGGCCTCTCTTTAGACAATGTTCCTCGTGTACGTCCCACAACTTGGATCGCTTGGTCTTGTCCTTATCACCGACGGTGATGATCTTGATGTTCCTTCTTGCGGTGGCTCTAGACAACGTGACGTATAACTGACCATGAGAGAACACCGGATCGGGTAGTTACATTTTAAGATATAACCAAGTTTGCATTCCATTTGACATGGAAACCAAACAAAGATCTTTGGAAGTGCAGAGCTTCGATACAAACATAACTTTACACACTCCCAGAAAAGAGACATGCCTCTCCTGTTTTCCTTAAAGAAAAACTTAACTAGATATCGGGAAGTTAATATATATGCAAAATATCATATGTTTGTTTTATTCAGATGATAATGTGAAATCATAGAGCTGTCTGCAATTTTTTGAAAAGCCTAATTCTTCACAACCAACCATTCACCATAAATAGAATAGTGTACTTTTAAATTAAGGTGCAACACAAGTGGCATACAACGTCACCTGCAGTAGTATTGGTTTGGAATTTAAATTCAAACCACTTATTTGGGTGTTTCAATGACATCTGGGTCACTTTGAATGCGAAAAAGAAAGCCGAAGTTAGTATGTGGCAGATTATGATACCTAAAGGTACTTGATAAAAACAAAAGGTATTTGTAAAGACTAAAGACTAAAGGATAAGCACGTTCTAAATTTGTAAGGTCCTACTTGGACTTTGGAGGACCTTAAACTCTGAAGCTAGCATAAAGTTAAGTCCCATCTGCATTAATACATGTATGGCATTAAGCCATCCTTCCTTGGTTTATGGTCTTATCAAGCTTATTCAAAAGTTCAAACCCTAAAACAATGTGTAAAGACCGTATAACGTATATATGGTATTTGTGCAATCCGAATAGAAAGCCCACTAAATTTTGTAAGTGCAGTAACATACATTTGAGTTGAACAAGGATCTGAGGCCACAACATCAAAATCGTTCTTTCCCACTTTAAACGATGCTAAATTATCAACAAGATCGAAAAGATAGGCCAACAAAAAGATTAGCAAGTCCTAAAGTACAGAAAAAGCTATAAAGCCTTAGGTACTCATCAAAATACCTTTTCACTTTTCATATTGAACAAGATTCGGTGGGATACCAATCTGTTCTTCAATCAAGTACCCAAGCAAGTAAAATCTGGTAAATTTTAGTGCTTAAATCACCCTATAAAGAGAAATTCCACAGTCCAAGAAGATGTCATCATTTTGGTTGTTGGATGACTCACTGGAATGTTGTTCAAACTCACATGCACTCATTATCTATAATTTATCAAACATCACAAGATCAGGTTCAGTTTTTAAGTCAATTTACAGGTACAGGCATGAAAATTACAAAGCATGCAGTATTGCAAATAACAAAAAGCTCACGTTACTGTAACCACACTTTGAGCAGCCACAAGAATATCCATGTCCATTTATACGTCCGGTCATCTCCACCTAGCGATCATGAAATGAAACGTATATGTTGTTGTTTAGATAAATCAAAACTATAGGTAATGTATAATTCTACTGCCTAAAGGAACTACACGCACCTCATTCTTCTTGTAGGTCACCCTGAAACCTTCAAGAAGTCAAGTGGATACAATCCTCTTACATCCTTGAGGAAACTTTCTGGCTGATATTTTGTTGCCGTCACTCGCACTTTAACAGGAGTGGCTGTTGACAAATAGCTATCCCTAGGTTGTTCACCCGCTACATTCCTTATCTCTTTCGCATCAGGCATTGCTTGGTCATCACCGGCCACATTCTCAATCTCCTCTGCAGTAGGCCCTTCAACGTTGTGCATAGGATCGGACTCGGTCGCTGAATCACTTGCCCTGCTCAAAAGGAAGGCATTAGGACTGAAATGATCCTTGCCACGAGCTCTAATTTTACCACTCCACATAGCACAATTCCTCACTTTGGGTCAAGTACTTCTTCAATTACATCGGCTTACTATCGAATTCAACCCCGAAAAGGCTCAATATACCTATGAAATTACACCACTACATAGTGAGCTCCAAACACAAATCAGGCGCAGAAGGCGGGAAGCTTGAAGATAGCGATTGCAATGAGAGTAGAGTAAATGTGAAGGTAAAAAAATAAGTCTTTTATCCTTTTTTTTTACCACAGATTGTTCACCCACTCAACGCAACCTTCAAATACAGTTTAGAAAAAAAAAACATGATTCTTTTCCTCTCTCCCACATTCTCATTAAATGTTTGGAATAACTGTGCCTGAGAAAATCTTCTTGATGCGTGTTTCAAGGTAAGAAAGCCTTCAGTAAATATTTTGTATTTTCTTAAGTGTTTCAGGGCTAGCTGTCGAGGATTCTTGATCATGTTAATATTTTCGGTCAAAGTTAGAGTCTCTATGAAAGTAGACTGTAACACCCCAGCCCAACATGAGCTTGGAATGCTACTAAAATAACAAGTTAAACGTAATTAACTAAAACTCTTTACCAAATTCCGGCAAAACCTCCTTTGTATAGTTACTATACTGGAGGTTCCCACAAGCAAATATAACAAGAGGTAGTCTAGTGAAAAAAAATGATCCAAACATAACCCACATAGGCTATTCATCTTTATCAAATAGACATCTGAAAGTAGATCATAAGTATCCAATTTTTAAACTCCTTTATTACAGTCTAATCCAATCAAGTAATGATCGTAAGCAGAATTTTAGGTAATTCATCCATCTACTGAATTAATTTTTCTTTTATTCTCATATGTGTATATAGTGCGAGCGTGCAACTACCCTAGCCCTTCCTTTCTCCCATGCATGCCGATCTCATACAGTACCTAAAACACAACAAACAACAAGGGTGAGTCCAAAGACTCAAGAAGCATAATAATTGGTAATAACAAAGATAAGAAAGAAACACATCAATTATACATCACAAATCTATTCACCGAATAAACCACATACACATGACATGCAACTCGCTCGTATGCTCTTTATGCTCTTTGTCTTTATCTTTGTCTTTTGCATTTTACCAGACGCAAAGTGTGCATCCGTCGATGCACACCATGCATGTGCCATCTGGCACAGGGACCTTTGCCCATACTTTGCAAGTATGAGGACCCTTGCCCATGCTCTTCAAGCATGGAGACCTATTGCCCGTCACCAACATGACGAGGACCCAACTCTGGCTTGATCAACACATGACCAAGACTTCAATAAACTACATGATACATATGTATGAATTCTCCATTTGACAACAATATACATCCATAACAACATTGCATATGAATATCCTACTCATACTACAAAACTCACAAACATAATCCTTCCAACTTTCAATGCAACCATGATAAACACGTAACTCAGAATAATAGAGTCCATGCTCATTACGCACATATGACCAAATCAATCATGAACAATATAAATAACCATAGAATGTATCGGTCAAGTCATTCGATAATATCTAATATAACCATAATCACACTTGCCTTACTCGAGAGAACGTGGACGTGCGTATATGCGCGCCTCGGGACCCGTTCACCACCTGAATAAATAGTTAACGCACACTAAGGCGACAGTAGCGGGCCAAAGAAAAAAATATATATAACAACCTACTCGAACTCGCGAAAGGGTCTAACTCGATTCCAACCCCAAATCCTAACGTCGATCCGTCCCTCGGTGGGCAAATCAACTTATAAAATTCATAACTTTCACTACCGGGATCCAAATTACGTGTTCTCAGACTTTATGGAAAGATAATTAAATTACCTAAATAAACTTAGTTGGGGCCCCTTCTGATTCTGCCATAAACTATCCCTACCAAGCCAATCTACAGAATATCAATTTTTTACGTCGGGTTCTCTGAACAGAGCACCAAAACTACCATAACTTTTGCTACGCAACTCCGAACAAGGTGATCTTGAGCTCTATGGAATCACGACAAAACCGGCTACAATAGTCTAGTTGGGAAATTCCCCTGATTAGGCCTCCTACTAGTCCTAATGTTCAGGTGAAGATCTATGTCCTAACAATCTGACAGACAGAAAACAGCGATGGTAAAACATGCATAACTTTTGATTGGCAACTCTAAAAAAATATTCTTTATCAACTTGGAAATCTTACAGAATTATCTACAACATTCATTTTGGGATGCATTTCTGATTCGGCTTCTAAAAAATTCAAATTGGCCAGACAAGACAATCTGCCAATTCACGTCAACCCTCGTGGACAGTCGCGGTAAAACTACCATAACTCCTAAACCGTACGTCAAAATCAGATGATCTCGGTGCCAAAAGAAAGATAAAGACGAGACCTACAACTTTCTAAGAGGTGATCAGGTCAGAAAATAAACGCAACACACCTAAATCTGACGAGCAACGGCGCACAACAGAGAGAGGTGGGGAGAGGCGGCGGCCACTAGGGGGAAAAAGGGGGAGGGGTGGGGCATTAGGGTTTTGGGGGGAACCCCCCTTGGCCGGCCACAAGAGGGGCCTCTCCTGGGCAGCAGCCCGCGGCTCAGGTTGTCGAACAAATGCGGAAAACCCCCTCTTCTATCCAGGTTTTTCTATTCCTTTTAAGCCCTCTTTCTCCTCCCGACTAGTTCTTCAATTTACCGAACCGAAACCGGGATATTACATAGACTCACTTTATAACGGTTATGAACCCACGACCAATATTAAAAGGAAGTCTAAACCCCTTTTATTATTGCCAAACTGGTCGAGTCATGAGACGACCAGTCATGGACACTACACAAACAGTTATACAGTTTTTGGTCATCCCCGACCAACAAACTAGTCAAGAGACATGGCGGGTTTTCATGTGACTAACGTGAGAGCGGTTATTGGCGCATCTGGTAACTTGCAATAATTGACTAAAAGATATGACGGTTCAAGACTCAACAGAGATGAATGTGCATAATAATATGGATCTATCTACACAGAATGTGACTGTTTTCTCTGTAAAAAACTGTCACATTTTAAAAGTTTATTTACAACTTCATTATACATAAATTACAGTAAATTATTTATGTAATTTTGGTTCTGGATCGCTGTAATTATTCTTAAAAGTCTTAATAACTCATATTTTCATTACATAATTCAAAATCTCATATGTACTTTGAGAGGTTGAGCAAAAACAAACACAAAAAAAATTATATACCAACAAAATACGGCAATATGGTGAACCCGTTATGTTCTTCCCATATACTTTGAGAGGTTGAGCAAAAACAAAGACAAAAAATAAAATTATATACCAACAAAATACAACAATGTGGTGAACCCGTTGTGTTCTGAATAAAAAGTCATAATAAATTTGAACTCAATTCATCAGATAGGAAAAAGTGCAAATCTTAGTATATCGGATGAATGAAAATTCAACTATTATAATTTTTTTTATAGCATATCAACAACACGAATCATGTCTCGCTTTGTGAATAAAGAGGAAAAGAAACTTTAATCGATCTCTTATGTTCAACAAAAGATTAAAGGGATGCATGCATAGTAAAGAGAGTTGAAGGGCTCAAGGAAAGAGTCTTTGCCGTTCTTCAGCTAGTTGTTCCATCCGACGACGTGCATTCTTTTTAGGATTGAAAAGTGAATATATAAAGCTTTATGTCTAAAGGTTATATCAATGTGTAACTTATAAGAAAGCGTCTAAAGGTTATTCTACACATGGTAAAGCATGCGTAAGTGATAAAAAAGTACATAAGTGATTGGAATGATGACTAACTAGTCGAGCGGTGAGCTAATCAAGATCAAAACAATAGCTATTAACACAAATCTTATAACACATCTAACGAGAAGAAAAAAAAAGTATATTCATGTTCGTCTTTATCACCACGAAACTGGCCTCTCTCCGGCCTGTTTTTCATTCCCCTCTTTTCCTTAACCATGGAGGATCCAGCTCCTCCAGATCATGAAGCCGAGCAGCACCATGGCAGGCCGAGGACGGCAGACAGCCTCCCAATTTCCAAAATCCGCCGCGCCCTTCGAAAATGCTGCGCCGGGGCGCGTCGTCTTGGCCAATGGGCGGGGCCTCCGTGTCCGCCTTGCCCCGCGCGCCGCGGTGCCGCTGCTCTCTTCGGGTGCATTCTTTCTCGCGCCCACTTCGTTCGCCCTGGGCGCCGTGTTCTCCTCCGCCGCCGTGCTACGCGCCCACTGGTCGATGTACGGCCTCCATTCCTGCATTGGCAAGCCCGGTACCCTACTGGCTTTTCCCCCCTGCCATTTCAGTGGAAACTGCAGACGTTATCAAAGTGATGAAACTTACATCTTGCTTGAAACCGTAGCTAATCCTGTAACTGAGCTACTTTTTATGGACATTGACCTGTAGTATCATTTGGGGAGAATTGGAGAAACCATCCTAAAGATGAGATTGGGGGAGTTCGTTTGCATATCATTATCAAGTCCCAACTTCTATTACGTTTGACTCAAGTACACTTGCAAGTCACAATAAATGACATTACAAGGGTGATATACTGATATCTTGTCATCACCTGAAATGGGTGATGTCTCAAATGTGGCTGCTGCTATCTTGCAGCTCAGAAACATGTGGTCAATTTGCCTGGCCTTGTTGGATTTTCTTTCTGTTATCCACATGAGCAGATAAGTCCAAGTGGTAGGCTGAGAGGTGTTGTGACACTGCACGCGATAAAGCTATGTAAACATACCTCGGAGCTGAGGTCTGAGGATCGGTTAACTGGGATCATGGATCAAAATCCCGGCCGGTAACCGGCGGTTACCGGTTTACCGGTCGGGTCCGGTAACGGAAAACCCGGCCGGTTTTTCCCGGTTTAGCAAATTCAAATTCTAGTTTTCAAATTTTGACTGGTTTTTAAACAAATTCAAACGAATTTCATTCGGTTTTTTCCGTAAATCCGAGAATCGCGCGGTAATCGCCGTTACGATATCGCCAGATCACCGTAAACCGGCGGTAACGAGATTTCTATCCTTGACTGGGATCACTAAATGGACTGTGTTCTTCTGAGCTCCCACTTGTCATCGCACGCTATTGTTAACACAAGGTGTGATTCTTCCCACGACCTTTATCTCTGCAAAAAAAAAGGTATTCGAAAATTTACTGAGACCATAAAATTTCATGTCGTTTCCGTAATCCGTCAGTTATTCTGGTTTTTCAGGTTTCAGCAAGGCTCTGGTGGGCTCAACAGTATAGGATTTGCAGTTATCAGAAAGGGATGATTAAAATTAAGATGCTATGCAATTGGTGATGGACTTGGTGGTCCAGAGCATTTGAATGATCCTTTGAAGGAGAACAATAATGGGCCTGTTTTGCATGGACTCAATGGATCCGGTGCTCCCTTTCGAACTGTTGGTGCCTAAATCACCCAGGAAACAGGAGATTTCTTTGTCAGCGATGCTGAGAGTGACCCAGACAAACCTACAGAGGGTTTCTCCTCAATCGATGAGGCTTTAAACGCTCTGCATGATGGAAAGGTGGGTGAAATAGGTACCTTAGAATATCTCACGCCTTTAGTTTTCATCTCTGTATTCAGTATCTTTGTATTCAGCATTTTAATGTGAAACTAATTTGCTGAAGATAAAATAGTCCTGTTCATGTAGTTCCTGGACATGGATCCTACATGATCAAGGCCAAATTGGATATCTTATCTTGAGATTCATCTTTTTCATGCACAGTGTACTAAATTACTCTTCAAAAATTCTGCAAAATTATATCAGTAGCGTGGCGTTGCACTATTCACTGCATTTTGTAGCTTGACTAGGTGAATCCCACTTACATAGTCTACCAGGGGGGAATCCAAGCCGTATTGTTAGTACATTTATGTAATGGCAAATTTGCTTAAGATTTTCGAAACGGTCAGGAATTATTTACATTTTTCTTTGCACATTTTCATGGAGCAAATCTATTTATTTAATACAAATGATAGGCTAAACAAATGAAATCCTGTGATTCTCACATTTCCATGTAGCAAGCCTATTTGCTTTCTTCAATATTCAGGACAGGACCTTGAATGCATAAATGTGTTATTATTGTTACCCTTGTACAGTTGACTTTAGCTACAAAGTTAACTGATCATTCTTCTCCAGTTTGTTATTGCTGTAGATGGTGAAAACGGTGATAATGAAGGGGATCTTGTCATGGCTGCTACTCTAGCGAACCTAGAGTAAATTGCATTCATGATCAGGAATGGTTCTGGGGATCATCTCAGTGGGCATGAAGGAAGAGGACCTAGCAAGATTGATGATTCCTATGATGTCTCCAATTACAGAAATCGAGGATATTTCAGCGGCTGCTTCCACAGTGACAGTGGTAACAATCTGCTGTAGCTTTTGCGAACACTAGATGATCCAGAATCAAGACAAATTTAAGCATTGTTTTCTATCTATTCAGGATGCTAGAGTGGGCATATCTACCGGTGTCTCAGCTGCAGACAGGGCAAAAACCATCCTTACTCTGGCCTCCCCTGATTCTAAGCCCAGTGATCTGAGAAGACCAGGCCATATATTCCCCCCTAAAGTACCGAAACAGAGGTGTACTGAAAAGAGCTGGGCACACTGAGGCATCCATCGATCTTGTTGCATTGGCTGGTCTGCGCCCTGTATCTGCCCAGGTAGAACCCAACGGGCTATTCTTTTGCAATTATGCGGCATCTGAATTTTTCATGGTCCATTTCGGATTCTTAGGAACAATGATGTGTTCGGAATCAGACGCAATGTCTGATCTTGTTATCCATTTCAGATTCTTCAGGGACATTGATGTGTTCATACGCAGTGTTCTGACAATGATCTTGCTACCCATTTCAGATGGCAGTGATACCAGTGCTGAAACAGATGGCTTTGCAACATGATGTTCCAATTGTTTTAATTGCTGATCTCATCCGGTTGGTATACCTTAAGGTGAAGCCTTTATGAACTTATAGCCTGTTTTATTCCGCTCTAAATTATGAGTAAATTTCATTAAACTACACGTACTTTGTGCAAACTACTACAAAACTCACGTTTAAGAGGTGGTTTCAAAAAGTGAAAAAAACTACATGTATTGGAAAATTGTATCAGAAAACTACACTTTACCCTTGTACAGTTGACTTTAGCTACAAAGTTAACTATTCATTCTTCTTCAGTTTGTTATTGCTGTAGATGATGAAAACGGTGATAATGCCATTACAATCACAAATTCCTTCTTTAATTTTGCCTGCTCGTACAAAGATTTATATTGCAGAGAATACCATCGAATTGCAGCAATCTTGATATATTAAAAAATTGGAAACAAGCGTAGTAACATTCATTGTTCATAGCCACCACCAATTACAAACTAAGAGCCTCGACCCCTGACCGAGGGAAAGAGGCAACACGCACACACACACACCACGACCTAATCTAAGAGGAGGTGAACTTGGTGACGGCCTTGGTGCCCTCAGAGACGGCGTGCTTGGCGAGCTCGCCGGGGAGGACGAGGCGCACCGAGGTCTGGATCTCGCGGGAGGTGATGGTGGGCTTCTTGTTGTAGCGGGCGAGGCGGGCGGCCTCCTGGGCGAGCTTCTCGAAGATGTCGTTGATAAAGGAGTTCATGATGGACATGGCCTTGGAGGAGACGCCGATGTCCGGGTGCACCTGCTTGAGCACCTTGAAGATGTAGATCTTGTACGTCTCCACGCTCTTCTTGGCCTTCTTCTTCCCTTTCTTGTCCACGCCGCCCTCCTTGGACGCCGGCAGCCGCTTCTCCGCCTTGGGCTTCTTGTCCGCCTTCGGGGCCTTCTCCGCCTTCTCCTCCGCCGGCTTCTTCTCGGCCGGCCTCTTCTCCGCCTTGGGCGCCATCACAGACGGATCGAGAGAAAAGTAGAAAAACTTGCTAGGGGCAGAGGAGAACAGAAGCGGCGGAAGGAAGTGAGAGCTGCTGCGATGTGATGCGGTGGGGAATTTCGGTTGGGGTGTTGGGAATTTATAGGAGGGTGCGGTGGGACGTGATTGGTGGAGAGGGGGAGGGCGCGGATCAGTGAGGTGGAGGGATCTGGGGCGTCGGACGGATGGGCGGTGAGGATTGCGACTCGCGTGGGCGTTTTTGGCGGTGAGTGGAAATTTTGGACGCCCAACCGGAGGCTGGTTGGGGGGCACATTTCAGTGATATGCATTGCAAGTTTGCAACGATGGGCGAAATGGCTTCAAGACCAAAACAACTCTACAAACACAAATGAGCTTGTACAAATTAATAGATTATGTATGACATGTGGACTATGCTCTTGGAGACTTGTAGGCTCGGTCAGTACCTGTAGGGATGGCGGGGATGAGAGCGTCGATGCCTTGGTGGTGACGATAGCCTTCGGTTTTTGATCTTTGCTCACCACAACGCTCGTGATATACCAGTTTGTTCTTGAAACTCGTAGCCTAGAACCCACAAGGGCTTGCCTGCTGAGTCCATTCATCTTTTTATTTAGCGCTAGGTGAATGGGACCGAAGCCATATGGTTGGTTTTGCGCCCCCGATCAGGGCGCGTGTGGGCGTTGCCCCTTGAATCTCAGAGGAGGTAGTTAGCCGAGATCAACCCAACATTCCCCCCTTTGATCGTAAGGCTAACATCATAAGCCCATTCTCAATAAAATAGCATACCAAGGTAATACGTCGCATGACCAATGAAGTGTCATACGACCACAGTACCTATAGTGTACTATCCCATCTTTGAAATGGATATTCATCATACTTAATGGGAGTTGGTTTGTTTTAAGGTCCTTTTATCTAAAATAAAAAGCTTTCCAATAGACCCATGCCGGCAACATGATCACGAAAAATATTAGGTGATAAGCCTTTAGTAAGCGGATCCGCAAGCATTGACTTAGTACTAATATGCTTGATACTATTTGTTTGATCCTGGATTCTACTTTCACAACATGGTACTTAATGTCAATATGTTTGGCAGCACCACTTGACTTGTTGTTACTCGCATAAAAGACTGCGAGTTCGTTATCATGGTATAAAGTGAGTGGTTTAGAAATGTTGTCTACCACTCTTAGTCCCAGAATGAGGTTCTTAAGCCATACAGCCTGCCCGGTAGTCTCATAACATGCCACAAACTCAGCTTGCATCGTTGAAGATGTCGTAAGGGTTTGTTTGGAGCTTTTCCACGAGATAGCTCCTCCAGCAAGTGTGAAGATATAACCTGATGTGAATTTCTTAGTATCAACACATCCCGCAAAATCTGAATCTGGATAACCAATAACTTCAAGGTTTTCAGAATTCTTATATGTAAGCATGAAATGTTTAGTAGCTTACATATAATGAAAGACTTTCTTAACGGCCTTCCAGTGGTCCGGTCTTGGATTTGACTGATATTTGCCAAGCATTCCGGTTACAAAAGCTAAATCAGGGTGTGTGCTTACTTGAGCATACATAATACTTCCGATAGCTGAAGCATAAGGAACCGACTTCATCTTATCAGTTTCATATTGGTTCCTTGGATATTAAAATGTCTCTAACTTATCGCCCTTAACAATAGGTGCAGGCGAGTCAGAGCACTTATGCATATTATATCTCTTTAGTACTCTGTCAATGTATGCCTTTTGAGATAAACCTAATACTCCTTTGGACCTATCTCGGTGAATCTCAATGTCAAGAACATAAGAGGCATCACCAATATCCTTTATATCAAAATTAGATGAAAGAAATCTCTTGGTCTCAAACAGTAAATCCTTATCACTGCTGGCCAATAAGATGTCATCCATATAAAGCACTAAGATGGTGAATTTGCTCCTCTTGAACTTAACATATATGCAGTTATCAACTTCATTTTCCTTAAATCCAAAATTCCTTATGACCTTATCGAATTTGAGGTACCACTGCCTCGACGCTTGCTCTAAGCCATAAATCGATTTCTTAAGTCGACATCCCGTATGCTTCTTGCCCTCCACGACAAAACCTTCCGGTTGAGCCATGAAAACGTTTTCTTGCAAGTCGCCATTAAGGAATGTTGTCTTAACATCCATCTGATGTAGCTCTAAATCATAATGAGCTACAAGTGCCATAACGATTCTGAATGAATCCTTGGTTGCGACAGGAGAAAAAGTATCATTATAGTCAATCCCCTCTCTTTGTGAGAAGCCTTTTGCTACGAGTCTTGGTTTGAACCTTTCGATATTTCCCTTAGAGTCATGTTTGGTTTTGTAGACCCATTTACAGCCTACTGTTTTGACTCCGTCAGGGATTTCTACTAAGTCACATACATCATTAGTGCTCATAGACTTTAGTTCATCCTTCATGGCATCAAGCCACTTAGAAGAATGTTCACTCATCATGGCCTCCTTATAAGAGGTGGGATCATCTACCTTCCCTATATTATTAATATCCTCATTCATATAAACAACATAATTATTTGGGATGGCAGACCTTCTCTCCCGCTGTGATCTTCTAATAGGTTCAACAGCTATTGCAGGAGACTGCTGAGGCTCATCATTAGGTGCGACATTATGAATTTTAGAGACCTCAACATTGGGTGTAACAACAGCATTTGGTACTGGAGGTGCAACCTCCTGAAGCACAGGAATAAAGGTCTCTAGGATAAGCGGTAAAGGAACATAATCCGCTTCTCTTCAATATCTATTTTCCTAGGCTCCAGGTCCTCGTCATTCTCTAAGAACACAGTGTGTCTTGTTTCTACAAACTTAGTTATCCTATCAGGACAGTAAAAACGATACCCTTTGGATCTTTCAGGGTACCTAATAAAAAGGCAACTTACTGTCTTAGGATCTAATTTTCCAATATGTGGATTAAATATCTTAGCTTCAGTACGACAACACCACACTCTTAAATATTTCAAACTCGGTTTTCTTCCTAGTCCATAATTCATAAGGTGTCTTAAGTACTGATTTACTGGGAACCCGATTAAGAATATGTGCGGCAGTTTTTAGTGCTTCCATCCACAAACTAGTTGGTAAACCAGAATAGCTAAACATGCTCCGTACCATATCCATAAGTGTACGGTTGCGTTTCTCGGCTACTCCATTCTGCTAAGGTTCACCTGGTGTAGAATACTGGGTAACAATGCTATTTTCCTGAAGGAACTTAGCGAAAGGGCCAGGAATTTGCCTATAAGAGGCATGTCTTCCATAATATTCTCCCTCACGGTCCGATCTTACCACTTTAATTCTTAGGTTGTGCTGATTTTCAACTTCAGCCTTAAATATCTTAAATTTGTTAAGTGACTCAGATCGGTCTTTAATGGGAAAGATATAACCATAACGGGAGAAATCATCAGTGAATGTGATGAAGGAATCAAAACAATCAACTGATGTCACAGGGAAAAGACCACAAATATCAGTATGAATTAATTCTAAAAGTCATGTGCTGCGAGTGGCTCCCTTCTTTATTTGTTTTACATATTTTCTTTTAATGCAATCAATGCAGTGGTCTGAGTCAGAGAAATCTAATGGGTGGAGAATTTCTTCCTTAATGAGACGCTCCATTCTCCCCTTCGAAATGTGGCCTAAACGACAGTGCCACAATTTCGATGAAGTCTCATCATTCTTTTAGCATCACACACATTCAAAGATACATGAGATTCAGTAAGGGAAAGCATATAGAGCTTGTTTTGCCTAAAAGCAAAACCAACATCATTTGAATTAAATGTAACAATGCATTTATTGTTACCAAAATTATATTTAAAACCATCATCGTCCAATAAAGAAATCGAAATCAAATTCCTCCTGATGGAAGGAACATAGACTACAGTATTGAGACGAAGTATGAAGCGCTATCTAAGACTAATGAAACAGATCCAACTAATTCAACTTCGGCTTCTTTTCCATCCGCAACTCTAATGCTTCGCTCCCCCTTTCTTACTGTTCTCACGGTAAGGAATCTCTGTAAAGAGTTGGTAACGTGCAAAGTTGCACCTGAGTCAATCCACCAAGAATTATCAGCATAAAGAGTTTCATCAACGAACATTATTGTATCATTACCCCTTTTGGCGAGTCACTTCAAAAAACCAACATAATCCATCTGGAAATGCCCTGGCTGCTTGTAGAAGTGACATTCATTCCCATTAAGTGCTCCAGCGGGAGCAACATAGGGCTTAGATGCATTGTGCGCCTTAGGCCCTGACTTATCTGAATTAGGGGAGAATTGCAGTTTTTTCTTGGATTTGTAGTCCCCTTGCAACTTCCTTTTGTTAGAGCCGCTAACTTGATGCACAAAATTTTTCTTTTCGGTTCTTATTCTCTCTTCCTCGTGGACACACATGGCGATTAAATCGCTCATGCTCTATTTTTCTTTTTGAGTATTGTAATTTATCTTAAATGCAGTGTACTCAGAAGGAAGAGAAGTCATAATAAAATGGACTAGGAAACCATCGGATATCTCCATGTCCTTGCCCTTGAGCTTTCTAGCCATATATGTCATCATCATGATATGTTCTCTTATGCTGCTGGACCCATCATACTTAGCGGATAAGAGCCTCTGGATTAAGGTACTGGCATAAACTTTAGTGGAGCCTTTGAATTTCTCCTCAATTGAAGCCAAGTACTCCTTAGCATTTTCGGAATCAGGGATTGCTCCCCTGATCCCAACTGAGATAGAGGTCTTCATGATCACTAGTGACAGGCGGTTGGACCGCTCCCATTTTTCAGCATTAGCATCGTAAGTTTTCTTTTTCTCATCATAATTATCCTCACCATCGGTAGGGGGAATGGGAGCGGGCACCCTTAATGCATAGTCAAGGTCCAAAACTCCAAGGACAACATGAATTCTTTCTTTCTAAGTGGGGAAATTGCTTCCTATAAGCTGCTCAATATTGTCGATTGTAGCGGCAACATTCGAAGCATTTATTGCTGAACATTAAAATACAGGGCGAAATTATAAATAACATAAAAATGTATTAAAAGAAAGTCTAAATCCCTTTTATTACGGCAAAACTGGTCGTAAACCAGTTTGAGTCATAATACGACCAGTCATGGACAATATACGACCAATTATACGGTTTTGGATCATCCCCAACCAGCAAACTGGTAAGGAGATATGAAAGTTTTCCACGTGATTAACGTGAGAGTGGCCATTGGTGCATCTGGCAACTTACGACAGTTGGCTAAGAGATGTGACGATTGACTCAAAAGAGGAACATGCATGAAGATATAAGTCGCATTTAGCGGCATTAACTGTCACCCCCTTGAATAGCTATAAAGAGGGTATCCCATGTATTCTGTAATATATCCCATATTCTGATAACTCCATAATTCATATTCATAATCTCATTGTATTTTCATTCAAACACTTAGTGTGTTCACAGCAATAAAGATCTTCGTCTAGATTGTGATTTCATATTATTTTACCGATAAGCTCGATAAGGGACCCCATGTCTCGATCATCAATAGTTGGCACTAGAATGAGGGCACCATTAGCTCAAAGATCATTTATATGATGTTCTTGCGTCCTTACCAATAGACGGGGAGAACATCTTCGATCTTGTCGACTACGCCAACCTCATGGACGAAGACAACATCCCTAGGGAGGCATGCAAATGTGATTTCTACCTCGAGTACATTCCCAAGGGAGAATCTTCGCCGCCCTCAACCCAACCCATTGGGAGTGAGACGGCGAGGATGCTACTGCTGCCCCCAAGCAACTCCAAGGGCGAGTATATTCCCACTTCGGTCTCAATTGGAGAGACAAGTCGCCACGATACCAATACCGTGGCGACTTATGATGATCTCGTTGATGGTGTCAATGTTGAGGTTATAGAGGAATCATCTCCAGAACATCTACTCTGAGATCTCGACTACTACCCCTCATTTGATGAGGATGGAACGTTCTCACCCTCCATCTGCTCCTAGTTTCGTGCATGCATAGTCGTCAACGAGACCAACGAACAATGAGTGATACATGAGCGACGTGACGTCTAGGGACAGGTCAAATGTTTGGCGCAAGAACAACACAACAATCAACTTCTCACCACCAAACAGAAGACAATGGAGTAGGCTCGTCGCCAGTACCACAACAGTGCGCGGGGGACGTCCAGAAGGCCTATCACCAACGTGAGTGGTGACCAGCGTTTGCCAACTACGCCACAAGCCGCCCCAAGGACAACGATAAGGGAATTAAATATTGTATCATCACCTTCGCAGGTAGAGACTCCCATTGACCAGGTTCGCGTACTTTCAAGTGCTATTGATAACCATCAGATGGGATAAAACAATGAACAGAACCTTCTAATCATTCGTTCATTGGTTGCTGACTTACAAGAGGCTGCTGCAGAAGTACATAGCCTTTCACGATCATCAAGATCCCAGAGCAACTCTAGGGCAGACCACTCGGCCTCTAGACATTGCCGTCATGGCCACAACCTTTGTCAAGAAGACGATCCACCTTGGAGGAACATGTTTGACATAATAGGCCCAAGTGAGCACTCTAACCGTGGTCATAGAAGACCTCGTTCTCCTGATAATTATGATGAAGGTCATAACGTCCGATCACTATTTGGGCCATATACAGGGTACAAGGCTTTCTCACTCGGGCTAAGAGAAGTTACCTGGCCTGAAAAGTTCAAGCCATGACAATTGGAAAGCTTTGATGGGACACATAATCCATCAGAATTTCTCCATATCTACACTATCGTCGTCCAGGTTGCGGGCGATGACGAAAAGGCAATGGCAAATTACTTACCCACTATGTTAAAAAGATTTGCTCAGACATGGTTATTTAACCAACCAGAAAGTTTTCTTTTTAGTTGGGAAAAATTATGTCATGCTATTATAAACAATTTTAAAAGCTGTTACACTAAACCCAAAAAAGAGGATGATTTACATCGTCGGTTTATAAAAAGGTTTGTAGAAGTACGCAATACTATTCCCAACATTACTAACGATTATGTTATTCAAGCATTTAAACAGGCGATACGGCATAAGAGGTTCACAAAAGACCTAAACACCCACCCTCTAAGAACCATATCAGTGTTATTTGACATGGTTGATTGTTACTCTGATGCAAATGAAGCAATGGAGTGGTACCGTATGGTCGAAAAGCGTCATACACTACCACAACCAGGCATGGAAGGTTCCAATAAGAAAGTGTTCAAGAAACTGACCAGATCTGATGACCACAAAAGCAAGGCTAAGAAGAAGAATAAAATAAGGTCTGCACTAAGGGAGGTTGCTGTTGTAGAGCAGCACCCGACCTACAACAAGGGCAAGGGTCCATGGAGGAAGCCGGTCGGTCATCCAAACGTCCTATCTGTATCCAAGGGCTCTAGCACGACCAGCGAAAATAGCCATTGTTGCCTGCTTCACAGCGTGCCTTGTCGTGATTTGCGTAACCACCACACCTGGTAGAAATGCATGAATAACTTATACTCAAGTAAAGGGCAAATGCCTATAATACCCGAAAGTGGTGGTCCTAATAACACCAAAGATGCTAACAGAGATTATCAAATGGCATACCAAAAGCCCAACAACCACGTTAACCTCATCTTCGGAGGGACTGTTGCCTATCCATCAAAAATCCAGTTTAAATCCACATGGAGGGAGGTCAACAACGTCAATACTCGACTAGGGAAGCCAAGTTACCCGAAGTGGTCGGACGTGGTCTCGACCTTCAACAAAAGTGACTGTCCAAAAGGTATATCTACACCTTGTAAGCTTCCACTAGTTTCTCCTATAATAAGTAATACCTCGTTCTAAAATAAAAAATAGTTACAAATACTTATGTTGTAGGAAGTCGTGGATGATATTGCAACCAATAAGTCCGACAGTCACTAGAGAAATGGCTGCATTGACCAATCTTTTCTTCTCTAGTGTCAGCTTCAAGGAAGTATTCTCATTCTTCATGTCCTAAGCAGACCATGTCAGAGGAGGACTTCCGGTGTATTTAAGACGGCTACCTCTAGGGATTTCGAAGTAAAACCACTCTTTCTGGTCGTCACGCCATGTATCTTTGATAGGAAGGGGAGGAAATTTTTTTGTCATTTGATCGTGGAGCTTGAAATACATGCTACCACAGTTCCCCTAACCTCTATTGTTACAGGTAAAATGATAGAAGTGGTGAAATAGACAAACAAATGGGGGAATGACAAGGAGAGCTTCGCAACGATGCGAAAAGATACTAAGTATCAAAATAGAATTTGGGAGTTCTATCCTAAAGTAGTCTAAGATGTCTGCTAAGAAAGAACTCACTCTCTGTCAAGCAAGAATCTAATTTCACAAAAGAAGCAAAGAGGATAATCCGACCTCCTTCTGGAATTAGGGTCGTTTTGCTGCCGCAAGGACTCCATTTGATCAGACCCCTAGGTGGGAGATATCATTGGTTCTCCAGCTCTTGAATCTTGCTCTCGGAGAGGGATGAAACACCCAAAATCTCCATGATCAATATCAAACAGAGATTTTGAAGAAGAGAGTTGGAGACGAAAAGACTCAAAGGCGGGAAGCTTGAAGACGAAGATTGCAATGAGAGTAGAGTAAATGTGAAGGTAAAAAAATAAGTATTTTATCCTTTTTACCACAGATTTTTCACCCACTCGGCGCAACCTTCGAATATAGTTTTTTTTAAAAAAAAACATGATTCTTTTCCTCTCTCCCACATTCTCATTAAATGTCTGGAATAATTGTGCCTGAGAAAATCTTCTTGATGCATGTTTCAAGGTAAGAAAGCCTTAAGTAAATATTTTTTATTTTCTTAAGCGTTTCGAGGCTAGCTGCCGAGGATTCTTGATCATGTCACATTTTCGGTCAAAGTTAAAGTCTCTGTGAAAGTAGACCCATTTTATAATGTTTATGAACCCACGGTCGGTATTAAAAGGAAGTATAAATCCCTTTTATTATGATCAAACTGGTCGAGTCATGAGACGACCAGTCATAGACACTTCACAAACAACTATTTAGTTTTTTGTCATCCCCGACCAACAAACTGGTCGAGAGAGATGGTGGGTTTTCATGTGACTAACGTGAGAGCGGTTATTGGCGAATCTGATAACTTACAATAATTGGCTAAGAGATGTGATGGTTCAAGACTCAATTGAGGAACGTGCATGAAAATATTAGGTGTCTTTAGGGGCATTAAATGTCACCCTCAATAGCTATAAAGGGGTAACCCTGTATTCTATAATATAACTCCATATTCCGATAACTCTATAATCTCATTGTATTCTCATACAAATACTCAGTGTGTCCACAACAATAAAGATCTTCGTTTATATTGTGTTGTTATATTATTTTTTCGTTAAACTCGACAGTGTCTCCATCATCAACATAGACTAAAGAGCTATGCTTGTTTCATAGGATAACGTTGTCATGGGATCACGTCGATAACACGGACGGACTTGTAGCTGGTATCATTTGTCTGGTCTCTCGAGAATTCATGCATACAGATGCAAACCTTTGTCAGTGTAGAGTAGAAGAATCACCACCTCACAAGCACGGTTCATGCTGCTCTCTTGAATTCAGATGGTTACAAACTCAGAAAAACGTCCTGCATTATATTTGCACACGGGTGTTGATTCTATTGTTACATGTTCAATTATACATGCCGATGTTAATGGCTCGGCAAAGGTATATTCACGTTCGTCTTTATCACCACGATGCTGGCCTCTCTCCGGCCTGTTTTTCATTCCCCTCTTTTCCTTAACCATGGAGGATCCAGCTCCTCCAGATTGTGAAGCCGAGCAGCACCATGGCGGGCCGAGGACGGCAGACAGCCTCCCAATTTCCAAAATCCGCCGCGCCCTTCGAAAATGCTGCACCGGGGCGCGTCGTCTTGGCCAATGGGCGGGGCCTCCGTGTCCGCCTTGCCCTGCGCGCCGCGGTGCCGCTGCTCTCTTCGGGCGCATTCTTTCTCGCGCCCCTATTTCAATGAGATGGTGAAAACGGTGATAATGAAGGGGATCTTGTCATGGCTGCTACTCTAGCGAACCTATAGTCAATTGCATTCATGATCAGGAATGGTTCTGGGATCATCTCAGTGGGCATGAAGGAAGAGGACCTAGCAAGATTGATGATTCCTATGATGTCTCCAATTACAGAAATCGAGGATATTTCAGCGGCTGCTTCCACAGTGACAGACTGACAGTGGTAACAATCTGCTGTAGCGTTTGCGAACACTAGATGATCCAGAATCAAGACAAATTTAAGCACTGTTTTCTATCTATTCAGGATGCTAGAGTGGGCATATCTACCGGTGTCTCAGCTGCAGACAGGGCAAAAACCATCCTTACTCTGGCCTCCCCTGATTCTAAGCCCGGTGATCTGAGAAGACCAGGCCATATATTCCCCCTAAAGTACCGAAACAGAGGTATACTGAAAAGAGCTGGGCACACTGAGGCATCCGTCGATCTTGTTGCATTGGCTGGTCTGCGCCCTGTATCTGCCCAGGTAGAACACAACGCGCTATTCTTTTGCAATTATGCGGCATCTGAATTTTTCATGGTCCATTTCGGATTCTTAGGAACAATGATGTGTTCGGAATCAGACGCAAGTGTTCGGAATCAGACGCAATGTCTGATCTTGCTATCCATTTCAGATTCTTCAGGGACAATGATGTGTTCATACGCAGTGTTCTGACAATGATCTTGCTACCCATTTCAGATTCTGAGGGACGTCGGCGTGCGCACGATGCGGTTGATGACCAACAACCCGTCCAAGTTCGTCGGGCTCAAGCGCCACGGGCTCGCCGTCGTGGGGAGGGTTCCCGCGATATCGCCAATCACGAAGGAGAACCATGGGACAACCTCCCAACCTACCCGGCAGCCTGCCCGGAAGAATTCGTCAATCCGGAAGACGCCGCCGCGAACACAGACGAAGACGTCCACAACTAATGCCATTACAATCACAAATTCCTTCTTTAATTTTGCCTCCTCGTACAAAGATTTATATTGCAGAGAATACCATCGAATTGCAGCAATCTTGATATATTGACAAATTGGAAACGACCGTAGTAACATTCATTGTTCGTAGCCAGCACCGATTACAAACTAAGAGCCTCGATCCCTGACGAGGGAAGAGGCAACACACACACACAAACCCCGACCTAATCTAAGAGGAGGTGAACTTGGTGACGGCCTTGGTGCCCTCAGAGACGGCGTGCTTGGCGAGCTCGCCGGGGAGGACGAGGCGCACCGAGGTCTGGATCTCGCGGGAGGTGATGGTGGGCTTCTTGTTGTAGCGGGCGAGGCGGGCGGCCTCCTGGGCGAGCTTCTCGAAGATGTCGTTGATGAAGGAGTTCATGATGGACATGGCCTTGGAGGAGACGCCGATGTCCGGGTGCACCTGCTTGAGCACCTTGAAGATGTAGATCTTGTACGTCTCCACGCTCTTCTTGGCCTTCTTCTTCCCTTTCTTGTCCGCGCCGCCCTCCTTGGACGCCGGCAGCCGCTTCTCCGCCTTGGGCTTCTTGTCCGCCTTCGGGGCCTTCTCTGCCTTCTCCTCCGCCGGCTTCTTTTCGGCCGGCCTCTTCTCCGCCTTGGGCGCCATCAAGTACGGATCGAGAGAAAAGTAGGAAAACTTGCTAGGGGCAGAGGAGAATAGAAGCGGCGGAAGGAAGAGAGAGCTACTGCGATGTGACGCGGTGGGGAATTTGTGTTGGGGTGTGGGGAATTTATAGGTGGGTGCGGTGGGACGTGATTGGTGGAGAGGGGAAGGGCGCGGATCAGTGCGGTGGAGGGATCTGGGGCGTCGGACGGATGGGCGGTGAGGATTGCGACTCGCGTGGGCGTTTTTGGCGGTGCGTGGAAATTTTGGACGCCCAACCGGAGGCGGGTTGGGGGGCACGTTTCAGTGATATGCATTGCAAGTTTGCAACGATGGGCGAAATGGCTTCAAGACCAAAACAACTCTACAAACACAAATGGGCCTGTACAAATTAATAGATTATGTATGAACAAATAACTCTACCGTTATTAATCCCTGCACTGGCCTACCATTGGCGGTGTTTGCTAAAAACAAGTGGAGTATTTTATTCGGTCTTGCATAACAGACATTTCAAGATATTTACTAGTAAGTTGTTGATGCATTGCAATATAACCGCAAAAAAGAGTGATACATATCAGTTGATGTGATCATAAATCGCATAATAAATATTATTATTTTCACACACAAATAAACATAAATATTAATTTCGTCTTTTGCATCACCTGCTACTACTACTACCTGTAAATTAAAATTTTGAGCTTATGGATTGTTTACCTTTAGAAGTTGATGTTGATGCCGACTTCCCTCTCTGATAGACTGCCTATTTTCAGCACTTGCTAGCTGGCAAGGAAGAGGGTTACGCGTCGACGGCCACCATCTTCCACCCTAAATCCAAGCCGGAACTCGGTTCTCACGGCCATTGGCCTCTGCAGCCCTCACCAGGCACATTGCAATGAGAAGGAGGTGGTGTCACAGTGGTAAGAGAGGAGGAGATGCTTGCTTGGTCGACGCAGAGCAGGAAGCAATGGCGGAGCAGGGGAGGATTAGGATGAAGAGAACACGATGCGGTGAACTCGAGAAATCGACGCAACGAGGAAACTGAGGCAAAGGGAGGCTGAGGCGGTCTGGCAGCAACGACCCGGGGAAGCACGGGTGGCTCACTGTGGGGGAGGCGACTAGGTGAGGGAGAGAGGCAATTGTCGGATCAAAGATAACCGACTAGAGGGGGTGAATATGAGGTGATTAAAATTCTTTAACTAATTAACAATTTAGACCAAAGCCCCAAGTGTATTCGATATGGCCAAAAGTTCTCAACTAGAGGCAGGTGAGGACGTATTTATAACCCCCACCCACAAAACTAGCCGTTTGAACAAGAATCCTGAAAAATTCAGGATTTTCGGTAATACCGTCATTCAAGACCGGTATTACCGCAGTCGAGAATCAACGGTTGACTGTTGTACATTTAATGCGTCTGATATAGTTGTTACGAAAAAGTTGTGGTACTACCATCAACTACAAACTGGTATTAGCTCACTGCGGTAATACCGCTCGGCTATATTGGTATTACCGATTTCCAAAGGATCAAAAATCACAAGAATAACACCCTCTTCGAAAAAGTTGTACCGCCAAGTAAAACTCGGTATTACCGTCGTACGGTAATACCGCTCAAGAGCTACGGTCATACCGTTCTCATATTTCAAGAAGAACTCCCAAAAATATGTTCTCTAGAGAAAAAAAAACATACTGCAAACCGACTTCGGTACTATCGACTTGCGGTAATACCACTCATTACTTGCAGTCATACCGATTTTGGTATATCGAGAAACTCTTCCAAAAACACATTCTCTGAAGGAAAAAATATCGTCGGCTGATTTTGGGTATTACCAACCTACGGTAATACCGCTCATCACTTGCGGTCATACCAGATTTTGGATTTCAAAAAAGTCTCGCAAAAACATACTCTTTGGAAAATTCATACCGCCAACTGGATTTCAGTATTACCAACTTGTGGTAATACCGCTCATCACTTGCGGTCATACCAGATTTTATGTGCATTTTTCCAAAGGCAAGAACAAATACAATGCATGACTTTTAGTTGATTAAGATAGCACATAAATGAATCCTCAAGCTACTGGCTATGATTCCTCTTTATAGTATGACATCTAGCCTATAAATTTGGTCTTTTTCTCCAAACACTGAGACCGGTCAAATACTATAAAATGATCCTTAGATACTATTATACTTTTGCTTGAGTCAAGTTGGTCTTTGTCACCTTTGCATTGCTATTTTCATGTCATCATCCGATCTTTGGGACTTAACCTTAATAGCATCTTAACTCATAAGTTAGTCCCTTAATACGTTGTTGTTGTTAATTACCAAAACTAATATTAGGGGTCTAGATACTTTCAGCAGTGAGTGGTGGGGAGAGGTAGAGGACAGTGAGGAGGTACTCCCATGGGGAGGAATCGACGAGAGGATTACCGGAGGAGAAACGGCGTCGACGGAGGCCGATTCGGCCGGAGTTGGGGAAGATGACCGGGGCGCTGTAAGATCGAGGAAACTGACTAGAGGGGTGAATATACGGTTTTAAAAATCTTTTGGCTAAAACCGATTTCTAATGCGGAAGAGTAAGTTAAATCAGTTTTGCACAATTAAGGTCTAAAAGAACTAGTATCACTAAGTTCACCAACAATATAAGACTATATCAATGATAGCAAATATACAAAGACATGAAAGTAGATTAATTTTAGGAATGTAAATTGCATAAGGTAAATCACTAGAGAGCAATCCACAAAGACACAATGACTTTTTACCGTGGTGTTCGGAGACATGCCAGTCTCCCCTAATCCACGTTGAGGTAAGCCTAAACTAATTGGATCAGCTCTATGAATTAAGTCAAACACCTCAATTCCACTAGTGGTAGCTCTTTCCCGCTCCGGGTAGGTGTGCTCCAACCATAACAACACGTTGGGCCTCTTCACAATCTTCTTTGAAGAGATCACCGGACACGACGCCTCCAGTGCCGTCTAGGAGTCGGCAAACTCCAAGAGTAATAAGTCAAACACATTGCTTGACTCTCACCACGTGCAACGAATGCACAAGCTTAAGTGGATACAAAATCCAACTCTAGATGCAACACATGCAACTACAGACCTCTCTGCTTGCTCACAAGGTGCAATACATGCACAATTGAGAGGAGGGGCTCACTACTAGCTCAATAGAATGAAATAAAGTATCAAAGGTTATTTCACAACCAGCCAAGGGGGTATTTATAGCCCCCACCACCGAAACTAGTCGTTACGACCACTTTCTTGGAAAAATCAGGAGCCGTTGAAAACCCGGTACTACTGATCTTCGGCTCAACAGTCGGAACAGTAGCATTTAATGCTCTAAACTAGCCATTACACATAAAGTTGTGGTACTACCGCCAACTATAAATGGGTACTACCGCATCGCGGTCATACCGCTCGGCTAGAACGGAGCTTCCGTTTTCCAGAGCTCAATAATTCTCAAAAACACCTTCTCTAAAAAGCTTTGTACCGCTATGTAAATATCGGTACTACCGCACTCCGGTAGTACCGCTCAAGAGAATACGGTCATACCCATTCAAGGGAGATCAAAACTCTCAAACACACGCTCTCTGTAATATACGTACCACCATATAAATATCAGTACTACCTAATTGCGGTAGTACCGCAGCTGAAGTGCGGTCGTTCCGATTTTTAGAGAGTATCAAACCACTCGAAAACACACTCTTTGTATTTTACGTATTGTCATACATTTTTTGGAACTACCGACCTGCGGTAGTACCGCAGTTCAAATGCAGTCGTTCCAATTATCAGAGAGATTCAAAACATCCAAAAAAAACATGCTCTCTGGAAAATATGTACGGCTAAACAAATATCGGTACTACCGACTTGCAGTAGTACCGCTTATCAACAGCGGTCATAGTGTTTTTCAAAAGCTCAAATCAAAGCAATTCATGAACCCTAACAATTTACAAAACACATTTGTAAACTTAGATCATGCAACAAGGAGTAGTTACATGGACTTCAACCATTTGCAAAACATATTTGCAAAGTATAGTCACATGCTACAAGGATTAAATGCATGAGTCTCGACTATTTGCAAAACACATTCGCAAATACTAGCATAATGCCATGGTGAGCTAGAGTAACCGAGATTGAGCTATCAACACATGGTGAGACTCAAGTTACTAGGCAAGACCACTCTTAATAGTATAGCAACCTATACCATCAATCCACTCTCCCAACCAAACACTGAGACCGGTAAAAAACTAGGAACACATCTTTAGCTCTAACTAGTCATACCTTTGCCTTGTACATCCTCTTGAAGTTTGATGACGCGCATCTTCAATTCAAATCCGGGTTATTGACTTGAATATCATCAACGTATGATGATCTTTTTCACTTCAGGATCTTGTCTTGATGCCCATCAACACATGATGACACCCTTCATCCCAAATATTGACTTGAATATCATCAACACATGATAATCTTCTTCACGTGCCCTCCATCAACACACGATAGGTCTTCTCTTAACTTGATGATCAACTCATAATCATCTACTCATCGAGATCTGAATATGCATCAACACATGATGCATCCTTCACTTGATTTGATGACAATCAACTCATGATGTCATCCCAAGTCATCGTCATCATGGAATTCAACCTATTTCACCAATTCATGGAAAATGTTAGTTCCACAATGTGATTGTTATTAATTACCACAATATACCATTAACTCATAATGGCGGATCAAGATACTTCAATCTTTCCCTCTTTAGTAATTGATGACAACCATCATAATTAAAAATAATTGAATATAAGAACATATGAGTATATATGAACTACATAAGTTTTATATACTCAATGGTGTGTTTCAAAGTAGAGATCCTAAGTATTTGTGGATAAATAGATATGGATCAATACTAATAAAACCACAAAACATAGAGTGAACTCCTCCTAAATGTGTGCATACATGAATATGTAAAAAGAACATATGCATATATTCAAGTTAGACTTTTGATGGAATTCAATCTATATTTTGGATCCAAGGAATGCAACAAGATATAAGAATTTGATGTCAAATATATACCTCTTTGATTTCACTTTTTTATCCAAATAAGACTACACGATAGATATATCAATAGAAATATTAGTCTCACATATGGATTTATCATTAATCACTAAAATACTCAATTAACTCATAATGGCGGGTCTAGATTCTTCAGGCGCGAGCTCCCGTGGTGGAATCCCAAAATTGATGGAGGGAGTCTTGTCCATGAGGTTGTGGAACGCGACGTGACGCAGTGGTTTGGGGGAGGAGCTCGACGGTAAGGGCGGAACGACGGTGGTGTGATGGCGGTGTGTTCCTTCGTGGATGCGCTCGGTGAAAGAGAGGGAGAGGAGGGGGGATGGCAGGGAGGGGGCGAGGCGGTTCGGTGCTGGCCTTAAATAGGCAGAAGGGGATGGGAAGCTGGTGGCCAGGCGGGACGTGCGACGAGACCTCGTCCACAACCAATACATCCCCACCTCATTGACGAGGCCACCAAGATGTGGCTCAAGTCGCGGGAGCGTAGGCTCTACACCAACCGTGCGGCCTCCCCCGGCGACGACCACCACCGCGTCTACACCTCGCACACCTTCTCCCACCCGTCCACCTTCGACACACTCGCTATCGACTCGGCCTTCCGAGAGGAGATCCGCGAGGACCTACTTCTGGTGTGACCACTAGTGGAGCGTTATCGTCAGAGATCGGACGTGGGTGTGGAGATGGAAGACGTGGGGATCGAGTAGAAGGAGGGGAGCCTGACGACGCACGTGGGATGGGACGGGGCGATTGCCCTTATTGCGTGGGTGTAAACTCCAATCTTTATTAGTTAAGATTAGATGGTACATACTCCTATGTAAATAATTAGCAAATTACACATGAGATCCCAAAATTGTACATATCTTTCACTTAAGCACCCCTTAATTTCTTAATCGGCTCGCATGCGAAGTTATGTGGAACAACTGAACGCATTTTTTTATTCTCAAAACATAACGCCAAACTTTTCTGTTTGACAATGCTAAGTGTAACTTATGTGCAGGGTATTGATAATTTAATACTGTTTTTTTTAATAAGATACACAAAGAACAAAAAGGGGTCGCCCCAAAAAAAATTGGCGTCGCCCGGGCTCGAACCGGAGACCTTCAGTGTGTTAGACTGACGTGATAACCAACTACACCACGACACCGCCACTGATTCGCTAGAACTCACAATCATATGACTAGTTTGGTCAGGCCCATGGCCATATAAACGAGAATTTGTTCTGTTTTGTTCTTTTGTTGAGTTGATTCGGCATTTTGTTCCTTCCTCTCCTGGCCCTTCGAATGACTCAACTGCATCGTGTGAATACGAATGATAGGGTAAATCAAAATTCAAAACGAACAGCAAAATGCCATTATCGATAGCTGCCGAGCAAAAAAGCTTTCTTTAATTCTACTCTTGAAGTCCCAGTTAGCCTTTTTCGATCAAATTTTCCGTTCGCAAGGGCCATCTGTGATATCTGCCCTTCACAGACGGTTCTTGGTTGGAATCGTCTGTGATATCTGCTTTTCACAGACGGTTTTTGTTAAAAACCGTCTGTGATAACCGCCTGTTATCACATACATAAAATTTCAAACGGTTCAAAAACCGTCTGTGATGAGCTTTTTATGTAGTAGTGTTATAAGTTCTGATTCTTCAATTTTGCCTCTTAGAGTACAAGAGATTTCAGTTTTTCTCCATAACTAATTCCTCGATTTTACTTGTTCATTGCATATCTTCCATACTTCTGAAACATTGAGAGCTCAGCTGATAGTATAAATGCATGTTGTCCCTTTTAAAAAACAATTGAGATCAATTATCATGTACATCCTTGAGTAACACTGTAACAGTATCTTTTTGCGGGCTATTATAACAGTAATTATAGTGGATATTTTACATTTTGTTTCATTTTTTCAAAGGAAAAAAAAATCCATAACCACCCACAAATAACTTTTACAATTTGCCCCTATATCTCATTTTGGTTTACTTTGCCCCCCTCTCCCCCAATGATTTTAATACTTATTTAAGTGATTTCAATACTTGCTTCAATGATCTAAGTAATTTCGCTATTTGTAATATACAATTTCAGAATTAAAACATTAGTAATGAAATGGTGTATTATGGCTACTGAAATCACCAAATAATTGAAAATATGTATTAGCATTATTGAAACAAGTGCTAAAGATAATAAAAAACCACCAAAAATAGTATACGATAATTATATATGGGGCAAATTGGAAAAATAGGTGACTTATGGGGGTGTTTATGATTTCCCCCTTTTTTCCAAATAATGTTGACTATATTTAGTAAATGGCACACGTGCAATTATGCAAACTAGATATGGGGCAAATTGGGAAAATAGGTGACTCATAGGGGTGTTTATGGATTTTCCCTTTTTTTCCAAATAATGTTTACTGTATTTAGGAAATGGCACACTTGCAAGTATGCGAACTATTGACCTACCTTTTGTCTCTTGAAACAAATATTCATGTTGTTTCATATCAAACCAATCTAGGTCGTGTGTTATTGGAGACTTATTTTCCAAGTATGTTTGATAACTCAAGGGTCGAATCGTTTTTCAAATTATAACTCATGTGAACGATAAAGGATCACATAGCGAAGTGGATATGGCATTAGATTCCGAATCTAAAAGTCGTGGGTTTGAATCCCACTATGATCAATATTAGTTCTGTGTTCTTGTTGTTGCTTTTCTTTTTCTGGTATATCCATTCCGTGTTCATGGTTTACTGGTGGTTTTATATGGTGTTTGGTCCCCAGCTTCCTTCTGGCCTCCAGGATGAGAATTTTTTTGAAATAATATTATTTTAAAAAAATTATAAAAATAAATAGTCAATTTGTTTTACAAGTAGCATGTCACCATTCTAAATAGCGACAGTAGCCTAGACAGTGGCGATAGGGGTTTCAATAGTACAAAGAGGTCTTTGTCGCCAATTGAAATGACGACAGATGCTTCTATAGTATAGAGAGGTCTCTATCGCTAGTCGATAGGGACCTCTGCACTATTTTTTACTGACTATTTTTGAGCACATATTTTATGGATAAATCACAATGATATTACAAAACATTCAGCACAACGTCATGACATCTTTTGTTGACAAATCACAATGATATTACATAACATTCAGCACAACGTCGTCACATATTTTGTAGACAAATCACACTGACATTACAAACCGTTCACCACAACGTAATCACCTAATTTTTTGACAAATCAATGTGATATTACAAAATCATTGTGCACCACATATTTCAACAGGACGAATCTTTCACGTGGCCATGACCTCAGCGTCTGCCATGTGGACCGCCTCGAGTAGGGCAGTCGGATAAGGTCCCCGTGGCGACGTCCGGACTGCCGAAGTTTTCTTCGTCCTATGGATTTCTTGTAAGGTATTTCTTGAAGGTATGCACAGACTCCCTACAAATAGAGCACTTCTTCGTACGACACCTGGCTTTTGCTTCGTCTATATCATTCCTGATGCACCGTACCTATCGCCGGCCAACCTTTCCCTTCAGCCTAGCAATGTATGTGGTCCAGATAAGTTGCTCCCAAATTAGATGACTAATGAAATGACCAACCACACCGTAACTGTACATCTCTACACTCCAGGTTTGTATCACCTTGTCCTTGTTGAAATAGTCAGAGAGGTACTGTTCGGGATGTTGTGTCACCGTCGAACATACGACTATGACATGGGGGCAGGGCCCATGCATAAGAAGAGACTTGTTGCAAGTGCATACACAACTAGCACGAGGTAGCGTGCACTCGTGGGTGATCCTCTTGCGGTTCGTCCCGCGACGTCCTTTATCCTTGCACAGTATCTTGAAGAGAAGCTCCCTTATACTCATCTTGAATGCTCAGTGCATCTCACCCTTATTGCCCTCCTCCTCCATGTACTTGGTGATCATGGCAAAGTAGAGTACTTTGTCATTTTCCATGGCGAGCGACGCGTTGTTGCTTCTGTCAACAAAATAATTTGTGGTACTGCGGAGAATTGCCTCCACAATACCAACCAAAGGGAGGCACCTTGCGCCGCGCATAACCCAATTGTACATCTCAGCTAGATTAGTTGTCATGATATCATATCGAGCACCACCTCTGTCATGTAGCAGCAACCACTTCTCCTTAGGGATAGCAATGGAGCCCATTCCCCGTTCCCCGACGGGGAATTCACCCATTAGGGCCCGGGGTTGGGGCTATTTCTTCCCCCACAGGGATGCTAATATGCAAATACAATTTCCCATTGGGTGAAGTGGGGACGGGGCCATTCCCCTACTCCCTATCCCCGCTACCCACATGAGCCCCTGATAACTCTATGACATGTGGGTCACTAGATTTCCTCTGTTGCTTCTTTTTGGACAAAGACTTGCATGCATACTTCTTCTAGTACAGCTACACCATACTGTATTCTTGTAAGATGATAACTTGAGACTTATAAACTTCGGTTTCATGTTTTGCAAATCAAATTCTTCATGAATTTGCTGTTAAGATAAAAAGCCACTCAACCCTCTTATTCTGTAGTTAATCCAGAAGGGTTAGACTTAGGGTCCATGAGCCCATGACCATGTTTGTTGCATCTATGTTGTTTGATAGGAATATTTATACTGGTGAAGTTGCAAAAAGCAAAAAGGACGAAGAATAGAAGACAACTCGTGCTGCAATCAAGATAATTTTATGTAATTATTGTATCTGTGTAGGAGAGGTTGGGGATCCAACTTTCGGGTATGGGTCCTCGTGGGGCCCCGATAACCCAATGGGGATGGAGAACGGAGGAGAATAGCACCCGAGGACGGAGATGGGGACGGGGAACGGGGATTTTTCCTTCTATCGGGGACGAGGATGTTCTACCACTCCCCGACGGAGAATGGCCCCGTTGCCATCCCTACTTCTCCTTAGGCTCATGCTCAATCCAGTCCGAAAAGTATTTCACCTACGCCCCCGTCTTCCTCGCCACACTAGGACTATTTGTGGATAGTTGTGGCAATGCTTCGGGGCCTGGTCAGCGCTTGTAGCAGCCTTTTTCGCTGCCTCCCTTCTACGTATCTGGGCCCGCTCATCTAGAATCTTCTAAAGTGCTTCAAACTTTCACTGCCGGTTCTGATTGCACAATGACTTGAACAGGTTCATCAAATACTTGCTACGGAACTACTTGTAGAAGTTTGCACCCAAGTGCCTCATGCACCACCTGCTCTGCAAATCTGCCCATTGAAGTGGTTCGTTCTCTCCTTATTTTGATCGAGTTATTACACTCACCAGGCCTACATGCCTATCATGTATGACATGTACGTTATGATGGCCCTGTACAACAGAAATACTTAAATTTCTCATGAACCACGACCAGCTGTCTATGTTCTCGCTTTCAACAAAAGCGAATACCACGGAAAGAACTTGATTATTCCCATCCATCGCTATTGCAGTTAGTATCTCGCCCTTGCACTTTCCCGTCAGGATTGTGTATCAATGCACATGATTAGACGACAGTGACAGAATGCATTGATACATGGACCAAAGGCAAAGAATGCTCGCTTCAGTACCCTCTTATTGCCCCACTTTGGATGCGTTGAATCTTGAATATCGACGTGAGTGTTGGAATTCCTGTCTTGTATGACTTGGAGTAGCCTGGGGAGGTTGTGGTAGGAGTTCTCGAACGTACAGAACCTTGATTCAAATGCCTTCAGTTTTGCCTCCTACGCCTTGGCATAACTGATTGTGTACTGGAACCTTGTTTCAATCGTTCGAATGATGGATCGTGGCTCAAAATCTAGATTATTCACGATCTCACCGTACATAAGGTTCGCGATGAAGCCTAATGACAGGTTACTGTGGGACTGCACTGACTCAGCAACGACATATGTGTGAGGGACCACTATAGAGCATTTTCAGTAGGTGTCCCACTTAGGTTGAATGCATGCACTCGCCAAAGGCATTCCTCTATGTCGTACTTCACATCGTAGCATCTTGGGTTAGACTTGACGATTATGAATGTATACCGCATCGACAAGGCCCAGAATTTGATTGCCTCCTGCACAGGCTCCTTGCATTTGTACTAGCTATTTGCCTGACCTCTCTCTGGTTGTACTCACACGGCACACGAGAGCCTTTATTAACGATGAGGTCGTTGAAGTAATATGTGTTCTACTCGGATGAAACCGCTTGCTGGTCCACAACATCCTCGTCGTCGGATCCATCATCTTCTGACAATGCAATCCTGGTATTCAAGATCCATCCTTTGCACTAGGGCTTCCAGCTCCTCACCCTTGTCAACAAGCCCACTAGCTTGCCTAACTGAAGGATCTCCTTCCACAGTCTTCATCGACAGCATCAGCAACTCCCGGACCTTCGGCCATTGTGTGTGCCACGCTGTGCCTGGAATTCCCGACTTCTTCTTCGGCATCACCACCCCTTCTTATTTAGCCGCCGATGCAGAAGTGGGCTTGGCATATGCCTGGGCCAGAAAGACAAAATCTCACTGTTCTTCCCTCACCTTGCGTACATATGACTGTGGTGGCCTTGTTCCCTTGAGCTACATTAACTCTCAAGATGCGCCATGTGGTGCTCGGTTGGCAAGGCAGCTTAATCTCAGATCATACATAGTATAGTCCAAATCGAATGAGTGGAACAACCACTGTATCACAGCGGCCCATATACGCTGCTATGGTCTTGTTAGGGTCACGGTCGCCGATTGAAAATAATACAAATCAATCCCCTTGGGACCCTCAAGAATAGTCTCCTGACCGTAGTAATTTTTGACGTACTGCACTGTAAACAAGATTTCCACGATTAACCACATATCTAAAACTAAACTATCAACTAAAAAAAATTATGTACAACATACTACACTACGTAACCGTACATCTAAAACTATATAATCCATTCGGTTTAAAAAAATTACCTGAAAGGTTGGCGACTGAACGGGTAGCACTTCGCTAGCTTATCTCCTCCCCCTCTACTCCTCTCTGCTCCTCTCCCTTCCCTCCTCTCTTTCTCTTTTTTCTGAATAAAAGTGACTTATACCAGAATTTTAAGGGCGGGACTTGTGAGATTCCTGACGCCATTTGAAATTGCGGTTTCCAAAGTTTTAATATTAAAATATTTAGGATCCTTGTCGCCATTTAGAATAACGACAGTAGCATAGTTTTGTTTAAAAATTTGACTGTTTATTTTTTGTAATTTTTTAAAAATAAATATTATTCCAAAGAAAAATTCGACTGATGAATGCATAATTGTTTATAGTGATACTGTCATTTTCGATCTGGCTGTCAATGGTTGTCTTTTCCAATCCTATGTGTATATAAATGATAAGTTGTCATACTGTTTTCACGTTTTGCTGCAAGTGAATACAAAGTTTGCATTCGTTAGCTTGCTGCTCCTATTAAATGATAAGTTGTTATACAGTAGCATAGTTCATGTAGATGATTTTATGTTACCCTAGGCAAGGGATTCCAATGGCTCACTAGCTGATTTCGTTAGCCCAATAAATGCCGGAGGTATTTCCAGTGTCAGTCATTTACATGAAGGGTATGAAACAAAGGAAGGGTACTACATACTAAACCATATTAGGAGGCGACAAAAGATAAAAACACATCCAGAACTTATACCAAACAAATCAGAGTTATATAATGAATGAGCTAACATTCGGAACTGCTCCAGATCACAAACATATTCGCCACATCCAAGATGTCAAAACTAGACTTTCGGAACTGCACCAGATCACAAACATATTCGACACATCCAAGATGTCAAAACTAGGATTCATTAGACGACGACCAATTTCTCTGTTACGATGTTCGTTACGAAAAAATACGATTAACTGGCAGCATTCCAAAATATTTATTAGCATTGACACTCCATGCCACACAATACAATCGGACCTTTAGAATAGGCAACACCCCCGAATATCTCAGAGACAAGACCAACATCACCATTCGAATGAGACACTGAATGGAAAATTTACAGGGGAGAAGTAAAAATGCTGGCATCAGGTGGCAATTTGGTGACAGACGGTGAAATGTATTACACCAGTTGCAGCACTTGTTAACTCCCCCTATGCTCCTCTTTCAGAACATTTCCTGAGATTTGCGAACAATGCGCCTAACCTTTTTCTTGAAGTCGTCCCTCCTTTCTCTCCAGTCCTTCTGCGCAACAAATTTCAATGCATACTTCAGAAACCAGAGTTCATAAAATACATACACATTTACAATGATTCACAAAAAATACTAGAAATTTTCAGATATGGCACAAATCGGACCGAAATTAAGACCTTCGTAAGCACACAAATGTTTCAAGGCTACCACCACAAGAAATAGAATGCTAACTACAACGACAAGAGCAGAAGTACTATTAGGGATGGCAATCGGGCGCGGCGGGTACGGGTAGTGCTCGCGCATACCTATACCCGCGACCCCGAATTCCCCCCACAGGCATACCCGCGAAGGACGACGGGAGAAAAACCTCGCCCATACCCGTCGTCCGCGGGCATGCCCGTTTACCCGCGAATAGTGCATCGTCGCCTGTGGGTACCCATCGCCCGCGGACATGCTCGTTACCCGCGGGCAAATGCATACATGAAGTTCATCATAATTCACACATCAATGGTGCATCACACATTCAACAACTAATAAAGCTCATCGCAATTCACATATCATGTTTGACAAGACAACTAATCAAGTTCAACAAATAAAATACAAATATAAATTGACATAGTTTCTTACATATGTGGGTAGATTACGGGTAATTAGGCGAAGCGGGTACGGGTGGAGCTTACCCATACCCATGCCCGTTTACCCGATGAGCAAGGAATTGTGCCCGTTTTCATGCCCGTGAGCAAAGAAAGAAGCACATACCGGCCTCCATTAGGGTATTCGCCCGCGGGCACGCGGGTAATCGGGCACAATTGCCATCCCTAAGTACTATGTGCCAAAACTTAGGTCAAGGAGGAAAGGAATACCCATCCATGCTCAATAGGCTAAGTTGCAAATAATGATATTTTGAATGACAAACTACAAGAAGAGCAGTGGCGGAGCTTGAAGAGAAACAATAAGGGGGCCAAGCTAAGAGAAACATACTTAAATTAGTATTTTTGTTAGTATGGAAGTAGTGCAAATTAGTTTTTGTACAAGATTTTTTTTTGCAAAAGGAGGGGCCATGGCCACCTTTGCCCTACATTAAGTTCCACCACTGAATAAGAGATCTTGTTCATCAATTAGCAAAACTGAAACCAGCTGCAAATAAGTGGACATTTTCAATGTTGCATTGGAGGCACAGGAGAATTCAAGTTATTTTACATTTTTTTTAGGCTTAGCACACAGAAGAAGAAAAAAAGAGTATAGCTAATAAATGAAGTGCACTTACAGCTGCTTCAATATTTGCTGGAGACTCATCGTTTGGACTAGAGAGCATTGAAATGATGCTCAAAACTATACTCTCAACCTGCATGATATGAACACACAATAAATTAGCTAAGGCAAGATGCAAGTTGATGTTCAAACTACTTGCACGATAGTTCACCCATATTCAATCTGTTTAACCACAAAATCTTCCAAACTAACGCTTGATAATGTAAGGACAAGCTACAACTGAATTTGAGGTTCTTTTGGATGAGTTTTGAGTGGAACCACGTGCTTAGACAATAAAACAATCATATTTCACAGTGAGCGAAACTAAAATAAAACAGCTCCAATCTGGATGAACTCATCTGTTAACCATCTGATATTGATTGGTTTCTAGTCAACAACCAGCTGATTTCGGAAAGAGCTGATTTCTTATTAGATCTAAACAGCTGAAACAGGTTCCCACCACCAAACGGAAACCAGCCTGGAGCCGTTTTTCGAATCAATGTCTCTAGGGTTATTATCTAAAAAGACAAGAACACTTTGAACTCACCCACTAGTTGCTAGTGCCAATCTTTATGTAAATAAAAGGTAATAGACGTCCATTGCCAAAAAAAAATAATCAGAATCAGCATAAAAATAGAGTATTTTCCTTTAGATTCTGATCAGTACAGGTTTACCAGGGTAGTGTTAACATATTTCAGACTTCATAAAAATGTTGGGAAAAAAAACCCAGCCCTGTAGAAGCTCAGAAAGAGAACAAAACACTTGTATGCACTGTATAAGAAGCCCTACTGTGTGCACTGGTGTCCATCGTTCACTTGCGAGCTCATAACCATTGGGATCTTCACCAGGTGGATGAAGAATAGAAATGCACACACGTCCATCAGGATAAACTGAGAAATGGACATTATAGGCATTGTCGGAACACTGACATGATAAAACAAACTAATAGACATGAATAACAGCTAGCTAGCAGAGAGCTCACCATTAGGATGCCACATCTCAGAAGTAAATCTTACAGATGGGGGACTGTTGGGATAATTCTGGGGGAAGGTCATTATTGCATTGAAGTATCCTCCATCACTGCAAAAATAAAAGTTTACCTTTTAATTCCAAGAAACTCCAGGAATATAGAGAAAGATTACATGTTTAACACATCCATTTCGTCAGCAGATGTCTTTCATACGAATTTTTCCCAAGTTCACTATAACAAAGAAATGCAACTAAGCACAACACACTTAACCAGAGATTTTACTGCAGAGTGATAAGAGATTCAAAAAATGGTTAAACCATTTCATCGACCCAGCTTTAGGTACATAAAGCAAATCACAAGATACAACTTCAAATTAACAGTACTTCAAGCCTTCATGGTTAATCCGTTTGGAGTACACATCATAAATTTCAACTCAGTAATACTTCATCAGCAAAGTAAGCATATTTAAGCATAGGTTACTCGAAGTGTCATGCAGTGAAGGAAACCTTTCATTATAGGTAATAAATCCAAGAGATTATCCTTAGATGATATGACGTGATGTACATCAACAGCCAAAATTTATTATGATATGGCATCTGAACTCACAGACAAGACTGTTAGGTTCTTACTTGGGCTCATTCAAGGCAAAATCAGCACCATTGATGCAATCTGAATAGGTCAGATAACAAAATATACTTGCCGAATAGTTATAATCTATATGACTATCACATAGTTGTATACCCTGCTCAGTATTTTTTTTGTTGGGGGAGGGATGACAAGGGAACCTGCTTTCTGTCTCCACGGTTGTCGTGACCCACAGCTGGCAGTGAGGGCCTGTTGCGCAGGCAATGGGCACTTCAGAATATAGGTTTGGGTGGTCTGGTGAATCCTACATGGGCTGGATCCACATATTTCAAAGCAGATCTGAGGGTGAAATTTGCATCCTTTTTTTTTACACAATACCAGGTACAATATTTTTTTAGGAATTTCCATACTCTTTGCCAAAGAAGTAATATGATTCCTAGTCCTTTTTTAAACTCATCTACAAAACCAGAAGATCACAAAAGGCATGTGACTCCAAGATTCGATGCATTTTGATGGGAGGTTCCGAATTTTATAATTTATATCAGTTCTCAATGTCCTTGTTCAATATTTCATGGCCAAATGATCTAGCAGATTCATAAGAATACACCGAATTATTAATCTGTTACTGTTACCTCAAATATGCATTAGAAATAAACATTATCAATCAAAAACTGCATCTGATCCATGTTAGTTGCATCTGAAGAACAAACCAATATTCCACTGCCCATTGGTACTACCCCCAAACATATTTTATTGGAGAAAATTACATCTATGCATTTGCCAGGGGTAGAACACAAAATCTCCAGGAGAGAAGGGACCATTGAGACTTGTGCGTAGGTCAAAAATAGCTGCTCTCAGGAGAGGGATGCAGATAAATACACACAAGCTTGCCCTCCCAGCAACTTTGTTGCATCTCCAGGAAAAAAAAATTATGGTTGTCCCAGCAATGCCCTCCAATGTGTCAGGATCTCTGCCAACCAACATGGCCTCTTTCTCCGTATAAACGACAGACAACAATGAAACAAAATACTTGGCTGCACTTTACTCCCAACTCATTCACTAATGTTGGTATAGCTTATGGGCACACTCTATTTATCAATTGTAGAACCACAAAGACAAGGCCGTGTGCCTTCTCCAGTCCCAAGGCCCACAACTGACCAAGTAATTCCACAGATCGACACCGAGATACATGGGTAATGCAAATTCAGTGTGCTGCACAACCCGAACATGTTCACCACAACTAAATTCATCAGTAAACGTTGACGATCGACAGCGAAACATGGAATCACCACAGTTTACACCACGCAAACCAATCGGAACCGAACCCGACTACGCACATGCGCGAACCAAGCGATCCATAACTACACAGCAATCATGCAGTAATTATAGGGTAAAAAATCGAACTCACTATAAGGTGTCGGGCGGCCCGATGATGGTGACCTGCCACTCGAAGACATTACTGTCGTCGACCAGACCCGCCGAGAACCCATCAACGGGGTTCTTCGCTAGATCTGCGACAATCCCCCAGACACGGAAGCCGAGATCAGGAGCCGATCGCATCGAATCGGGCCCAAAGGAGAGGAGAGCGCGAGGCCGTTCGGATCCATACCTTTGAGCTGCTTCTGTAGCAGGAGGCTCGCCTGGCTTGTGGTGGCCGCCATGGGAAGCAGAGCTCGATCGGATCGGCGCTAGGGTTTTGGCGATGGGGCTGGCTCGCCGCCCTCGGGGCGAGCTTTATTGGTGGAGGCGTGAGAGTTTGGAGGTCGGAAGGGAAGGGGGGATGGAGTTGGGGAGGAAGAGGAGACAAGGCTACAGGCTGGATGATTTATAAGAAGCTTGAGATTGTTGGTTTAATGATAACAACCGGGCTAATTTTAGATACTCATTATTATTTGGAAACATTATTTTTAGGGTACTTACTACTTGGAACTAGGAATCCCATAGTAACTTGCAGAACCTACAAATTCCTGGTAATTCTACGTGTTTTTCAAGTCCACCTAAGAGTTTGTTTCGCGTATCATTTGTTAGATAGAGCTGGCCAGCAATTAGTTTTTCTCGTGCCATGTAAAGCAGCATTGGATACTCTATTTTTAAGAAGAAAAAAAACGCATGATATGGAATTTTGTTTTTGCGAGGAATGATATGGCAAAATTGAATTCACTCCTATTATTGAAAACAAAGGTGTCGTGCTAAGATACATGTGTTTAACTTTGATATCTTCGAAAAGGTCATATGGATCACGTTATTGTTCTAGTGTCATGTGATGTTATTGAGAGGGATACAACTAGCACCCGGACGTACGATGAAAATTTGCTCATCGTACGCTCTAATGCAACATCGGTGAATAATTTGTGCAATAATTGTAATCAATGCATGTAGCAAAATACAGAATAACGGTAAAAAAATATCGAGAAAAAAATATAAAATAATCTTCTCACCCAAAAGAAGAATGAAAACAATGAGCATATGACTTAGCTAAGTGCTAAAGTAAGATCAGAAACATCAAACAAAAGTTTACAATCTTATGGCACTGCAATATTTGAAAATAATATTGGCAACATTTTAAAATTGTGCATGCAATAATAGAATTAAATGTTCGCAACAAAAATTAAGAATCGCTACTGCAACAAAAAGATGACCATGCGCAACACAATTTGAAAAAGTCGATGTAACATTTTAAGAAAATGCATTGCAACAAAATGAAATACTATGTGCAACAGTTGAGAAAAGATATTGCAACAAATCGACTTGCAACAAGCATACTAAACGAGGAGGTGGGGATTGGGCGTTACCGACGAGAAAATCCAACTAGAATTAGCACCGCACATTACCCAAATCCCATGCACGTCGCGGCGACGTAACGCTCGCCAGTTGGCACCGCACGTACCCCCGGATCACCATCACAGCAGATGACGACGAGCTTGTTGCGGTTGTGGGAGCTGGCGACCAGCCTGGTGCTTGCCTCCATCTCTCCTCCTCGTCCTCCGCTTGTGTGCCGCCGACTACCGCTCTCGCGCTTTACTAGATCTCGAGAGAAGGTAGGGAGGAGAGAGGAGCAAGGAGGGTCACGCGAGCCAGCTAACCATGGTCGTATGCGGCAGGAGAGAGAGTAGCAAGGAGGAGTAGGACGCGAGAGAGAGCTCTGATTTTTGCTTGGTTGAAGAAGATAGGCGAAGCAGAAGATGCGAGAAAGCAAAAGCAAAGTGGCCAGTAAGTAGGTGGAAGAGCCATCCAATGCTTTTGAGGGTCGACAAGTAGATGTGGATGCGAGCTTACGAACGGAACATGCTAGTATCAGACATCCTCACCGTAGCATTACCCTATTGTGAGTCATCACGTTATTGTTGTGAAGCACTGTGTGTGTGTGAAATATGTGGCTGCCCAGTGGGTAGCTAGCTACCAACCTGTATCTTTAAAGTTGAATATTGATATATTTTTTTCAATTGACAGTTGATAGCATTACCCTATTGAGAGTCATCACATTGTTGTTGTAAAGCAGTGTGTGTGTGTCTCTCTCTCTCTCTATATATATGAAATATGTGGATGCCCAGTGGGTACCCACATGTATCTTTAAAGTTGAGTTTTGCATTTTTTTTCAATTAACAGTTGATTTTTTTTTTAATGAAAGTGGGAATTTTGAGTTGAAAGTCATCGATTTCAAGTTGATAATTTTCAACTACAATATTAATAGTTTCTAATTTTTTGGAGTTGAAAGTCTTCAAATTTTGAGTTAAAAGTTTTCGAAGTTGATAGGAAGAAAAAAGAACATGAATCTTGACGCAAAATTGAATGACGAATGTCGGGTGGGTAGCTACCCTTGGACAGAAAATCATCTCTCTCTCTCTCTCTCTCACACACACACACACTCTCTCTCTCTCTCTCTCTTCTGTAGCTAAGCGTAGAATAGATATTCTACGTGCCAATCAGCCCACCACGTCAGTACGGGTGAGCGGTCCGCGCGGGCACAAACCCAGTCCGAGCGACCCAATCCGAACAATTATGGGCCAAGAACCCCCGCCGCCCCACATGCATCACATATCGACAGTAACAGGTAGTATATGTGACAGTAATTCTAATACTATTTGTACTATTGGACTATCCCATAGTGTACTGTTTTTTTTCGGGCCACAATCTCACGATTCGCACACGAGTGACAATAACTTGCAACAGTGAGAAAAGTAATTATGATACCCTTTTTTACTACCCCATCACACCTAAGCGATCTTTTTTCCCATTAGGTCATGATCCCACGCCCTTTGCGCTTATCGTGACAATAAATCTCTTTGTAGTGATATAATAAAAGGCACAACGAAGTCGTAGTAAAATATCTTTTGTAGTGCTGCAGTAAAAAACACAATGAGGTCGTAGTAAATCGTTTTGTAGTGCTGCAGTAAAAACATAAGGAGGTTGCAGTAAAAGACACAATGAGATCGTAGTAAATTTTTGTAATGTTGTATTAAAAGGCATAATGATGTTGTAGTAAATCTCTTGCAGTGTTGTAGTAAAAGCACAATGATAATGTAGTAAAATACACAATAAAATCACAGTAAATATCTTATAGTGCCACAGTAAAAAAAGGCGGTAGAAGAGGGAGTGGGTGGTGGATTGAGAGGGGCGCTTGGTTTTAGAGTCGGTTGTGCCTTGCTCAACCGATGCAAGTAATATATGGAAGTTGTATGGAATTCTTGACAACTAGTAGAGCGTTTTTTTTTTTTTTTGCAAATTCCCCACATGGAATCGTGTGTCAAGCAGCCAAAGTGTGACAAAACCGTCTGTATTAAGATATATAACTTTATTTTTCATATATTCCAAAACGTTATATGGATCCCATGATATTGTTCTCACTTCTTGTGATGTTACTGAGCACCATCACGTAATATCGTGAAGTAGCGCATGAAACTTCTATGGATTTCTTGACAGCTAGTAAGAGCCGTTTTTTTTTTTTGCAAATTTATCCACGTGGAATTGTGAGCCAAGAAGCTAAGGTATTAAACAAAAGCATTTGTATAGTAAAAGCATTAAAGAGACTATGCTGCATTTGAATCATGATACAGAAAACTTGTGAACTTAATTATTGACTACTAAAGACATGAAATTCGAAGCTTAATTGAACATTATTCACAACCTTTTTTTTTTGTTTTAGCTTCAAAAGTTTAGTATATGCAACATGATTACATGCAAAAGCCACCCTATATTATAAAGGCAAAAGAAAGGGGGAAAGCATGGATTTTGCGAATAAAATCTACTACTATCACATAAAAGTCCTACTGTTTTTTCTGTACATTTCTCAAATATTGAACCAACTACCATTTTGGGTTCCCAATAGTTAAAAATGCCGAAGTGCGTAGCTTCTGGTCTGGGTTCGATCCTTGGTCGGAGAGGTGAAAACAATGATATAATCACTTAGCATAATTTTCCTCCATAAAAACGATGCCAACAAACTCAAAAACCGAAGGGGTTCCGCACAAGCCTCTTGGCCCATGATCAGTGCCACGCCGCTAGCAACAATCGGCGGCGGCGTGGCGTGGCAGCCGGTCGAGGCCGGCGGCTCCGCGCTCGCCGTCCCCGACGACCCGCTGGACAGCGTCCTTCAGCGCTTCAGCACCGAGTTTTGTTTTGGAGGCAAAGATGGGCACACTGCTATTGGCTTCAACTCAAATTTGTCCTAGCTCAACAAGGTTCAACTCAAATTTGGGCCAACCCCAATTTGTACAGGCCTGGATTAAGTGGCCTAGCCCAACTGCCTGTGCCAGGGAGGCTAGAAATGGGCGGTTCTCTTCTCTAGCTCAATCCGTCAATTATTCATTTGCTTTTTTTTTCACATCCAATCATGAAACCTGTCTCAAGTTTCACCGCTTTAAGCCCATATTTAATAACGCCTCTAATTTTATTATAATAATTTTGCATCACCAAAAAATAGATTTAAAGATAGCATTTTCAAAAAGTTATCTATAACATTCATATTAGAATTATAATATTCATACTCCTTCACCCATCTCTTACTCTCACATGCATTTGTTGTTTTATTTTAATTCGATAGTTGTTTAAATAATAATAATTTTCCCTATCTTTTATATTTCTCTCTATTCTGTATAAGATTTTACGTAATACTATCCGAGACGCCAAAGGACAAAGCTCATTAGCCGAAGCAATAAAAAAAGTAAAAACTCCAGCGGGAGTGCGTGACAACGTCACCGCCCAATTCGCGTGACGCTCACAAAGTTCGTTCACAGCTAGAAAGAAAATCTCCTTCGCAATCACCGCCTATGCTACCCTATCTTCCAGCACAGTGTAGAACCTACCAGAGAGGCAGCCGGAGACCGTGTGTCACCTCCGGGTGGGCCCCCAGCCCTGCCCCACCACGACTCGTTCCCCAGTCCCGACCCTTCCAGAACCCCCGATCCGACGGCCCAGATCGCCCGGGCCGGAACGTTCTAGACCCGCCACCTCCGCCATAAAATCTCTCCCGTCTCCTCCACTCCTCTTCGTTCGAAGAAAAAGAAAATTCCGCAGAGCAACGCGAGTCGCAGCAACCCAAGAGCGTCCTTTCGATTTTCGAGTTCTTCTCTTCTTCTGATTCGTGAGGTTTTCGAGCGTCCGAGGAGATGGCGAAGGGGGAGGGGCCGGCGATCGGGATCGACCTGGGGACGACCTACTCGTGCGTCGGCGTGTGGCAGCACGACCGCGTCGAGATCATCGCCAACGACCAGGGAAACCGGACCACGCCGTCCTACGTCGCCTTCACCGACTCCGAGCGCCTCATCGGCGACGCAGCCAAGAACCAGGTCGCCATGAACCCCACCAACACCGTCTTCGGTACGTCCCGAATCCCGACCCGTCCAGATTTGCTCGATTTACACTTGTCGTGTTATGGAAGATGTCACCCATCATATTAGTCGTTTTATCTAGTTGCCCGCATCGGAATTCCGTAGGTGTTAATGCTAAGCATGTTAGTGTGCGCAGTATTTGTTGCAGTTTCTAGTTTCTGCACTCTGGTATGACTAGGAGCAACCATTAGAAAGTCGAATCTAGTGTGAAATTTTGTCGTCATGTGGTCCCTTGTTTCTAAGTTTGATTACTAGTTGAGATTAGCTTTGCTATTTGTTTATACAGTTAAGAGAGGAAAATCTGTTCAGAAATATGGTAGCGACTCTGATTTAGTCTTGTGATTGGTTTTGCTGTTCGTAATGGTATATGCTGCTCGGTATCTATGTTTAATTAGATGGATTCAGTCGTGCTATTAGATTCTTCTAAGGATTGCTAGAATTCTATCGGGGGCTACCTTAGAATGATTTTTTTTTTCATATGCTTGTTAATTTTGGTTTGAGAATTTGATTAGTACTGTAAATCCTTTTGGAGAGTTAAGGTATGGCAGCTTAATGGAATCTACCTTTTCAATGCTGCTTCGTAGTTAAATAAATAGAGACTTGGTTGTATGCTTAGATTTGCCTTACAATCTTGAATTTCTCTGCTTGATTGTAATGGAATGGGTTAATGGAACAATCAAACTTACTGCTGTTGTCTCAATGCAGATGCTAAGCGGTTGATCGGTAGGAGGTTCTCTGACCCGTCCGTGCAGAGCGACATGAAGCTGTGGCCCTTCAAGGTCGTGGCTGGCCCTGGCGACAAGCCCATGATCGTCGTCCAGTACAAGGGCGAGGATAAGCAGTTCGCCGCCGAGGAGATCTCCTCCATGATTCTGATCAAGATGAAGGAGATCGCCGAGGCCTACCTCGGCTCCACCATCAAGAATGCCGTGGTCACCGTCCCTGCCTACTTCAACGACTCGCAGAGGCAGGCCACCAAGGACGCCGGCGTCATTTCCGGCCTCAACGTGATGCGCATCATCAACGAGCCTACCGCCGCTGCCATCGCCTACGGTCTTGATAAGAAGGCGGGCAGCACCGGCGAGAAGAACGTGCTCATCTTCGACCTTGGCGGCGGCACCTTCGATGTATCGCTGCTCACCATCGAGGAGGGTATCTTCGAGGTGAAGGCCACTGCTGGTGACACTCACCTCGGCGGCGAGGACTTCGACAACCGCATGGTGAACCACTTCGTCCAGGAGTTCAAGCGCAAGAATAAGAAAGACATCAGCGGCAACCCCCGCGCCCTGCGCAGGCTCCGGACAGCCTGCGAGCGCGCCAAGCGCACGCTGTCGTCGACGGCCCAGACCACCATCGAGATCGACTCGCTGTACGAGGGCATCGACTTCTACACGACGATCACCAGGGCTCGTTTCGAGGAGCTCAACATGGATCTTTTCCGCAAGTGCATGGAGCCGGTGGAGAAGTGCCTCCGCGACGCCAAGATGGACAAGAGCAGCGTGCACGACGTCGTGCTCGTCGGTGGCTCCACCCGTATCCCCAAGGTGCAGCAGCTGCTCCAGGACTTCTTCAACGGCAAGGAGCTCTGCAAGAGCATCAACCCCGACGAAGCCGTGGCGTACGGCGCCGCCGTACAGGCCGCTATCCTGAGCGGCGAGGGCAACGAGAAGGTGCAGGACCTGCTCCTGCTCGACGTCACGCCGCTATCTCAGGGACTCGAGACGGCCGGAGGTGTCATGACCGTGCTCATCCCGAGGAACACCACCATCCCCACCAAGAAGGAGCAGGTCTTCTCCACCTACTCCGACAACCAGCCCGGCGTCCTGATCCAGGTGTACGAGGGTGAGCGTACCAGAACCAAGGACAACAACCTCCTCGGCAAGTTCGAGCTCTCCGGCATACCCCCCGCTCCCCGCGGCGTGCCCCAGATCAGCGTCTGCTTCGACATCGACGCCAACGGCATCCTGAACGTCTCCGCAGAAGACAAGACGACGGGGCAGAAAAACAAGATCACCATCACCAACGACAAGGGGCGGCTGAGCAAGGAGGAGATCGAGAAGATGGTGCAAGAGGCGGAGAAGTACAAGGCGGAGGACGAGGAGCACAAGAAGAAGGTGGACGCCAAAAACGCGCTGGAGAACTACTCCTACAACATGAGGAACACCATCAAGGACGAGAAGATCGCCTCCAAGCTCGCGGCGGACGACAAGAAGAAGATCGAGGAAGCCATCGACGGCGCCATCAGCTGGCTGGACAGTAACCAACTCGCGGAGGCCGACGAGTTCGAGGACAAGATGAAGGAGCTGGAGGGCATCTGCAACCCGATCATCGCCAAGATGTACCAGGGCGCCGGCGCCGATATGGCCGGAGGCATGGACGAGGACGCGCCGGCGGGTGGCAGCGGCGCAGGCCCCAAAATCGAGGAGGTCGACTAAGTTGTTTCAAAGGTCATCCGTGGATCTGCGCTACGTGATGTTTCAGCTGGTGTGTTGCAGCGCGTGTTGTGCGTGCTCTGTCGTGTCGTCGTGTAATCTGGTACTGGTAGTAGAAGTTTGAAGTTATGGTAGGGAAAGACAAGTCTCGTTCGATTATGGTTTGCAACTTTGGGCTTAAGCAGCTTTTAAATATATGATGATGCTTTCCTAATTCTTCTCTTCTCTTCTGTTCTGTTCTGCTTGTTTTTTGCAATGTTTTTAATCGCTATTGTCCTACCTGAGGTTCGTAACTTTGTCCTTTGAAAACTTGATATAGCTCACAGGTGCATCTTGCACGTACACGCCAGTTCAAATAATCTGGTTTCAAGGTGTGTTTGGTTCGTTGAATGGAGTGGTCTTGAATCATTCGAAATGAGTTTGTTGAATAGAATTAAACCAATCGGGATGAGATGGTTTAAGAAAAAAGAATATTCTATGTTTATACTGTATCATCACATTCGGAAAAAATTACGAATCACACTGTTCACTCGAATTCCAATGCGTTTGGTGACGTGGCGGTTTGATTTACGAGCTTTAAATGATCATATTTTCTAAATCGAGTATCTGATTTGCTATCTGATTGAACCGTTGTGTTTCTTGTCATTTAATTAACAAAATAAGAAGCATATTTTAGTACAAAAAATACCATACGGACCATCCTATCCCACCAACTAAACACCATCTTGAACCATTCAAGGCCATCATATTCCACAAACTAAACAAAATCATGTATCATCATAGCCCACCAACCAAACACCATACTGGTATCATCTCATCCAGGACGATCCTCTCCTACCTGTACCATTCTATTCCATTCAACCTCATCCCACTAACCAAACGCACACTAAATAATTCAAATAGTATTACAAAAAAACACGCGGGCACTTCAGATGTAAACGAGACGCGTTAGCTTACGGGAGCAGATCACGTCAACTCCACCCAGTGGAAAACTCAACCGTTACTTCGTTTTAATGGTCTAGATCAAGCCACACCACCCTTTCTTCTTCCCCATCCCTACTGATTCCGAACACCTCGAAGGCTCCAACTTCACGTCAGATCTAAAACAAAACCTTCCTTCATCTTGAGTGCCTTGCATCGTACAAGCATTAGACAACGCCATTAAAAGTCAGCAAGCGACGACGGTGAAATTGCAAGGTGAAAGTGCCGACATTAAATGCTCTCTCGAAGGTAGCCGTGGCACGACGACGTCGGGAAGGGATTACATGCAGTCTTGCCGGTAGGCGACAGCACTAGGCAGTAGGAAAATTAGTGGCGAGGCAAGCTGTAGATTGAAGATGGGTGTTTGGAGGCTGGAGTGGTGGAGCTGTGTGATGCTGTGATGTCCAGATTTTGATGTCCAAATTTTCTCCTTGATCTATAAGCTTCATTGCCGATCAGACATCCAATCAAATGCCGTAAAGAAAAACAAAATTCTTGAACTACTCGGATGCCTTGTCGATTGAATGTTACAAGAAGGGAACGTCCAATTTTCCGAGGATCTCTCAGATGTAACCAAATGCTTGTGTGAAAAATCTTAGTACTTTTAACTGAACACAGCAGGCATTTCTAGGATGCAAATTGGTGGAATGGACACGGTGGTTCGTGGATTGATTTTTTTTTTTGGTTTCGGCCCGTGTTATAGTGTGGTAGATACTAGAGAGGGAAGAAGAAAACCATTTCTTTTAGATGAAAGAAGAAAGGGATCGAAGATTTGAGGATAGAGGAGGAGGAGCGACCTTGCTGCTGCATCAGGGATAGAGAAGAAGAAAGAGATTTGGGGATGGGGAAGAAGAAAGGGTGGCGTGGCCTCATCTAGACCTTAAAACGAAGCAACGGTTGAGATTGGCTCAAATGCACTCGGTGGAGTTGAAGGGAACTCCAGAGGATCCGCACCGTTTGCTTGCCTGTATGAACATATGTTTGTTTGCTCTTTCTTTCTTTTCCTTTTGCGAGAAATATACTGTATTTTCCGGGAATGACTGCCAAGAGATGTTATATCTTTAGTGAATTATGGAGCTGCGGAAATTTCTGACAATCTTTATGCTTCGTGTGAGAGCAACTGACTAACCGAGTAGTAATAAGCGGGATACGAATCATCTGCTGTAATACAGATGATCATTGTGTGAACTGTAATGTAGAGGATCTTTGAGTGAGTAAATAGTTGTGAACTGTAATGTAGGAGATCTTTGAGTGAGTGAATAGTACTTGACAGCGAAATATTTTATTGTAGCTAATACTGCAGCAATAGATCTGTATCTTTTCGATCGGACGGTGGGTATCGGTTTCTAATGTGTGATAATGTAGATCTTATATATTTAAGTATTCAACACAGATGGAAGTATTCAACGCAGATGATTCATTCCTATAGTAAGTTTGTTTGATAGAGCTTTTGGCTAATACGGTAGCATCGTTGCTTGGCGTAACTTCAAATTTAGCAATCTCCCGGCTGTAATAACAAAAATGACATCACAAAACTGTCAACTGCCGACACGTAACCAAATTCCATCCTTAAGTGGCAGTATTTCCCCTCACAAAACCAGGCTCCTTAAGGTCGGACCTGGCGCTTCCGTGCCCCTACGATGCTCCTCTTGTTACGTCGCTGTCCGGTGCCCTGGTGCACGGTCCCGTCCGAGGCCATTGTGTCAGGCTGCGCACGGTATCCTTCACTATGCATGCAATTAATTGCTCCTCGATTTTTCTCTCAATAAAGTTATTAATTAACAGCCCTGGCCTCCACTCACGACCGGTGCCCCATCTGCATGTGATGCTATCTTATTCTCCACATATAATACAGTACCCTCATTCGCTTTAGAGTTACTTTTACCTCCTCATATTCACTGTTCGCTTTGTCCGCAGATATTGGTCGGTGGAAATGTTAATTACACTTGGGCTTCTGAATTTTTGTAGTGTTATTCATTATTGGTTGGGTAAAACCCTAGCCGCTAATTAATCAATTAACCGGTACTTCGTGCTAGCTAACTAGGCGCGTGCACGCATATACCTTTTGCAAATTAAAAATAAGCAGCAGCAGCAGCAACAACAACTAGAGTTTCCCTATCTATATGTTACTTTCTCTGTGTAAAAATATGATATTTTAGATGTCGATACGGTCTTCTATATGTAACTTTGCTCATTACTTTTATATGAATATATTCATAAGATAATCTGAAGTTATTACATTATGAAAATATTTTTTATGTATAATTTAATGATATCATTTTCACATTACCAATACAATTGTTTTTTTAATATAAATTAGTGATCACAATTTTAAAAAAGTTTGAGTGCGCGCTTTCCAAAACATAATATATTTCTGAAACGAACGGAGTGGAGTACAAGTGTTTATTATTTGGTTGATTTTTTTCGGGATTTGATCATGTGTTAAAGCTGACTATATAATAACTAAGCAATTGCACCCTTTCCAAAACAGAAGAAGAAGCGGTATTTCTTTTGTACGGTTCCTAGCGTAATTTGTTTGCTCCTTTCTCCCGTTGCGTTGTAATTTTTTTCTGACAAGTGAATATGCAATGCTGGCATGTATCCCTATATTATAGGAGTAAGTATATGCATGTGTGTGCTGCCGTTACTAAGCTGCATGCATGCAGTAAGCACTTTAAAAACAGAGTTCCGGGCAGCCTTACGATCGATTCGATCCATCGATAGATTTGCACAATTATACGCAAGCTAGCTTGTATACATATGCATACATTAGATAAGCTTTGTCAAGGGGTTGACGTACAAAATGAAATGTGTCACAGTTGTTTCTTTCTTATATATCATTTTGTGAGTTGAGGTCAGGGCTGTTAATTAATAAATTTTTCTTTTGAGAGAGAGAGAAAACTTCGAGGAGCTATTAATTTCGTGAAGAACATCGTGCGCAAGCTGTTAACCCCGACCGTGCGCAGGCTAACACGGTGCCCTAGGGCACTGCCTTTTGGCGAGGCTAGGATCGTGCCCCAGGGCATGGCACGGTCAAGGAAGCTCCGGCACCCCTGGGCAGAGTCCCAGTGAAGGGGAGGTTTGTTTGACTAGGTGTCGGTCATCGGCAACACTAGGTGATGCTGTTTTTGGTATTACCGTCAAGAGATGGTTAAATTTGGAATTACTTCAGGCAAAGAAACAGTGCCATATTATCCCAAAAACTCTGTTTGATGCACGACTTCGTGCCATGTGGTCTAAAATCTCGTATGACCTCGACGGCACGCACATAAGCCGTTCGAACTGGCTCAGGAAACGAGCGTCTGCGTCGCGAGTGCGGCAGGGATGGCCAGATCGCCCAGAAATCCTCGCCTGGTTTGATAAAAAAGCCGCGCAGATCCAAACTTGCGAGGCCACTTCATTCCGCGTATAATCCGTACGGTGGGTGTTCTGTAGTATGCCACCCGTTCGTGCAGGACCCGCCACATCGTCCATTCCCGCACTGCGGCCATGCAGGAACCCCTCTCGCCGCCACATCGCCCGAGTAGGTCCCCGCACGGCGGGCATACAAAAACAGTGCTATTTTTATATATATATAATATAAAACCGATCACTCCTACAAACACCACGTGCAAAATACCAATACAGCAAAAAAAAAAATCCTTCCACATGCACGTTCCAAATGTACCCTGTTCGGCGAGCGTACAAAGATCTTGCTAGCACAAAGGCAAAGGGCGAGCGTTTGGTCGAATCCTATATCGAACGAAACAAAGGCACCTCTAATCGATAGTTCGCAGTTTCAATCACGTCAAATGTAGCCTCGACTTACTAAGCCTACAGGTACTTCAAAGTTCAAATGGTTCCCCGGTCAAAAAACCAGCAGTAATAATAACTGGGCAAACAAATCATCAAGAAACTAAGATCTATCAAGGTGACAAACCATGCATTGAAAATTGGACCAAAAACTCATACGAGAGGTGGTTCAACACAACTAGCACCGTAATGTTCAGCTGGCAGATACAGTGCCAAGTCTAGTACGTTCTACAGGCAGGAAAAACTCAACACACCAGAAAAGAAGATTGTCATCGACTTCATGACCTTGAGATACTCTATTTCTTCTTATCGGTGTGAACTCCAGCAGATCTGCACGCCACAACAGACGGTTCGGTTAAAACTTATATCAAGTATTGATAAAGACATCTCGAAAGTATCGTGAAAAAGAAGACATGATCGTTGGAAATTGAAATGTGCAATAAGTTTCTTTTTCCTAGTTGCACGCAAAAAAGCAAACATGTAAGAAATTAAAAGAAGTTATAAACATTTAAGTATAAGATAAACATGCCAAGTTAAATGCTCGATCCGGTAACAGTTTACTAAATAGATGCTACCAGCTACCATGACCGAAGAAACCACTGAAAACAAAACAGTACATGTGCCTACTTGGTTGTTATAGAATTTTAAAGATTCACAGTATCGTCAGCAAGTATGATACTCTGATCTCATTACCTGTTAATACATGATTAAGAAGATCAAACATTTTATCCTACACTATACTTTCGCTGCCTTAAAAGGAATAGGCAAATCAATCATTCAGCACAGCTAATCATCAAAAATGCTGGTCAACATTTATCACCAAGCTACTGTGACTTGAACCGCACTTCAAATAAGAGTGCAGAAACTGAGTAGACGGTACCAATCAGACATTTTAGTTTAGGTCAGCATAGATAACCACAAAAATGCATCCCAAGATAATTTTACCCATATTTCAAAGCACAAGCTTCACTGCAACTGAATACAAGATAGATACCAGGCAATATCGAATTGTAACTTAGCAAGGTTTAAAATTTACACACCTCATCTTCCTGAGGACATTGGCCATCTCCTCTCTCTTCTTCTTTGCTCTCTTGTGGGTACCAAGCTTTCTCTTCGCCACCTTCAGTGCACGCTTGTCCTTGCCAACTTTGAGAAGCTCACTGATACGCTTCTCATAAGGAGCAAACCCAGCAACCTCCCTGATCAAGTTCCGGACAAAACTAACCCTCTTGGTGCTTTTCTGCAAATCAGAACGATAGTTAGTACAGAAAAAAAGACACTGACAACCATGACATGTAAACTGTGGAACAGACACGAAAAACATACATAATTAAAACAATGAACAAAGCATAATCTACTGTAATACCTACTTCAAGGCCAGGAAAAAGACTTAGCTTTATATAAGACTTATGACACAAAACAAAGGAGTTTTTACATCTCAAAAGTATCATTTAGGACAGAAAACTCAGAAAGCCAACACTATATCACAAACTAAAACTTGGCAACTACTACTACTAAGAATCATGAGAAGATTGATTTCATCTTCCAGACAGTATTAAACAAGAAGCCCCCAAAACCAAGCGTACAAGCATATTTAACTTCACTTTCCAATAACAGCATGAAGATGATAATCTATTTGCTCACTGACAGATAACCATATTCCAATATTAACTACAAAAAGACAAGTAAATAAAAACCAGAACCTAGTGCCTGTATGCATGCGATTCATCTTCCATCTACTACCTTTGCAATTAACACCACTATTTGTATAAAATATAACATAACGCTACTTATCTTATTTCGAAAAATTACATTTGGCAAGGCAGGATAAATAAATGGAAAGATCAAAGGTACACTTCCACTGAAATGGTGGGAAGTTGTTAGATCCATCAATACCAGCAACTACTCATAATCTAATGAACAACAACTCCATGCTCGACAAATAACTAGTAAAAAACCAAGCTTCAGCCGCATAATCTATCAACAAGCAACCAAACCTAACGGTATCCACACAGATCAACCGCAAAGCACACTACCAACCGCATCACAAACAACAGTACGTTGCAGAAATAGCTCGGGTCACGGTATCAGACGCTTACCCCCTTGCGGTCGGACGGGCGCGGCGGCAGCTCGCGCTTGGTGACGACGTGGCCCTTGTTGATGCCCACGAAGAGACCCGACTTCGGCTGTGACGGCGCCATGGACGAAACCCTTTCCTGCGCAAAGGAATCGGCAGAAATCTACGTGAGCCAACAGGGAGAGGCGAGGCGACTGGGGGTGAGTGTTTCAGATCGAGGGCGGCGGCGGCGCTCCGCCTGGGGCTTTAGCTTACCTGGGAGAAGTGAAGCGGCTACGACCAAGGAGAAACCCTAGCGGAGGCGAGTGCTTATATAGGAGGCGCGGAGGCATCTTCGCGGCGGTGGCGAATGGGCCGGGCTAAGGTAGGCTCTATTGAGGCTATGCCTTTTCATTTTCTTTTGTGTGTGGGCCTTTCGATCCCAGCAAATTCGGGGATTGTACATTAGGCTTTTCTCTCATTTTTGGGCCAGGCCATGTGAAATATGTTCTTCTGTCGTGAAAAATGCCTGATAGCACCGTGAAAGAAACAAAACTTAGAAAAATTACATCAATAGATAAAAATGATGTTTTTGCCCTCTCTTGCATGACCTCTCTTGTCCGGTTTAACTCTCTCTCCGTCTTCTTCGTCCGAGAAGCGCCACCTCCCCCGAGCCGCATCACTGTCGCCTCTACCGCCAGTCTGCAAGCCGCGCCACTTCCCCCGAGCCGCGTCAGCACCATCGCCGGTCTCTAAGCACGCTGCCACTGCCGGTCTAAGCCGCCGTCGCCGGTATCCAAAACGCGCCGCACCGCGCCGGTGTGCTCATGGCAGCGCGACGTGGCTTCACCTCGGGGCCGGTCTCCAAGCAGCGGCGTAGCTTTCGCATGCGGCAGTGCGACCGGAGGAGGCGCGATACAATCGGAGAGAGAAACATCAAGGAGAGACATTGGAGTTGAGGGAGAGGGGGGCAATTGTGTCTTTTAGGGGGTGGGGTGGGGGATGTGGTAGAATATTCCCTTAGAGTGTTGTTTTCTATACTTTTAGCATTTTGGATGCTATTTAGTAATCAAGTTCTATTGTGATGTTATTTCTCTAATTTTAACTTTTTGTAGTCAAGTTCGGTTGCGATGTTATTTCTCTAATTTTAATTTTTTACAATGTTACTGATCTAATTGCTCTATTTTCTTAATGCTATTTCCTGCCACTACACGATTTTATGCTTAACTTCAAGTGCGCTGCATATCACCATGAATATGCTTTAGTACTCTACTTGGTACATGCTTACGGGCGTACATTAGGCAGGAATGCTCGGACCGTCCAAGAATCGCCCCTATTAATCGCTACTATCATTGGTACAACACGATTCACTAATACTGGATGTCTTATCACATATGATTTTTCAAAACCGTTAGTGGTAATGGTAATCACAGACGGTTTTACCAGCGCGACCGTCTCTATTACTGGATACGCTAAGAACCGTGTGTGATGAGCTAATATCACAGACGATTTGTGATACGAACCATCTGTGATATGTCGTCATATCACAGACAGTTCGTACTTCATAGACGGTTCTTAATACAAACCGTCTGTGATGAGATACTTATCACAGACGGTTTTTGTATGAAACCATTTGTGTTTTGCAGCGTGAGAGGGCAAAAAAATTTGAACGCGTGCGCGGGAGGCCGAAAAATTTGGCATTGTCCTTATATATTATAGCCACCCCAGCCTTGTCTTCCATCAGCCTCTACCTCTCCTCTCCCCACGTCGAGCTCCGACGACCACCCTCGATTCCCCGTCGCGGTTCGATGAGAAGACACAACCGACGATGACGAGGAGGAGGGATGCGGAGGAGCTCCTTGTCTACTGCAGGAGGTAGACTGTCGGAAGGTACGTGTACATCCTCAAACATACACAATTTGTTGGTTGTTTTTTGTAAAAAAAAAATAATCTTAATTTTTTGTTACCTAAGGTTGGACCACTGCCGGAGGTTTTCGGCCGTCTCTTTTTCCTTGCCGACGAGCTTGAGTCAAACTCAGACGACATGCAAGAACAACTTGTGATATGCTAGTGAGGTACAGAGAGAAACTCACAAGACCAATCCAAGAAGCCGATGAGTTCTTCAGGAGTTTGGAGGCACAAATGGTTTCTAGCTAGTTTAACTTTGTAACTTATTCTTTTTTTCCCATTCGGATGTGACGTTGTGAAACCCTTTCCCTTTCCTATAATATGTTAGCCATCAGAATTTTAATTGGATTTTAGTTGTCTTGCTAGAGGTTGCATATGGAAACTACTGTCCAACAATTGATTGATTTGGCTCAAAATCTATTTTTTTTTGTAATACAAAAAACTATCACAGACGGTTCTGAACAAGAACTGTTCGTGAAAATAAATTATCACAGACGGTTCTTGTTCAGAATCATATATGAAAATAGACTATCACAGAAGAACCGTCTGTGATAATTATTCTGTTAAAAAACCGTTTGTGATGACCGTTTGTTATCACAGACACATAAATTCAGACAGTTTAGAAACCGTATGTGATGACGGTTTAGAACCGTCTAAAGTGACCTTTTCTGTAGTAGTACTTAGAGAGTTAGAGGCATCGCTAAATTTTCCTACGACACTATGGCAGGGTTAAGCATGACGGTGTAACACTAACACTGATGGAGAGGGTCTGGATCTTTGGAGCCACTCAACAAATTATGACACCAACTCTAGTCATAGTAGTAGAACTTTCTACATATGAACATTTAGAACATACACAGTTCCTATCCCAACGCTTCAAAAAAAAAACATGTCCCTTGGTGAATGGGTGACGATTCACAAGCAGAAGGTACCGACGAGGCCCTACAAACCTCAAACACTTCAACTGATATCAATTCTTCTTCTTTTTTTGTTGGAGACATACTTGTAAGTGCGGAGAGGGAGGTCGGCGTGGAAAGTGAAGATCACTACAAGAACGTAACATGACCGTCGAGCCTAACCTAGCATCAAACCGTGCAACGACGCATGCACCGTGCATGCAGCTTGTGCTTGTGTGAAATCAGATACTACACGAAGTGATGTTTTGGTACGTGCGCTGCCAAGCCAAAGTCACCTGCATGTTGAGGCAAAAGCCAGAAAAGGAGCAGGAATATATAGGGTCCAAGGTTGAGAAAACAAGCCAGGAACGTGGTGTCGTTTATGTTGGCTCTATTTTTATTCGAATTAATTCCTATAAACACATGCACCTACTGTTTCTGTCGAGTCCTGGTTAGAGTCCGAGTGGGATCAGTTCGGTTCGTGCCTGCCCTCGTGGGGGTAGGAGCAAGTTATCAATTCTGCTGGTGTTTCTATCGGTTTGCTACTATTCTCTTTGGTTAGACCGAATTAACTATTTGAGTTCTCTGCTGCTGTTCTTGCCGCGAGAAAGGAGTTCGATCTGTTATTCGCTGATTACTAGTTGGCTGATGTTCCTTTCGTTTAAACGAGTTGATCCATCAGTTTGCTAGCTGCTGTTCACGTGAGGTGGTCTGCTGCCTTAATTGTGCCATCACAACTACTTACTGGGTACTAGTGCATGCACCTTATATACACTGATTCTTGTTGACTGCTGTGCAATTCGAAGAGATAGTACTTGTTGCTGTTGGGTTAAGGCACTGTTTGGTACAGTTTTCACTCCCAACTTCTCAATCAATTCTCGTGGAGCTGTACCAAACACCTTGATTCTTAAAACTACTAGATTCTGCTTCTCGCGAGGAGCTGTCTCGAAAATGAACTAGCAACGAGAAGTAGCCTCCCAGCAGATTCTCGTGAGACTCCAAACTTCAGAAACAAAAATACCCTTTGAAGTTGAAGGTTTTTACCCGCAAATACCATTGAGTTACATAAATACAATTGAAGTATTACACCCAGGGGTGACATAGTCGATTTGTCTCTAATCCTCCCTCATATGGTTTTTGGAGTCAACCTACCAGCCAAACGGTTTCAATAGACAGCTCCAGATTCTCAGAGAAGTGAATTCTCAGATAATCACGAGCAGAATCTGGAAAATAAGAATCCGGAGCTGTACCAAACAGGGCCTAAGTACCGCAAAAGATAGGGTCAGCACTCGCGTAGACTAGTTAACCTAGCGAGTTTTTTTTTCACCATTGACGCTTTTATTAACAAAAATAGCCGTCCATACGTCGTAATGCTAAAACTGGAACAACAGACATATCGGTGTCCAACACGCGTCCATGTCCATGCCTCTCGTGCCCGAATTCGATCTGCACCGTTCCTAGAAGGGCCAGACACTTTTGATTTTGTCACATCGCCACGCCTCGAGGTCGAACAATCCGCGCGCCGACCGACGTAACGAGCATTGTCAAGCACTTTCGCCGCCGGACAACGCTTGTCCGAGCCTGCCATGGTGTTACTGTATTTCGTCCAGTGACTCAACCGTCTGATCCACCAACGCAAAATGAAGAGAATAGACTTAAAATACTGGATGAAACGATGGAAAGAGTTGATAAAATGCTTCATAAATTAATTAAGATAGTTAGTTTTGTGGTCTTTCTGCTATTATTTCTTGTTATTGCAAAGTAGAAGTTCAGTTGTAATGAGATTCTAATGTCCACTCTTTATCTATGCATCGCAGTCCGTCATGAATGAGATTAAACTAGTAACATTATCTATGCATGGATCAACTGTCGTGTATCCTTGCATTACATGATGTATGCTTTTGCGATGTTATTGTACTCCTTTGTATCATCTATGCCTCTGACTAATTCTGTTATGAATAATTTCTATGCGAATTCATGAAATCCTAATTTCTAAAACCTCTAATCCAAATTTTGGAGACCTAAATCTGTAATATTGGAGACAATTTCAGAACACTTAGTTTTCACAATGATAAGACCACATAACTTCTTCTGCAAAGCAGGACGTGATAACCCTCTACAAAGTAAGACGTGATAACACTCTACCTCGTCAGCTTTTCAGACCAAAAAAACAGCACTCTGCAAAGTAGGACATGACTTCTCTCTGCAAAGCAGGACGTGACCTGACGAGGCAGCTTTGCGCAGCAACGTGACCCGACAATTCCTCTTGGGGTCCGCCAGCAAGTTTGCAAAAAGACAAGGCAACACTCTGCCTCGCAGGCTACTCACATGAATTTAACCACACCATGCCAACCATGTGGTTTATAAAAGGAGGTGGAAGAGACCTAGGAGAGAACACTACACAATCAAACTCAACGCTACACAAGAGCTTGCTTCACCACACTGGGATGAACAAGATATTGCAATGGGACGAGATTCACGAACTAGCAAGGGTTGCTGGGGCACGGGACGAACAAGCAAGGGTTGCTGCGGCCTGGGTCAGGCAAGAGGAGCTTGCCAGGATGGCAGCTCTCCGCAATGATGCCCCCCCTTAGCAGCAACCCCTACCAGAACGTTCCAACCGAGCCTTCGTCGCAACAGCCGTGAGAGGGGGAGACGCCGCCTTTCTGTTGGTGCATTGACACATGCAAGTTCTTTAAATCCAAGCAGCGGCTCAGCCTGGGCATGCATTACTGGGGTTGTCTGAAATACTCATGTGACTATCCCGACCGTCGTTGTGATACGAGCAGCTATCAGTAACCAGTAAGGACTAGTTACACTAAGTTCCCCTACCAATTCTCTTTTAAAGTACACACTAACAAACTCTCCCGTATACCCGTAGTCCTCGGATCCGCTATGTGGCTACCGCAAGTGGATCGACCTAGAGATGCACCCACACGACCAGTGGCAAATCGACTACGAGGAGTGAGATGCTAAAAGGGCACGTGAGATCCGAGAGGAGGAGCGCCGCACTGAAGAACACAACTAGCGTATCCGGCAGGAGACACAGGCCCATCTCGAGGCGTGCAGGCGCAGGGAGGGCGAGGCTTGCGAGAGGGAGTGCGAGAAAAAGAGGGAAATGGCGGCTGAGGCCAAGGCGGCCGGCGAGGAGTACAACGTCGAGATCGGAAGGAATGGCAAATGACTCAGTTCCACGCAGTAGTTCTGATCATTCCGTAGTAGTCCCCCATCCCACCTTCTATGTTTTTTTACCATCCCCTAAAGTCATGTATACTTACATGGTCTAGATGCTTGTGTCACAATGTACCCGTAGTAGTAGCGAGGATGACTAAAGCAATTGGCCGAACCATCATGCCATGTAACCACGTGTAACGTGCTTCTGTCCGCGAACTCTAATGTTGTTCCCGTTCCGTGCCTCCGCCGAGCCATCAAAGTAAGACTATATTGCAAGTATGCTTCTTCTAGTGGAATCCCAGAAATAACCATTCGCACCGACAGCGATTCCTCTATGTTTTAGGGTATCTTCATAATCATAACGAGCGTTCTCAGCCCCTTCAATTGCATTATGTACAAGTTTCACAAAGTAGTTTGTTTTAACTCCACCATACAGAAGTAACGTGATCAAGAACCGTAGCGACCAAGATATTATTTGTTTTCAATTTTTCTGTTTTTCAGAGTTTTTTGAAAGCTTCAATAATAATAATAATAAATAATTTGTATTTTATTGGATTAATTAGAGCTTAATTGAATATTTTAGAAAATAAAAAATAATTTAAATGGATAAAATAATCTTTAATTAAATTCAATTTTTTGTAAATATTTTCATGTTCCAATTTTTTTTTTTACAATTTTCTGTTTTTCTTCTTTTTTTTAATGTAATTTTTCCTCGGTGGGCGGAACCACGGCAGCACCTAGGCTGCTGCTATTGCCGACGGTAGCAGCAAGATTCCCGCTGTCCCCTACTGCAGCAGGCGGTATAAAAGGAGCTAAAATTAGAATTTTGAGAGTACAGAGGCTACTTCAGGAATGCTGATATAGTCCAAATTTCAACTAAAGTACTAACGACGGCGTCCAACTGAATCGAGCGACTTGTGTCAGAAAATTTTGGGTTCGTATTGAGCTGCCGTATGGACGTATTTTTCGACGTACCAAATCTTATCACGTGACAAGTTCTTGTCTATACTGGTACTTACACATAAACGGACGCTCCCATGGTTTCTGTTGAAGCAGTGACACGCGTGTCAGACAGTCGGTGCCGCATCCTGTACGCCCGTGCTGATGTCAACTGCCCCTCGATCTGTACTTGTACAGCAAACGAAATATTACAACGGTAATTAACCGCATAGACATGGGACTGTTACTGTTGCACATTCCAACAGCAACAGTGTGCTCAAATTACAGATCAGAGGGGAAATGAGTAGGATATACACACAAACCGTGCTCCATTATTGCCATGGAATCGCGGTATCTGAATCCTGAGCAACCACTGCACAGCGCCGGATGGCCCAAGCGAAGCACATTCGAGCTGGCACATGGCGGAGCAATGGCCCAGCATGCCCGGCCACGAAACCCTAGCAAAACTACAAACAAATCTCGCCCGCACCACGCAGCGCATGGAGCCGATGACAACCGAGCCAGCTCACTCTGAACTGAACCCAGGAAGCATCTTGTTTTCACGGATGTTACTTCTGTCACAGAAGAAGTTCTGTATGGAGATCGATGCGTTCTCTCTCTGAAATATTACTTTGATCACTATTTTTGTTATAATATATTTATCAAATATTATCAAATTATAATATTATGAAACTTTTTTTCGAGATAAATATATGTGTAATATTTCCATGTATTCAATCTAAATATTAAAAAAAGTTATTGATAGCCAAAATTTGTAACATTTGACTCAACGTAAACTAAAATAATTTTCTTCTATGGAGGGAGAGAGTATTAGGCAAGCAATAATTCGGTCTCCATTACTGGTACTGGGGAGACATGTAGGCCAGGCCTTCCTCCACATTCCGATTAGCCATTTTTCATATACTACAGCAGGATGATTCAAGGTTCAATTGGATGTGGTTGTGTTTGCCACTCTCGTGAACATGGTCTTCTTTTCCCCTTATGCATTCCGTTGCTACTTAGGTACCGTACCTAGGTTTGTAAAAAGGACTGTTCGCAGGTCGGGCAATCTTATAGGCTGGTGAAAAATGATGCCTAAATGAATGCCTCTTCTTCCTCAGTATGCTACCCCGTTTGGCTGTGGAGTTTTTTTTTAAAAAAAATAATATTTTTTTACAAAACTAGGTAATCGTTTCAAAAAATTGCAAAAAAATAGGTTATTGTTTTCGGTTCAACTGACAACAGGGACCCTAAACAGTGGGGTTAGGTTCCTGTTGTTGTTCAAGGGGCGACAAGAACCTAGAAATTTTTAAATATAGTAAATTAGCTCAAAAAAATTATGATTTTTTTTTGTGTAGTCTTCCAACACAGTGTTCTTGTTTGTGTAATTTTTTTATAATTTTATCCGTTCTGAATTATTATCTACAATTCATTTAAGTATACTATTGGTAGGAATTTGTAAATATATAAAATGAGGTCCAAAACTTATGAATTTAGGTTTTCGATACAGTGTGCTTGATTGTGTAAACCTCTAATTTTTGAGATAATTTTAGAACATATAAAATTCTAAAAAAATTACATAATAAATTAAACTATGTGATGCGCGTTCACAAAAAATTTCATAATTTTTGGACATTATTTTATATATTTACAAATTCCTACAAATAGTATAATTAAATAAATTTTAGAGAACAATTCAGAATGAATAAAATTATAAAAACATTACACAAGCAATAATACTATGAATAAAATTATGAAAACATTACACAAAACAATTCATAATTTTTTGAGCTCATTTGCTATATTTAAAAATTCATAGGTTCACAGTTCAACTAGTTACAGGAACCTAGTCCCACTGTTCAGGGAGCAAGTCGCCAGATGAACTGGCGACATGGACCTATTTTTATAATTTTTTGAGGCGATTACCCAGTTCGCAACAAAAAAAATTATTTTTTTAAAAAAATTCTTTGGTTGTGTCCTCACGTGCTGATGATACTTGGGAGAGTTCATCGAAGTCCTTACAAACAGCTGAGAGTTGTGCATGTTGCACATAATTGATCAATCAATCGAGGGTCCAGATCATAGACCCAACAAAAAAAGAAGTCCCACCGCAATTCAACAGTGCTTGCTACCAAGTTGCTCAACCCCTAATAATTCTGTCTGGAATTCTCAAGCCTTTTATCAGAAGTTCATAACTGATATTTTTTTTGGCTAGACAGCTAATGATGGAGCCCCAGGACAGGACACGGGGGAGACCTGACGAACGAGAACATGTCACCATCCTGCTGCACGATAGAGAGAGCTTTTCGAAACAAAATAACAAATCTTGTTCATCGTGTCCGAAATGACAAAAATAGCACCTCTATTGTGCTCCTTGTACACATCACCCTCCTACCACGCTCTCTGTGCGCGGCAGACACCTTATGTGACCCCCGTGTGCGGCAGACCACCTGTCGCGCTGTAACATCCAAAAAAAATACCCAAATACAAAAATATGATAGTGTTAAAACATTTCATAGGTTACTTGTTATAACCTTGATTGCATAATTTATGAGAATTATTTAAGCTGTATTTTCTCTTTTGCCGGTACAACTGGTGTAGAACCGAAAACGCTAGAAATAAAAGCGCCAAAAAAACCCTACAAACCAGAATTCTAAAAGCAAAGGTATCAGACGCAATTAAATCATTATAACAACGATAACCTAATATGTAGCCCTGTTAAAAATTACATGAAGTATAAATCCTAGAATAAGAATAATGATCAAGACTCGATTAGAATTGTTTTATAAATATCAGATTATGAACTATCATCACATGAGAGTTTCTTAAAACAAATTGAAATGATAATGATAATTAAAAATCCAAATTAAGTGTAATTGTACTACTAATAAAAATGGGAAATACTATTGAACACTTTTTCCTCAAATCAAATAATAAAGGTGCATGAAAATAGGAACTTAAAAGATTTTTATAGAGAAATAAGGAAGAAATAAAATTCTAAAAAAATCACAGTATGAACTAGACTTTTTCAGGAACCTCCCCAAAAAAAATTCATAATTTTTGGAGTTAGTAATCTATATTTAAAAATCCACTAAACATCTCAGTCTTTTCTTGAAATTCCGAAAAACTCAAATTCCATTCTCTTCCACTGATCAGCTAGCCCCACATGCAGGCTTTCCCCTCCACGCAGCTACCCTCAACGCCCCTGCATGTGCGCCACACTGGCCGACTGCACCACTTCGCCGCCTATGCCGCCGGCCACCGTCGACCACTCCGCCCGCTCACCTATATAGGCCAAACCCGAGCTGCCGAGCTCCTCCCTGCTGTCCATTCTTCTCCCCCATCTCTTTGTCTCCCCGCCGCTCTAGTGAACCTCAATGCTGGCCGACCACGTCACAGAGTGTGCTAGCATCTGAGGAAGCGTTCCACTAAGATAATTTGGGATTTCCCCCGCTGGAGATCGTGCACCGTCCTCTCCCCCATTCCCGGCAAAAACCGCCACCACCGTCGTCCTGCCTCAACGGGTGAGCATCCTTCCGATTGCTCTTGCGTCTAGCACCTCCTTATCTCCCCTTGTCGTTCCCAGCAGCTCAAGCCCTCTCCCCCGCCGCGCAGCGCTGCTGTCATGGAGCACCCGCTGCACCGCTCATGGCGCACATTGCCAGCCCACCACAGACCACCTCCGCCTCCACCACCAGCTCGGGTGAGTTCCTACCACCCTCCTCATGCTTGTGTTCGCCTGAAGTCCCCTTCTCCCTCACCCGAGCGCTGCCGCCCTTCTCTCTTCCCCACGCCCGGCCGCTGCACGCCGCCGCCAGCTCTCCTCAGCGCCACCGGACCACCTTGGCCTCCCTCCACCCACATGGTCCATGCCGGTAGGATCCCCATGCCTCCCTCCAGATCATGCTCTCCTCCGTTTTCCTCTCCTCCTACTTCGGCGCTGCCGCACCGCTTTCCCTCCATGGCCGGCAGTCGCATAGAGTCGCCCCGTCACTCCCGGCTATCTCTGGCCGCGCCTCCACCGCCCATGAGCTCACCCCAGCCACCTCATTCCGTTTTGACCGACCCAGGCCGCCGCCAGTGTCCCCTCGTCGGCATTGAGTGGCACCCGGGCCATTCCCCCCGGCTCCTTTGTCTCGACTTGAGCTCCCTTTGCCTGCTCTCTCTTTGTGGCTCAATGTATGTATGAGTGCATTGTTGTCCATGACAGTGGGCCCCTCTGCTTAGCAATTCACAGTAGACCCCAGTCCTTAATTGGCTAATTAAAATTTATTAGTAGATTAGTCAAGCAGCGCGGCAGATAACAAGTGTTAGTTAGATGATAATAGTTCTTGTTATATAACAGTGTTAATTAGATTTTGACAATAGATCCCACTCCAAATGTAATCGCCTCAATGGCAGTAGGCCATCCCAGTTAGTTAGATGATTAGTGATAATATAAATAATTAGCTAAAGACATTGGAAGGTTAGATAATCAATTGATAGGTTGTATTTTTGGATAGTAACAGTGAGTGGACAAACTTAATTAGAAATTATCAATGGCTTGAGTTCAACTAATAGTGAGGTTGAAAAGAACAAAACTAGTTATGAGTAGCTAAGACAAGCACTAGTTTAGTTAGTTGATTAATTAAGTCCAATTGTTAGGGTTACTGATTAACAGACAAATTAAGTTGCACATATATTTTTACTAAATTGAGTAACTAGTAGGGATGAAAACGGATCGGATAGTTTCCGACCGATCCAGACGGAAACGGATTCGGATTGTCTCGGATCAGAATTTTCTCGGATAATTTTCGGATCGGAAACGGATTCGGTTTTTTTTTGTCGGAAATGGAAACGAATACGGTAGGCATGCTATCCGGCGGATACGGATTATCCGGATAAGACCAAGTTCGGATATCCGGATTTCGGCCCGATAGAAGAGGATTTCAGCCCAAAAGAGAAAATGAGATTTTAAATGATTTCTGAATTTCAGAAAATGCAAAAAATCAAATAGCCTTTTAGAAAATAGCAAATGGAGTTAAAAAATTCTAGAAAAAAATCACAAAAATTCCTTAAATTATTTTGAACTTAATAAAATTAATTCCAAGTTAAAGTTAGTTTTTATTTTTGCACATAAATTATTTTTAATTTCTGAAAAATATGAACAATCTTATTAAAATCCAGAAAATTCAAGAAATTAATTATTTTTTTATTTTCACTTTAAATACAATAAAATCCCAGAAATCTCAATAAATTTTTTTTGACATTGAAAACTAGAAAATTAAATAATTGACTTTATTTTATTATTATTTTCTTTTAAACCAAGAAAACTCTTTTAAATCTCATAAAATCCAATAAAATAATAACTTTATTAATTTTATTTTTGGTAACATACTTTTGGATGTTACAGTCATTTGTGTATAGATTAACCATCTAGCCTAATCAATGTTAGTGTGAACTAAGTTTTATGTATGTGATGAACTAAGTGTGAATGTGTGATGACTTGTGACTTTGCGAGTTATGACTTATAAGCTAAATATGGTAAACTAAGTGTTATGCTTACGATGAACTAGTTCATGCAACTTGCTAGTGCCAATGTTATGTGTGGTTGTTGAAAATATGAAAAATTTATGAATGTTTGCATCAAATAAACTAGTTATATGTTTTCGTTAATTTCTGGCATACAATTTAACGGGTTTTCATGTTTTGAAAAATATCAGCGAACGTATTCGTTTCAATTTGTATTCGCTCCGTATTCGTATTCGATATTATTCGTATTCGATATTATTCGTATCTGTATTCGTATTCGGAGTATCCCTATTCGTATTTGGATCCGGAAAAAAATATGAAAACAAATATGGCAGAGTCATTATCCGTCCGTATCCGATCCGTTTTCACCCCTAGTAACTAGTAGTAAAGATAACCAAATTTAATTACTAAGATGATAATTAATTATCATTAGGGGGCAATTAGCAATTAAGTTTAAAGAGCAAGTTTAATAAGGAATCATATTAAAAAGAAATATAGTTGCCTACCATATCTAGTTGAAGGCAAGCTAGGATATGTTGATATGTCATTACAGCTCGGAGCTGTACAATAATTAGTAACACTACTGCTTAGTTAAGTGCTATGGCTAGGATTAAGTGCATGTCAAATGACTAACAGCTCAAAAGCAACTTAAGTAACCATTAGTAGTTAACTGTCGATAGGCCGCCAAGCCAGTAGATAATTAAGAAAACGAATCAGTTAGTGATTACTGCAATCAATAAGTATAGGGTTAATAAAATTTATATTGAGTTAATTACCACATCATAAGGAGTTAACAACCGGGACACCACCTCGAAAGATCATTGGAGTCTAACCATTAGTATTTAGTTAAACAAATCGCCAGTAGTGAAGCTAGCTAAAGATTGTTGTGGCAATAAACTCAAACCCGTAGATCCCCTGATCCAGTGTTAGGCTAATGCATAGCCCGGGCTTGGAAAATCCAGCTAAGGCTCATGAAATTTCCTTGATAAATATGAATCGATGTGAAAAACTATTAAGCGAACTAGGTCCCATGTGCCGCTGAGACGTATGTCTACCCATAGTGAACCCCATGTTTATGCATAGGTCTCACTTGGCTCTCATGTAACTTCCTCGACAAATAGGAAGTAAAGTCTAAAAGAATCATTAGAGTAGCGGTGGTATGTCCCTAGTGGATAGTAGAAGTTCATCCACCAGGCATCGCCTAGGCCCTAGCTTTTGTCCATTGTCAACCGTTCCCAGTAGCAGAACCCTTCGTGATCCGAAAGCAGATCAGAAAGTGATACCTAACCGGGTAATCTCTCATCCAAATAACCATATAAGAATGTTCATTCGGACATTCTCTCCCTCTCCGTTGGATTCATCAACTTCCTTTGATTATGCTTTCGTCTGTAGTATTTCTTTCATCAACTCCTTGGTTATACTTTGGTCTGAAGTATTTCCTTCATCAACTTCCTTTGATTATATTTCGTCTGTAGTATTTCTCTCATCAACTCATTTGGATATACTTCGTCTGAAGTATTTCTTTCATCAACTCCATTAGGTGTGATTAGATTCGCCTAGAGTACTTCATCCTTCCAAATTGTCGTTAGATATGTTTACTTTCATTCAAAGTATTTCTTTTTGTTTTGTATGTATTTGGATTTATTGGATTTCATTTGGTTGTTTTCAGTCGCTCTTGGATTTAATCGTATTCTACGTAATTACTCTGGAGCCATGAAGGAACAACAATCCCAACAAGGACAAAATTGTCAGAATATTGAACATGATGATTATCAGCACGTTGAGCGAAAGTATTATCAAAATATCGAGAAAGGCGAATAACAAAATATAGAGCCTTATCAGAATATTGAGCAAGGCGAGTCAACACTTTGATCATTTTGCACCTAATTTTACAATTATATTATTTTAAATTATGAAATTGCATTGCTATGATTTATACAACTATATTAGTCTAGCTCATAGTTAATGTCTTAATAATAATTGTGTATAAACTTCCAATCCTTGAACTTGGACATTATCATTTGTCACCCTAGAATTAATGATTTGCATACTAGTTATAAGTTTGTATCTAAGTGTCATGCTTAGCCTTGCTCAGATACATTGTCATGCAGGCATTAAATTGCCCGACAACAATCATTCAAAATATGAAAACTAGATTTGGGCAGCAGAGACTGGAGCCTGGCAAATATGTTGGTTGGAAAGGTTATGTTTAAAAACAAATGAAAACCTAAAAAATCGATTTCGACTTGGGCGGCTGGAAAGAGTGGCTGGTGACGAGTGCACGAGTGAGGTTGGTATATGGATGTACCGCTCAAGTTAATTAAGGACTGAATCTTGTAATGACCTCTCATCTAAAAACAGTATAACCACAAGTCTGTAACACCTAAGACCCGATAAACTAATTTGTCTGCCACCTCACAATTTCACCACTCGTGGGTGTGTGGAGTGTGCAAAGGGTAAGAGAGTCATCGATTCACACACGCAAAAGAGAGACCTCTCGGGGGCGTGGCCGAAGGAGGTGATACTTAACGACGTGAAATTGCGATGAGGTGAGACATTATAAAAGCCTTGTGATAATCAACTTAGCCGCACACCTAGGAAAGTGTGTTGGGAGCATCATAAGTTGAAATATCTTTTGTGCGTAAAGCATACAATCTCTGCAGAGTAAGAAAACTATCTGGATAGCCGTACTCACGGTCAAGAGCGGCGCTGAGAACTTGCTTGAGTTAGCTTTCATTTTTATAAAACCATTTGCGTGTGTGGAATAAAATGGATGAACCGGGAGCCCTAGGATTTGAGATGGCCTGGTCTGGAACCAGTGGTAAATACGGAATAGCCTGAGCATTGGGTGGACAGACTCACTCAGGTTTTGCTACTAAATCTATTTCAATAAATGGCTTTTTGCAAAATAAAAGAATCATGAGCCTCCCCTTTGACTAACTTTGCATATATAATATTTGCATTGTGTGTTGGTTCGCGAGTACGGTTGTGTACTCATGCTCACTATTTACATTCTTTTAGCCAATAAGCATAAAAGAATGCTGCATGGACAATGATGAGTATTGATCAAGACTGAAGACCAAGAAGGCCAAGAACTAGATCGCGAGCCTACAGTCGATTGTCGGTAGATATATTGTGAGGGTTGCACATGTTATACTTTGATTCTTCTTCTGCTGCCGATCTCTGAAAGTATTTAGCCTATCCGACCATTTTGCAAGCCAAAAGTTGTAATGTATATTTACACTTTGTTTAATACTATGCATTTTCGTGATATGTGTTTGAACCAATAATGAGATTGTGTGTGCTATCTACTGATTCGGGGAATAACATAAATTAACACGGTAGGTCCCAAGTCATAAATTTGGGGTCTCATACGCGCTCCCTGTTCGTGGCAGGAATGTGTCTGTCCACAGTGCCCACGTGCGCAGGTATCCTGCCGCGCACTCGGCGAGAGCACGATAGATGACTTCAACAAAAATAAATGCACGGTAGAAGACACGTATCGTCTGTTTAACTTGTCGTGGCGCCATTTTCTTATCATTTCAGTGAGGGACCCTACGATTGCTATTTAGTTTAAAAGGAGTCTAAATGAGAAGTAAAAAAAAAATCGAATTGGTGACAGGCGGTGACGTGGTAAGGCGACAAGAAGCAGACACGCAAGTGCCAGAGGGGCGGGACGACGCAAGCAAAAAGCGATCGAATCTAACGGGGCGCGCTGACGCCTGACGGCCACGGCCCTACCCCGCCAGCTCATTGCCAACCCAAATCCCCTCTCGGGCCTCTCCTCCCTCCCTCCCTCGTCCCCCTCTCCCGTCCATGGTTCCAATCAAATCCACACAGCAAGATGGAACCGAAGCAGCAGCACTCTGCAATGTTGGTTGCGATTTGGAACAAAAGGAATGGAATGGATTTGGATCTTTACAGGATAGTACTATTATTTCCCTTTTCCAACATGAAGCAACCAGTAAGAGAAGGAAAAAAATGCTGCTGCTTTGCAGCTCAATCTTCAGTCACCTCTTCTCCCCCTTCTCAGTGTACAGATTCTAACAAAAAATAATAAACAAAGGAAAAGAGGAAACAAAAAACAAAAACAAGGCAAAAAATTGAGCACAAGAAGGACGGTAATGGGCTAGCCAACGACCGGATCTCATACCGGCGGTAGCAGCAGCGGTAGTAGATACACCGATGCTATATACCACCATCCAATTGTTGTTGCCTTCGCCGACGCCGCCGCCGTGTAGTTCCCGTCCCCGCCGCGCAGCGTGGGCGGCGACGACAGCTTCGTCGGCGGCGTCCGCGCGGTGTCGGGCGCCTCCGGCGGCGTCGCGGCCGGCGGGGGCGCCGAGGCGGCGGCGACGATGGCGGAGTCGCTTCTGCTGAACATCTCCTTGGGGAGGAGCACCTTAGAGACGGCGAACACAGCGACGGGGTTCTGGTCGAACACCGTGCGGGTGATGGTCGCCTGGACGACGCCGGTGTCGATGGCGACGGAGCCGTTGGCGCGGGTGATGTTGAGGGTGAAGCGCCCGGCCTGACTGAACTCGGTGGCGAGGGTGGGCTGGACGGGGTTCACGATGGACTCGAGGGAGCCGAGGGGGTAATAGGAGTGAAGCACGTGGAAGCGGAGCACGACAGCCTTGTGGTCGGCGGGGAGGGACTGCAGGCGGTCCCCCGCGGGGAGGCCGGCGAAGGCGTCGTCGGTCGGGGCAAACACCGTGATGCCGGCCCCGCGCTCGTCGGCCTCGAACTCGTCCGCCACGCCGGATGCCTCCAGCATGGAGGCGGCCACGTTGAAGGCGCGCGCGTCAGCGAGGACGCGGGTGATGTTGACGGCGGCGGGGGGCCGGGACTCGGACGCCGCGAGGTCGAAGCCGGACGGCACGATGAGGCCGTCCACGGCGAGCACGCTCAGGTTGTACGGCACGGCGGTGATGGCGCCGAGCACGGTGGCGTTCGACCCCGGGAACGGCGCCGGAGAGCGGACGACGGCCAGGGAAGACCCGGCGGCGGTGACGTTGACGGCGCCGAGGTCAGCCGGGGCGCGGCCGGTGGTCTGGAACAGCGTGGTGACCAGCTTCCCGGAGGCGGGGAGCCGGCGGAGGTCGGCGGGGGTGAGGTACTCAAGCAGGACATGGTAGCGGAGCACGTCAGCGAGGTCGGCCCCAGACGCGGCCGCGAACGCCGACGGTGACTGCGGGAGGTTGCCGTTCGGCACGGCGAGCAGCGTCAGCGACGACCTCCCGGCGAGCTCCCCAGCCACCGGGCTGGACGCGAACAGCCGCGCGAAGCCGGCGAGGTCCGGGAACGCCGCGAGCACCGCCGCCACGTCCACGGCGGCCGCCCGCGGCGGGAGCGCCGCCGCGAGCAGTGCGGCCGCTACCGCCAGTACGACGAGGCGGGAGACGGGAGGGATCTGTCCCCGCATCGCGCCGCCACCGGGAGGCGAGCACAGCACAGAGCTCTACTGACTCGAGGAGTGGGGAGTCAGGAGTGAGGTGGTACTGGTGGTGAGCTTGAGATGCGGGGGGTGGTGTCGTGCAGTCGTGGTGAAGCTGCCTCAGCCGAGCCCGAGCAGAGCGGAAGGAATATTTTATTTTTGGCACCCTTTTTTCCCAAGGAAAAAAAAAACCGCGCAACTTTTTACTAGTATTATTGAATTTTCTGGGATTGGGGTTCAGTGCAAAGTTTTCGTGCTGCCCCGCGCGTTGTGATTTTTTGTTTTGGGGAAATTAATGGCGTCGGCGTGTGGGTGGGTCGTGGGTAATTGGACTGTAGCAGCAGCGAGGCTGGCCAGGCTCCTCCGACTCCGACGCACTAGTACTCGCAAAAAGTTGCCAATGATAGGTGGGTCCCTGGCAACGTGAGTCCCCTTGGCAGGTAGGCGTGTTGATTGGCTCGTTTTACTCGACATACTCTTGTGAGAATGGTAAGTGCACTGTTGGCTTTCTTACTAAATCAGGGCAGCGCTCGATCGGAAGTCGGAACACCTCGGCCGGTACCCATGGCCACCGGATGACGTAGGTGAAACTAGACAAGGATATGGACACTCACACACACTCTCTCTTTCTCTCTCTCAATTGTGTGTGTCTCTCTCTAGCTCTGTAATTTTTTTTTGGGTGCTAGAATCTGTCTTTAAAAACTAGAATCTGTCTCTCTTTTTAAAGGGAAAGTTTTGTGCTACAATCTTTGTGTGGGGCCGAGTGCTGACTACATGCATGGAACTGTACTCCGGTGGATAAAATGATGGGAAAAGAGCAGCTTTACCGAAAATTGCTTTGCTCTCTCTGGAAGCGGCGACGAAAGAAAAACAGGGAGTAATGATCACCTCTAAGCAGATTATGTCGCGCCTTGTATAGGAAAGAATCGAGTATGGCTAAAGAAAAATACGTTTCTTAGATCATCTCCAAGGACCTCCTCAAGAGATTACCACAGCCATTCCTGTCCAAATTTCCTCACTCCTGCCTTTCTTCCCAACCCGACCTCCTTTCTTCCATGACCTTCGTGCCAGCTGAGACTTACTGAAGTAGCACATCTTATCAGCTAGTTTAAAAGTTCTAAATTGATTAGCAAAATGTCCATGATCGGAACACAGAGTCCTCTATCGAACTTAATACATGAAATATTACGAGAATGCTATTAAGAATGAAGATCTTCTATTTGTTGTGGATATACTGTTTGCATAATAATACAAAAGTGTATTACATAATGATCGTGATTGAAAATGTAAGAACTGAATTCCTCTATATTTACAAAGGACATAGGCTACCCCGTTTATAGTTATTAAAAGGGTAACAGTTAGTGCCGCTAGAGGTGCATTTAATCTTCACACACGTTCTTCAGTAGAATTTTGAACCGTCGTGTCCCTTGACCAACTGTCGAAAGTTGTCAAATACAACAATAACTGCTTTCCCATTAGACACATAGGAAACCATCCTATCTTCCGACCAGTTAGTTGGTCGGGAATTGTCCAAACCGCATAGTTGGTCGGGAATTGTCCAAACCGCATAGTTGGTCGGACAATATCCACAGGTGGTCGTCCCATAGCTTTAACTGGTCGTCAACCAGTTAGACCGTAATAAATGGGTATTAAACTTCATTTAAATAATCATTAACAGAGGTAACATATGGTATGTTGTTCTATTTTGATAGAATCTGGCTTTTGACAAAATAAAAGATTGATCTCGTCAAGAATCCTCATCACAAAAGTAACCCACTTCCTTTCAAAAATCTGCTGTGGCTAATGACCTTTTAAGATTGGATCCGGTTGTTTGTCTGCCAAGTGCAGAGAGAGACAGAGAGAGAGAGATACAGCTCTTTGAAGACGAACCGAACATGTGAAAAGGCAAGAGCATGTAAGCCTGAGTATTGAGACGCCATGCTGGGGAGTAGACCGGATCATATATACCCATCAAGGCATCAACTACGCGCTTTGCCCAAAATTAGAAAACCGAAAAGAAAGAAGAAGCAAAGGGCTTCTCTAAATCTGCCAAACTTCAAGAGAGAAAGCGCTAGTATTCAGATGTTTCTGAACTCACCCAGATTCCCAATCCCGATCAACGGCGATCTAGCATGTGATGTGAGCCACCTTCAATGATCAAATCCTGCTATCTGTTGGCACTGCCAAAGTTAAATGCTTGGGCCTACAGCAGAATGAAGGACTCAGTACACACAAGACAAGATACTGTTGCAGCGACGAAAAAAACGAACGGTTTACCTCATCAACAGACGAACAGATGGCGGATCGTTGGGGCAAACATTTCCATCAATAAGCAGCTTGGCAAGCATGCACCGCAAGAAGATATCCTGGTTGTATCTTTTGTTACAAAGCATGCAATGTCCATTGTTGGAATTGAAAATGATAGAAAGTGTCGGACAAAGTTACAACAAAGGGGAAGGCCAAAATACTGCTTGCGACAAAGCCCATACTTTACATCAAGATGAAAAGAAAAAGAAGAAACTTACAATGTTTACCTTCCATCTGAATGAATTTTGTGTATGTGTGATGACAACTTGCTACTGAGCCATGTCCGAAAGATGTCAGTAATGCAACAAGTGGTCGCCAGCCATACGCTGGCACGACGGCGGAGGCAGAGGCATCCAAAATCTAGTTTTCAAACCATGTTTGGCTAAGCTCCAGCTCAAGATTTTAAGCTCAGGAGCCTCAGTTTTAACAGAAGCTATCTCTAGAGGGAAAAAAGAGGTGTTTGGTCCAAATGTTTGCTCTCCAGCTTCTAAATTTCTCTCCACTTTACCAAATCGCTCCCACGACCTTATCTTTCTCCCCTCTCTCTCACGAAGGGCAAGGTTTATAGTTCTTCTCCTAAAATCATTTGGAGCTACCCTTCCCTTGCTTCTCCGCCCTAGTACAAATTGGGTTCCTAAGGTGGGCTCCTGTGAAACCGGGCTCCAGAGCTCAAGTGTTTTGCCCAGCGGTTCGAGCTTCTCCCCGAAAGCCTAGCTCTGGAGCTCGGCCTAAAGACACCTTAGTGCCCCCACTCAACCCTGTTAGATATAAGTTCACTAAACTCACTATGAAAACATTTTTTTTCTTTTCTGAAAAGAAATCAAAATTCTTTCGAAATTTAATGATTAGAAGGGCAGCGAATAATAAGAATCCAAACAAAAGAGTTGCATAGCTTAGAGCATCTACAATAGTCCATATCATTTGTTACTAAGCAATGGACACATCAGTATTTAGGTGACGTGGATGAGAGATGGTGAGGAGAGATGGTGAGCTTGTTTATAAATGAAGAAATAAGCAAGTTGTTGATGCCAAGACACGAAAAACAACGAAATAGCTATTGGAAACTTATTTGTTACATAAAAGACTTGTTTTGTGGGTATCAATTAAAGTAGCAATTGAAGTCTTAGATATAAGCTCAGGAAACAATCTATTGGAAAACTTATTTCTTTTTATTAGATTGAGTACTCTCTCTCTCCTCTTAGTAATAATTTAAGAAACAATGACTGTAGATGCTCTTAGAAAGACCATACTGACTGACATGCATCGTTAACCACTGAGATTGTAGAGTAGGTACTAGTATTGTTAATCGATGATGCCGGGACATCTACTTCCACCCTGCATGGTTCCTTGGTATTTAGGGTCTATGACAATATTATTTGGCCCAGCCTAAAAATTCCAACAAGCCCAACCCATGTGTGGGCCCAAAAAAGGTTCCAGTACAGCAGTGCTGTGGTTGCCTTTGCTCCATTAGCCCAACCCAAGCAAACGCTGTCCAGGCCCAAGCATTGAAGACAGGAAAGGGACAATACCAATAGAAAGGCCATCGCGGGCCAGGTAGCATACAAATAGATGCGCTTACTTGTTTGGATGGCCGGCGAAACAAGCCTAGGTGGGTGTATGCGCCGGAGCTTGGGAGATGCGATGTGCCGCCTGGATATATGGGTGCGTATAAGGTGGGTGTATGTGAGGAATTTCACGTCAATTAACGCAAGGGATCGAGTGTACCGTACTGGATGGTAATTGGGCACGTGTAGTACTCACTCATGAGTCATGCCCATGCTTCCCGGGCATTCTCCTCCTGCGAATATGCGCTCCTTATCAGCGACCGACAAGGATCTTCGTCCACTCATATGTCCAACGACCGCGTGTGGGCTGTAAACGAGGTCAGCTCCAGTCAAGCGACCGACTGAGCATGTCTTGCCTAACAGGATCAATATGAATGAAGCGGCGGGCCTTGGGGTCCGGTCGGGGCGGATGCGTGGATGAAACGAACTCATTTTTTTAAATAGGATATACCCAGTTTACACAACCGCTCAGGATTTTGATCGCAGATCGGAATATCACTAAACATGCTTACAAAATATTAATTTGATTGAATTATGACCTAACGGCTATCTTGCAGCAACAAAATAGGTATTTCAAGCCTAAAGCTTTAACTTTCATTCGTAATAACCAAATAGCATCCATAGGAAATCTCCAAAGTGTCATTCAACCCACTCGTACATCTTCTGATGAAAATTTAGCAAGATTAAGTACACAACGTACTCAGTAAGCCACATGGGAAAGCTATTTAACTGCATGCTAGGAATTCAATTGATTGTTGAAGGTTTACCATATCAGGTATATGTGTATGAAACATTCGAGTTAAAGCATTTTGCCTCTAAAACAGTAAAAATCATACTAATATAACATCAGGGGTTTACTCAACAATTGTAATTACAAACTTAACATTTCAAAATAAACACAACTTCATTAACAGGAAGCACGACATATCTGAATACCATTGATTATACTTTGCAGAGTTGCCCAACTTTACTCACAAGATACCTTGAACTCATACTGTCATGCAATATACACATAACCTGGTAGCGTGCGACTGAGTTGAAATAACAAAGCATTTTCACTACTCAACCTTTCTAGCATCTACCCAGTAGGTTCAAAATCAATTCATCCATCAGGAAACCACCGACCAATGGTTGTAACATCCCAACTTTCGAGCCTTTGAAAATCTTTTATTTATTTGCTAGTTGAAAATCTCACCATCTGCATTTTATTTGAATTTATATTAAAAGCTTAATATGGAGTTTAAGGACAAAATGATTTAATATGATTAATCCCAACATCATCAATGGCCAAACTAATTTTATTTGGATTCAATATGCTTGGATATATTTTCTAGTATTTTCTGAAATTTTTTCAAAGTCATTTGCTATTTTCTATTTGCTAATTGCATTTTCTGGAGTTTCTAAAAAGAAAAATCAACAGTCGCTGATTCTTCGCGCCAACCCCACCAATTTGTAGCCGTATCTATCCCGTACTCATCCCTAACCAAATCGGCTACCGAATCTCTCTCAATCTCCGAGAATCAAGGATTCCAAAATCCCGGCCGTTTCGGACTCGAATTGGGGGTTTCCAATTCCGGCGTCCCCCGGTCCTATAAATACCCCCTACGATCGCCCAGTCCTCCGCAACCCAGAATCGCTACCCCCATCGCCCCGATCGCTCTAGCGCCGCCGCATTCCAAGATTTAGGGTTTTTGGCCGAGCTTCTTCTCCAGTGAATTGCGCCGTCGTCGTTGTCGTCCTTGCCCCACCGACTGCACCACCGTGATCAGCAAGGTCCCAGCTACCTCGTGCGCCCCTCCTCGTCGCCGGAGCATCGCCGGAGCGCACTTCCGACAAAACCCGGCTCCACACCGCTTCTTCCTCGCCACGGCCGCCACCGTCGCTGCGCCGGCTCTCGGTAGGGCACCCCGAGTCGCGCAATAGCACGGGGAACAATCTGGTACCCTTCGTCGCCGATGACTCGCTGCCAAACGCCGGTGACCATCGGTCTCGCGCCGCCATGCCGCCGTCGTCGGCTCGGCGCCCGACATCGGCCTCGATCTTTGGTGTAGCAGCCGCGTGGCGCCAAATCAGCGCCAGCACACGCGTGAGTGGCCCATTCCACCTCGTCAACTCTCCCGAGGCTCGGTGAACCCAGTTCACCGTGAGCCCAGTCATTGACATGTGGGGCTCACATGTCAGATTTCTTTAAATCTATTTCTTTTTCCAGAAATTCTCGGCTGACGCAAGTATTGCGCAATAATCCGATTTTCCTTTATAAAAATAATTCGGAAAATCAAATTAAAATTCAAATTAGGGTTTTAATTATTTTCCAATCTTCCAAAGCCCATAACTTTGCATCCAACCTCCGATTGAGCCGATTCAAATTTGTAAATTCATATAAAATCAAGATCTATTTAATGGTGAATTTTATTTGATTTTGGAGTCTATTTTGCCTCTGCTATTTATTTATTTTTGTTTCTTTTGTATCGTTTGCGAGTAGACATCGATACTTGGGGAAATTTTGGAGAAGAAGGAGCACCTCAAGATCAAGACCAGTACCTAGACCTATTCCAAGGCAAGTTATACCTTTGATCATCTTGCATCCAGTTTTCAAAATACTTTATTTCAATGTATTGCATTCTAATTCAAGTATTTATTTAAATGCTTTTGGGATAGTTATTAATCCAATTTGTTATATCCACCTTGTCTATTGTATGCCATGATCTTTTGTCACCCAAAGTTGGTTCATTATTAGTTGGTATTATCGTAGCACCAACGTGGGTTGGTTAGATATGAGTAGACTGCTTAGCCATGCCACGAGTCATCATTTCATGTGAGTCGTAATTATGAATTTGACTAAGGGAATATGGAACTGTGTGATAAAACTGTGTGTGTTGTGTGCTATTACTCGTTGATGGCATGTGTTGCACTTAATCAACAGGGTGGGAAAAGATTTAGACTGAGGCAAGTGGTGGATCTGTGCGAATGGTGGAGCTGTGTGCTTTATAAACTTTGTGATTTGGGTTAAAACTGAAAGTCTTACCTAGTCAATTAAGGACTTAACTTTGTGCGCCATTGAACTGGGCCTTACTGTACAACCACATGCCTAGTATGGGCTGGGCCTGACTTAGTAAGTTATGGAGTCTTGACATTGACAACTCAGATTGTATTTAAGCTGTGTGATGGTCTGGAGGTGTGATATGTCACATCGCGGGACGGTTCGTTGCATCCCTGTCCAACGATGTGTGTCGTAACCAAACGCTATGTGTATCGGTTGGCCGGCAGGAAAGCACATTGGGAGTGTCATTACTTGAGATGAAGTCTTTGAAAGGTTTTGTTGTGATCAACTCTGATCCGGTTGATTTCATCGTGTGGGTAAAGTGTTGTAAGATCGAGGTGGCCGACTAGAGGGGGGGGGGGTGAATAGGAGGTTTTAAAAAATCTCTATCGGGCTAAACCAATATATAAATGCGGAAGCTAATAGCGAATTGGTTTTGCACAATTAAAACCTAAATCAACTAGGCTCAACTAAGTGCACCGACAATACAAGAGAGCAATCATACAATGATATATAAGCAATTAAAGCATGTAATGTAAATTGCTCAAAGTAAAGCACAAGTAAAAACAAAATGGACACACTTATGTTTTACCGTGGTGTTCGGAGACTTGCCGGTCTCCCCTAATCCACGTTGAGGTAAGCCCAACCACGTTGGACCGGCTCCACTAATTAAGCCAATACCCCCGAGGTAAGTCCAAACACTTGGACCGGTTCCAAACCGAACCAACACCTCGCTCCACTAGGGTTGCTCTTCCTCCACTCCGGAGATGGCGAGCACCAAACCACTCACAACACGCCGGGCCTTCTCACAAGCTTCTTGAGAAGATCACCGGGTACGACGCCTCCACGCCGTCTAGGTGTCGACAAACACCAAGAGTAATAAGCCAAGCTTTCACTTGAACTAATCAAATGTCAACGCTCACATGGATACACAATCCACTACCTAAGGCAACACATGCACTTAGGGTTTACTCTCTAATCTCACCAAGTGCAACACATGCACAAAAGAGAATAGAGGCTTGCTCTTAGCTCAAAGAATGAGTATATCACTTAACAATGGCACCAGCAACATCTCCCAACCGGCCAAGGTGGCTATATATAGCCCACACACAAAAACTAGCCGTTGGGGAGAAGATTCCATCAAAACGACCCGGTAGGTCGATCGCCAACCAATGGCCGGTCGGACCGCCCTACGCGCCAACGGCTAGAAAAATAGCCGTTGGGCCTTGGGCCGGCCGGTCTGACCGCCATGCACTGGCCGGTCGGATCGCCTCTAAATCGGTCCGACCACCGCGTCTTTGGCGGTCCGACCGCCGTCAAAATTTGGCTAAGTCCCAAAAGGAGCTCTCGGAAAAAGCGATCCGCTCGATCTCGGAACTTCCTCACGCGGAAGTTCCGATTTTACAATCGGAACTTCCGCACAAAGAAATCGGATTAAGTGAAACGGTCGGACCGCCGTAGCACACCGGTCGGACCGATTTGCCACCGGTCCGACCGGTGACCCTTCTTGGGTCCGACCGGCGGACCACGAAACCAACTCAATTGCTCCACTTCAAATGGCAAAACACATTCGCTCATTTGAATGCAATTTTTGACAAGGTTTCAAAGATGATATTCTCAGTAGGTTACAAAACACATTTGCTAACCCTTAGAATACTCATCACAAGGAATAGGGTACATGGACTTACATCATTTGCAAAACGCATTTGCAAACTTAAGTCACATGCTACAAGGGTTATGCATGAGCCTCGATTATTTGCAAAACACATTCGCAAATAAATAGCATCATGCCTAGATGAGCTAGAGCAAACATAATGAGCTATCAACACATGACTAACTCAAACTACTAGTTAAGACCCCTCTTAATAGTACGGCAACCTATACTAGCAATCCGGTCTTCCAACCAAACACCAAGACCGGTAAAAGACTAGGAACACATACTTAGCCCTAGCTAGTCATACCTTTGCCTTGCATCTTCTTGAAGCTTGATGACGCACATCAACACTTCAAGTCCGGGGTCTTTGACTTTGATAATCATCAACACATGATGATTTCTCCACTTCGGGATCTTGTCTTGAACATTATCAACACATGATGATTTCTCCATCCCGAGTCTTCATATGCATCAACGCATGATGCATTCCTTCACTTGACCTCCATCAACACATGATGGGTCTTCTCTTGTCTTGATGATCAACTCATGATCATCTCTTCTTGATAAGCATCAACTCATGATGCATCATTTACACCAAGCTCTTGACTTGATGATCAACTCATGATCATCCCAAGTCTTCATCATCCTGGAACATAACCTATATATCCAACTCATGGAAAATGTTAGTTCCACAATGTGATCATCATTAATTACCACACCATACCATTAACTCATGATGGTGGGACAAGATACCTCAATCTTTCCCTCTTTGGTAATTGATGATAACCACTTAAATTCTCATAAATTTAATGATGATAAATGAGAGAACAAATGAGTATATATAAACTACACAAGTTATATATACTCTACCATGAGTATACAAGAACTACACAAGTTCTATATACTCATGTTATGAGTATATATGAACTACACAAGTTTTGTATACTCAAAGGTTTTGTTTCAACGTAAAGATCCTTAGTATATGTGGAAAATGGAATATGGATCAATACTAATGAAGCCACAAAGTATAGGATAAAACTCCCCCTAAATGTGTGCATACACAAATGTGTAATAAGGTCATATGCACATATTCAAGTTTAACTTAAGGTTGAGTTCAATCCTATATTTTGGATCCGAGAAATGCAACATTATATAAAATTGAGATGTCGATTGCATACCTCGTTGTGTTTCACCTTTATATCCAAATGAGACTACATAAAGATAATACTTGATAAAAGAGTTAGTCTCATATTTGGATTTGTCATTAATCACTAAAACACTCCATTAACTCATAATGGCGGGTCTAGATCTTTCAATCTCCCCCTTTTTGGTGATTGATGACAAATCCATTATCAATAACAACATTTGGATATTCATAGACATAAGATAAGAATTTAAACTAATGAACTATGTCTATGCATCATATGAGGTGAAACATAAAGTATTAAACAAAATACATATGAAAATATATGCTTACACAACTAATGCATTTTTCCTCTTTTGGCATTTTTAAACAAAACAACCATCCAAATGAAGAGTATTGATAAAAACATTCTCCCCCTTTTGGCATAAATCACCCAAAAATACAAGACAAATCTTAGCCAAAAGGAGCCTTTGCAAATAGATACCACTTGCAAAAAAAATAAATTGAGATTGGTCACAAAAAGTATGAATCGAACTTATATGACCAAATGAGAAATTTTGTTCTCAAGATATGAGAGGAGAAACAAAGATAGGTTACAAACCTATTGATCATAACATTCTCCCATTTTAAATCAAAACATTGAGAACCACTTGAAATGATAGTTGAAACATATTCAACTAACCTCTCCCCTTTTTGAAAAGAAATTTAGATAATCTCTCATTTTAACAATTTTCACAAACTATGTTGAGAGAGATTTTCATAAAAATTTGGCAGAATTTCTCTTGTAAATAGGACATCCACGACCGGAGACAAGAAGATATAATCAACCACAAATATATTCAATCATAATCACATCTCATCCACATTTCATGCAAAGACAAATCATGACATAAAAATTCACATTCTCACACAGAGTAGCAACAAAGCATAGCCAAAGTAAGAGTCATACAACCAAGTATTCAGAAGGATATTACAATTTTTTTATTACAAGGTCTAATGACCTAAATAGAACTAAAGGCTACTGCTCTGGAGGATCCTGAGAGGATGAAGGCTGATTTCTGCGCTGAAGGAAGGAGGGTAGGTGCGGTCCACGTCCAGATCGCTGATAGTAAAGAGGCACCTGCTTTCTGCTTTGAAAGCGATGAAGTCTCGCCGCAAATATGTCATTTGAGCAGACAGTGCATCAAACCTAGAGGTGGTAGCAGCCTCAAACGCATCCAATCAAGAAAATGCAGCCGCCTGAAAAGCTTCCTGAGAGGAACGAATCTGATCCACACTCAGCTGAAGATGAAGCATCGCTGCTAGGGCGAGTCTTGAGCACGAGGATCCCGAGAAGAGGAGCCCATCCCGATCTCGAGGAGGTGGAGGAGGAGCCACTGGAGCGGGAGGAGCAATGGAGCGGGAGGAGCATCCACAGGTGCAGTATTCTTTATGCTCTATATCACAGAGAACTTTGAATGTAATTCTGCTCTTGATAAGCCTCATTATGTAGGGAGCATAATAAATACTCTTAGTCTTATCTCCCTTGGAGGTGTCAATTTCTCTGAAAATAAGATCAATGACATCAAATCGAGTGCCCTCCATTATGTATTGTATCACATTCCACACCCTCCCATGGATTTCATCATTGTTCCCACTCCTAGGGAAGAAGGATGATCTCATGATCCTGTTAATAAAACTAGGGAGGGGAAGGAGTCCTGTCACCTTACCGCAAGAGTGAGGATTATTCTGATCATAAAATTCATCTACTTGAGAAAGGTTTAGGGGTTCCTGCAAGTGGATCCTTATACCCTTTGACTCCTTCAAACCTAAGGCATCCATGAACTGCTTTCTTGTAGCTTTTAACTTTCTATGCCCAGTCATCCAAACTAGTTTGTCGTAATCCGGAGACACGAAAACTGTTGCATAAAATTGTCTGATGACCTTAGAGTGAAAGCTGCAGTTCAGAGAAACCAAGGAATCCAAACCTACATGTTTGAAAAGTCTGTAAAGTCCATTGTAGGTTAGATTTTGTGCCAGGTAGTTCCATTTGACAAATCTGTGATTGGCAAATTTTTTCTTTGCATAGATGATCTTGAATACATCTTGCTGAAACTTGGTGTGGAACATACCCATTGTTGCAGATTCTGAGAACTGAAATTGATCAACATGTCTCAAAATAGTATATTCTTCACTTCTTAACCTTGAGACATCAAGACCAAAGAATTGAGACTCATCAGGAGCGTCCTCATTATCATCATCCTCCTCCTCAACATCATTTCCAGCGTTCTCATCAAAGTAATTATCACTGCTGTTGTTATCTGAACTTGATTCCTCCACTTCTTCCATAGAAACGTCCTCAAGGTCGTCCTCAACTGGACCTTTCCCTCTGGATGAAGAAGGAGAAGGAGAAGGAGGGGGTCCACCCGAACGACTGTCCAAACGCTTGTTCGGCATAGCTCCTGGGAAGACAATCAAAGGATCAAACAAGGAATAATGGATAATAAACTTATGAATATACAATGGTGCCATTGACATGCTCTCTGGACACAGTGGGTCGATCGCTTTCCACACGGTACGGCCGGATCGCCACGAGGCCGGTCCGACCGCCGCTAGGCGCGGCCGATCGGATGCCACTAAGGCCGGTCCGATTGCCGTGTGAGCCGGTCGGGCCATGGTTACGTAACCGATGAATGTAAATTTGTGATTTTCACAAGTTTTCATCATTCATGCAATGGCATAAAGTGCATTCATTTGTCTATTCACAAACTACATGCAGGACAAAGGTTTGCCACAAAATCTAGTGTACAAGGTAGGATTTTTGACAAACCCTAGAATTTGGGGCAAATCACAAAATGAGGATAATGCAAGTAAATTGAGGAAGCTTACTGGCTCTAAAGATGAGGAGTAACACAGGGGATGCCTCCTTGAAGAGATTTGAGAGCCAAAAATCCGAAAGTTGCAAGTTCTTCCCTCACCTAGGGTTCCAAAATGTGGGAGAGATAGGCAATCAATCCACAAAGTAATTGGAGGGAATGGAAGAGGAGATGAGGGAGAGCAAAAGGATACCTTGAATCCCCAAATGGATGGCCGGAGGAGGAGATCCGAAGGGAGGACTCACGGCGGCTGAGAGAGGAGAGAAGAAGAGGGGCTCGGTTTGGGGAGAAAGGTGGAGTGAGAGAAGAGCTCTCGTGTGAAGGGTTTTTTATGCCTTTCACGCAAAACCGGTCTGACCGCCGGGCCAACGCCGGTCGGACCGGTAAGGTTTCCGATCGGACTGCCGATAGAGGCCGGTCGGACCGGTTAGGTCTGAAACTGACACACAGTTTCAGTGAGGAGAAGAGAAAAAGAGAAATTTGTTGTATTTTACTCCAAATCTTTGCACAATCAATCAAATAAACATCTTTGGAGTATTTCCAACTTATATAGCCCATAAGAATAAATTTTAAAATAGTTTTTATAAATTAAGCTTTTGGTTTTCGAAAATGAAACATATTTTCATGAACTTTCATCAAAACATGCAAAAAGAGCAAATGAAGAAATTTAAAGCGTCCAATTGCATGTATGAGTCATAAATACCATTATGAACTTAATCATGTGCAGAATTTTGGTTCATGTGGCAAAACTCACTTAAGTGCTAGAAAGTGACCATTTAGGTCAAGGTAGTATTTTGGACGAGTTTGAAAATCAAATATCTTTTTCTAGATTGGTCTTTTGAAAATCCTTTGAATACCAAAAATGTTTAGAATAACCAACTCTAGGATTTTTCTTTTGGCAAGATTTTCAAATTCCTTGTAGAATATATTTTACACAAAAATCTAGTTTATGTCAAAAACAAGATACTATATTGTAGAATTTTGACTAGAAACTCATTTTCACTTAAAATAGGTTTTTCTAAAGCCAAAACCTTTGGTAAATCTTTGAAAAACATTTGTATACCTTTTGCAACTAGTTTTTCAAAGAATTACTAATAATTATGAAATTTTGACTTTTGGCTAAAATGCTTATTTTCGAAAAACAATACTAGCATCAATTTATTTGGGCACACTTAGGGATGTGAAATACATGATAATGATTTAGCACTCCCCCTTAATGTGCCACTTCCAACTTGCTCAAGATATTAATAATGAATATTATGAACATAGAGCAAGAACACCCCTTTTAATAAGGTTTTCATGAAATGCAACCTACATAAGGTATAAAGGGGCTAGATACTTCAATGTAAGTACTTGTTACCGTAAGGGCATTGGTTCTTGATATGAAGTGATAATCCTCAAGCTTGGCTCCAATTTTGACATATGATGAAATCCATCTTTATATGAATAAGCCAAGCCTCCAATGCCTCTCCAAGTACCTATTAAGCATTTAAGCGCATTTTGGTACCCAAAACTAGGTTGGGTCCACGAATGTTAGTCACAATGGATTTGGGCACCCAAATGGCCCTAGCATTAGTTTTATGTGAACTAACAATTCTAGCAAACACATTGCCATTTTTATCTTTCCTAAGCGAATAATGATCATTATATATAAATGGCTTAGGAGAGATACCTTTGGGACAATCCTTACTCATATGTCCCTTTTCCGGAGAGATACCTTTGGGACAATCCTTACTCATATGTCCCTTTTCCCGGCAATTGTAGCAAGTTCAAAGTTTGTATTCATCTTTTACCTTCTTTACTTGCTCCTTGCCGGTTCGCCTCTTCTTTGATGACAATTGCTTGTCATTCACCTTGTTAGGGCACACCGAGGCGAAATGGCCCTTTCCATTGCATCCATGGCACTTGATATTCTTCGTGTGCCTTGCGTTGTGCCTCGTCTTGCTATTATCCCTTTTCTTGGGAGTGAAGCCGATTCCACTCTTATCTTGCAAGCGTTTTTTGCTTGCTCAATATTTCGTCAAGAGTGGCCTTCCCTTTTTGGCTTCTTTCCAAGTCATTCTTTAAATTTTTGACTTGGGCCTTGAGCTCATTGGTTTCCTCTACAATGTTAGTATTGACAAGCATAGAGGAAATGAGAGCATCTAATTTTGAGCTACAAGACATATCAATTAAATCCTCACAAGAGGTGGATACACTAACCTTAGATGAAATGCATGAGATAGAAGTTATACATGGAAAATCATCTAATAAATTACATTCAATGCCTATATCCACCTTAGAGCTATTTTGATTATTTAGGAGGAGGGCTTCATGTTCATCTTTTAAAACATCATAATTATTTTGAAGAGAGACATATTCTTTCTTCAAAACTTTGAATCTTAATTTCTCCTTTCCTAAATATTCATTTAGCTCTTCTAGCATATCCATCAACTCATCATATGAAGGCTCATCGTTATCATTTACCTCATTATTACCTTTGGCCATAAAACAATGAGTTGATGAGGATGGAGTTGAGGAGTCCTCATTTTCGTTGTCGGAGCTTGAAGTTGAGCATTCTTCTTCCGACATCCATTCTTGTATGCAATCGTCACTAGTTGAAGTGGACAATTCATATTGATCTTGAATATATGTCCACATCTCATGAGCTCTCTTGAGATTGCATATCTTATCAAATATATCTACGCTCAAAGCACTAAATAAGGCGTTAGTAGCTTGAGCGTCGAGATGTAAGCATTTCTCTTCCTCAATGGTTGGAGCAAAATAATCCAATGGAGGAGAAAAGTCTACATCTACAATCCGCCATATTTTCGGACTCATGGCCCTAAAATAACAAGACATGCGGATTTTCCATTGAGCATAATTTGAGCCATCAAATAGAGGTGCTTCACCTAGGTGCACTAAATCTCTAGTTGCCATCCTTTACTCCTAGACGGTTAAGTCTAATAAATGAGAGACCAAGCTCTGATACCACTTGTAAGATCGAGGTGGCCGACTAGAGGGGGGGTGAATAGGCGGTTTAAAAAAAATCTCTATCGGGCTAAACCAATATATAAATGCAGAAGCAAATAGCGAATTGGTTTTGCACAATTAAAACCTAAATCAACTAGGCTCAACTAAGTGCACCGACAATACAAGAGAGCAATCATACAATGATATATAAGCAATTAAAGCATGTAATGTAAATTGCTCAAAGTAAAGCACAAGTAAAAGCAAAATGGACACACTTATGTTTGACCGTGGTGTTCGGAGACTTGCCGGTCTCCCCTAATCCACGTTGAGGTAAGCCCAACCACGTTGGACCGGCTCCACTAATTAAGCCAACACCTCCGAGGTAAGTCCAACACTTGGACCGGTTCCAAACCGAACCAACACCTCGCTCCACTAGGGTTGCTCTTCCTCCACTCCGGAGATGGCGAGCACCAAACCACTCAAAACACGCTAGGCCTTCTCACAAGCATCTTGAGAAGATCACCGGGTACGACGCCTCCACGCCGTCTAGGTATCGGCAAACACCAAGAGTAATAAGCCAAGCTTTCACTTGAACTAATCAAGTGTCAACGCTCACGTGGATACACAATCCACTACCTAAGGCAACATATGCACTTAGGGTTTACTCTCTAATCTCACCAAGTGCAACACATGCACAAAAGAGAATAGAGGCTTGCTCTTAGCTCAAAAAATGAGTAGATCACTTAACACTGGCACCAGCAACATCTCCCAACCGGCCAAGGTGGCTATATATAGCCCACACACAAAAACTAGCCGTTGGGGAGAAGATTTCATCAAAAGCGACCCGGCGGTCGGACCGCCAACCAATGGCGGTCGGACCGCCTCATCACTGTGGCTAGAAAAATAGCCGTTGGGCCTTGGCCGGTCGACCGCCATGCAGCGGCGGTCGGTTGCCACTAATCGGTCCGATCGCCTGCGTCTTTGGCGGTCCGACCGCCGTCATAAATTTGGCTAAGTCCCAAAGGAGCTCTGGAAAAAGCGATCCGCTCGATCTCGGAACTTCCTCATCGCGGAAGTTCCGATTTTCAATCGCGAACTTCCGCACAAAGAAATCGGATTAAGTGAAACCGGTCCGACCGCCGTAGCACACCGGTCGGACCGATTTGCCACCGGTCCGACCGGTGACCCTTCTTGGTCCGGCCGTGGACCACAGAGCCAACTCAATTGCTCCACTTCAAATGACAAAACACATTCGCTCATTTGAATGCAATTTTCGACAAGGTTTCAAAGATGATATTCTTAGTAGGTTACAAAACACATTTGCTAACCCTTAGAATACTCATCACAAGGAATAGGGTACATGGACTTACACCATTTGCAAAACGCATTTGCAAACTTAAGTCACATGCTACAAGGGTTATGCATGAGCCTCGATTATTTGGAAACGTGGACTCAATTAGCCCCATTCTTGTGATAAAATTCCAAAAATAGCCCCATAAATCTAAAATTCCAAAATGGCCCCCATAATAGGTCTTTGCCGTCCCAGTGGGGCCCGCAGCCAATCTTTGCCCCCAGACAGCGGCACTGCCGCTTGCAGCCCGATGAAACGGGCGGTCTTCTTATGCCACGTGGCGGCATTGGCGCTATGTGACCCCGGCCATGTGACCACTGTGCCCGCTGGCGGCGCCCGTAGCGTCTTGCCGGGCACTGCCCGGCGCTGCTTGCACGACCACCTGTGGCCATGTGCCCTTGCCATGTGGCGTCCGCCGGGCGAGCCCGGCGCTTCTAGCGTGCCCGCAGCATAGCGCCAGGGGCTAGGCCGGCGCTTGCGCTATGCTGCAGAGGCGCAAGGCAAGGCCGCATGGGCGCCTTGTGCGCCTATAAAGGGAGGAGCGGTGAGGAGCCTCCCTCACCGGCTCGTCGCGACACTGGCTAGAGTGAAAAAAATTTGTGAAAAAAATCTACGAGTCAGAAAAATCACGAGCACGTAGAAAATAAGCTTTGAAACTGCTGCGAGCACCTACAAAAGGTAAGTGTCATTCGCATTCGATTAGTATTATCGGTATTTTTAGCAATGTGATTAGGATGCAATTAGATAAATTGTAGCAACAGAGTAGTTTTAGTTGTGTAGTTAGTTTATTTTGAAGACCTAGTAGTTAATAATGTCATTATCCGTAATTAGTTGACTTAACGGACATGTTGCTAGTAGTGTTGTAAATTTCCTTTCGGGTATTTTTATAGTTTCATGAACTTGGTCATAAAATAGTAAAATTTTTAGAGGTCGTTAAGCAAAATAGAAATAGCCCCATTGAGCGCTTTGTATATGTACTCTTGATCGGGCATATCGCGTTGGTTGCATGCACTACGCATTTTAATGAAAAAGAATACCTTATCGTGGACCACACATGTCTTTGGTGTAAGTTAGTTCTAACTCGGGTATGGAAGCGTAGAAATGCAATAAGAATTTACAAGTGAATTATTTTTGCAATTGTAATATCGAACTAGTTAAAAAATTCGTAACTATGTAGTACCACGGAAGTTTACAAGTGTAACATAGAATATGCCATGGATTATTTATACTAGAAATAATATTAGCTTGGACATTTCATTGATAGAAAAATCATACGAACTCCAATCGGGATTGAAAACATATACGACAAAACGTTAGGTATGCGATGGGCATAACCAAATTTGTAGAAGCGTTCATTACGACAAAAAATCCATAAATAATTCGATGGTTTCATATGCACATGTGTTAGGTACTTTATGGCGGAAATTCAAGATCTGCTCGTGTTCCACGGGGCGGTCTCGTACACGACGGACCGTACGGTGCGGACCTGTCAAATTGTCACCGCACCGTGATCCGGGCGCCGGCTCTGACGGACATGAGCCTCTCGGAGCTAAGGCGGTGCGTGCGTTCGCGTTCGATCGCGCCATCGGAAGGAAGAAGGCTGCGCGTCGAGGCGTTGTATGCCTCGGTGGTGGGTGGTGCGGCGAGACCATTTGGCAACTTATGAAGGTCACATGTGGCGCTTCATGGGCCAACTACATGGGGTTGTTTGCAACCCGCTGCTGCGATATATCTTGCGCCGATGGTCTACGTTCGATTCTTGGAAACGCACGGGACATCCGGTGCGGGTGGTTCCGATGAAGGTGAAGGCTGCTGGTGAGGAGGAGCTTGCGTTGGTGCGATTACGGAGGAGGCGTGGGCGATGGAGACTGAGGCGTGCGGTCAATTTTGAGCCCAGCGAAGGCGGAGAGATGGTGGTCGGCTCGTATTGATTGTCACGAGTACGACCGACCGGTGGATGAGGTGGAAGCGAGGAGGGCGTGGAAACAACTAGTTCGGAAGGCGCGAAGGCGGAGAAGGCTGCTGCGGGGAGGTGCACTTGGTGGTTTTGTGACCATCGACATTGCTTACGTCCCTCACGATTGGGCGACGTTGCGGCGACATCGCCGGTTACGCCACGTCCGGAGGTCTGAGTGGGGGTTCAATGAGGACACCTGCTCCTAGACCGGCGCTTTCCTAACAAGAGCGCCGCCTGACATGCTATTGCAAGATCTGCCGTTAACATCGGACGGACGTATTGGGTGCGAAGGTCCAACCCGACACGTACATCGTCGGTGTGTTGATGAATCTGTCTTTGGCAAAGTCCGTGCGCAGAGGTTCACGACACGCCATGGGCTTCGGATAACGGTCTTTGAAGGACCACACATGCGAGTTAGGCGAGCCGCTACGAGCACCGCAACATGGCGTCCTCGTATGTTGCCGCCTTGATAAGCCACCTCGTCGCTGCGGATGTGTCCATTTCGCCAAAGCTCCTGGCGGCGGATGTTGCCAATATGGTGGGATTCCCATCGGCTACAAGGCGGCATGGCGTGCGAAACGCGAGGTTACGGGCGAATGTTCGGCACATTCGAAGAGGCTTACAACCTAGTACCAAGATTATCGCATCAAATCGCGGAATCTAATCCGGGACGTCGTAAACAAGCTTGGCGGGTGCATCCGACGGAGGGCCCAATTGTTTTGTTCTTGAAAGGGTCTTACGGGCCTTCCGTCGAGCGATCGAAGGGTTCAAACATTGTCGTCCGTGCTCACGATGGATGGTACCTTCCTATGTGGGAAATGCAGGTACCATCCTCACTGCCGTTGCGGCCGTCACGAATGACGATTAGTCCCGTGGCGTTCGCAATTGTTGAGAGCGAGAACACGGAGAGTGGGTTGTGGTTCTGTGCAATGTGAAGCGGCGGTCGTGCAAGATCGGCCGGATGTATGTGTAATCTCGGATCGCAATCTTTGGGTTGTTATCTGCGTTGTGCATGATGCAAAATGGGGCGCACCGCCGTACCGGTGGAGCGATGTTAGGAGCCGTTGGTGCATGAGGCATCTCGCGCCAACTTCCACACAAGGTTTGAACAAGGACCTCATGAAGATGTTCAAGAAGCTCGCATGCGAGAATCAAAGGAGGAAGTTGAGCGGTGTGGAGCGGCTCGATGAGGAGGCCGGGAAGCATGTAAGGGACTCGGCGCATGCGAGGCGAGGGCGGCGACTAGAGGGTCCGCGAGAGTTGGGGAGTTCACACGATGGGTTAACTTCGCACGCACTGACACGGAGAAATGGTCCCCGCCGCACGACACGGACGGTGCAAGGTGCGGGATCATGACGACCAACATGTCGGAGGTGTACAGCGGTGTGCTCAAGGGTGTCCGATCTCTGCCGATCAACTGCGATCGTGGAGGAGAGCTGAACCGTACCATCGGATACTTTGTCAGCGAGCCATGATGGCCAAGAAGCATTTGGAGGGCGGAAGCAATTCTCGAAGTAATGCATGCCTACATGGCGAATAAGATCGACAAGGCTCGATCGCCGCCGCTCGTACCATGGATGGCGTCGGCGAAGTTCGAGATCGGGCTCGGGAGAAATGCGTGATGGGCCATGTTAGAGGGATCGTGGCGGTGCGCACGATTGGTGAAGAAGCGTGCACACGCAACAAGCGCGGCTTCGCACAAACCATGCTCCCATGTGTGCAGCGGCATGCGCGGCGTGGCGGCAAGCCTCGGGCGTTACATCTCCGAGTACTATGACATCCACCACCAGATGCAACTTCGAGTCTTGAGTTCCATTCATACGGTGGACCGCACTCTGAGGACCTTTGGTGGGGCGGTGAAGTGGGTGCCCAACGACGCACTAAAGCACCCGTAGTGGAAGGCAGCGATCCGACGATCCGAACGACATGGACGACGACCGGTAGCGAACGCAACGAAGTTCGCCGACCCGTTGCGGTATGTGCAGGCTGTTGGGCACTCCATCAGCCGCTGCCCAAACAGACCCGGCACAAGCAGTGCACCGTAGTGAGGAAGATATAATTACTACGTCGTGATGTCGCTTGGTTATTTCAATGTCTTTGATGGACTCTGTTGTTGTTTATCCATGCCTTTATGTAGTACTTGTTAAGTTGTCCGGGTTTGTTGTTAACTCATTATGATCATATTGCATTGTTGAAATTTTTATCGTATGTCTTGCCTTATTTTCCTGTGTCACATAATATGTTTTACATGCGTGCACTGACATGTTGTTTCCTGTTGGCGGGAGATGGCGCGAGCTCCAGTTGGCGACAGCGTCTGTTTGCTCGACCTGTTGGGATGTGGGACACCGTTGTCGGGCGTGGTCGCCGGCGTCGGCCCTCGAGCTCGGGTCTGGCGCCCAGAGAGATGGCCCCTTGACGAGCGATGCGTCCCGAGCTTGGAGGCCGGGCTCCGCCCCTCGCCGGATGTTGGACCTCCCGCGCAGCGGCTGCGGTTTGACGCGGCACTCTGTCTGCGCTAGTGGACCGTTGGAGACAGGAGACTCACACCTTCCACTTCCGATGGGGAGATGACCATTACTCGGAGGGCGTGTCTCGCCATGTGTCTACCTCTGCGTGGTCTTCGGTAGTGCCCCCCGAGGCGATGGCCGGAAGGTCCGTTTGGTAGCAATTTGGTGACCGGTTCTTTGCGAACGCGTCGGGTGTGCCACATTCTGGCTGGCGGTACATGATCTGCCCGAGCATGCGACTCGGGAGGAAGTGAGGACACATTTAGTCGCGTACTGTTGTTCTTGTTCGGATGGATCTGTTTCCTACCACGCAGGAGACTGCGTGTACGAAACTACATCCATCCGCACGATCTCGGCGGACGTCTGGCCCGCGAGGTTCCACGATGCGATTGGGGCTCTGCGGTGCTGCGCCACCTACAGAGGGTTGTGTGATGCTTGTCGGCGCGAAGCGGGTGAGAGCGATCCTCGCGGTGTGCTCGCCCTCCTCGATTATAGTCGTGGGAGCACTTTCGGTCGGCCGCCGTACTTCCGCGCGGCGTGCACCCTTACCGGTGACCACCGAGCTTTACGGGGGCGCAGCTGCGAGGGCGACCCGTCGGCAGACCTCTGATGGGAACACGTTGGACACGTGCTACCCTAGGGTGGGCTAGGAGAGACCGAGGCGCGTATACCCGAGTTCCATAACCTTTTGAGACTCTCCACGAGGGCGAGGTCATCGGTGGCCATGGGCGGCCGCGGTTCCTTCACGACACGGCCCGTTCGGATTATCGTCCCAATGCATTACGGGCGAGGCACTCTGGATGACGACACGCCACTTGGTCTTCTCGCATGGTCGGCGGTACAACCCGCAATGGTCATGAGGCAATTCGGCCTTTACCAGAGGTTCCACCGCGCGGACGACCTCTCACAAAAAAGGCTCACCGGTATGTCATTATTTGGTGTTATTTTGAGGCATTTTTGAGTAAGATTTTCGACATGTAAATTCAATTGCGAGCGAGCGAGGAGAGGCGGAGGCGGCGGCCGGAGGCGAATCTGGCGACCACAGGCGGCGTGGATTGACGAGGTTCTGACGGACGTGGTCTTTGGAGTTTGCGGCTCGCCATCGAGACGTCTGCGGCGTACTTGCGGTGGTGCGTTCGCGCGCACTAGGTGCGAGCTTCTTGGGCGGCGCCGCGGCGTCGATGGGCGCCATGCGAGACGACGTCGTACTAGCCGGTCGGACCGTCATCGCGCGCCCGCCTCGGCGAGACGGTAAAACATTCTTCGCATAATTCTCGTTCGGCAACACTTTTCGCACTTACTATCGGTTTTCGTGCGGCACTACCGCTTGGGCGTGTCCGCAACCCGACTCACTGAAGCTATAGGCCGTGGAAACAACAACACAATGGATCGTATCATAGCGCGATCGCGCGATGCGCGAGGATGTAATTTCGCGATTAGATCCATAACTTGTGGTCGCCACGCGACGTTCACGTACATCTTCGGCGTGCGTGGCGGGTACCTTCCACCACCTCCGCCCTCCGCACCTCCGTCGGCCGCCGCCTCCGCCGCCGTCGCACTCGGAGTCGTCGAGCTCTGATCGCTTCGGCCCGACCGCCTCGAGCCACGGGTATGTCATCGTCAATCGATTCTTATCGTGAGTACCTTTCCATACACTCATTTGGACGTGTCGACATTACCCTTTGTTCTTGCGGCGATTGCGAGGGACGGCGCTCTGCGCAACCATCGTCATCACGGAGGAGGCGCAGGCTGGACTTCTTCGCGCGGCGTTCAATCACACCTCGGGGCGCGACCGGTGGTTGGCGACACGTCTGGAGGTACACCGTGCAAGACTACGGCTCGGGCGGCGGGAGGGTCCTCGTCAACACAACGACCTACTCGGTACACATGAGCGTACTAACACCAATTTTCCGTCGTACAAAAGCAATGACTAACTCACCTGTCGCTTCCGCGGGGCGAGCACCGATGGGTGGGCGACATGCTCGGGCCTCGGCCGGACCGCCACGATGAGATCACCCAGTTCGCCTCCCGAGCGGGGCCCCTACTACGGCCTTGAGGCGTCGCCACTCCCGGACGAGTTCACATTCCACGAGGATCATCTCGTCGTCCGACAAGCGACACGACCATGCGCCCTAACTAATTTCATGGACGTGTAAAACTTGTTACATAATGCCATCATGCATCTCGCCTTTCTGATTTATGTAATGTCCATGTGCGTTACGCCTTTCTGATTTATGTACACAACATGTTATCTGAAATATTTAGTACTAACAACAACTGTAACTCCCGATTTAAACTTACTAAACCTTAAAGACATAACTCAATGCTGCCCCACGATACCTCCTCGGCCCTGCTACCTCGCGGACGCGAATTTTCTTCAACCAAATTACAATTTACCAACAGGCTATATATATGCATCATTTGGCTTCCATTCCACTCACTCTTCAGTTCCTCTTCTCCTTCCTTCCAGTCTTAAACGGGATGTCTACGGCCTCATCAAACTTTCGAGTGAACAGGCAATTAGAAGCACTAAGACAGCACTTGGATTGCCCTCGTTGCAGGGATCCGGTGAATGTGTTCACCTCCCATACGCCAACGAATCCATCCCGAGTGTTCATGAAGTGTTCGAATCTTACGGTAACTTATGTCTGATCATCCCCATTGAACTTCTTTCCAAACATAATATTTTTCACTTGTATTCCCAATTATTTTTATAGAACACAACATGTCGGTTACGGCGTGGGTGATGAAGTGTGCGGAGGTTCGAGGCATTGCAATGCAAATTGCGACCTTGCAAGAGGACACACGTCGTGTGGTGCATTTAAATCAAGTGCCTCGACCATCGGATGAACCGACGGAAAATAAAGATAGTGTTCTTAAAGGACTGGATGAAAGGATGGGAAGGGTTGAGAAATCGCTACAGAAATTAGTTAACATGGCCACTTTGGTAATTTTTCTTCTATTATTTCTTGTTCTTGCTAAGTAGAAGTTCAGTTTTAATAAGATTGTAATATCCAGTCTTTATCTATGCATCCACACTCGTGATGTATGCCTTTGCGGCGTTGTGGTAGTATTTTGTATCATGTATGCGTCTATCTAATTCGTTGTGAACACTTTGCGTGTGAATTAATCAAGCGATAATTTCTAAATCGGTAGCGGAAGTACCGCTATCTAATTTGCGAAACTTAGATTATCGCGGTCTTGAGAGTACCGCTCCCAACAAGGCGGTAAGAACCACGCTTGTAGAAAATCAGCTAAGTCCCAAAGAGTGCTCTTTGCAAAAAAAATGTTCCGCAGATTTTGGAAATTACTGAGAGGTAGTTCCGCACTTATATCGTCGGAACTACCGATCATCCTAACAAAGCGGCGAGATGGCTTTCAAAACAACTTCAATTGTAAGCCGACTTTTGGACCGAAATAGCGGCACTCTGCGAGTAAGGCGTGACAACTCATCGCCTCGCCGACTTTTGGACCGAAATGACGGCCTCTGGAGAGTAAGGCGTGACAACTCAACGCCTCGCCCGGCTTTTCCGCCAAAATGACGGCACTCTCTGAGGAAGGCGTGACAACTCATCGCCTCGCCCGACTTTTCGGACGAAATGACGGCACTCTGCGAGTAAGACATGATAACTCATTTGCCTCGCCGACTTTTCGGACCGAAATGACGGCCTCTGCGAGTAAGGCGTGACAACTCAACGCCTCGCCGACTTTTCGACCGAAATGACGGCCTCTGTAGAGTAAGGCGTGACAACTCAATGCCTCGCCGACTTTTCGGACGAAATGACGGACTCTGCGAGTAAGGCGTGACAACTCAATGCCTCGCCGACTTTTGGACGAAATGCGGCACTGAGAGTAAGGCGTGACAACTCACTGCCTCGCCAGCTTTTTAGACCGAAATGACAGCACTCTGCAGAGCAAGACATGACAACTCACTGCAACAACCAGGACAACACTCTGCCTCCAGAGCTTTTCCTACAAAAATCTGACGCTTAAAAAGGGCCATGACTACTCTGCGAAAAGATTAGACAACACTCGCCAACTCGTCATGCCAACCCTCGGCTTATAAAAGGAGGTGCAAGTCATCTCGAGAGAAACCACACAACCAAACCAAACACTACACGAGCTTGCTTCACCACTGGGATGGACAACCTCAAGAAGCAATGGGGCGAGATCCGTGATCTAGCAAGGGCTTCAACGGCACGAGCCGAACAAGCTAGAAATCTGCTGAGGCCGGGTCCGGAAGAGCGACTTGCGGGATGGCACTCTCATAATGAAACCCAGCGTACAAAGAACCCTTGTCGAGCGTTCCAAGCGAGCCTTCGCGCAACACCCGCCAGAGGAGACGCCGCCCATCTGTTGGTGCGAGGACACATGCAAGTTCTTCAAATCCAAGCACCACCGGCCTCGGCATGCGTTCTTCGGGGATGTCCTAACTACTCCTCGACTATCCCGGCCGCCGTTGGGATCTGACGACTATCGGCGGTAAGGTAAGGAGTACTAACAATAATATCGAGTATGCACTAACAATCTCTCCGTCTACACCGCGATCCCGGGCCGCTATGTGGCTTCCGCAAGTGGATCGACCTAGAGATCCACCCACACGACCGATGGCGGCTCGACTTGAGTGGAATGCGAAAGGGGCGCGAGATCCGGAGGAGGATCGTCGGATGAAGAAACTGTGAGCGTATCCGCCGGGAGACTCGGGCCCATCTCGGCGTCTGGTAGCGGAAGCGCGAGGCACGCGAGAGAAGCGCGAGAAAAGCGGAAATGGCGGCCGAGGCGGAGCGCGGCGAGGACTACAATGCCGAGCTCGCAAGAAAGGGCAAATGGCCCCGGTCCACGCAGATGGGTCGGGCTAGTCCGTAGTACTCCACCTCCTATTCGCCATGTTTTAACTATCCCTAAAGGCATGCGTGCCCATGGTTCGGAAGCTCGTGTCGCGAGTTCCGTAGTAGTAGCGTCCATGGTAAAGTAATTAGCGAACCATCATGCGATGTGACCAAATGTAGCGATGCTTCGCGCGCACGGGCCGCAATGTAGTTACGGTGATGTGCCTCCATTGAGCCATCAAAGTATAGCCATTCACATCGGTCTCGATTACGCTATGTTTTAGGGTTTCTCCGTAATCATAGCGTTCTAAGCCCTTTCGATTAAATTAATTTCCGTACTCTGCTTTTAGTACTCTACTATCACGGAAGAAATGTGATGGAGAACCATACTTCGCACATTTCAAGTCACATGAATTCATGAAACCCTAATTTAAAACGTCTCGTCCTAATTTTGAGACCTAAAACCCTCAATTTGTGAGACCATTTGAGCATATAAAATTTTGTAAAATTTTACACAATCAAGTCCTTTGTGTAGGGAGTATGGAAAAAAATTCATAATGTTTGGACCTCATTTGCTATATTATAAAATTCCTACAAACATTAAACTTTAAAGAATTTTGCGAGAAAAAAGAATACATAAAATTTCAAAAAATTACACAAGCATAAAAACTATGCCAAGAGGCTTCACAAAAATTTCATAATTGTTTGAGCTCATTTTGTATATTTTAAAAATCTTTCAACAAATATTATTAATAACTTTTTTAAAAAAATTCAAAAAATAAAAATCTTGCGTGGGGCGGCACAAGTCTTGCCTCACGCAGCGATTAATCTTGCGAGGCGACACCAAGTCTTCCGGGCCCCACGAGGCGGCACCTTAGTCTTCTGCCGCCTGGCCGGCGACAACTTGAATCTTCTTGCGTCGTGGCCACGACAACAATTCTTCTTAGGCAGGACGGCGGCAAGACCTATTATGAGGGGCCATTTTGGAATTTTTAGATTTATGGGGCTATTTTTGGAATTTTTACTGCGCAATGGGGCTAATTGAGTCCACATTTTGATTATTTGCAAAACACATTCGCAAATAAATAGCATCATGCCTAGATGAGCTAGAGCAAACATAATGAGCTATCAACACATGACTAACTCAAACTACTAGTTAAGACCCCTCTTAATAGTACGGCAACCTATACTAGCAATCCGGTCTTCCAACCAAACACCAAGACCGGTAAAAGACTAGGAACACATCCTTAGCCCTAGCTAGTCATACCTTTGCCTTGCATCTTCTTGAAGCTTGATGACGCACATCAACACTTCAAGTCCGGGGTCTTTGACTTTGACAATCATCAACACATGATGATTTCTCCACTTCGGGATCTTGTCTTGAACATTATCAACACATGATGATTTCTCCATCCCGAGTCTTCATATGCATCAACGCATGATGCATTCCTTCACTTGACCTCCATCAACACATGATGGGTCTTCTCTTGTCTTGATGATCAACTCATGTGAGAGACCATGTGAGAGGTCCTCCACTCTGAGTGATGAGTATTTGACAAGTGTGTTGATTAAATTGAGAGTTGAGGTTTTCAGTTTGGGTTGCTTACGGGTTGGTTCAGGAAATCGGAACTACCGGCTGTATGGAGCGGAAGTTCGGTTAATCGAGAACTACCGTGTTGAAAAAGGAACTTCCGATTTACAGGTTTTGGTTTGGTGAAGAGAATCGGAACTTCCGCACGAGGGTAGCGAGTGTCCGATAATTCGACATTGAGTGTTCTCGAGATATCAAATCGAATTAAATTTACGGAAAGTCGGTTGTTAGGATATCGAAGTACCGCAGATGTTGAGCGGAACTTCCGATATTTCGACAAGTCGGATGTTAGAATCGGAACTTCATTTGTGGTAAGTCTTGGAACTTCCGATTATGTCCGAGCTGTGCGAGAAGATAATTTTGTGATTTTGATCTTGTATGAGTTTGAGTCTTATACAAATGTTTATGCTATGTTATTGTGCAATGCTATGTGATGTGTTTTTATGCGTGTTGTTGCGGGGCATCAAGATGGAGTCGTGGCGAGACACGTGGATCGGACTAAGCGCGAGGAGGCGTTGAGGTCGAAGCGGTCGGGATGTGTCGAAGGCGGCGTGAATCTTGAAGCGGTTGTGAGTCGAGCACAACAAGGTGTCTGAGGCTTCTAGAAGGTGCGCAAGGGCGAAAGGGTCTTTTCGCAAGCGGCAAAAGTGGAGGCGGTTCCGTTCGGGTGTAGCGGGCTTAATGGGTTGGAGGCCCATTAACCAAGGCTATAAATAGGGAGAACCACGAGTTAGGGTTAGACTTTTGGAGAAAGAAAATTAGGGTTAGCCTTAGCAAAAGGTTTGTTTTGCTTTGAGAGTTTGTTGAGAGAGAATGAATGAAAATCTTGTAATCATTCCTCTGTGTTTCCTTGTAATCTTTTGATTTCTATCAATGAATCTCGAGGTTTTGATTACTTGCCTATGCCTTTCTCTATTCTCTTTCTCGTTCATGTTGAATATTTAGGGTTTTGATGTATCTTTTGATTAAATCGTATGAAATAGCATGAAACTTGATATCTAGAGTCGTTTTGCTATTGCTAATGGATTCCCAAAGTCTCATGAACTAAGAATCGAGAATCGTGTCTATTTTGGGTTTTGATCTTTCTTGCCCTTCTTCAAGAAATCCATATTTAGCTTGATTATTGGATCTTTGTTTGCGATTCTTCTTTATAAGGTCAAGATGGTGTTTAGGATGATGTCTTGTGAACCTTGACACGAGAAGAGCACTCAAGATTTTGCATTTTGGATTTTTAGGAAAAACCCGAGCGCCTTGTTCTTCTTCGGGACAATCGGAACTTCCGATTGTCCATGGTGAACTATCATGAGCGGAACTTCCGCGATGAACCGGAACTTCGGTCTTGCGAACTACTGCGGGTAGAATCGAACTTCCGATTTCTGAGCGATCTGAAGTTTACATTTTCGTTCTCGATTTTGCTTCACTCTTCTTGAGTTATCCGAGAGGACTTTGTAGGTCTTATTTAATTACAGACAAAGGGAGCTCCTAATTTTAAAGCACCATTCACCCCCTCTGTTGCCATTTCGGTCCTTCAATTGGTATCGAGCCGGTTAGCTCTTCTTGATAGATCTTAACCGGTCGGTTGAGCCATGGCAACGGACAAGTATTCCACCAAGCCTCCAGTGTTTGATGGTCTGGATTACCCCTTCTGGAAGAGCCGAATGGAAACTTACATCCAGGCTCAGGGGTATGCCATCTGGAGAAAGGTGAAGGTTAGATTTCTTTATTCTGCCGATGAGAACATCAATCTTTGGAAACATGGCGATGTTGAGGCAAATGCTAAGGCAAGGAACATAATCATTCAGGGTTTAAGCAGAAGTGAGTTTGATCGTATTTCTCATTTGATTTCTGCTTATGACATCTGGGTGACCCTCGATGCATACCATGAGGGCACCACTCAGATTAAGACGGTTCGACAAGACCAGTTCAAGCGTGAATCTGACAAATTTGAGATGCTTCTTTGGTGAATCTCTTGGCGAGTGCTTTTCGCGTTTTCACAAGATTTTGAGCAACCTCCGGCGGTCGGTCTTACATACCCCGACTCGGATAGCGCTCGACGGATGCTTTCGCACTTGATCTTCGTGTTTGGGAGATGAAAGTGACTACCATCAAAGATAGCACGGACCTCTCGACCACGACTCTTGATGCGCTTTACTCGCGTCTCAAGACTCACGAGATTGACATTGTCTCTCGAAGGTCGAAGTCACGATCGATGGCTTTAGTCACCGATCCCACTTCGGATCTTCTTACGAGTCGATCGTGGGTTCTCCCTAGTCGCTCTCGTGACATAGCGATGATCGGTTAGAGCGACTTGAGGATGAGCGACTAGCCCTCCTAGCTCGGAAGTTTTCCCATGCTTACAAGAGGAGGAGGGATGGTAAAGAGGAGGTCTGTGATTTGTTTGAGTGTGGTGGCCCCAACCACATCCGAGCAAACCGTCCCAAGCTTGGGAAGGGCAAAGGTGACTATGGCGGTCCAAGCAAGAACGACTACATCGACAAAAACCGCAACACGAAGCCCTCGGCCTGATCAAGGCAAGAAGAAGTTCCGCAACTTTGGGAAGGCTAAGAAGGCATTCCATCGCGTCCTCACGCCTCGACAGGCTGGATACCGGCGAGGTGGAGGGTGGAGTAACGATGATGGGAAGGGCGATCATGATCCCAAGGGCGGCAGCAACTTCTCGGCATGTGCTTCATGGCCCTCGAGCGAATCGAGCGACAATGGTGTACTCCGACTCAGATGAGGTTAGTCCCACTTATGACCCGACAATGATGCTTTTCTTAAGCTAGGTAGATTTCATGCTAAGTCTAGGGCTAAGTGTTACGTGTTGGAGAAGGAAGTAGCTAGACTATCACGGGAGCTCACTTTACTTACATCCGCTCCCTCCCGTGATGAATGTGACACATCTTTGTGCTTTGATTGATGATATGGAAAAACTAAGGACCTTACATGATAGTGTGTCCTCTGAACTTGACATGATTAAGGTAGAGAACATTAGCCTTCTTCTTTGAATTAGAGATGAGTAGGATAGCACCTTCTTCATCCACTCTTTGTTGAGGCTCTTGCTTGCACCTCATGTGAGGTTAAGGACAATTCGTTTAGAGGTCTTTATACCATCTTGCTTGATCTGCACTGAAACTTGTGAAAATTGTAATAATCTCAAGATGAACCTAAAGCAGGCGGATCACAAAATTCTTGAATTTCAAGTGCGCTACTAGAGCCTATTGTTTCTTGTTTAAAGCTGTCCTAAGTTAATCTGCTTGAACTAGAATCAGTATCTAAGCGGTTTCAAGAAATGATTGATCACATAACAAATTGGCTCAAGATGCTTCTAAGGACCTTGTTAGCTCACCTTGCAATCATTGTAATAAACTAAAATGTGATTTGGTTGCATTGGATGAAAAATGTGTGAAGCTAACTAAGGACCTTCTAGAACACAATCATCTGCTTGTATTGTGTGTCTTTGGGAAGGAGTCTAAGGGTTTGGTAGAGGCGCCTAGTAACGTGAACCAATCTGCTAGCGATGGGGTGTCCCCCCAAAGTCGGTTTGTGCGTGCACAAGCCAATCTTTCCTCTGTTGTTGGTTCTTCTTACGCTCCCTTACCTTCTGCTGTCCCTTCTTCCCCTGCTCTTCTTGCACCTCTCTCTTTCGGGAGTGTCGGTATCTTATGAACACTCTCGAGAGGTTTGTAGGAGGCAAGAAGAAGCTCAATCTCATTCTAGACAAATCTAAAATTTGCAGATTTAATCGAGGTCTAGGATATGATATCCGAGGAGGATATGAGGAAGCATCCACCGTCGTGCTCAAAACCATAGCACGGTGTGATCAAAACTAAGCCCGGGATGAGAAAGTCAATTTTAAGTCGTGGGTTTTGTTCAAAGGATTTACGACGACAAGGTGATCCCACTGCGGCTTGACCCTCGGAGGCGAAGTATCATTGCACCTTCATCGGAAAGATGGACATTTAGTTGATCATTGCTTGAGCGTGCCAAGATCGCGTAGAGACCATGTTGAGTCTCTTAGGCACATTCGTGTCGACCCGGATCTTGAGTGCACCTAAGACCAACACGAGGTCTAGGTTTGTTCCATCGATGATTTTGGGCGACATCGAGGACTTGGTTTTTCCGAGTTTTACGAGTTTCGTCCTCATGCTCCCTTTGGTCGTAACTCAGCCGTCACGAGGTAGATCTCGTTTTCCTTTCGAGATAGCTACCATGGCGAGATCGACATATTCTTGGCACTTCGACTCGCTCTTCCATAGCGATCGGATCCACCAGAAGTGAGATCTTTGACTTGTTGAGTGACGAGAGCGTAGGGTAGATAGAGGTCGGTCTTGCTTGACTACTTCATCATTCGCCGTGTTACTCGGTATTGGGTGCCAAAATCTCTGTTGATTCACCCGATCTTGAGACTTTACTCTCTGTTTGACTCGAGTCGCCGGCCGGGAAGGAAAGGTCGGATTGTAGACTCGGTTGTTCACGTCATATGGTGGTGAGTCTCGTTGGTTTTCTTCCTAGCCGCGCTCCGGTGATGAGGCGATCACCTTCGGAGATGCTTCATTTGGGCGCGTCATCGCTAAAGGTCTTGTGAGCATTAATGATTCTTTTATTTTAAAAGATGTTGCCTTAGTAAGTAAGTCTGCGAGATAATCGCTTTGATCTCTCGACTTCTGATGACGGTTTGAGGTGAGCTTTAAGAAAAACAATTGCAAAATTCTTGATTCTTGGGTAGTCTAGTTTGCGGGATTTCTCGATATGGGAGGATCTTTCGTGCTGATTTTTCCGGATCTTCGGTGATCCTCTCCGATGTTTAATTGCTTCGAATCCGTGATTTGACTTTACGGCATAGGAGACTTGGTCATATAGGATTTGATCATCGACCGAGTTAGCGGCCACGATCTCATTCGTGGTTTGCGAAACTCAAAATGGTCAAGGATCTTGTTTGTGCTCCTTGCTTAAGCACGGCAAAATGGTTCTTCTTCACATCCTCGATTCTGATGACTATGACAGATGCACTGTGTCAATCGCTCCATATGGACACGATGGGACCGGCTAGAGTGCGATCGATGGGAGGGAAGTGGTGCGTGCTTGTCGTGGTCGATGACTTCTCGAGGTATTCTTGGGTGTTTTTCTTAGCCTCGAAGGATGAGGCGTTTACTCTTTTCGTGGTCTTTTTAGTAGGCTTTCTGTTGAGCTCCCGGTGCATTACGAGCAATTCGCCGATAATGGCACCGAGTTCAAGAATTCTTACTTTGAGAGTTTTTGCGGTGAGGCAGTGTAGAGCACCGGTTCTCGTCTCCATCGTCCCCCAACAAAATGGCGTTGTGGAGAGGAAGAACCGTACCTTAGTCGAGATGGCGGGACGATGCTTGATGAGTACTCTACACCTAGGAAGTTTTGGGGTGAGGAATTGCTCTTGCTTGTCATGTTTCTATGAGTTTTCTTGGGCACTCTTGCATCGCACTTCTTATGAGTTGAGATATGGCGAAAACCCGGCGTCTCGCATTTTCGTGTGTTTGGTTGCAAGTGTTTTATTACGAAGTCCAGGAACCTAGATAAGTTCGAGTCACGATCTTGTGATGGGATCTTTACGGGTTACTCGACTTCTTCTCGTGCCTATAGAGTGCAGGCTGCGAATCTAGTAAATTGTTAGAAACACAGTGAGGTGACCTTGATGAGGCGATCCGAGGACTAGGCACGATATCTCGAGTTCCTTAGAGCGATGCAGTCCATCTTTGTGGGCGATGAGGAGGATGGAGATGAGGGTTGTTTACCGATCCAGTTCCTTCTCTTCCTCTTGAGGTGCCCTCTTCCACCGCACCTCGAGGAGATCGACCCTTACCTTCGCTTCTTCTCAAGCTAGTGGCTCTGTCCCTATCTCGCTCGCTAATGAGGTAGAGGCCACTTCTTCATCTCACCTGGACCTCCAAGACACATTCAAAAGGACCATCCTTGAGAGCGATAATTGGAGATCTCTTTGAGCGAGTCACTGTTCAAAAGCGGCATGTCTCTATTCTGTCTCCATTCGCCTTTGTTGCCTCGTTTGAGCCCAAAGGCGTTTGTCATGCTCTTTCGATGAGTCATGGACTAACGCCATGCACGAGGAATTGGAAAACTTTGAAAGGAACAAGGTCGGTCCCTTGTTGAGCCCCTCAAGGTCACAATATCATTGGGACCAAATGGGTGTTCAAGAACAAGCAAAGTGAAGATGGGTTAGTCATTGAAACAAGGCTAGGCTGGTAGCTCGGGGTACTCTCAAGTTGAGGGTCTAGATTTGAAGAGACCTTTGCCCTCAGTAGCTAGACTTGAAGCCATTAGAATCTCGCTTGTCTTTGCGGCTTCTAAGGGTTTCAAGCTTTACCAGATGGATGTCAAGAGTGCCTTCCTCAATGGCCTTATTGAGGAAGAAGTCTATGTCGAACTGACCTCTGGTTTTGAGAACCCCAAATACCCTAACCATGTCTACAGAGCTTTCCAAAGCTTTGTATGGACTCAAGCGAGCTCCCGAGCTTGGTATGAAAGGCTTAAGTCCTATCTGTTTGAGCCATGGTTTTGAGATGGGTAAAATTGACAAAACCTTGTTCATCCGCCGTCTAGGCACCGATCTTCTGCTCGTCCGGTTATGTGGATGACATTATCTTTGGCGGCTCCTCGCGTGCTCGTTTCCAGTTTTCCGATGTCATGAGCTCGGAGTTTGAAATGAGCATGATGGGCGAGTTGAGCTTCTTCCTTGGCTTCCAAATCAAGCAGACTCGGGGGTACCTTTCTTCATCAAGGCAAATACACTCGAAACCTCTGAGCGTTTCGACATGAATGATGGAAAGCGATATCAACTCCGATGGCATCTCTGGTACTCTGGATCCGGATGAAGACGGCGAACTGTTGACCAAAAGGAGTTCGGAGCATGATTGGCTCTCTCTTGTACCTCATAGCCTCGAGACCGGACATACACTTTTACGTGTCTTTGTGCTCGGTTTGAGCTTCTCCTCGCGTATCTCACCGTCGGCGGTGAAGCGCATCTTCGGTACCTTCGAGCTACCATTGACTATGGCATCCGGTACTCTTCCTCTTCTTGTCTATCTCTTAGAGCCTTCTCGATCACGACTTTCTTTGGTCAGTAGGATAGATAGGAAGAGCACTTCCGCACTTGCCAATTCATTGGCACTTCTCTCGTCTCTGGTCGTCGAGGAAGCAATCCGGTGTTGCGCGATCCACTGCGGAGGCCGCGTTCTTGTCGCACCGATTCTTTGTAGTCAAGTGCTTTGGATGGTCTCGACCTGCGAGGATTTCGGGCTATCTATCATTGCGTTCCACTCTTACGTGATAACACGTCTGCGATTTGCATTGCCAAGAACCCATGCAACATTCTCGGACCAAGCATATAGATATCGATATCACTTTCTTGAGATCATGTAGAGAAGGGTGATATTGTGCTCGATTTGTGGAGAGTGAGCACCGGTTGGCGATATCTTCACTAAGCCTCTGGGCGACTCTCGGTTTTGACTCTGCGGGGAGAGCTTGGGGTGGTTTGTCCTTACAATTCTTTGTGAGGGGGCGTTGTGCTACTCTTGTATTATATTATATTATATTATACGCTTACTCCTGTCTGTTTCATTTCTTTTAATATTTGGTTGAAGTCCTTCCAAAGATAGGTTAGAGTGTTTCTCTTGCCACATTGCTTTGATTGCTACTTCTTGTCTTGTGCTTCTAGGATCTTGCTTATTAGTCGTCTCTTCCTCTCTAAGTAGAGCTTACTCACTTCTTATAGGTTCTAGCAGGGTCGGGCCACCCTTGGGTAGACAGGGGCAGGTGTTTGCTCCTTAGTGTTTGTGTAGATCAGCTAATAGTCCTAGAATCATATGGGGTAGATAAGAATCTGTCGGAGCGATAGTTTTCTCTATATCTTTTCTATGCTCTAAAGGACTGTCTTTTCTGTTTTACTTATCAGATTCTCGTTTTTGTTCCTTTGGTTCAGGGGGAGTTATTCTTGGTAATTCCATACTCTTAATTTTGTCATAACTCAACCTGAATTAAAAGATGCATCTCATTCTGAAGGGAATCTGGATTTTTGTACTTTTCATCAAGCATTGCATGATAATCAAATGGAGCCTTGTTTATTATCCCTTATGATCTGTTTTCACTATTTTACATCTTGCCATGATTTATGCTAAACTGCTAGATCTATCATGACTTTTTATGTGTAGTTTAGTCTTTGACATGCTAAGGTATTTAAAAATGCTAAACTTGAATTAAAATCTTGTCATGATAGCTCTTGAGACTAGTCTGGTTAAAACTATCCTTTTATGATTTTCGCCATGTCAAGTAGGCTGAGTTGAGTCCTGAATCTCTTTTGAACTTTTGAGTAAGCTATGTCAGTTTGTTAAGAAACATGACTTATCTCTAATCACTGGTCTAAAAATTTCAAAAGCAAAAATGATCTCTTTTGTGCGAAAAACCGATCTCACCAAATCTTTCTCATGAGACGGCTTGCCATTGCACTAGGCATGAACTCGGGGAGCCTTGGATGACCTAAGATCACCTCCTTAAGTCTTTGCTTGGAGTGGTCGCATAAGGCTTGGGATCTAGCACATGGCTAAAAAAATTTGGTTGAAGCTCAGGAGGCAGTTGTGGATGGCACCTAGTCCAGAGCTTGCTTTACTGAGATAAAACTTTAAAGAGCCTTAAAATAGAAAGTCTTCAGAAAAAGAAAAATGTGCTAAAATTGCTTATCATCAAAGAGACCAAGTTCTGGATAAAATGAGTCCTCCTTCAACTGGTAGCACTCTAAAGCTCAAAGATGAGTCTTCTTGGTTCAACTTAGATTATTTGACATGGCTTATATCATCTTTGGATATCTTTAGCTAGACTTCAATCTTGACTTATTTGACCTGCTAAAGAATTGGATCATTAATCAGATTATGGACCTTTTGTCTTAGCTCTTCTATACATCGATTGTCATGATCTTGATAGCATTCTTCTGTGTTATGGCTTGGTGTAATACTCTAATAGTCATTTTGGATAATCTACATGGCTTCTAATGCTTAAAATGAACATCATCTAGTCTTTTCCTCCCTTTTCTACATATTGATGATTTTATTGCCAAAGGGGAGAATGATTGTGAGAAAAGCCTTCAAGAAAAGCCTTGAGTTTTGTGCGAAAATTGCTCTTTCATCTCATCTCAAGTCTTTCTCTTTTGTCAACTTGGTCTTGAGCTTAATTGCACTTGTTTAGACCTTGGTTGACTGGAATCTCAAACTCATCTTATGCTTTTTTGGTAATTGTCAATATACTCATCAAGGGGAGATTGAGAGACCATGTGAGAGGTCCTCCACTCGAGTGATGAGTATTTGACAAGTGTGTTGATTAAATTGAGAGTTGAGGTTTTCGGTTTGGACTTTACTTCGGTTTGGTTCAGTGGAAATCGGAACTACCGTGTATGGAGCGGAAGTTTCGATTAATCGAACTCTACGGTGTTGAAAAAGGAACTTCCGATTTACAGGTTTTGGTTTGGTGAAGAAATCGGAACTTCCGCACTGAGGGTAGCGGAGTGTCCGATAATTCGACATTGAGTGTTCTCTCGAGATATCAAATCGAATTAAATTTACGGAAAGTCGGTTGTTAGGATATCGAAAGTACCGCAGTGTTGAGCGCGAACTTCCGATATTCGACAAATGCGGATGTTAGAAATCGGAACTTCATTTGTGGTAAGCGCGAACTTCGATTATGTCGAATCGCGCGAGAAGATAATTTTGTGATTTTGATCTTGTATGAGTTTGAGTCTTATACAAATGTTTATGCTATGTTATTGTGCAATGCTATGTGATGTGTTTTTATGCATGTTGACCGGGGCATCAAGATGGAGTCGTGGCGAGACACGTGGATCGGACTAAGCGCGGAGGCGTTGAGGTCGAACGGTCGGGATGTGTCGAAGGCGGCGTGAATCTTGAAGCGGTTGTGAGTCGAGCACAACAAGGTGTCTGAAGCTTCGGAAGGTGCGCAAAGGCGAAAGGGTCTTTTCGCAAGCGGCAAAAGTGGAGGCGGTTCCGTTCGGGTGTAGCGGGCTTAATGGGTTGGAGGCCCATTAACCAAGGCTATAAATAGGGAGAACCACAGAGTTAGGGTTAGACTTTTGGAGAAAGAAAATTAGGGTTAGCCTTAGCAAAAGGTTTGTTTTGCTTTGAGAGTTTGTTGAGAGAGAATGAATCGAAAATCTTGTAATCATTCCTCTGTGTTTCCTTGTAATCTTTTGATTTCTATCAATGAATCTCGAGGTTTTGATTACTTGCCTATGCCTTTCTCTATTCTCTTTCTCGTTCATGTTGAATATTTAGGGTTTTGATGTATCTTTTGATTCGTCAGTATGAAATAGCATGAAACTTGATATCTAGAGTCGTTTTGCTATTGCTAATGGATTCCCAAAGTCTCATGAACTAAGAATCGAGAATCGTGTCTATTTTGGGTTTTGGTCTTTCTTGCCCTTCTTCAAGAAATCCATATTTAGCTTGATTATTGGATCTTTGTTTGCGATTCTTCTTTATAAGGTCAAGATGGTGTTTAGGATGATGTCCTGTGAACCTTGACACGAGAAGAGCACTCAAGATTTTGCATTTTGGATTTTTGGGAAAACCCGAGCGCATCGTTCTTCTTCGGGACAATCGAACTTCCGATTGTCCATGGCGAACTATCATGCAGGAACTTCCGCTGATGAACCCCGAACTTCCGGAGTGCGGAACTATCACGGGTAGAATCGAACTTCCGATTTCTGAGCGATCTGAAGTTTCGCTTTCGTTCTCGATTTTGCTTCACTCTTCTTGAGTTATCCAGAGGACTTTGTAGGTCTTATTTAATTACAGCAAAGGGGAGCTCCTAATTTTTAAAGCACCATTCACCCCCCCCCCTCTGTTGCCATTTCGGTCCTTCAATACTCATGATCATCTCTTCTTGATAAGCATCAACTCATGATGCATCATTTACACCAAGCTCTTGACTTGATGATCAACTCATGATCATCCCAAGTCTTCATCATCCTGGAACATAACCTATATATCCAACTCATGGAAAATGTTAGTTCCACAATGTGATCATCATTAATTACCACACCATACCATTAACTCATGATGGTGGGACAAGATACCTCAATCTTTCCCTCTTTGGTAATTGATGATAACCACTTAAATTCTCATAAATTTAATGATGATAAATGAGAGAACAAATGAGTATATATAAACTACACAAGTTATATATACTCTACCATGAGTATACAAGAACTACACAAGTTCTATATACTCATAACATGAGTATATATGAACTACACAAGTTTTGTATACTCAAAGGTTTTGTTTCAACGTAAAGATCCTTAGTATATGTGGAAAATGGAATATGGATCAATACTAATGAAGCCACAAAGTATAGGATAAAACTCCCCCTAAATGTGTGCATACACAAATGTGTAATAAGGTCATATGCACAAATTCAAGTTTAACTTAAGGTTGAGTTCAATCCTATATTTTGGATCCGAGAAATGCAACATTATATAAAATTGAGATGTCGATTGCATACCTCGTTGTGTTTCACCTTTATATCCAAATGAGACTACATAAAGATAATACTTGATAAAAGAGTTAGTCTCATATTTGGATTTATCATTAATCACCAAAACACTCCATTAACTCATAATGGCGGGTCTAGATCTTTCAAGTGTACAACCTCTGCAGAGTGTTAAACCAATCTATTTGAATAGCCGCGTCCTCGGTTATGGACATACTCGGGAATTTCACACGAGGGGTAGTTTTTCATAAAACAATTGGGAAGGGTCAGCTGTGTGATATAACTTGTGCAGCTGTGTGAATAATTTGATTAGACTGTGTGTCCTTTGTGAAATCAAACGTTAAATTAATAGTCTTTATTTGTTTTCAAATTTCGTTTCAATCTATTATCTGTATTCAATTGCAAATGTTGCATTTCTGCAAAATAACCACAGAAGTCATTCCTTTGGAATAAGCCATCATGTATAATTGCATTCTGTGGTATGACTTGCGAGTACGGTGTGTACTCACTCTTGCTAAACAAATCAACAGAAGTGGAGGAGTCATCACCAGCTGTTGAAGAGGAATTCTACGAAGGTTGATCGTTAGGGTCTTGATCGATCCCAGTCAGTTGCCTGTGGTGTATTGATGGGAGTCCGCTGGAGTTTACTTTGTTTTCGCTGCAGTTTATTTCATTATTGTCAGCCTTGCATGGCTTAATACTTGTAAAACTCGACCTTAAGGTCACAACAGTTATTTGTTATTCAAATTACTCGTTTATTTAATACTTTGTTGTATGGAGTTGATAATTCATCAATGTTGATAATGTGTGCACTAGCGTGATTCTGGACTAGTGCAGAATACACAGAGGGTCCAGATTTGCATATTTGGGTCCCGACAATGGTAGAGTGCGCGATCCGATACTGATATTTCCATACCGTTGCGTAATTCAACGAGTGCCTTAACCAACCCACTCCAAACACCCCCCAATTCGCGGCTGCTCTATACAATAAGAGCAGTTGACATCATGTAGATACTCAATCGGAAGAGTAGTGTACCGAGCTAAGTTGGGTATACCAAACCCGTGGTTGAGGGATTTCTGTTTCTGTTATTTGACACAAGATTCTAGTCCTTACCTGTCTTCCAGTGAGGCAATGGACCAACATCCAACTCGTGGCTATCCACCTCTTGTTCTCACATTCGACTCATTTTATCAAGTCTATTGAGTTGTCCAACCTCCTGGTCCCAGCTCTCAACCCTCCACAAAAACCATTGGCGGTTAGCCTACACCCCTTTTCAGTATTTGTAAACGCATTATGTGACAATACCGAATATTTATTAATATTTTATGTACATTAAACTTGTCAAGGTGAATATGGCCTACAAATGAATAGGTTAGTTTTTTATGTGGGGTGATAGGATATATCTAATCATCATGGTATTCAAAAGTATTTTTTCAATACAGAAGTAATTGGCAGACATTCCTTCTCGTCGGACAGACAGAACAGTGCGCAAAGAATAACTCATATCTCCTAAACCGTAAGACGGAATCTCGTGATATCGGTGGCTATGGAAAGATAAAAACTAGGGCTACAAAACTCTTGCAGATGAAAATATCAAATTCTGCGTCTATGACACCGAAACAGGGCGCACAAACTACTGAATATATTCTGGAATCTGACAGACAGCATAACGGTTTACCACTAATCGATCAATCTACCTCCAAACCATATCAAACAGTGGGTGAGACTCCTCGTTACCCTTGTAGACCTGAAGGACGACGTTGATCCGCTTCCCGAAGACCTCCCACCCTCCCTTCTCCTCTCTTCCCTCTCGAATGGCCGGCCACAAGAATGCCGACGAGCGGCCGGTGACGATGGTGGGAGGAGGCGACTTCGGAGGAGATCCTGGGGAGCAACACTGGGGATGACACCACAGCAGCGAGACAGCGCCAAGGAGCAGCAAGGGGCGCCAGGGGGAGGAGGGAGAGGGTGGCGGCTATGGGGGGAGTGGAGGGAGTGGGGGGAGGCGGCTAGGGTTTGGGGCGCCTCCCCCCTTGGCCGGCCCCCCTAGGCTGGCCATCCCCTCTTGGGCCTCTTGGGCCGCGGCCTGCGGCCCAGGTTGTTAAAATTTTTATGAAAACCCCCTCTCTCAACAGGAAATTCCATTTCTTTAATTGCCTTTTTGTCCCCGGCTCCTTTTAAATTCTCCCGATTCGATTTCGGGATATTACATTCTACCCTCCTTAACAGAATTCGACCTCGAATTCTAACCATCGAAACGAGTACGAGAAAAGAATACCATAGAATTGAAAACAACGATTAACACGTACCAGAAGCGAACAAATCTGGATACTGCTTTCGAATGCGGGACTCTAGCTCCCACGTGGCCTCTCTCTCAGTTTGTTGAGACCAAAGAACCTTAATGTACTTCAGGGTCTTGTTCCTCAGAACCTGTTCTGACACTTCTAAAATTTTCACTGGTCGGGACTCGAAAGTAAGGTCTTGCTCAATGCTCAAAGGCTCCAAAGGAATAACATGTTCTGGATCTCTCAGGAACTTCCTCAACATCGAAACATGAAATACGTTGTGAACTCCGCGCATGGACTCAGGAAGATCCGAACGATAAGCCAGTTTTCCAATTCGTGCCACGATTGGAAATGGCCCAACGTACCTCGGGCTAAGCTTCCCTTTGGTACCGAACCACACTACGCCCCTGGTAGGCGATACTCTCAGCAGAACCTCGTCCCCCACTTCGAATTCCAAATCTCACCTTCTAACATCTGCATAGCTCTTCTGTCGGCTCTGAGCAGCCAACAGATTCTTCCTAATCTCTGCCACTCTGACCATAGTCTGCTGAACCCAATCGGGACCCAAAACTGCTCGCTCTCCAACGGCATCCCAGAACAACGGGGACCTGCACTTCCGCCTATAAAGAACCTCAAACGGGGCAGCTCGAATACTCGCGTGATAGCTGTTGTTATAGGCGAACTCTGCCAAAGCCAAATGATCTTCCCAACCACCCTTCCAAGATATCACACAACACCTGAGCATATCCTCCAGATTCTGTATGGTGCGCTCGGACTGACCATCCGTCTGGGGTGAAATACGGTGCTAAGACGAAGCTGTGTGCCCAGGGCACTCTGCAAACTCTCCCAGAACTTGGAGACAAATTTAGCATCTCGATCAGAAACAATAGTTTTAGGAACTCCATGCAGCCGCACTATCTCTCGCACATACAAGAGAGCCAAATCACTTGCTGAATTGGTTGTACGGATAGGAATGAAGTGAGCAGACTTACTAAACCAGTCCACTATGACCCATATAGTATCCTTCCCTCGCTGCGTGCGAGGTAAACCAACTACAAAATCCATGGATATGTCATCCCACGGCCATACTGGACCCTCCAAAGGTTGCAGCAACCCTGCTGGTCGCTTATGCTCAGTCTTGACCCACTGGCAAACCCCACAAGATGCTACATATTGAGCGATGTCAACTTTCATTCTCTTCCACCAGAAACTCTTCTTCAAATCCTTGTACATCTTGGTCTCAACCGGATGTACGGTATACGGAGTACGATGAGCTTCCCTTAGAGTTTCATCTTTAACCTGAGACTCTTGTGGTACACAGAGGCGTCCTTTAAAACGTAATGCACCAGTCTCATCTACACTGAAGTGGCCTCGCTTGCCCTCCACAAAATGTTTCCTCACTCGCTGGAACATCTGATCGTGTTGTGGTGCTTCCCGCACTCGATCTGGAAGGGCTGACTCAAGAAGCAACTGAGTCTCGGTCTGGGCGCTACCCGCAAAGCAAAAGGAAATATCCATACGCTCAAAATCAGTAATAAGACAACTGAAAGTAGGAGGTGTCGCCTTGCGACTCAAAGCATCTGCTACTACATTAGCCTTACCAGGATGGTACTGAATGGTGAGATCATAGTCCTTGATCAACTCTAGCCATCTCCTCTGTCTTAAGTTCAAGTCCTTCTGGGTAAAGATGTATTTCAGACTCTTGTGATAAGTGAATACATCACAAGATTCACCGTACAAATAATGGCGCCAGATCTTCAAAGCGTGAACCACTGCAGCAAGCTCTAGATCATGAGTAGAATAATTCTGCTGATGTTTCTTCAACTGCCTCGATGCATAGGCAATCACTTTGCCATCCTGCATGAGTACACAGCCAAATCCAACTATAGACGCATCTGAATAGATGGTGAACCGCTTCCCAGGCTCAGGAAGAATAAGAATTGGAGCAGTCACCAACCTATCTTTCAAAGTGCAAAAACTGCGCTCACATGCATCAGACCATTGGAACCTCACACCTTTCTGTGTCAACTGGGACATCGGTCTAGCAATGGTTGAAAAACCCTCCACAAAACGCCGGTAATAGCCAGCTAAACCCAAAAAACTCCTTATTTCCTTCATTGGTTGGCTTCTTCGACTCTACCACTGTCGAGATCTTGCTAGGATCAACTGAAATACCCTCCTGATTAATTACATGGCCCAGAAACTCAACTTCAGAAATCCAGAACTCACACTTCTTCAGCTTAGCATAAAATTGATTCTCCCTTAGAGTCTCAAGTACCAACCTCAGATGTTGGGTGTGATCCTCTTCCTTCTTGGAATAAATCAGGATATCGTCTATGAATACCACAACGAAATCATCAAGGTATTGATGCAGCATACTTTTCATGGCTTCCATGAAAACTGCAGGAGCATTCGTTAGCCCAAAAGACATAACTTTATACTCATAATGGCCATACCTCGTAGAGAAAGCTTTCTTCTCAATATCCTGCTCACGAACCCGAATCTGATTATAACCTGACTGGAGGTCAATCTTGGAAAATATTTTAGCCCCCTTCAATTGATCGAAGAGATCCTCAATGCGGTGCAAAGGATATTTATTCTTCACAGTCGCCTGATTAAGAGACCGATAGTCCACACACATTCGCCAACTGCCATCTTTCTTCTTAGTAAAAAGAACAGACGCATCCCACGGCGAAACACTACGCTGAATCATACATTTGGACAGAACATCGTCCAACTACTTCTTCAACTCCTCTTGAAAGGGTCGAGCCAAACGGTAAGGAGACATTGATATGGGTCGAGTTCGCAGAATAAGATCAATCCGGAACTCCACTTTCCGCACTGGAGGCATTCCTGGAAGCTCCACAGGAAAAACATCGGAAAACTCATTCACAACTGGAATCTCCTCGATCTGCAGTGAAGTGTCAGTCTTCTCGTTGAGAGACCAAAGCAACCCAATGGTTGACGCTTGGCGACTAGGAAACAGACTAGCCAACACGAACAATGAACCAGACGGTGCACTGCCTTGAAATACCAGTTCTTCACCGGACGGGCTTGTAAAGTCACCGTCTTCCAGAAACAACAGATCTTGGCACGGTATCGGAATAACCAGTCCATACCCAGAATAACATCAAATGGTGACAACTGAATTACCATCAAGTTGGCGGTGAAAACCTCATCACCGATAATGATGGAACAGCCAGGACAAGCCGTAGAGCTAGAGATAAGACCCTCCGGAGAGCTGACTACCACAGATTCAGAAATATTTTGCAAACTCAACCCCGCTCTTCTAGCAAACTCCAGGGACACAAAAGAATAAGTAGCCCTTGGATCAAACAGAACGAAAGCATCATGCGAATCGACTAGAAGAGTACCTGTCACCACGTCAGGACGGCCCATAGTCTCAGGGGTGGGCATGGCGTAGACCCCCGGCGGTGCATGAGCAGAAGATGCACCAACACTCGGTGAAGGATAACCAGGAACTGCCGTGGGAGGAATAAACGACGGCGGTGCAGACGCTACGGGGTTCCAGTAGAACCCCGCAGGAGGTGTCGGAGTAAAAGCTGCAGGAGGAACCCACCCTCGAGGGAACTGTGGCGCAGAAACTGCTGCTAGGGCCTGAACCGAACCCCGAGGAACACTGGCGGAAGATGCTGCTAGTACTGACTCCCATCTGATGATGCTCGCTGGGTTCTGTTTGCACACTGACGACTTGTGGCCCTCCCGTCCACACTGACGGCATGTCCCCTTGAAGGAACATTCTGAAGCTCGATGCCCCTCACCACACCGGAAACACTTCATACCCTGACCTGGAACAGGGCGCATCGGTGGGGTGGAAGACGAAGAACGTGGAGCCGAAGAGGAAGGCTGCCACTGCTGCACAGGCCGAGAGTACTGGCCCCCTGAAACCTCTTGGGAGCAGGTCGTTGGGAAGACCCACCTCCCCCGCCAAAACTCCGCTTATGACCACTGCCAGAACCACCGGTGACAACAGGGCCACCAGCACCCTGCCTCTGTGAAGAGGGATCTTTCTCCAGTTCCATACCTCTGGCCTGCTCGACCACCGAGCTGAAGTCACGCAGTCCTGTCGCCCCCAGAATTTGGCGATACTCCTGGTTGAGACCCCGTTGGAATCTCTTAGCCTTCTCTCGATCGTCATTCGCTACCGCTGGTACAAAGCGCACCAGGTTATTGAACCCAGCCTCATATTCGGATACTGTCATCTTCCCTTGCACAAACGTTAGCAGCGATTGCTCCATCTTCTCAATGAATGAATCTGGATAGAACTTTGCTCTGAAGTGCTCCACAAATAACTCCCAAGTGGCTGGCCCCTGAACGGGGGTCCTAGCAGACAGCAATCGTTCCCACCATATGTCAGCCTGGCCTTTCAACTGAAAGGCTACAAACCGTGCCTTCTGCGTAGAAGTCATCTCTAGAGCCCCAAACTGTCTCTCCATGTATCTCATGTCAATCGGCTGAATGGAGTACCGCTCCATCGAAGGTGTCCAGGCGAAGCGACATCCACTCACGGAGACTCATCCTAGTCTCGGGTGGAATCGCTGCAGCAACGGGTTCTGCCGCAGGTACGGCGGTTGCATGGAATGCCGCTTTGCAATTCTTTGGCGGAGTTCTTGGTCCTCCTCGGAGATTCGAATAAGGTCTGGCGCGGCGGAGGCTCGGCAGCCGAGGCGCGGTGAGGTAATCTCCTCGATGAGCAAGACCGCCAACCCTTGAGACGAAGACGAAGAAAGCGGCCGGCATCAAGGTCCACGACCACGACCACGGGTCGGTGGACGGCCACGGCCACGGCCTCTACCTCTTGCCATATAAGAACATCACAACAAACAAAAGCCAAACATTTAACTTAACAGGAATAGAAGTGCAAAGCAATTCATCATCACAGTAATAAGTGAAAAACATCAATGAAAATACGGAAGTAATGAATTACCTAAACCCTCCTACTGTGCACAGTGTTTCAATTTAATATTTTTGTATTAACCACGGACCTAAAGTCCGCTCTGATACCAACTGTAACACCCTGACAATTCGGAAGTCAAAATGTCACTCAATCTTAATCAAAACACTAAGAACCAACAGAATTACACAAATAGCATTGATTATATAACAACAGTTCATACGATACTAATGATAAGTAACAATTCCAATTAAAGATAGGGAAAAATTTAAAATATGATATCAAGATAACTGTAACCAATTTGGCTTATTACAATTCAACAATTATCAAATAGATGTCATGAAACGGAAAGAATCAATGATTTCTGATTTAAGATAAGTGGTGTGCATCGTGCTGGACTAATCCCTCACAAGACTTGTCTTTCTCATCATTTACCTAAATTAAACAAACAAGTAAGAATGAGCCAAAGACTCAGCAAGTACTAAACATGTTAAATCAAGCATAAATTGGACAAGCCAACTACTACCGAAACATGAACAATTCTTGGAACACATATATGAATGAATGGAATGAAAGAATGCATTGAAGGAATGGACTGCTCATCAGCTTATACCGGTATAACTAGTGATACACCCATCGGTGTTCACTTAAGCCCGAACTTCACAAAGTCTGGGGATCCCAAATACCGTATGAAGAACATTTCATACGGGTGTCCAATATTGCCCACATTAGAGTGGTGGGACTTACATGCCCATACTGGAGTTGATGGGTCTTTCAATTTCCACTCCCGTGGTCAAAACGAAAACGACGTGTGTATGGAATGAATCACATGCATTGAATCTTTATCACATAAGAATGAAAATATTACGTTGCATAGGAACATGAATAGAAAATCTAGCAATACAACCACACACAATCATCAACATTCCATATGAAAAGACAAAGTACTTGCCTCCCGCGCTGTGACGTGTTAGGAGGCAGCGAAGGTACCCCTCTACTCACCACCTCACCGCCTACACAAATATATAATCGGGATAAGGATAACAAGGTATGACAAAGCTATAAATGTCCTACCATAACCCTCTATCTATCCAACACAACCCACGGGTTCCAACCGACAATTACACTAATCAACCAGCTTACAGCTCTCCTGGACAGTAGTACGAGAAAAATCATAATTATTTATCTGGAACTCGAAACGACATGAAACCAATGCCCAATGAAACTTAACGCACATAACTACGAAACTCTAGTTGACGGGGTTTATCGATTCGGCAAAGACAATTGGCTAACCCGCAGTTGAAAATGTCTAACAGACATCTGTCCAGACCACAAAATAGCAGTAAAGAAAATAGCATAACTTTCATTCTACAAATCCAATGGAGGTGATCTTTATCAATTTGGAAATATTATTACAAATTCTACAATAACCTAGTTGGGTGGCGGTTCTGAATCCCACAATAACAAGGTCAAAATTAAGGAACAATCAGACAGTTCCTTCTCGTCGGACAGACAGAATAGTGCGCAAAGAATAACTCATATCTCCTAAACCGTAAGGCGGAATCTCGTGATCTCGGTGGCTATGGAAAAATAAAAACCAAGGCTACAAAACTCTAGAAGACGAAAATATCAAATTCTGCGGCTAAGACACCGAAACAGGGCGCACAAACTACTGGATCTATTCTGGAATCTGACAGACAGCATAACGGTTTACCACTAATCGATCAATCTACCTCCAAACCATATCAAACAGCGGGTGAGACTCCTCGTTACCCTTGTAGACCTGAAGGACGACGTTGATCCGCTTCCCGAAGACCTCCCTCCCTGCTCCTCTCTTCCCTCTCCAATGGCCGGCCACAAGAACACTGACGAGCGGCCGGTGACGATGGCAGGAGGAGGCGACTTCGGAGGAGATCCTGGGGAGCAATGCCGGGGATTACCGGGGATGACACCACAGCAGCGAGACGATGCCAAGGAGCAGCAAGGGGCGCTAGGGGGAGGAGGGAGATGGTGGCGACTATAGGGGGAGTGGAGGGAGTGGGGGGAGGCGGCTAGGGTTTGGGGCGCCTCCCCCCCTGGCCGGCCCCCCTAGGCCGGCCATCCCCTCTTGGTCCTCCTGAGCTGCGGCCCGCTGCCCAAGATATCAAAAATTTTATGAAAACCCCCTCTCTCAACAGGAAATTCCATTTCTTTAATTGCCTTTTCGTCCCCAGCTTCTTTTTAATTCTCCCGATCCGATTCCGGGATATTACAGTGGGGGGTGGGGGGGGGGGGCACGAATACCTCACCAAATACCAACAGATGATCTCCCACTGGTCATAGGCAAATCTTTCATCAAAAAAAAATCACCAATAAGCAGCTTTGCGAGCTGCAATAAACAACTTTTAGTGACAAAGCAATAATCAAGTAGCACCATGCAATTTCCATTGTTGAAAATTGAAAATAGTTAAAAAGACAAAGTTACAACAAAGGAGAAGGCCTAGCACAAAACGAAATAATAATAATATAGTGACAATGCCCATTTTTAGAGCAAGATGGGAAAAATAAAAACTAAAAAAAACAAATTTACAGTACTCTCCCATTCAAAATTTGTGTATGATAGCTTGGTAATGAGCCATGTACAATGGATAGCAGCTCTACTGGTGTCAGATACATATGTTGCTGGGTGTTAAAATGAGTCAACGTACTGTTACTTGTTAGCACAAGGATAAACTATGATTCCAGGAATTTGATGTATCCCTGTTGGCACGGGATATACAAGGAAAACCCGCCATCTGGGGGAGAATGGATTGATGTACAATGATGTGGTAGGTGAACTAATGAACCACCACCAAATCTCTTAATTTATTAAAGCGCATGGGATTGGAGCTCAGCCGGCCTGTCCACGTCACCAGAAAAAGCCCGTTCGTCCGATCGCGCTCCGCTCGCCTCCGTGTCATTCGATCCCGCTTGATGCGCTTCGTTTGCGTCGCAAAATCTCAGCGAGAAAACGGCGCCCGTTCGATCGCAGCGTGCTTGCCTCTGGGCCGTTGGATTTGTTGCGCTCGCACAAACCACATCGCCCCAACAGCTGCGCCATCGCGCGAAGCTTCATCCCGATCCCCTCTCTCTCTCTCTCTCTCTCCTCACGCTGTCCTCCTTCACCGGCCCCGTTGCTCCCTCCCTCTCACTCTTCCGCCGCCCCTTCGATCCCATTCCCCGGCTGCCGCCTCCCCTCTCGCTCGACTCCTCTCCTTCTCCCCTCCGTCGCCCCACTCGGCTAGCGCCGCCGCTCCCTCCCTCCTCCGCACCATCTTCCCCTGCCTTCGCCTCCCCCCTTCCAGCGCGTGCTGGCGGCCGCCGTGCGGAACAAGCGCGCCTACGCGGCCGCGCACGGCTACGGCTTCGCCGCTCTCACGCCTGCAGCCATCGACCCCCGCCGCCCGCCCAGCTGGAGCAAGGTCCCCGCCCTCCGCACCCGCCTGCACCGCTACCACTGGCTCTTCTGGAACGACGCGGTGAGTCGCGGTTATATTACCACTGTCTGACTGGGTTATATTCTCCCATGTACAAGAAATTAAGTGATGATTCTTAGACCTAATCGTCGTTCTTTAATTGTTTGTGTTTATTGTGGTTGTTTCAGGACACGCTGATTACTAACCCGTACATCTCGTTGGTGAGTCTGATGCTTATATAGAACCTTGTTCTAATCTATAATTTTGCAAGAATATTTACAGAGTTGCTTATTTAGTTAATATATTTTTGTCTCCTGATTGCATGTAATGAAGGAGAGGATTTTGTTCTCGGTGATTGGATATAGTGATTTTGATGCGTCGTCTGATCTCATTCTGACGGAGGATTTCAACGGTGTTAACGCCGGTATGGGAGACTTGCACACGATTCTTTTGCAGTCTATGTTGGTCAATATTGGAGCATGTCCAACCACAAAGAAGCATCTTTTATAATGCCAAGTTGCAAACTGATCTTACTATTGAAAAAAATGGAATCACACCCATTAACATGAATGTCTGCTCACCTACAGTACTGTGTCTTCAGAGTATGCTCATATTTGGAAAGATACATTCAGAATGGGTGTTCTCAATTTTCCCTTTCTTTTGGTACAATAATTTGACAACCTTACTCTTCCGTTCTTATAAACAGAGCTTTCAAAAATGGAGATAAACACCACATCCATCGGTTGTCATGATACTAAGATAGCCATACCCCTTCTCATGCAGGACTGTTCTTCATAAGGAGGTCAAAATGGAGTGAGAACTTCTTGGATACATGGTGGAACCATACAACATTTGTACAATTTGGTTCCACAAAAAGTGGAGATAATGCAGCACTGAAGCATATCATAGATCACTTATCAACTGAAGAATTGCAAGCACACGGATAGCACAAATGCAGTGCCTCTTCAACTCATACCATTGGATGGCCACATGGAAATCAGTGTGTCGCCTGATCTTCCAGCTGTCCACTACATGGAAAGGTTCTCTAATTTGCTTATTCACTCAACATTACATATTTGCAACGAGGATTTGCATTCAAAAGGCATTATATTGATATTGACAACTGGACTTCCTAGGGTATATTCGGATTTATCGCCGAATCAATTGATGGCTTTGCCAAAAAAAATATTTTAGCAGATGCAAAATGGTGCTGGTTTGGGATTGATATCGTTTCTGTATCAGTAAAACCTGACAAAGTACTAACTATTATATTATAAAAGATAAAAGAAATCTCGATGTGATTGAATATCAATCCTTTCTTGGAAAACCTCATTTTCCAGTATTTTAGAATTGATTACATGGTATATGTGGTCGAAGTTTGTAAACGAAGAGGAAGAAATCCCCACAATGCACATTTGGTTTAGTAAGCTTTAATAGTTTTAACCAGCTGTGTGTTGCATGTGCAGTTGTTGATCTGTTCTGGCAGTTCAGCTACTTACATAATAGGGGCGTTGGTTGCATGGCGTGATTTAGTATTTGTTGGTAATTTGTCTTCACATGCATATAATTAACATGGCTATGCTTCACATTCATGTTGGATGGAAATAAATACATTTATTTTTTGTGCAGGTATAGTGCCATGTGTTCTCCTGTTAGCAGGGCTTCTCTTCATTCCAGAGTCGCCAAGATGGCTGGTAAGGCACATCGACTTTAGGCGAATGTGCAGTGAAACATTACGGTTTTGAATTTGTCAGGGGAGAAAATGATCTGTTTGCCCAATGGTTTTCTTGCTTTAAATAATGGGAGGGTTAGTGAGATTTACAAAATTACCATGCAACCTCCTTTTCTTAGCAAAATCAAGCATGTAAATAATTGACCACGGTAAAAACCAAACTTCGAACTACATAATGATACTCATAAAGTAATAGGAAACTTTAATTTCAGTCATTTCATCATACGCTTTTTTGTATTGAGTCTCACTGTACATTTAAATTACCGGCTAATGTTGGAAGGGAAAAAGAATTTGACACCTCATTGCAAAAGCTGCGAGGAGAGAATGCTGACATATCTGAAAAAGCCATTGAGATTAAAGTTAGCTTCTATCCTAATAGCTTACATGTATTGGATTTTAATGTGAAGAAGAGTATGCTCAAAGTGATCATTTTATTCAGGAGTACATTGAATCACTCCATAGCTTCCCAAAGGTCAGGGTTCAAGACTTGTTTCTAAGCAAAGATATATATGCAGTCATTGTAAGAAATCACTTAGACTACATGTAAAAATATCATTCTTTTTTTGTTCACTGAATTTGGAATTTGATCAAGAGTTTCATAAATATTAATCATACATCATTTATGGATCTTATATGCATAGGTGGGTGTTGGCTTGATGGTCTTTCAGCAATTGGGAGGGATAAATGGCGTAGGATTCTATGCAAGTTATATCTTTACTTCTGCAGGTACGCAAATATCGTGATCATTATGTTATCCTTTTCTAACAGTTCTGTATGAAATATGTTGATTTTACCACATCTTCAGGATTTTCTGGAAAACTTGGAACCATCTTGATTAACATTATTCAGGTTTGAGATAGGCTGCTTTCAGTTAGTGAAAGTTACTGATTGGAACATTTTGTTTATAACCGTGATCATTTCAGATTCCCATTACGTTGTTTGGGGCTATCCTCATGGATAGGAGTGGAAGAAAGGTTCTTCTAATGGTATAAACATTACAAAGCTGAGTTAATGTATACAAAGAAAGAATGCATACAACTCTACAGTTCTCAAGAATTTTATATACTACAACAAAATATAATGCATGTACAGGGATAGCAAATTCCTTACCAGTATGCGGAAAGAGCCAATACAGGGACCCATTCTGGGAATAGTCCATGTGCCTAACAGATCAATAAGCATTCACCATTATATACAGAAACAAAAAAAAGAGTTTTCCTTACCAGTTCTTTTCTTATTAGCATGAGTGGAAAGTTTTCCCAGTATATTCTCAAGTGATTGCCATTAAGATAAGTTATGACAGTCCCATGTGTTCAAAGTTTCATAAGTAACTTTTTCACATACTGCGGATAATAATAATGTAATTACCTTTAGGTAGAAGGATATTCCTGTTGGAAAGCAGCCCAAGAATGTTCCAGATGCAGAGACCTAAATAGGTGATCAAGGTGAACTTTACAACTAATTTGAATTTGTTTTGACAATAGGTGTATTATTGTAATTGCGACAATAAGTATAATCAATAAACCTAAGAAAATATAAGCATCTAACAGTAAATATTAAGTACCTTAGCCCAATATGAAATATCATGTAGTCTTCCATCAGCAAATCTAATCTCTTCTAGCTTCGCACTCTGAAATGCATTGAAAGAGTTTCAGGCTGCAGTGAATAAACATGAAAGGAATAAGAATAACTATAATCTTGTTGATTGTCTCACTATAAAATGTCCATATAGAATACATCAGATAATTATTAGGATTAAGGGGTTAGTGAAAACTGAAAAGCATAAGAGCAATGATGGTGACGATGATATTGGTCAAATCACCTATAGAATATCTATATTCTACACATTGGAAATGTCAAATTAGATCAATCTCAAAATATTATAGGTAGTGGTTATATATAGCGAGTTCGTAGGAGTCTCAAAATCAAGAAAGAAAAAAGATAGAAGGAATAGTGAGACTTACATCGAGTTTCAACAAAATGGTGTGCATTAGCACCGACGACCTTATTATCAATTTGATGAGCCTCAATTGGTGAAAGTTTGGAAGGTATGGATTTTATGTCCTCCTAATTCCATTATACAAACCAACCGATCTCAGAATTAGAACTCTCGCAGGTAAACATGGTGAATAATTTATTTGAGAATTTCGTTGCCTATCTGTGAATTCACTTTCTTCTTGATCGGTCAACAGTCTTATTCTTTTGCTGCAATCAGTGTAGAACGGAAATTTCCAAAATACACGTTATCTTATTTGCTGCAAACAGAAGCTCGGTAAAGCCATGTTGGTAACTCACCTCGAGTTCTGAAGACTTTGCTCTAAGCATTGCTTTTGTCAACAGATGCAGTTTATGTCAACAGTTTTAATTTAAAAATCCACATCTACCACAAGTCTATTTTTTTTGTAGTCGGGCCATGTAGAAATCAATTGTTTTGTATGGTATGTTCCAATTAAATTTTTTTTTAGTCGGGCCATGTAGAAAATAATTGTTTTGTATGGTATGTTCCAATTGAAAAATGCTAGGAGAAATGAAACTTTTTTAGTGTCCTTATTTCAGATACATCCTGTTTTGCACATGTTCACATGCTCATGCTATAATTGCATCATTTAATCCAGCTATAGTTATTCCTTGCTGCCCTGATTGTGCACTTGGATTATAATATGCTGAAAAAATGAGTTAATGTTTCTTGCCTATATAACATGATGCTATTTGGTGATTAGCATTGTGAAATTAAGAAGAAACATTCGCTAGAACAACTTTTTTTTGTCTCTCGCATTGATGGAATTTGACTCTTAGGACTCAACATAGGAGCATCTGTCCTTTGGCATCTTATAGCTAGCCATTTGGCATCATCGATTTGCTTGATGTAAATAATCTTATTTCTTCGTTTATTTTACTTAATAATAATCCATGGTAAGCGAAACTGTCTCTACTCCTTCTGTTGTAATTATTGCTATAGAAACAACCTTTCACCAAGACTGCACAAACCAAATTCCCTTACCAACTTAAGTGATAGACGATATGATTGCATTACCCGTCTGACATGAACCGTTCCTCATTTTGTTTTCTTTTTTTACGATGCGAGGATATTCTGCAGGAACTTGAGTCTATACTTTTCTATTACCCTTCCCCTTGAATGGTTCGGCACTCCGAATTAGAAATTCGAATAAAAAAGATTGTAACCAGACATCCAAGGGTTTTCATTGGTTGTCAAATCGTTGCTGTTGCACTGTTTCCCCCTGCCAGCTTTCACTTTTGTTTCTTGAGGCGGGTTTGATCAAACGCTCGGTGCATTGCCTTTGTGTTTAGTTAACACATGAAGATGGTTGTCAACCGTGAAATTACAATGTGCAGGTCTGTGACCATGGTAGGCGAGGTTATTCTACAAGGTGTTTTTACAAGAAGCTCAAATTACTGTCGGTGAAGTTGGTAGCCTCTAATCTCATACTCTTAAGTAGTTTCTGAAAAACAGAGATACAAGTTTTATTTAAGAGATTTGAAAATTTAGATTCAGAACTCTATTCTTTCACACAAACCAGTCGAGTTGTTCTTAAAGGGAAGTCACGCAGCATAGAGAAGGGTTTCTTGTTTTTGCCATGCGTTACGTGAGTTTGTTCTGATTTTTTTTTACATGCGCTTTCTAAATGAACTATGTTGTCATCCATCAAGCTGATAATTCCAGTAAAACAAGTTTGTTTTTCTTTGCACATACACTGTAGAAATTAGTTGGAAAGGTATTTTGCGTTCTAGATTCCAATACCTTATGGCGACTAAAATGTTCTGCAGCTGTTAAATGTATGTATGTAGATACTGCATGTAGCATATGCTATACGTACAGTACTACCATGTATCAACGACACTGTTGATCTTTTTAAAAAAGTTCAAGGTAATCTGTTCTTACCAAATAGTACATATGCAAGTAGTACAGGTAGTATATGCTGTACAGTGTGGCTCGACTATACTATATGAGGCTTAAGGCATTACGCACTGTTGTCATAGATGGTATGGCTTTTGGTCCGCCCCATGCGGTTACAATGCATGCTTCTTTATGACCTGTAATTGATATTGATTTTGCATGCTTTGTTGTTGTTAACGAATATTTAGAAATATTGGTTTTCGTATTGGTCTCTTATATATTCTCGTTTATGGAAACTGTTGTTCACGATGAGCAGAGCAACCTAAGTGCGTAGTGCCTGAAACTGCAAAACTTACGCTTGCCTCCGGTTCATACAAAAGGTCACATAGATATATTTATTGTCAATATACTTTCATATTACTGATCTCAGGATAATCCTAATATGATGCTGCTTTCTTATCGTTTTACATAAGGAAAAAAATTAGGGGCCTTCCGCGATGAGGAGGCTCAATGTAGATGATACGTATGAAACCGTCCTTCAGAGGTATTTTCTTTAATTTTATATATGCATTCTTGACGTACACAAACTTCCTTCCTAAACCTACTAATCGTCTATGCTTTCCCTATTATGGTGACAGATGTAGATGATACGTATGAAGCCGTCCTTCAGAGGTATTTTCTTTAATTTTATATATGCATTCTTGACGTACACAAACTTCCTTCCTAAACCTACTAATCGTCTATGCTTTCCGTATTATGGTGACAGACCTACAGACACATGTCATATTAGATGTCTATGTTTTGTATATAATTTGCTCTTTTAATATGCACCATGGTATATTTATTTATGTACATAGGCTATGCCGTGACAGCCACAGTGCTTACAATGGAAGCTCTATCTTTAGTCAATTGTGCTTTTACCATGCTACATGTCTCCGACTGCCTACTCCTTGGGTTAATGCGTCGCAAGCCTGGTCTTTTTGGGCTAATACATTGACGCTGTGCGTGTTTTTATTCTTGCTAAATGTGTATTTCATTAATCCTACAACTTCTTTTAGAAATTTTTATCTCTGATCAGTACTTATGTACTGTATTTAGGTTGCATTTCAGAAAAACAAAGAAATTAAACTTTACATACCGTCTGCCATTGCTTACAATTCCAATCACCTGTCTGGAGTCTGTTTCCATAAAATATTCACTACGAAAAAATGAACCTTTCAATATATCAGATTTCACATATCAAATTATACAGACATAATCAACGGAGGCGCAGCGTAGCGCGCCATACGCCCTAGTTATCGTGATGCCAGAAATAATAAAGTTAGTCTAGTGAAATGGCACTATGAGATACTATCTAGTGCGTATGGGTTTGGAATGCTCTGTTCTGTTCAAACGGCACATGCAGTTGGGGCATGGAAAAGTGTATATGGATTCATTTGGTCTTTTCATTTCAGTCCCCTTTGCATCGCTATGCGCTCTCATATTAAGCAAGTGCCGTTTCAATGACTTCCATCTGCACAAAAATGAAAAAAAAAATGACTTTCGAAATGAAGAATATGAAGTGTTAATGCTCTAGGAACTGAAAATAAAATAAAACAATAATAACTGCAATGTCATACCCGATACGTGGATTATCAAATAGTATGGCTAGTCTTCTTTTGTCTGGTTTAATTGTCTTTGAATGCCCACCATACAAGTATCTCCTGTGACCCATAAGGAAATGAGGGAAATTTCCACCTTGTGTAGTCACAAAAACGTCACTATGGACACAAACACTGTAGTCGATAGCAGCCATCCTCGAGGAAAAATTCTGGCAACCATGTATCCTTTTAGAACAATAAATAGAACAAAATCCAGAACACAAAAATCTGCAGTTAATCCTACAATACCTTAAATGGAGCAAGTTCCTCAGTTGATGCTAAAGTTTCTTTTGTTTGTAGGAGAGGAAACATTTCAAGAAGAGGAGCCATGTTCTTTTCAGCTCTGTAAATCTTTCCAGAAGCCAAGAAAATTGCGGTATTATTGCTGAAACCCATTCCACGGAGCATTAATCCAACCTAAAGATCATATAACATAACACGTAAATCTTCAAGATAAATCCTGCAGTGATCCTAAATAAAAATTTTGTTTTACAAAATGAACAGAGCATGTAGCGGCAAGATGTGCTTGAGAACAGTTGTAAAATTTCGCTAACAGCAGTGTGCTCTGATATTAGACAAAGACTACCTCCAAAGGTGTAAGTGGACATTTTCCATTCATTCTTATCACTCCTGGCCTTATTACACGTCCTCGCTTAGTAAACTTCCCTCTCCAACCTATTTCTCTGGCTGCATCCATTTCCTTCCTCTCCTCATCACCACCATCATAGACACAACATGAGAAGGCAACCATATCCTGCAAGAAAGCAATTAGTGGATACCTCCATTATTCTGTAACACTGAAGATAAATTAAAGCTTTTACAAAAGAAATCCAACCTCCTCAAAACGAAGATGAACGGCAATATATTTCCCATTGCTTGCAACACTTTTATCTCTCATTCGAGAAACTAAGGTCTCAGATAAAGTCGCAATTGGGTAGGAAAATTTTAATGCTTCAAAATTAGCCAAGCATCTCAACCGTTGAACAGCTGGGGGGGCATCAAATGACAGTCGATTCGCAAAGGGTGAAATCCTGATGAGTCTGCTCATTACAACATTGCTTCAGAAAGACTCAAATAATAACAAAAGCTAGCACATATCAAACAAACTATATTTGTACATTCCAAAGAATGGAACACTGTCGGCTCGACTCCTTACTGAACAGCAGTATCCGGGTAAACAGGGAAATGGTCCTTTTGCTAATAAGCCCTTCTATTTCATGATTTACAGATAAATCAAAGAGAAGCGTCAAGCCATCAACAATTCAACATTCTTCAGAATGGAGAAAAAAACTCGATCAAAATAATTGTTGTTGCAACCCAGATTTGGGAGTCATCCCATTATATTACATTTAACGGCACGCCGTTGAAAGATGATCCCAACCAGGGAAAAAAAATCCCAACCGGTTACCGCCGGTAACCGGTCTTACCAGTGTCGACCGGGTGAACAGTAACCGACCGGAAAATTTCAACTTCAAATTTGAATTTTTAACTGCATAATGCACTTCCTAGGTTGGTTTAGGCATATTTTGTACTAGATTACGTATTGTATGAGCTAAATATACTTGAATTATTGTTTTTGGCTGATTTGCACTTCATATGAGCTAAATATGTTATATTACGTATTGTATAAGCTAAATATGCTAGATTAAGTATTGTATGAGCTAAATATGTTAGATTATGTATTGTATGAGCTAAATATGCTAGATTATGTATTGTATGAGCTAAATATTCACTTCATTAAACACTTTCTAATTCAAAAATCGTCAATTCAAAATTCCGGTCGGTTTTTTAAACCGGTTTTCGGGCGGTAACCGGTCCAGTTACCGGTTTTCAAAAACCCCAATTCAAAATTCAGTTTCTGAAAAACGGCCGGTTTTTTCCCGGGATTTCCGGCTACCGGTAACGGTTTTTGGATCCTTGATCCCAACCATGGATCGAAAACCCGACCGGTTACCGCTGGTTACCGGATTTCCCGATGGGAACTGGGATCCAAAATCCCAGCGGAATCCTTCAAATTCAAAATCAAAATCAAAATCCCAACGGTTTCATCCCGAATTCAAACTCCATTTGACGAAATCCAGCGGGGATTTTTCCGGGGTTTCCGGTTACCGGCTAGTAACGGAGAAATGACGTCGGGCGGGATTTTGCCCAGTTCCGGTTTTTGAATCCTTGATCCCAACTATAAGTCGGTAACAATTGCTAATATTAGGATGCCCTATATTAACTAATTATAGGTCAATTTTGTTGCGAGTGAAATAAAATGGTGTGGTGGTCACAGAAGATATAATTTTGTATTAATAAAAAAAACATAGATTTCTAATGTCAAATATAACATCAAATTCCTTTGGCAACTCCTTAGCATTGCACATCTAAGTTCTACTTCTATACTCTGGTAATAGTAATCAGATAATGAGGTCATGTTACCACAACTAATATAAACAATCACAGAAGTGTATTAGTCACACCATATGGAAGGGAAGCAATTAACAAAAAAATATATAACACTAATAAACAAATGCATCATAAAAGGAGATACAGCCAAACTAAGTTCGCACAAGCAGTTGAAATTCATAAAGTAAATACTTAAATTGGTATTTAGCTCACCTTTCTTCAACCAACTTAGGAAGAATAGCATCTTCGTAGTATTGAATAGGAGACCAAGCCTTTATCTTAAAATTGAATACGTTGCTCAGATTGTGACCAAACCGCTCCATCATAAAGTCAGGCACCTTATCAACCACTCGCACATCATTTTGAAGACGCTGTACAAAGTGATCTTCATCATAAATATCACTGAATTTGCTGTATCCAAAACGAGATATCACTATCAGTAATAATATTTTTGTTACTATAAGCATAAAATTTTAATACTGATAGCCGATGTTTTCTTCCATTATCATAAAACTAATTATAATAGGTGTACAGAATGATCAATTACATTTCCACAGCCACCAGAGTTGTTCAAGAACTTGAAGAGAGTGGAATAAGTGACCAAAAGGCAGAGGCATCCAGACAACAAGTGTGAATGCATAAGATGCCCAACAATAGGTACAGCAATCCAAAGAATAATATTGTGTGCCAGTTTGTCTCTTAAAATTAATCAATCTAACTCTTTAAGAGCTTTATCAGTAGTACTGAGAATCATACGGCGGTTCAGGCACTGAACTCAAGTTACTCAATATGATAGGCAAACAAGAAACAACCTATAACAATTTTGGTCCTTTTTTGATGTGATACCTTGTGCAGCCATCTCATCTACAACCAGCAACAGAGTGCACAAGTCGTTCCACATTTACATAATTTTGCATGTGTGACATATGGACCCTGGGCCCACATGTGTAGCCTCACAATGAGTGACATATTGTGAATCATGTGTTATTCAGTGACATATTGTGAATTTTCTCTATTAAGAATGTACCGGCAAAAAATGGGAGAATATTTCGGGTTGTTTCTAGAACTAATGAAAAAGAGAATTCTGTCAAAAAAACTAATGAACATGAGGATGTTAGGCAACCACGCAAGCATGCGCCACCTCCTCTCCTACCATGTAAGCATGCATTCATGTTCTGTTTGTAATCACCCGCATCATGCATGTCCATGCACACACGGTTCGATTCTTATGCATGTAATCCCTATTTATTCTCTGCTAATGAAAGTGATTAGTGGGTGGCAATATTTTCATCAGAGAGAAGTCCAACTCTGTCAGCTTTACTTGACATGAGATTTTAATGTGAAGCTAAGTCTAATAAGATACTAATCAGGCATACAAAAACTGAAGAGCAATTTTAAGTCGTTAGCAACCTTAAGGTTTAAAAGACAAAATTGCATAGGAAAATAGTGGTGGCTGGGGTGGGGTGTGTGTGTGAATGGTAATGGTAATGGTGGTGGTGGTGGTTGTGTTGTGTGACCTGGTATCCCTCCAAATACTGTGGAAATGGAAGCTTGGGATAATAAGAGTGGCATTCAGGAAACCAGCAACAGCAACTGCATTGCATATCTGAAAGGCAGAAAAAACATAAGAAACAGAAGCGCAAATAAGACAGACAGAAGAAAAAAAGTATGAAGAGAATAAATTCAAACTGCCAGGAGGAATTAGGAACTGTTGAGCAAAAGCAACTACCGATGTCCTTTGTTGATTCAATCCACCATTTGCCTCAATATATATGTAGCCATTTGATTCAGGCAGACCTAACAGAAGTAATGAAAAGTTAGGTTGTACTCCTGAAGTGCTGTGTTGTGTAAAAAGGTAACCACGTGGCAACAAGGTTGGAAAACAAAAGGAGATATAGTAATACATTGGCTATGTTCAAATGAATCTACATTCTCTATAAACTAACACATATGAGTGTGTCCAATTGTGTTCAACCTTGTGAGAATAATATATTAAAAACAAATTGAACACAGATCTCATAAGCGCAAACAAAACAATTCCAATATCAGGTAGATGATCTATTGACAATCAATATGAACATGCCATCTCATATACATAAGGCATACTTGGTCCTGAGTCCTGACTACTGACATGCTGTGCTTGACTGCTTGTAAGTTTTATGAGGTTCACCATGGAGTATGGAGAAGCTGTGACTACCCTAATGAAAGTAAGCAAGATCTGAGATGATCTGGCATTAGGAAGAAATAATAGTCAATAATAATGCATCTTTTGTTTTGCATGTGAGTGGAGTTGCAAGTAATCCTAGAACGAGTGCAATCAAACACTTTTGAGTTTGACCATTAATATACCAAAAGACATCTAGATTCGCCACATGAAATTGGTGTTACTAGACTCACTGCGAAATATACTTTCATAGTATATATTTTTTGTGATTTGCAACAACATATTATGACAGGAACTAATGGTCGAAGTGGTACCTAGGAAATCATCTTAGAGTGTAAAGCCACCAACATTTGGAATGGAGGGAGTAACAATATAACTCTGACCAAATCACTGTAATAACGATGCAGATCTGAGGGGGCTGCAACCCTTATGGGCACCCAGAAATTTTCCTAACAAAAATACAAAAAAGCTAGTCTTCTCTATCACCAATCTGAATATGTTCAGGGGTTTACCATTTGCCTATGGGGAAAGAAACAAGGTAACTCACTGGAATTACATTAAAGACACATCACAAGGAAAAACAAGGGAACTTTAGAAATTAGGAATATGGACAAACGTTAACAACTGCTTTATCTTATTTCGCCAAGGAAAAAAATGGCAGGTTCAGTAAATGACATACTGTTGGTAATATTGTTTATGCAAGGTCGCCAGACACCACCTTTGTAAGCGTGTCTCCATAGGGTTGCAAGCTATAAAAATATCTGTGTGAGGAACAGGAGTATACATGCAAAATGCACATAAGTTGTAAATAAGAAGCGATACAATTACATGGACAGATCAAAATAAACATCATCAAACACAAAGAGTAGAAGATTAACGCCTGTCCATGTACTTCTATTCGGTTCCTGGACACACCACTTTGCCATTTACTGAAGACCCTTTGCAGAACTAAGATGGACACAGATACAAATGTATTTAGTCCTCGTTTTATGTATCACCATTTGATTCATGCACCCGCATCCCATGGTACATACACATATTTCACAGATTTACATTAGAATATAATTGGATTGGCCTTTTTAAGCATGCCTTATAGTTTATACACATCCTCCCTTTGGGGATATATATAGTATATACTGAAGATAAATGCAAGTAATAAACATATAAATAATGGTGGAGATGAATGCAAAAGAGATATCAAACACCTAAACATTGGAAAGGCGGGAGAAGCTAGCTTCTTGATCGACCATTGGAGCATGGTTATTAAGGCGTCACCTAAGCGTCAACGACGCTTAGGCGGTAAGGCAGTCAGGAGCTCACTGCCACACCGTCGCCTTGCTAAGGAAGTCTATGGCGTCCGCTTCACGGCCATGGCGTCGCTTAGGCGGTGTGTGGCGTCGGGAACAGCTGATACGGACGCCATATGCATGAAGTATGCATATGAAGAGTGAAGAGATAAAGAGATGGGAGGAGAGGGGGGCCAATGGGGAAAACCTGTCGCCTCGCCTTATGAGCAGAAGAGGGGGGAAGAAGCCAAGTAAAAGGTGAAAAGAGGCGGCGGTGCGCCGATCTTGGGTCGGGGACAGCAGATCTGATGCTAAAGCCACCTATTCGTCGCCGCCGCTGGCTTGCCGTCGCGGAACCCACGTCGCTGCCGTCGAATCTCGGCTTATCACCACCGGATCTGGCTCAAGATCGCCACCGCTGCTTCTGTCACCGCTCGCCATAGCCGTGTCCTTCTCCGGCGGCGGTGACCAGCGACCAACGAGATCGAGCTACGGCTGCAGTGGCTGGTGCCCCACTCCTCCCCTCTGGCTTGCTCTTGCTCTGGCGGCGGTGTGGTTGACAGTTGGCTGTTTAGGGCACACAGAGCAGGGTGAGGTGGCTTAAGTTGTTGGGCTTGTTGGGTTTTGTGGGCTGGGTGGCCTAGCGGGCTCCTTTTGCCATTTTCTCTTTGTCTTATCTCTATTTATTTGCTATTTCCTCATCTGATTGTTGCTGTCTGTTGGTTCATATGGCGTCGCCTCGCCACACGCCATAAGCGCCTAGGCGTCCAGGCGGTGGTCTGGCGCCTCACCTTGCCTTACCACCTTAATAACTATGCCTTGAAGCATTTTAGAACAAGAGCATCTCATGTCTGGTTTCTGGGGTCTCCTGGTTTTCTTTTTTGTAGTGCTCAACAGTGTTCCCCTAGGCGTTCGCCTAGGCGCTAGACGCAGCCCTCCCGCCTGGCTTATTTATCCCACCTAGGCAGCCAGCTATCCCCGCCTAGGTGGCCACCTATCCCGCCTAGGCTGCGATTAGGCGCTAGGCGCTAGTCTGCCGCCCGACTAGTGCCTAGCGCTTAGGGGAACATTGGTACCCAATGATGTGCGTTATTTTTCTATCTGGAGCAATAATATTGTCAGGAAGGCAAGCGCACTTGCACTTATCATCACTTAGTCACTTACAAGAGCTTGTTTGATGAATACACTTTTCATAATTTAGAGCAAACGGGCAGGGTAGCAGAAAACACACTATTCTCACTTGGGCAATCCATGATGTTACAAGGACAGATAATATTGTAGGACACGCATTAAACCGAATCAAATTTCATATGGTGATACAACATTAGTTGTTCCTGTCACCCCGCGACAAACGCATAGAATAGGGAACAAAAGGAACTGAGCGGGGATGGCGGTGTACACCACCACCAACCCAAGTTCGAGCCCTTATTTAGCTCGAATTTGGGTGCATTTTCCTCCTTTTTTACTAAGATATATAGTTCCTCCTACAAGTGTTTCATAAAATAGGAAACAAACAAACAAAACCTCACAGTTTAAATACGTCTCCGTTGCCATCCGGACTATTTGTAGAAGACCAGATCTCAATTCGAACTAACTAACATGAGTTAAATTAATTTAAACATATACCAACCACTAGCTAATAGCGCACGGTACACTATCTCTGTTCGATCAGCACTTAAACGAAAACTTTTACACGCCCAACCAACCCAGCTGTACATTACACAGTAAATCACCAAAATGGCCTAACATTTGCGCCACATTGCAACCCAAAAATCCTAATGCGGCAGCGAACGGGTAAAGAAGAGACACTGACCGCGTCGGTGGAGTTGTCGGCGTCCATGTCGGCGCGGAGGCGCGCGTACAGCTGCGGGCTGCGGTACACCGACCCGGGCGCCGGGCGCGCGATGATCCGCGGCACGACGTCGAGCGGGAGGGAGCCCATGTACAGAAGCATCGCCGCGACGTACAGAAGCGGCGCGAAGAGGAACACGGCCTGCCTCCGCAGCAGCGCCGCGAGCACCGCCCTCGCCGCCCTCCTCGCCGCGCCGCCCAACCCGACCCCCGCCCACGTCGCCACCGCCGCGGAGGCCGCAGGGGAGCCCCTCGCCGAGCTCCCCTTAGCCGGCGTCCGCCTCCCCCCGCCCAGCTGCGGGGACGTCGGCGGCGGAGGGGACGGCGCGCCCGCGGCCCCGCCGAAGCTCCCCAGGCGGCTGTACGCCTGGCCCTGCATAGGGCTCCCCGAAGCCTCCGCGAAAACCACCCGAGAGCCGGTTCCGGAGCTAGGTTTAGGGCTCCCCGCGCGCGATCGCTCCCGCGGCGCGCAATGGAGGCGAGACGCGAGAGAGGTGGGAGGAGGTGGTGGTGCGAGCGGGGAGGAGGCGCGAGTGCGCGGCACGTGACCGCGCGCGGGGGACAGAGATGGTCTCGGTAACTCGCGGGCGAGCAGAACTATGGGATCCGGATCCTAATGCACAGCCGTGCGAACAGTATTATGTGTCTGTGTCAACAGTGTTTACAGTGATTATAGCAATAGTAAATTATTTACCAGAGTGTAAATGATGTAACTAACCTGCCGTTGTTGGTCTTAACCTCCAATTTTTATCGGACGGTGGGAATCGTTTTCTAATAACATGCACTATAGATCATATGTATTAATCTTTCAATGCAGATATCCATTTTCGGCACATAGGTGGCTTCCACGATTTGCCACTATTTTGTAGGCAGTTAATTATTTGCTTTTCATATATGGCTTGATTATTTGTATTTTTATCCTTTTCTTAGTTTTCTTATTTATTTTTGCAATTAACCTCACATATGATGACCGTCGTGTCCCTGGGACCATTTGGCCTAGGACATATAGTTCAGTCGGGCCGGGTGCACGCACCGACTGTGCCACACTCCCTGACCTCTCGCTCGCTCGCTCGCTCTCAAGGCAGAGCCAATTAGGCCCACCTGGTGTCACAAGACACCGGATCCTAAAAAAATTTAACAAATATTATCATGTATATACTATGTATGCACCCCCTAGCCTAAAAGTTGTGTACTTCAGTTCAGCCTAACCCCCAGTCTCTTGCATCTAAAATTACTATTTAGTACAGTATTACTTGAAAATTATATATGTTGTTATATGTATGGTGAAATGGTGAACCCCAGTCATTTTCGTTCTAGTTCCGCTCCTACTCACTCTCCTCTCCTCTCCCGACTGCAAGGCAACTAAGGCGGCGACGCTCTTCAGGGATACGCATGGGAAATGTTGAATGCTACGTGCTTTTGTGGAAAATGTCAAGATAAGTCTATTCAATTTTATGTATAAAAAATGCCTTGTGAAACCTTACTAATATTGTCTTATTTCACTGCAAACCATACATAAAAGGTTTCAATACCTGCATTCCAGGATCACAACTACATCCGGCTAAAAACCATTACATAAAAGTTTCATTATGTACATTATAGGATCACAACTACATTACCAAAACATCCATTCTAGTGCATAAACGATTACATGCCACAACTGCTTTACTAACATCACTATAACAACAGAAGCAGCACAATAATGACTCCATTGGCAAGCATCTGCAACTCTTCAAATTTCATGAGCTTGCTCATCTTGCCATCCACCTTAGAGTGGAATGACTTGATCACAAGCATTTCAGCATGCATGTAACCAACCTCAACCTTCATATCAGCAATTACATATTTCAGAATTTCAAGCTCACCTTCCATGGAACCATATCCTTCCTTCAGCTCGGAGGTCACTTCAAGAAGTTTATGAATATCATCCTTAGGGCAAGTGTTGTCCATATGAACTAGTCCAGTGTCCACCAGGTGATTGTCGTACTGCTCCAACCACACAAAAAAAGTGTAACTATTCGGCACTTAAGCAACAAAAAAATAGGAAAATTAACTAAAACCCCAAAAATAAGTGATTTCCCCTAATTTCCTATTCATTCACACAAACCCTAAAACCCAAATCGAACCCTACTCCATCTGTTATCCTACCATGATAAGTACCAATATCACCGATCCAACTAAGGAGGGGTCAAAAAGCATTGCGCAACTTACATTCGGGTGATTCTTGGGGCACTTCACAAAGCTGTTCCTCGGGTTGGTCTTCGTCCTCGAAGTGAGCTTTACCACCTTCTCTCGTCCACGCACAGGACGATAGACGAGGGGCAGCCCACTCTTCTCGTGCCCCGGCAAGGGCATCGCACTCCTGCTAGACCATGCAAAGAAGCTATTGTGAGACATAGTCGGAGATAGTGAAGAGTGCCACTGCCTTGGCCTCCTTGCAATCGGGACAGAAGGAGAGGAGGGATAGAGACAGAGGTCGAGGAGTGTGACACGGTTGGTGCGTGCACCTAGCCCGACCGAACCATATGCCCTGGGCCAAACAGTCCCAAGGGCATGACGATCATTTCAGGTGGGGTTAATTGCAAAAATGAATTGAAAAATAAGAAAAAGATGGAAAATGGCAAACAATCAAGCCAAATGCGAAAGATAGGACAAATAATCAATTTTCCCATTCAAATTTGGCTAGTGGTATTTGATTTCGACAACTGCCTAATTATCACTCAACTAACAATTTTAACAAAATTCAGACAAAAGATTTTCACCCCTGTCCCTCTTGAAAACTACAACCCCGCTGGGAGTGCTCGAGAGTGCAGCCAAACGCATTGCACCTCTCCTGGCTCGCACCTCTGCCTTAGCCTCGGCTTCTCATTTTACCCATACATTTACTGTTTATGCTCACTACTGACACCGTAGACAAAGATAATGTCGGGACCCAAATATACAAATTTAGACCCTCTATGTATAATGCACTAGTCTAAAAACACGCTAGTACACACAGTGTCAACATAGATGAATATCATTCAACACAAGACGAATATAAGAATAAACAACTAATTTGATCAGTTAATAACGGTTGTGAGTTGTAGCCTTATGGTTGAGTTTACACTTATTAAGCCACGTAGGGCTAACACTAAATAAAGATACAATAGCGAAACAGAAACAACTTCAGCGGGAACCCATCGACTTGCCACAGACAACCGATTGGGATCAAGACCTAGCGATCACTATCCTCGTAAAACTCCTCCTCGAAAGTAGGCGAATACTCCTCCACTTCAGCTAAATGATTGCAGCAAGAATGAGTACTTTGAGTACTCAACAAGTTGTGCAACATAATGCAATTATAGATGATGGCTTATTCCAAAGGAAATGACTTCTATGGTTATTTTGCAAAAAGGAAACACTTGCAATTGAATAAAAATAATAGTTTAAAAGCGCAATTTAAAACAAATAGACAATAGTAGTTTAACAATTATTTTCACAAGGACACAAAGCCTAATCAATTTATTGCACAAAGCAATATGAGTTTAATCACACAATTGTCCATTCCCAAATATTTTTATAAAAATCTACCCCTCGTGTGAAATCCCCGAGCATGTCCATGACTACGGATACGGCTATTCAAATAGATTGATTAATACTATGCAGAGGTTTGTACACTTTACCTATAAGATATAACCAATGTAGATAACTCCAATAATAACAAAATCTTTCCAAAACTTCATCTTGACAATTGACCCTCCCGATGTGTTTTACCATCGTACCAACGCTGACAAAGTGTTTTGGTCTGACACACATCGTCGGACCTGGAGACGACGAATCACTCATAAGTGTGACCCGACATAGTAGTACACACCTCCACCCTGGCACATAGTCTAGCCTACATGCCTGAGTAATCAATGTTAAGATTCCATAGCTTACTAAGTTAGGCGTGTCCCATACCAGATATGTGGTCGTATAGTTATAGCTCAGTTTAATGGTGCACAAAGTTAAATTCTTAATTAACCAATGCCAGACTACCCAATTTCTAACCAAATTACCAATATTCATATTTTCCCAGCACACAGTTCCACCATATCACGATTCTTTCCACTCACCTCAGTCTAATTCTTTTCCCACCCTATTAGTTAAGTTCATCACATGTTATCAACGAGTAACAACACATAGTTTTTACACAAGTTGCACAATCATTTAATCAAGTTTAGATTTGCAACTCAAAGTGGTATCAATAACTCGTTGCATGGCTAAGCAGACTATTCGTGTCTAACCAACCTACGTTGGTGCTATAATACTACCAACTAATAACTAACCAAGCTAGGGTGATAAAAGATCATGGTAATACAATGAGCAAAGTGGATATAATCAAATGGGTGAATACCTAATCCCAAAACATTTAAAGAAATAAATACTTGAAGTAATATGAAATAATTTGAATCAAAGTAGTTTTGAAAAACTAGGTTCAATATGGTTGAAGGTACAACTTCCCTTGGAACAAGTCTTGGTATTGTGCGTCAACTCCTCCTTCCTCAAAAACTCCTGAAGTATCAACGTCTACTTGTAAACAAAAGTAAAAACCCCAATAAATACCAAATAGAGTAACAAATAAACTCCAAAAATTAAATAAAAATCTCAGGAAGGTAGGCATTGAATTTATATGAATTTAGAAACTTGAATGGGTTAAATCGAAGTTCGTATGGGGAAGAACGGACTCTTAGAAGATTTAAATCTAAGAAAAAGAGAAAGAAAACACTATTTTGAATTTTTTTTTAGAATTTTATTTCTAAAGGAAATTCTGAAATATTGCATTAGCACGACGTTAGCAATGAATTTCTAAATTAAAACAAAATATAGAAAATAGGGAATAGAGGCTAACACCTGGGACCCTCGGTCTATGGGCAGGGTATATGGCTCATGGGTCTATGGAACAGTGAACCTGGCATGTGGGGTCCACATGTTAGTGAGTGGGTCTACCGTGGACCAAGTGCACGCTGACTTTGGTTTACGGTTTGGACGTGGGTGGCGCTGACGTAGCTGCTGTGAATACATGGCGCACAGGTATCACTGAGGTGGCAACACGTGGAAGACATGCAAGCAACAGGGTGACGTGGATGGCGTCAACGGTTGTGGCGCTGGGGTCCCGATGGTCATCGGTGATTGCGGCAACAGCGATGGGCATGAAGGTGTGCATTGGGTAGCTAGAGCAACGACGAACTCAACGGTGCACACACGGCAACCGGGGATGGACAAAGGTGACCGGTGGCTAGATCTAAGCGGCGCCACCTAAGGATCGGGCTCGACGGCGAAGGGACTAGGGTGGCGCTCCAGTGACATTAAATTGTTTTGACATTTGAAAGTCTCATTTGAGCTTTAACAAATGTAAGTAAAATTTGGTAAATTTTTCGAGGGACTAAACTACTCAAAAAGATTTTAAAACTCAAAAAAATTGGGATGTTACAGATGATGACAATACCTGGTGTCAAAGACAAGACAAAACAAAATGTTTAATCTAATGAAAAGAGACGGGCGAGACATTCGTCGAAGTAGCCATTTGTCAGAGGAGTGCATTAAGCGCTAGTAAGCCAAGGCTGAAGCGGGCTTCGTCGAAGGTGACACTGCACCGCTTTGCTCGCGAAAGCTCACCAGGGCCAAAAGATAGGAAAGAGGCACACAGATATTTAATCCCATCCAATGGTGAGAATTTAGTGTGAAATCTGAAAAAAAAAATAGCTATGTGGTTTATAGCATTTTTTTATTTGGAGGGTGACCAGATGATGTGATTGTTGGAGAGTTAGTATTAGAGTTTAATAAGAGTTCAAGTCATGTGCGAGTCGAGAGTTGTGTTAGAGTTAGATTAGATCTTTGGACTATAAATAAAGGGTGTGGGGATCCTATGGGACAACAAACAATTATTCCCAAAATTTTACATGATATCAGAGTCTAACCCTAATCCCTAAACGCACCTCAAATCACCTCAAATCCAATCCGCTGCCGGATATCTACCACCGATCCCAGGCTCAAGCCCCGCCATCTTGCTGGTGAATGGGTCACCACTACTACACCACACGAGCGTGCGGGCCACCACCACCATTCGGCCCAACGACCGCGCAGGCAAGCTAGGGGCGTGAGGAGGCGCGGCCCGGTGGACGGCCTAGGGCAGCAGCGCTATAAGGAGTCGGAGCTGGGTTTGGGGATGAGGGAGGACAGAGGAGGTGAGGAGCCGACGAGATCTGCCAGCCAAGGTCGTCAGGCGGTGACGCAATTCCCTGGGGCGGACCGGCGGAGGAGGCCAAGAGGTGGAGAAGGAGAGGAGGCAGGAAAGCAGTGAGCAGAGGAGGAGTAGAGGCCTAATGCTGCCTGCTGGGATTTGTGAAGGGGAGGACGAGAGAGAGACTGAAGGAGCTACTAGGATTTGAGAATAGAAGGAGGAGAGAGTGGGACCGGGCCGGGGGGTGGATATTTTGTTTGTGGACCTGGTGTGGCGTATATTTTTGCATGGCTTGGTGTGGTTGCTAGTTTCGGGGGTGGTGTAGGAGGTATTGGCGATTGTTTTGTGATCATGGAGTCGTGATCAGTTGATGCGTGAAGAGTTTATCGTGATCGTCAATACGCGCGGCAATAGGCACAAGGATGACAATTTGGGTTCTTTTTCGTCGAATATGTTGTGTTCTTGGGTGTGGCTGTTGTGTTTTGGCGAAGGGTGTATAACCGGTGTTGAAAGTAGAAGATGAATCGGAGGAGATCAAAGCTGCGATAAAGGCTGATGAAGAAACTACATGAAATTCCGCAGAGAAGTGTATTGTGACCATGGATGGAGGAAGTAGAGAGTCCTCTTTAATCGCAAAAGGTGAGATGAGAGATATATTGCAGGACCTTATCGCGATGGGTTTGATAGGTCCTAGAGTTGAAACAAGATCATCATTGTTGATGCCAAATGATGTGAAGCTAGAAGGGAGGAAAAATTATCTGAGATGGTCAAGGAGGGCTCAGTTAATTCTGAAGATGAAGTGGGTAGATGACTATTTGCTGGAGACTTGCGTCGAGCCCGCAGACAGGGAGAGTACATATTGGAGGGTGTGGAACACCACCAACTCTGTGGTGGCGGTATGGTTGTTGACTTCAGTGTGTTCATCCATTGCTAGGATAGTGGAGGCGATCCCAAGTGCAACGGTGATGTGGAAAACTCTGGTGTTAGCAATGTGATGATGATGGTAGAGGTTCAGGGCAAGGTAGATGCTCTAAAACAGGGGGAGAAGACTATTCAAGAATATGCCAGTGAGCTACAGTAGTTGTGGGCAGATTTAGATCAATATGATCCACTGCAGCTGACCCATACTGGTAATATTGAGTTTGGTAGGGCGTAGCTGCAACATAGGAGGGCCACTCACTTCTTGAAAGGTTTGAACCCCGAGTTTGAGAGCAGGGGGCTTCAATATATCATCAGGTGGCATTCCCAACTATAGAGGAGGCTATTTCAGCTATGAAGGTTGAGGAAACTTGACAGAGAGTGATGTTGGGTAGCAACCCTATAAGGTCAGAATATATCATAGCTAATGACAGAGAGTGTTACAACTGTAAGCAAACATGACACCTGAGTTGGGCATGTCCTCTCTCATGAAATTGGAAGTCACGAGGGTGATTGGATTTGCTGTTATGCGAGATGCAACAACTTGAATTTTGCAAGGAGGGTCGAGTGTTACAAGTGTGGGGCATCTCACCCTAATAGAGGTGGTGGTGGGAATAATAGATCTGCTAAAGGTAGACAAGGTTGAGGTAGAGAAAGAGGAAGATGCTGCTATGACAGAGGAGAAGACCACATAGTCGGAGAAGTGACAGGAGAGAGAAGAGACTTGGAAAGAGGATTAGGACTGAAGTTAGACTTATAGACTACGGTAGTCGTAGAGATATGGGCAGTGCAGGCCGAAGCTGGGGGCGTGTGGGCAGAGGGGGTGTTGGAGAGTTAGTATTAGAGTTTAATAGAAATCCAAATCGTGTGCGAGTCGAGAGCTACGTTATACTCGAATTGGATCTTTGAACTAAAACTAAAGGATGTAAGAGTCCCGCAGGACAATTATTTCTGAAATCCTATAATAACGTTGCTAGCTCCATTATTAAAAAGGAAGAAAACGACTATGAGTCAAACGTAAAACGTGTTTCAGGGACTTAAATTGGAGAAGCTGTGGATAGTTACGATGCAGAACAGCGAAAGCTATGCATTATGGTCTTCGTCCGTATGTTTTGATAGCGATTGCTCGATTGCGGGTGAAGCCATGAATGGGGAGCAGTGTGCTAAGCCTGAGGATTTGGTGGTGAATCCACAGGAATGGACACAAGTACATTTTCTTTTCTTTTCACGCGAGAAGTGCTTGATTTATGCATTGTGAAGTGTTGTACTCCTTCAGTCACAGATACATGTCATTTTAGATATTGCACAGCCCCTAAAATATAGTACTGATCACAATTTTTATTGTAATATAGTTATAACACCTAATAAATTTATAATATTATGAAAATACTTTTCGAGACAAATCTATACATATTATTTTCATGTAAATAATCTAATATTTAAAAATATATTGATAGCCAAAGTTTTAAAAGTTTGACAATACGTATTCCAAAATAACATATGTTTACGACAGTAGAGTAACAAGTTTCACCCCGCTCGTTGGAGTGGTAGGCAAAGTAAGCAACAAAGATTGGTTGCTGATTTATTATATGAATACATGCAATCTAAGTCAAAATCTACCAGATTTTGTGTAGATATAAGCGGCGATACATAAGAGAAAAAACAACTAATGAAAATAGCGAATGTTTAAAGCCCTGTGAATTATGCACGTGCACCTTGGGACTGTATATAAATCCGACCCTTTTGCTGCTTTAGAAGTTTCGGGTCCCAGATCTGTGGAGGTAGGATGCTAAATGGAGTCTCGCCCAAAGGATGCTAGGCGCTAGGATGAAGGAAAGGATTGATGTTTTCTTGATGTCTCAAGCTGTCCCCGTGCAAACACGGCAAAAGGTTAATGGTTACTTATCATTAAAGGGCACCACATTTATGATACTTATATGGAAGACACAATAACAATCTATAGTTTGTTCAGTGATGTGTCAAGGATATCAGGTAACTCCATCCCTGCTATATTGCAAAGAAAACAGAACAAATGAGACAATAGCAGAGGCACATAGTACTTTTAATCTGCTAGTAAAAAATCATAATGAAGCCCGTCTAGTTCAGTTGGTAGAGCGATTGTTTCTCCCATTTGTTTTTCGTTTTTGGATCCTTGTACAGAGGCTTAAATTTGATACGCGATCGTCATTAAAGTTTAGAGCTATGAAAAGGATACCAAGTTAGTCTGCAATTTTAGTAAATTTCCTACAAAATGAGCAAAATCGATGCTCAAATTCCTATGGAAATAGAATTTTCAAATCACGAAACTATGCTCAAGGTACCAAGAAATATTCCAGAACTTCTCATTTTCTGCTGCTAATGCAAGGCAGGCAGTAGTGAACCATTCAATAGAAACAAACAAGAGTAGTTCACATCAGAAAGACAAATCCCCAGACAAAACCTGCAACAAAGAGGAGCAATCCATCGCTCCATGTGTAGTAGCATCAGCAAAATGCCGACAATTAACGGTACAACTACAGGCATTCAGTGAACACGAATGGTACACCATCTATTGAAAGCTGCAACGACAAATTGCTTAAAGTCGCCAAATTACAAGACGGAACTAACTTGGTTCTGCAGCAGTGATGGCTGCTAGTCGCAGCACAACCCACAGCAATCCGGCTGTCAATATGAGCCAGCATCTCCAAGGTGGTACAGTACAGCGGTCCATCCTAGCGGTCATTTGAATATTCCAGTTGCTGTTTTACATAGGATGTCTTGTATCTATTGCAATATAAGCAAATAGGGCAAGGGCGTTATCAACATATATAAATTGTACAAGAAGCAATAGAAGAATATGCCTTAAGAAAGTGAGCAGAAGAATTACCTGTTTTGATGCTAGACCTATATTTCCCAAATCTGAAAGCTGCCAAATCAAATTGTGTTAGAAGGTGGCAGATGCAAGTGATCTTCGCCATCAGGATAATTTCAGTCTACAAATCTTACAGATTTGAATGGTCTGGGCGAATCCTCCCGGAGCTCAAGAATGTACTCTGCTCTTCTTTCACCAATTCCCTAACAAAGAAATTGGAAAATTAGTCGGAAAAGAACAGGCTGTTATACCAGCTATCAGATTACTGTCAGACGAAAGACCATACTTTCAACTGCTGTAGCTCTTCCCTGCATCCATGGATAAACAAAGAGAATAATTAGAAATGGTGAAAGATATCGAATATATTTGGGGACGCAAGTTAATCCAAGTACAGAAAGGAAGTCAAGAAAAAGCTTGTAGAGTTTAATCTCACTTGTTCGCAACATTTAAGAAGTCAAGATATTGCTGAATAAGAAATTCCTGTGAGACAATCATTTAGAGATCAATATTATACTATAACAGATTGCAGATATATGTAAAGAGGGGGAAAACCATACAGACCTTCAGGTTAGATCCCAGTGCGTTAAATTTATCAAGCGGTGTAGCACCTGGAGATGGAATCTTCTCAGCTATGTTACATGTTAATATTGGAGTTTTGAGCTCCAACAAAGAGGGGCAGTTGCCATCATCAGCTGTCTGTTGCTTGATAGTCACCGTGTTTGATGAAATGGGGGAAAGAGCTTTCCTAATAGCAGATTCAGACTTGTCCTCTTTGCAAGGAGTTAATGAAGAGAGCACCACTGCACAACATACTATACACCTCATAAGAAAACATTGCAAAGTTTGCTGTAAGTAAATTGCAAGTAAATTGTGTATGATTATTGATTAGATCTCATTTGTATAGTTTTCGTTTCTGTTTCTGGGTTTGACCTTTGTACATTCTGAAACCTCTCTCCAATACAAATATGCAACTCTTCTGCATGTTTCAAAAAGCACACCTTTCTTCATTGTATTTACTTCATCTTGTGTGCTCACTCTTGGTCTGTTTTCAGCTGGAATACGGACTGCTGAATCAAAAAGCACCCTGTGCAACAGAAGATAAAGAATTAAGAAGTCCATATGATTCCATGTGGTCTATGTAGAGTGAATGATTAGAGAACTGACTTCTTGATTTTACCGCCATCTTGATCCATTGCTTTAGCTCTACCAGAGACCCTGGCAGATGTAGGTTGCTTCATGTGTCTCATGGATGAAGGAGTCTTGCTTGCAATTGGGGAGAAAAGCCCATTCATTTTTTGGATGCTCTTTGTTTTCCCCTTCGATTCCAACCAAGCTCGCAATTTGGCTTCCATGTCAACCTTTACTTTGGGAGTTTCTTGCTTGCTTGCTGAGCACATGTTGTTCACAATGTGGCGTGAACGAGCAGCCAGGCTTACTGTGTGGACGGCCTCCTGGTATTCCACGGGGTTCTGAAACAAAGAAAAAATAATCAGCAAGGGTGTATACTCTGTGGGATGAGACGTCTGACGTCTAGAAAAAGAGTTGGAGGAAACTCACCAGGCAAGCTATCATCACAGCCCTGCTATTTCCTCCTAGTGAATCTTGTAGTATGCGGGTCAATTTACTCTCTCTATAGGGTATTCGTGGCTCATTCCTGTTGAGGGCCGAAATGACATTAGACAAAGCAAACAGCGACTGATTGATCTTGGCGCTTTCTTGAAGGCGGATCCCCTCATTGCAAGTCCTTCTGTTGTCCTCATTACCTGGTATGAATAACCAACACATCATGATCTTAAACTGGAAGGGTAAAGCTTAAGTATATGCAACTCGTCCCAAAGAGCCATACCAGCCAAGTCGATGAGGTTAAGCTTCCCTCTGACAACATCACTACTGACCCTAATAGAAAGAACAGCGTGGCTCCTACTAGAAACATCGTTCAGGCTTGTGTGGGCAACTTTCCTCCTTTGCACGCCTATAGAGTACACCTCATGGAATTCCTCCATAGATCTCACAGGAACCTTCAACCATAAAAAGACAATAGTAAGCGCAATGTAGAAGCTACGTTCCAGCAAACACATTCAAGCATCATCGAAACCCATTACATTACCCAGGCCAAGCCCTTTAGCTGCAAGTTACCATCTTTGTCATCCAAGGCCATTATCTCCCTTGCCTTGGGCTCAAGCAAGTCATAGCACCGCTCCATGTACACCTCATAGTAAGAGATCTCCACGGAGCACCATGTGCCGGTGCAGAGCGCCAGGACGGTCGAAACCGCCAAGGGGATGGACCCCGGCAGATCCTCCGTGCCCTGCGCGGCAATCAAGTTTCAGCAATAGGTTAAACACCCCGCGACAGTGGCATTTCATCAAACACATCGCGGTCATGGAAAGAATGGGCACCTGCATCGTGTAGGTCTTGCCGCTGCCGGTCGCCCCATAGGCGAAGACCGTCGCGTTGATCCCCTCGAAGATGCCCGGAATCACGGCGCTGACCTCCTGATCAAACATCTCGCAGACTCGGTCCTCTTGGCCAAAGAAAGCGTCCAGCTTGTAGCACTCGTTCCGGCTGCAGGAGTGGATCGTTTCTCAAACTTGTAATACATTCTTAAACAAACCAGTAAGAGATAGAATTAGCCGTGGACACAACCACAACAGAGTTACAGAAAAGCTCAATTGAGGTTGCATTTTTTCTGGCAGGCAGCCATGCCAGAAGGGAGGACCTGCGAAATTGGGGGAAACGACGGAGCTACCGCGATTAGCACAGGAGCAAATCCACCGATTCCTGAGGTGGTTACCTGGTGTACTGGTCCTTGAGCTGGACGGTGACCTCTCCGCTGGGCTGGCTGCCTAGGAGGGAGACGCAGGGCGTCGCCGCCGAGCCGGCCTCCGACGGGAGGAACGGGCGCACCCGCAGCACGACGCGCACGGGCTGCGAGGAGGCGGCGGTGGGTGTGGTGCTCGCCATCGGGGAGAGGCTGACGCAGTACACGGGCGGTGCCGGCTGCTGCAAGGCGAGCGGGGTCTAGAGAGGCGGAGAGCAGATCAGGAGGAGGCGGGGTGTTTGGACTTTGGATGGTTGGTGCGGTGAGACGAGGAGTGAGGAAGACGGTGACCGTTGGGAGGCGGGCGGGGAGGTGGTTCGAATTTGAACACGGGAGGCGGTGTGGTGAGGACGCGTGGTGGAGCAGCAGGGAAGACTCGACCCGGCTGGCTCGGCCGCTCGCTCCCAATTTCGGCCTTAGCCTGGTGGGCTCAGTCCAGTCACAGCCCAACTTGCCTCAACAGAAACAACCTTGGTGCTTATGTTTTGTTCAGCCTTTTCAGGTAAGCACTAATCGCTAAGCTTAATCTTTGATCCCTGTTAGTACTCGTTAGGTTGGTAGCAAAATCCAACCAAAATACTTTTAAACGAAAAGCGAAAGCAAAGGAGCAAGTCAAAAGCGATCGATAAAGCCTGAAAGGGAGTAACTGATGGCCGTACTAAAATCCGTCCGCTCGGTCTCATCCCTGTCATTCATTCGGAGATTCCCCTTTAACAAAAAGCCTAAAGCTAAATCTTAAGCCCGCAATTATCTCACGGGAAACAATGCTCACGTTCACTCTTCGCGGTGTCAGACTGTCAGTACAGAAATAAACTCCGAAATCGCCTTAATTATCAACTCATTGCCTGACCATTTGATTAGTTAATCAGACCATCATATCCGAGCCCGTTGCTTAACCCAGAACGGCAAGATACGGTGATAACCGGGAAGCAGAAAAGTCCGCACTCACTCTGCGGACAAAGGACAGTAGCCGAACATGCGCCGGCCCTAGTAAGTATCCCCCTACCTCCGTCACCCCACCCTAATTTAGTCCTCTATTATTCTATTTCTAAAAATGGACCCAAACACAAAAGTATTTCAGAAAATGCCCCCTTCTCTTATAGTCGTTAGAGCTGGCGCTGAGGTATAACATCTCAATACCACATGTGATAGCGCTGGGAAATATACAACACTGGTGGGGGAGGAGAGGTGAGTCTGACGTGGTAGTATGGTAAGTGCCACTCTTATTAGCGCTGATGTTAGCACCAAGCCCGATGGCTATAAACTCTGGCATCTAAACCCCGCACAGCGGCTGTGAGTGGGCTTCTCCCCCATCCACCACATATGCACCCAAATCAACCGGTTTCTTGCATGGTTTTGCGTGGTATTTGATCCTCAAGGTGAGCTCTCCAATCCCCCCCCCCCACCCACCACCACCACCACCACTTTTGTGGGACCTGGATTTAGATAATCCAGAATCCTATGTGAATCCACTACACTATTCTCTATATCAGTAGATAGTGCTCATAGATACATCACTGATTCATTTCATACATGACGTAAACCATACCATACATTAATTACAAAACATCAGAGTTCACGTAGACCGCATTGGATCAAGTTTACAATAAAGCCGATCAGGCCAAAATGATATATTACATAAAAGCGAAAGCGGTAGCAGAAGCAAAAGGGGAAGGCATATCTCGTCACAAGCAAGCGACTGAGGTAACCTGCGTGCGACCGATATTACCCAAAGTCTTGGATATTATTGGTGCGCGCAAGTACTGACTTAGCCGGCTAGACTGGGGCGAGACCTAGACTATTAGAGCATAATATAATCTCCACCATCTTCTTGGCCATCAACTCCTAGATCGTCGTAATATGCGTATCTCCCTTGCTCTACGGATTCTGAGGGTTTTGGGGAGCAAGAGTGAGCACAAGCAACAGTGCTCCACGAGCCAACACACATAATGCAATAACTATACATGCAAGGCTTAACAAAGATGACTCGAGTTCTTTTATTTGCTGAAAGCAACAATTTGAACTACCATAATTAGAAACTCCTATGACTTAGCATTTTAACCAGACCATATTTTGTTGAAGAGAGTAAATGTGTGCAATATATATAACAGTGCAGGTTCCATCCACCATATACTTAATTTTTATTTCTAGGGTTACATCCACCTACTAACAACACTGGGCTACATCAACCTAGGGAAAATCCAAAATCAGGGGTACATCCACCCGACGAGTTTTTATCACACCCACCAAAGGTTTTTGAAATAGAAACTAACTTGAGTAAGTTCACATTCCCGCCCTTGACCATGGGCACAGTTGTTCGAACAGTTTATACTCTATAAAGACTGTACACTTTACCCATAAGAAATAATCAGCTTGTTGTGTTTCACACTTTTCCTTAGACATGTGAATCAAGGAGATCATCTCAAAGCCTTTACAATGCATCCCCCAGTGTAAGTTACACCCGCTAAGGTTCCATTTGAGGGTGGTTACGTCTACCGCACCCAGACCCCCTCTTGCGCCACACAGCGGCTTATACCAACGACACGACCTGTGTCCACGACGGATTAAAACCAACGACACGACTCATGGGTCACTCCAATGGTGCAACTCGCACTGGTGGATACAAATTATTTAGCTAGGTCGACACCATTATAGACCTGTGGTTGCACTATTTTACATTGGGAGGTCATAACAGGATTAAGTCCTTAAAGTTATATGGGCGGTGCATACCACATACCATCATTTCTCGTGCTACTTTAGCACCAACCATCATACCATCCACCTAGATGTGGTAACAGCAAGTTGTTAGGATTTTGAGAAGCATAAAACTAGGTTATCTCAAATATACCAGTCATTTCCCTCCAATGACTGCCCTAAACAAGTTTTATGATTAAAAGATGATGATTAGGGTAACTAATGTCTTGATACATAAGCAAGACTAATATGACGCTTAAGTACGACCTATAACTAGTAAGGTTACCAATAATTTATCTAGAGTGACAAGGATCATGTGGTTCAAATGTCCAGAGATGGTATAATAATATTAAAGTATCAAGTAGGCATGTAACTACCTTACAATTTAACATACATTTGCATAAGGAATTAGACATGCAATTTGATAATTTAAATAAATATAGATTTGCACAAATGTAGGTTCAATATGATCAAATGTTGACTCGCTTGGCTCAAAAGCAAGTGGGTCTTAAAATTCTTGCGCTTGCTCGAACGGGTGCTCTTCCACATCCTCAAACTCTACTCGGACGATCGCGTCGGAAAATGAACAAACAAACAAGTAAGGCAAAATAAATACAAAAGAAAATTCAAATGAACTCCAAATTGAACAAAACCACTTCCAACAAGTATATCTTGAATTTAGAAAATTTTAGAAATAAATTTCATTAAATTTGGGGCTAAAACGAGCGAGAACGGGCTCTTCGAAGTTTGAATTTGGATTAAATCCAGAAATAAACAGAGGAGAGAGAAATTCTCTCACTAACAGGTGGGGTCCACTGAATAGTATTTTTATTTTCTGGTTCCTTTAATTTCCTAAAGAAAACTATTTACTGCCAGGTGGGGTCCATCTATCAGCGATTGGGTTCACACGTACAGTGCATGCCCCGAAGGTCCATCTCCATTGTGCTAGTCCATGGACCAGAGCCACACTGTGCACTTAAGCGGTAGGCCCGCGTGTTATTTACTTTCACTGGCTTAATCGAGGTTAAAAGAGTTTTAAAAAATCGACGGGCCCACACATCAGTCTAACACAACACTAATTAAACGAACCCTTAATCAAAGCTTAGTCCTAATGACTGAGATACGGTCTTGACTCACTCTGGCGCTTATGCAGTTCGGACATAGCGAGGAGTTACTGCACTCACGACTGTGTTTGGTACCGTGAGCCGAACCACGGGGGGCGGCTCGAAATGCCCAAAATGGGACCCCCACGACTCGGGCGATCTTAGGGGTACCGGCGGCGAGGCCCACGGTGGCTTACCACGGCGGCTCTCGGTCAAAGACGACTAAGACAAAACGGCAAAGCACTGAGCTAGAAAACGAGCACATGAGCATCTACAGGGTTCTAGGAACCTACCGGGGTGAAGAGGGAGGGCGGAGCCGAGCAGAGGGTGGTTGGCGACGGTGACCCGAGACGGCGGTGGTGCTTCCTTGCGGCGGCGATCTCCTGAGAGGGAAAATGGACCAACAATGGTTGGAGCACAGGAGGGTTAAGGAGGCCGTGGTAGAGAGAGGAATTGGAGGGAAACTCACCGAGCCGGCGTTGGCGATGAAAATGGCGGTTCCGGTCGGAGATGCGGAAGAAGCGGGTTCCGACAAGCTTCTGCGGACCAACAGAGAAACTAGGTGGGGGGGGGGGAAAGTCCCTCATGCTCCGGAACATGTGGTGAGGATGGTGATTAGGGGAGGGCTCCCTGGAGATGACAAAAAAGACAACGATAGCGCGACGGCCAAAACAGGGCTTGCTCCCTTCAGGCAAAAGAGAGGGAAAGGAGGATGGTGAGGAGGGGGGCAAGGGTGAGGGTGCCATGGCTTATAAAGCCGTGGGGGAGGAGGGAACCGTTGAGGGCATGGCGCTACGCTGTGCATGCACAGTGGCAGCACGGAGGCCGAAGGCGGCGTGCACAGCAGGCGTGGGCCAGAACGTGTGGCATGGGGAGCCAAGGAGGGTCCAGGCGAGGGCAGACGTGGAGGCGGTGCTGGTGAGGTGGCGCACTAGTGGGCGCAGCGGGTTGGGGGCCCGTGTGGCACACTCTGGGCATGCACGACGCGGTAGGGCGGCATGGGCTGCTTAGGGCCAGGCCAGGGGGATGCAGGGGAAATGGGCTGAGCCCGAAGGGGAGTTGGAGATTGAGATTTGAATTTGGGAGAAAACAAGTTGCACACTTTAAATTTGAATTCAAGTTTGAACTTCATTCAAACTGTACCAAAATAGGATGTTACAACTTTTCCTACCTCAAGTCCATGCCCATGTACATAGCTGAAGTTCGTCGCTCAGGTCCGAGAGGCCATATAAAGTGCCACAACATGGCCAGTCAACACAACCATAATCCCACACAATGGCCAATATAGGGAGAGGTCGTGGACGAAGGGGACGATGCCCCGATCCGTTTGAGGGCACAAACTACTACAGTCCAAGAAACCCTGCCCCCACATCCTGATCTTCCTATTCGATCCAAGGAGGATTACGGTCCTAACAACAATTTTCGCGACTACCCACACAAGTGCGAGTCTTGGCCACGATGCACACATCGATAGAAGACGTTGTGGTCTAGGTTTACGATGACTGGGTGAACCCAGGATCTCGATTCTTCCGGTGACCTCTGTTCAGGGCAAGTTATTACTTCCATTTTTGCTCTTCCTTTGGGGTAGCAGAAGCATCCGAAAACACGTAGGTGGTTGAGGGAAGGGGTCGGCAATGCAGGTGCTCGTATGGTGTGAGGGACTGAATTGCTTTGGAGGGGCGACAATTCACAAGGTATGTGGTTGTTGCGAGGGCCTTAGCCCAAAAAGATGACGACATATGTGCTTAGAACAGGAGGGTGCGCATAGTTTCGTTGAGGGTTCGAATGGCGCGTTCGGCTTTTCTGTTTTGATATGTATATGGGCAAGAAAGACATAGATGGATGTTGTGTGGGCGAAATAGGTTCGATGAAGCAGAATTCACAAACTCTGTCCCGTTGTTAGTTTGTATAGAGACGAGAGGAAGCTGAAATTGTGTACGGACATATGCGATGAAAGAGGCGAGGGTTTTGTGAACACACGATTTTTGGCATAGAGGAAAAGACCAATAAAAGTATGAGAAATCATCAACGATAATGAGGTAAACCTTGAAACCAGAAGTGCTAGGTACATGAGAAGTCCATAAATCGCAATGAACTAACTGGAATGGAGTACTAGTATTGGAAATAGAATTTGGAAAAGGTAGTTGAGTGTGTTTGCCCAATTTGCAAGCATGACATGTGGTACGATCTGCTTTATTACAAAAAAAAATTAAGGATGACTGTTGGAAGGAGACCGTGGCGTCATGACCCGAATGACCCAATCGTCGATGCTGCAAGGAGGCCAGGGCAGCGGACATGAGTGCATGGTGAGATGACATCGGTGGAGATGCGGTAGGGTAGAGTGTGTAGAGATCCCCATCGCTATTGCAGTGAAGAATCACGTTCCTGGTTTGAAGGTCCTTGACAGAGAAACTGGAAGAGTCAAACTCAATGGAGCAAGAATTTTCACACCTAAACTGTCGAACAGAAAGGAGATTGCGGACAATAGACGGAACGACAAGGACGTTGTGGAGATGGAAGAAGTCACCCGAAGGAGTGGGAATAGATGTGTGTCCCAAGCGAAGAATAGGCATGGAGGCACCATTCCCGACTGTGACACCGAAAGAGGTAGGTAAAGGGAGAGGGAGTGAAGAGTACCATCGTCGGATGCCATGTGCGAGGTAGCACCGGAATACATCACCCATCCATCATTGCTGTTGTGAAGGGTCATGCTGTTGATGGCGGAGACGAGGCCGGAATTGTCCCAACTTGTTGCATCGTTGGACGGGTACGATGGTACAACCACACTATTGTATGCATGCATCGGTGTCAGCAACGGATGCGGGCCGAGGAGGCCGACAGTGAAGGGGTGCGCTAGGCACCGCCCCATGGTTGGGCTTGTCCAGACCACGGTGAGAAGCACACCCATGGCCCGGTGGGTGCTGGTAGATCTCAGGGGTTGGAGGGAGCGCCATTGTATTGTGTGTTGTCGCCGCTGCCACCTTTCTTTCCTTTGTTCTTGCGGTATGATTTTCCATCGAAGTTGTGATCACCACGGTCACCCCGATAGGAGGAGTCACCATAGGTTGGGGGCTAGGCAATGGTGCTGGAGAAGAGAGCCGTGGCCACAGTGATCTTGGCTGCATTATTGAAGTGGAGCTCCTCAAGGAGCAGCATGGAGCGGGCTCGAACAAAGGATGGAAACATAGTCTTCAAAGAGATAATGGACACGATGTTGGAGAACCGCGGACTGAGGCCACAGAGGGTGTTGTGCACAAGCATACGATCGGACACCAGTTGATCGATGTCACGAAGGGCATCGGCCAGCGTCTTGAGCTTCTAGCAGTAGGTGGTGATGGAGAGATCACCCTGAACCAAATTGTGAAATTCGGTATAAAGGTAGATGGTGCGACTCTCCATGTTGTCCTGGAAGATTTCCTCGATAGCAATCCAGAGAGCATGAGCGGATTGCTCGGGCTCCATGATGATGTTGATAATATCATCGGAGACGGAGCCATAGAGCCAGGTGAGGACTATGAAATCCTGCTGAACCCAAACGGTGTTGTCGGAGTGAGGAGGGGTGCCGTCAGTGTGTTGAAGGAGAGCAAATTTGCCGAGCATGGTGGTGAAGAACGCCCGCCACTTTGTGTAATTTGAGTCTTTTAGATCAAGAATGATGGGAATATGCATCTTGATGCTAGCGACATTGATGGCAGTGGTAGTCGGCGCCATGGTGGAGAGTGATGCCAAGGCGGCGATGTCAGTGGCTAAGGCTAGGGAGGGGGCGGAAGCAGAGCCGGTCGACGGCGAGGAGCCCATGTCATGGAGGGAAGAGCGGGATCAGGATCGAGAAATATCTGATACCATATATTGCGCCGGCGCAATATATATTGCCTTGCCATATCGGCAACAGTAACAACAACTGGATTACAAGATCATGTACAAGATCAAAACAATCTGAACTACCATAATCTTTATACGGTATATATGTAACAAACAGCTACTACGAGATAAGCAACGTATGGAATACATCTCTCTAACAGTAGTATGTCAGTAGCCAGTGACATTTGCCTGCAAAGAGATCTGAGGGATTGAGAAGAGATGTAGGGTGCAGGTAACAGCAAGGGGTGCACTGTCCTTTTGCAGCGCACTATTATGTGAGGTGAGATGGCTTTTGTTCTTAATGATTTAGGGCGTAGTAGATGGCCATGCTGCTCAACCACTTATATCATGTCACCGAATTGAGTGTCCTGCCCAACTGACTTTAACTCCTTCGTGATCATGACAACACCCATCTGTTCCTTTGGGGGCCACTGTTTTACTAGCGAAATGCGCAATCTGGCGTCTGAACTCCTGGTCAAAATTATTTGATATTTTTAATTCATTAGTCTACTATAATTATACAGTATTAAATTTAAAATTATAGTACTAAGTGATGTACAATTTTAATAAAATTTTATAATTTTTAGTTCTATTTATTTTTATTTTTGTTTTGTTTATATGATTCACCTAGATTTTTTTTTTGTCTAGTTTAGAATTTTTGTTGTATTTGTAGGGTTCATCAACATTTACTTTTTTCTAGCTATTGAATCAAAATCATTCAGCTAAGAAAGATAACTTATGGATTAAAAAAATTCAATACCTGAAAACATAGGAGCTATATGGAGCTCAAGTAGGATGGTCTTCTTTTCTACCGATTACATATCAGGCTGCCTCGCACATAAACAGATAATAGCATCCACTTCCTCTCAGATTCTGTAGTGTTCACTTTCCTCTCTGGATAGCTCCAATCTTTAATAACAGCATTTCAGAAAGAAATACTTTGCAGTTTGCTACTGGAAGACCCCCCAAAACAATGTTAATGATTTTGTGAAATAATGAGAAATTCGTGGAAAAAGGACCATGAGAGAACATAAATTTCCAAAAGCTGTACAATATCATAACTATAGCAACAAGTGCTGTACAATGCGACCAGAAAATGTCATAGAACGGATGGCTTCATTGATGGATTATTTCAGGGACAAGAGTATAGCAAAGTGTAAATCCTTGGGGGGAAAAAATTGCCTTTGGGAAAACCTATCCTTAATTCCTTGAAAGATTTTGCTCAATAGATCTATACAGCTCCCAGCAGAGGAGTGAAACACCGACACCGACCAAACCAATTTAACCGAAAAGAATTAAGACTCCTTTGCAAATTGCAAGCCAAGAGTACCTGCACTGCTGAAATGGATCAAGAGGCTTCATCGGAGACGCAGTTAGATCAGTGAGCCACCGCGACCCGGGACTGCAAGGTGATGCTCTTCTGGCTGGGCATGGCTAGCATGGCAGTGTGATCCAAGAAATCCTTGAGGTCCACTACCGCCTGCAGTATCCTCCTGAGGTCGTCGGCGCGCATGAACCCGACGGCGCCCAGCCGGCGCACGGCGTAGACGTAGATGGTGAGGCAGCCCTTCCTGAACTTGAACCGCGCCATCTCGCTGCCGGTGAGGCCGCGGATGAGCTTCTTGTTGACGTCCCCGAGCGGGATCATGGCCGGCCAGAGCTGGTCCACGGCGGCCTTCATGCTCTCGGACTCGAACACGAAGAGCACCACCTTGGACTTCTTGGTGCCCAGGCCAAGCGTGAGCGTGTGCCACGCCTGGTGCGCCAGGATGGTGAAACTGGTGGGCATGTAGGTGGTGGTGGACGGGAACGGCAGGCTCTGGCACTCGCTCAGGTACGACGGCGGGATGTCGAGCAGGCGCAGCAGCTCCAGCGGCGACGCGCGCCGCACCGTGAACGACTTGACGATGATCTGCCCGCCGAACCGGATGCCCTTCACGTCGGCGCACGGTTTGAAGTGCGCCTCCCCCGTGCTCTTCTCCTTCTCCTTGTGCTTGTGCTTGTGCTTCTTCTTCTCCTCTGCCATGGCGTGCTGCTGCTGGAGTAGTAGTGAGGTGAGCTGTGCTGCTGCTGCTGGGGCGCCCAGGGAAAAAGGCTGTAATGACGAGTCCCACCTCCCTGGACTTCGCCTCGTTGTGCCTGCCGGTACCATACCACAGAGTTGCAGTCAAGAGTGAAGGACCATCCACTTCACCACTTGGGCATTAAGGAAGAGCTTAGTAGCTTTATTATTTTTGTAATCGGTCTGGTTGGTCAGAGAATGCGGAGGCCTTGTTGGCGATGCCCCCATTCATCTTTGTCATATAAAACGAGTTACGATTGTTGTTGTTTTCCGCATCCGCGCGCGTACACGCACGCGTGCGCGTGCGCGTGCGTGTCTACTAACTTTGGTCCTTGACTCCTTGTGTGTAGCTCTTTCCCCTTCTCCTTTTCGTGCTGCTGGACAGCTACACAGCAACCCAACTAAGATGATGCTTCCGTGTGCCCGCTTAAAAGGTGGCATATGATTATAGGCTCTGCTAAAGAACTCTGAACAGTTCAGACCAAATAATGAGACCCTGGTGGATCAATTTCTTGGAGAAATAGAAAAGGAGGAGGAAAGAAGAAGGCTAATCTAGAGCAGCCAATGTGAGAATTCGAAATTAGAACCATACAAAGTGACAAAACACACTTATAAACATGTTACATACCCGATAACAGTTGAGGCAAATCAAACCAAATATTGGTAATGTTAGAAATATATTAGAGATAGAATTTGTCTTTACCTAATTTGTCTTTACCTGTATAGGGTATATCTCCTTGTACTTTATATATATTGTACATTGATCATTTTCGATGCATATATAATATTCATAACATGGTATCAGAACCGAGTTAGGTTTATGGCTTACTCTAGCCGCCGTCGCCTCTGGACTCTTGTTGTTCTCCGCTTCTCCCCAGGAGGATCGTTCTTTACTCCGAGGGGCAGCCTCTCGTCGGTGTCGATCCAATCGCAATCGCAGGTGTCTTCATCTCGAAGTCCAAGGAGGACGCGCTCTGCACCAAGATCATGGGGCCCCCGGCGTGTCCGTCTACGGCGAGAAGCGCATCTCCGTGCAGAACGAGGATGGAACCAAGATCGAGTACAGGGTGTGGAACCCCTTCCGATCTAAGCTGGCCGCTGCTGTGCTTGGTGGTGTTGACAACATCTGGATTGCTCCTGGTACTCGTGTGCTATACCGCGGCTGCTGCATGGATTGCTTTGTTTCCTCACCGCCCTTGCTGCGCATGGCCACAACAACCATGGTGCTTACGGCTTGTACCGGGCGCACCTCTACTCTGGTCCCTATTACTTGGATGGATTCTTGTGTCCTCTACGCCGCAGGAGGATGGCCACAAAACAAGCGTTATTGTCAACATATTTTTCAAGAGTTGCATGCTACGATGATATTATCAAGATTCGAACTTTGAATTTTTCCTAATTTAGTGTCAACTCTTTCCAAATACAATGTTATTGCATGCGCCTTACATTTGAGGGGGTGTTAGAGATATAATTTGTCTTTTGTATTTCCTTATATGTATAGAGTATATCCCTTTGTACCTTATATATATTGCATATTGGGTCTCTTCAATACATACATAATATTCATAATAGGTAACACTAACAAAAATTGGTTGTTGTTTGGTTTGCTACAAAATTTTGGTAACGTTCACGAAAATTTAGTAACACTAATGAAATCCAATGTCACATGCCGGTAATTCGAGGTCGAGGCAAGGAAATCGTTCATCAAAAATTTGGTAACGCTCCAAACAATGTTCTTTTTGTTAATATTTGGCTTTGTCCAAATTTTGGATATACTAAAATTTTGGCTGGGGTCATCTTGGGCATCAACTATCCCCTTGATCTTAAAGAAACCAATGTTCCTGCTGGGCGCCTTGTGCAGAAGCAGCAACAATCCTCAGAAGATCAGGTGAGCCGTTACTATGCGATTTCCTTTGCGCTGTCCAGTCGCAGCAGCTACGAAAGCGAATGGCCTTAGGTATGTGGCCCTGTCGGAGACTGATCAGGTCGAGGATCTTGACAAATAAGAGGCTATAGGCGACAGACTTCCTACGCTTAGAAGTATGGCAAGCTTAAAGGATAATCCATTGAATAATTATTACAGCAACGACAGCGCAACAACTAATAGCTAGCCTGACACAACTACAGCTTACTGAAAAATGGGTACTGTACTGCAAGTTCCCAAATCTCCAACCAATTCTTTCCTTGTATCCATGTCTCTTCTTGATATAGTATATCATGTATACCTATGACTTCTTTTCATCAGTGGATTGGCATACAGTTTTGTCGTTTAAGGCAGAACTGTTGACCCTTCAATTCCCAAATGAGGCAAGATTTTTTATCCAAAAAAGGTTATGCACAGCTCAAATTAATTGGCTAAGACAGCATAAATTGCATTTAGCTTTGCTTTATCTGGTGAAGTTACAGCCAGAAAAAACAATAACTTATTGCCAACAACAACTTGAAGCTCACTACTTTGGATGCCACCCCCTTTTGTTTTTCTGTCGGCTAGGATACAGTGGAGTACTGGAGTGAGAAGACCCAATTCCCATCTGGTGGATGTCTGGTTGATATTAAGCTAAGTACATCTCAAATGTACAGCTGGTTAATGATTTTCCCAGTGCAACAACCAGTCGTAACATATAAATGCCCTAGTCTAAATCAATCGTTACTGACGTGTAGCTTAATGACATTGTCATGTGGTCTAGATCTATGGCCGGCGTCGTACGGCTTGGGGGAGCCGGCTCTACAGGGATAAGATGGCAAGTCTCCAATTAAGAAAGTTTATTTTAGCAAGAATCTATTAGGAATATTTATTTTGGCAAATCTATTGTAATCTTTTACAAGGAGTCACGTGACATGAATGAAAAGTAAGCAAGGATTGGATCATATGCTGATCCCTTGCCATATACCCAATCTCTCTCCCTCTCTGCGCGCCTGGGGCCTCTGCCCTAGCCACACCTCTCACTCATGGCTGACCGGGAGAATCCTCACCCGCTGGAGCTAGTCTTGCCCTATCGCTTGCGCTCTCAGAAACCATCACCAAACATCTTCGTATCAGAGCTACCCGCTGTTCCGTCTCCCATGGCGAACGACGACGGTTTCGATGATAATTTCAAGAAGGTGATGATCAAGTTCATGGAGGACACCGGTGACCAACTCAAGCTACTGCCTCAAGTCTTGGATCGACTAGACAATCACGCTGGCCAGCTTGCAGCGGTCGGGAGCCGGCTATACCGTCATGACCAACGGCTGGCACACATAGAGGGCCAACCGGGCAGCGAAGAAGGTGTCGTTGATCAGGATGAACGGGATGCCACAGCCTCTGCTGTTGCCGCAACTACTGATGCGGCAACTCGGGAGACGACAACTGCCACGGACATCGCGGCCATGCTGCCGCACGCGCGCGGTCAGGACGGGGGTGCCGGGATTTCTGCCCCGGCCATACCAGCCTCATCACCAGGGTAATTTCGGTCGAGTAGGAGCCCCTCAGAACCCTCCACTCTACACCAAGCTTTTGTTTCTGACCTTTGACGACAGGGAAGACCCACTCCCATGGCTCAATCGCTGTGAACAATTCTTTTGGGCTCAGCAGACGCGTTATGACCCATCACTGAGGACAAGGTATGGTTGGCCATGTTTCATCTGACAGGGGCAGCACAGCCCTGGTACATGTGTCTTGAGCGCATGGAGGGCAAGCCAAACTGGCAACACTTCACCGACTTGGTCTCTCAGCGATTTGGATCACCAATCCGCCACAACCCCCTAGGTGAGCTGATGGCGCTTCGCCGGACTGGCACAGCTGAAAGCATCTAGGCCCCTAAAAATGTGTTTTGGTAATTAATGACATTATGTGAATATGTGACTAATATGTTTGTTGAAGTGATTACAAGGCATAGTCCTAGATGACAAAGTCAAATCAAGGAGCTGCATATCAAAGAATGTCGAGAAGATGGAGTTTGTCTCAAGGGCAAGGTACAAATAGATTAGGACCCCTTTTGGATTTTACCGGTCTTTGGAGTATGGAGGAAGACCGGATTTTAGGATAAATATCGTACTATTAAGGGGGAGCTTGTCTAGTAGCTTGAAAGCACTTCATTATGCTTTTGGATCAACTTAGGATCATGCATGCTCTTTTGGTCTGGTTTCAAAACCAAAATCTTTTTCTCAGTACGCAATCGGAAGTTCCGGCGTTGTCACTGCGGAACTTCCGCTAGGCGGATCTTCCGAAATGTCTGCGGTTCGTTTTTTCCAGAGAGCACCCTTTTTAGGGACTTAGCCGATTTCTCGAAGTGCGGAAGTTCCGCCATGATACGAGCGGAAGTTCCGATTATCGGTTGCTCCGAAATTCTTGCGGATCGTTTTTTTCCAGAGAGCACCCTTTTTAGGGACTTAGCCATTTTCGTAAGTGCGGTAGTTCCGCCATGGAATGAGCGGATCTTCCGATTATCGGAAGAACCGAACTTTAGTTGGCGGAAGTTCCGCACATAAATCCAACGGCTATAATCAGAGCATTTAATACCACTGTAATGACCGTTACAGTGCACTCGATTGAAGAGCGGGAGTTCCGCACATTACACGGCGAAAGTTCCGATTTCCCTTATTGTTTCTGAAATATTTGTATAACGGTCATATTTGGTTGTGAGAGGTATAAATGCACCCCCACCAGCTCAAGGTGAGGTAGTTGAGCATTCATTCAATACATTTGAGCTTTGAGCACTCCTCTCACTCCTCATTTACTCTCTTTGCACATATTTGTGAGATTGTGAGCAAAACCAAGAGCATCGCATTTTAGTTGATCCTTTGGCTCTTGATTGCCGTCAAGCGAAGGTCAAGGTCTATTCTCTTGGTGCTTGTCGGCACCTAGACGACTTGGCGGAGGTTGCGCGGTGATCTCTTCAAGAAGTTTGTGAAGAGACCCGACGCCGGTTGTGATTGGTCGGTGTTCACCAACTCCAGAGAGGAGGAAGAACAACCAAGTGATTACAAGGGAAGGCTTAATTTGTGGAGCCAGCTTGATCGAGTCAAGCTTCCTCAACGTGGACTAGTGAAGATCGACAAATCTTCGATACCACGGGAAAAACCTCTTTGTCCCTGTGCGGTTATTTCTTGTCTTTACTTATTGCATTTAATTTTGTAGCACATAGCTTGTAATAGATAGCTTTGCTTAGTGTATCTTGCTAAATTGAATAATTTAATCTAGAAATTTTAGAAACCTCCTATTCACCCCCTCTAGTCGGTTATCCTTGATCCTACAAGTGGTATCAGAGCTTGGTCTCTCTAATTTTAGACTTAACCGTCTAGGAGAGAAAGGATGGCTAGTGAGGGTATGTCAATAGGCAAGGCTCCTCTATTTGATGGATCAAATTATGCTTATTGGAAAATTAGAATGTCAATTTATTTAAAGGCTATGAGTCCAAGCATATGGAGAATTGTGAGTGAAGGTTTTGTTATGGCACTTGATCCCACACACCCCACAGATCAAGACGAACGGAACTCTCACCTCAATGCTCAAGCGATGAACGCTCTCTTTGGAGCTTTAAACGCGGATGAGTTCAATCGAGTGAGCAACCTTGAAACCGCTCATGAGATATGGATTGCGCTCTCTGAAATTCATGAGGGCACATCCAAGGTTAAAGAAGCCAAATTGCATAGGCTTAGGATCAAATATGAGACATTTACAATGTTGCCTCAAGAAAGCATCACCGAGATGTATTCTAGACTTAACAACATTGTAAATGAGCTCAAGGGTCTTGGTACTAATTTGCTTGACATTGATGTTGTGCGCAAGATGCTTAGGGCTCTTCCCGACAAGTACGAAATATTGGTGACATTGTTTCTCAACTCTCCCGAGTTGCCGAGAATGACACCAACTGGGCTTTTGAGAAATCTCATCACAAATGAGCTTTACAAGAAAGACAAAGAAGAGCTCATGGAGTCAACTTCTTCAAGGAAGAAAGTTACCGCTTTTAAGGCAAAAGCGAAATCAAGTGATGAAGAAGATGAAGATGAAGATTCCGAAGAGGAATTTGCTCTCCTTGTGAGGAGAATGAAGAAGTTCATAAGGAGACGTCCTCATCGAAGCTTCAATTTCGATAAGATTGCAAAAGGGCAATCATCAAATGAGAAGAAGCGCTATAGCAACATTCGTTGCTATGAGTGTGATGAGAAGGGTCACATTGCCTCTCATTGCCCAACCAAGAAGGACGACAAGGGCAAGTCATCAAAGAAGAAAGAATTCAATGGTAAGAAGAAACTTTTCAAGAAGCTCCACAAGGATGGCAAGAATGAAGCCCATATCGGAGAATGGGACTCCGACAAGGAGTATTCGGATTCGACTCAGACTCGATGTTGAGGGGTCCTCCAAGAAGAGAGGACTTGTCGGTATCGCTATCAAGGAGGCTCCATCGCTATTTTCCACTCCTACTTGCCTTATGGCAAAAGGAGAAAAGGTAAAATCTCTTGATAATGAAGAACCCTCCTATGATGAGCTCATGGATATGCTTGAAGAATTAAATGAATATCTTGGAAAGGAAAAAGCTAAATTTAGAGTCTTAAAGAAAGAACACATGTCTTTAAAGAACTCTTATGATGAACTAAAAGAAGCTCATGATTTGCTTATCCAAGATAAGTCTTACACTAGCATTGGTATTACTTGTGATATTCAAGAAAGAATGCCTAGTGTAAATGTTGCTAGAACTAGCATATCTACTTCTTGCGAAGATTTGCTTGCTATGCCATGTAGCTCAAATGTTGATTCCAAAATTGAAAATGCTAAATCTTGTGATAAGCTATTTGTAGAGAATAATGAGCTAAAAGAGCAAGTTACCAAGCTAAGTAAGAGCTTGGAAAGATGTTTCAAGGGAAAATCTACCCTTGATAAGCTTTTGAGTGAGCAAAGGTGCTCATTCAACAAGGAAGGACTTGGGTATGTGCCCAAGAAAGGTAAGAAACCTGTAAACAAGCCCGTAAGGTTTGTTAATCAAAATGGTAAGTATTGCCATAAATGCCGGGAAATAGGACATGTACAACAAAATTGTCATATTGGTAAGGTTTCATCGATTGGCTTGTTTGACTCATGCTATATGCTTAAAAAGGCCAAAGATGGAAAAGTAATTGCTAGATTTGTTGGCACCACAATTTTAGGTGTCAAGAAGAACGCTATTTGGGTGCCCAAATCATTGATCACTAACCTTCAAGGACCCAAACAAATATGGGTACCTAAAAGAACTTAATTCCTTTTGTAGGTGAACTACAAGACCGGTGGAAGGCATTGGGTGCTCGATAGTGGTTGCACTCAACACATGACTGGAGACCGGAAAATGTTCACCTCATTTGAGAATGGGAGCGGAAATGAAAATATCACATTTGGTGACAATAGCAAAGGAAAGATAATTGGCTTAGGTAAAATTGCTATCTCAAATGACCTTTCCATTTCAAATGTGTATTTAGTGGAAACATTAAATTTTAACTTGCTATCCGATGCTCAATTATGTGATCTTGGATTAACTTGCTCATTCTCTAAAAGGGTAGTTACCATTTTTACGGAAAAAGAAAATGAAATGATTTTTAAAGGTTTTAGATTTGGCAATCTTTATTTGGTTGATTTCTCCTCAAATGAATCTTGTTTGAAAACTTGTTTGATTGCACAAACTTCAATGGGTTGGTTATGGCATAGAAGATTAGGTCATGTGGGAATGATTCAACTCAAAAAGCTTTTCAAACATGACTTAGTGGTTGGCCTGAAGGATGTGATGTTTAAGAAAAATAGACTCTGTAGCGCTTGCCAAGCCGGGAAGCAAGTTGCTAACTCTCATCCTTCCAAAAGTATCATGTCAACCACTAGGCATGTCGGTGTATTAGAACCGATCTTACGTAAAGATTATTTGATTCGGGGGGTCTCCTAGAGATGAAATCACGCAGAGTAGTTGACACGGGATGTTTAGACAGGTTCAGGCCTTCTCCGGAGAGAATAATAACCCTAATCCTGTGTGTATGGTATTCTTGATGATCAAGTAAAAGACTAAGACTATTACAGAGAATAGCACTTGTGTTTCTACTTGACTAGCTCTTGTTCGCTGTGTGTCCTCCCTTATCCCTCTGATTGATGCCCTTATATAGTCGTGAAGAAGTAGCCGTTTTGTCCTGCGGGAGATGCGCCTAATTAATCCAGTAACGGGCGCATGATGGCAGTAATTACCGGCGCCTCGGCTTCTTCACGCCGTCCGCAATTATCTTCCGAGATAATGGGGTAATTACACACCATTAATAAGCGGAATAATAGTGCGTGCGACTGCTTCGGATTCCTTAATCAATTGGACCCACTCGCTTTGTAGGTTTGATTATAAGGTGGTGCGTAGTTTACACGGTCGTAGAAGGACTTACGACCGGTAGCGATCGTGAAGGACTTACGACTATGTAGTGGTCGTAGAAGGACTTACGACCATGATATAGTCGTAGCAAGACTTACGACTATGGGGGTGATTGTAGAAGAACTTACAATTACTTGTTAGGCCTCTCCCTTATAGATATAAGGGGTACTTCTGGGGACTATGTGACATCATATTTACCCATAATAAGAATTATAGATAAAAGATAAAATGAGGATTATTAGATCCTCGTCATCTAGCCCCTAGCTTTAAGTGAAAGTAACTTACTTGGTTAAAGGTTTCGTAAATGGACTTACGACCATGAGAATGTCGTAGAATGATAGTCGAAGGAAAAACTCTTCGACATTTGAGTGCTGCTTTGACCAGGAATTTGCTTGGTCAGGAAGGTTGCTTACGACTATTAAAAAGTCATAAAAAAACCCCTACGACCTTCTGGTGGTCGTAGTAGGGGAATCGGAGAAAAAACTCTTCCGATTGATACTTCCTTCGACTAGAAAGACTTGGTCAAGAATGTAATTTCGCTTGGAGGTGACAATACGCACCTATTTTTTCTCGAATGGACCATCTGGGGAATTGTAACCGGCTCTCATAGACTTGTCCGATGAAGCGGTTCCCGAAGCGGTACAACCATCTCTCATAGACTTGTCCGATGAAGCGGTTCCCGAAGCGGTACAACCATCTCTCATAGACCTATAGCCGAGACAGCTTTAAAGCGGCGGAGATCGTCTGTTATAAAAACTTACCAGAGGTAGACTTGGATTTTACCTTTCCCCAAATCACTCCATTGTTCTTGAGCTCTTGCTTTCTCCATCCTCGACTAGGTTTCATCTTCTCCGCCAACCCAAAAAAACTTCTTGCTTCGGCGAAATGGCCAAGAGAGTTTCTGAATGGGAGGAATCGGAGATGGATGCGGCTAAGATCAAGATCTTGGTTGATGCCGGGAAGATTCCAGAGAAGGCTCTGGTGAAGTGGATTCGACTATCGGGCAAAGATCGCCATCGGGGAAAATGGGCAAATTCCGTCTTCCAAGCGTATTGTGAGTCGGCCTTCGATTGCTCGCCCACCCTTTCTTACAAGAGTACTCGAACACTTTGGGGTGGGCTGGTGAACTTAGGTTCTAATTCTATTACCATGTTGAGTGTGTTCGTGTATGCATGCGGCGTGCACAGGGATTCCGCGGATCTCGAAATGTTTCAATATTATTATGGGATGGCTCGACAAACCGAATCGCCGGAAGTCTGCGATCAAGCTCCACGACTCAAGTCGAAGGAGTATATTCGAGTTTCACCCGGTCTTCGTGGCGGGGCCGAGGAAGAGGTGGTTCTCTTGAAGGTCACCTCTGAAGACACCTTTCTTTCATGGGAAGGTCGCTGAAAAGAAATCTTCATGGGACTCAACCCTCGAAGATATCAAATAGGATTAGCCCTTATATTCAAGCTATTAAGGACTTGAAGGAAGAAGGGTCGACCGGATGGCATGTGGTGAAGGATTTCATCACACGCCAATTAGTCCTCTGAAGAAACGAGCATCTCCTATGTGGAGGTACTCGGGAGAGAGACCCCACCGAGACTACGAGGAGGGTAAGCAATTGTCGACTTAGCTCTCCGTTTGGTCTTTCTCAACCTTGTCTAATATTTTTATCTGCTTTACGCATCTTTCACAGCCGAGGTTGACTCAGTCGACTCATCTCGAGAAGTCCCCGCCACTCGAGGGGCGGTTCCTCAAGTCATTGCGGCTTTGTCCGCAGATGAAAGGATAGAGCGCCTAAAGGTAATCAAAAATCGATTCTTTCTTTAGGACTTTATAGTCGTAGAAGATACTTACGACTAATGGTGATCGTAGAATATCTTACGATCAAGAAAAGTCGTAGAAAAACTTACGACTTGGTACTAGTCGAGAAAAACTTACGACTAATTAGTGATTCTTCTTTTACGCTTTGCTTTACGTAAAGTAGGCATGGAAAATCGTCAGGACGACGAAGAAGTCGTTTTGGATGACTATTGGCGCGGGGTTTTCGAAAGACAAAGGCTCGGCTCCTCCTCGAAGAGACGTCGACTTGTAAAATCTGCCGATAAGGGGAGCAAGCTCGAGCTCGGTCTTTCGACCGGACCCTCTACAGGCTGCGGCACCGTAGTTGTATCTGGCCGAGGCCGCAGCCGCGCCGGCCGAGGAGGTTGAAGCAGTTGAACCTCTTAAGCGCAAACCTCGCAAGGCTAAGGTACCCTTCTATTATGACACGGAATCTTTCGCAGTTGGTGCCACTCCTAGTTTTATTAAGCAACTGGAAAGGGAGAACTGGAAAGATTTTATGTCTTTTATGAAGGGCGATCTTTGCATCGGCACAACACGCAATCGAGGGCGATCTTTCGCTTCGGAATGGTCGAGGCCGATCTCGTCCATCCGAAGATCGAGAAACCGAGCTCGTTCTGTTCAAACTCTACGACCGCGTGGTCGTAGCCGAGCTAATTGTTGAACCTCGACCGGGCGTGGTCGTGGAGAAGAAGAGGTCCTCCGTTGGGAGGATTGCTCCAAAATTCCTGGTTAAGACCAGGGTGCAGAGGTATGTGAAATGTACTAAAGCGTAAGAACGACATTTACCTTTTTCTTTTTCACAACCTGATTTGCTTTTCTTTATTTCAGTCCGACTCCTTCAGCCCCCGGGAATGCTTCTGCTGAGAAGTCCATTGCTATTCCTTCATTTACTGGAGAGGTATCAATGGAGGTGATCGAAGCATCACCCTTGGCCCAGGTGGCCGATGAAGTCGAGACTCCCAGAGTGACTCCCACATCTGCTGAAGTCGTAACTACGACCCTTGAAGTTCTTGGTATTCTTGTTGAGGTGGTCACTCGACCACTGAGGTCGTAGAAACAACAGAGGCAGCTGTGGAAGCCTCTGGTCAAGGTGGTGACCAGCCTGCGCACCGCTCTGGGAAGGAAATCGTAGGAGGCGTTCCTTCCCCTACCCAAAGAGAAATCACAGAACCAGAAGGAGAAAATTTCAACTTCTGTGGTGACTTCTTTGGGCCTGCCTCCGTTGTAGGGTCTTCTGCTTACAGATCTCGTGACCGAGTCCCCCATCCCAAAGATATTCCCAATACGGAGAATACTTTTGATAACGCGCGCCTTGAGAAGGTGTGGTGGGACAAGGTCGCGAGGATAGATAAGCTGTAGAACCCGGACCTTGTATATTCGATGTTTGCTAGGACGACTATGAATGTAAGTATCTTCAAAATACTTATATATGTGGCTTTCCTTCACTTCTCACTTTTTCTCTTTTGCATAAAGCTCGGAGCAAATTGTCTTTGTTGTCGGTGAGTATCATCGACAACTTTAAACTAAGACAGGAGAAAGAACTACTCTGCACAGAGGCAGAGAGGTGGTAAGTCACTTATCATCCATAGTTGTTTTCGACTTAAATACTCGTATAATATTTTACGAGAATAGTCATGGAATAAACTCATGACAAAGTACTAGTCGTAAAAAAGCTTACGACTACTTACGACCAGGTAGTGGTCGTAGAAAGACTTATAACCATATCGTAGTCGGAAAATTGCAAGAAATGGTGACCACTCTGAAGGCTAATCAAACTGAATCAATAAGGGAGGCAGTCGAAGCTGCGCACTCGAACTGCTGTAAGTTACGCTTTGGCGAAACTTAAAGCTCAAGACCCCCGCCTTAATGTAAAACCAATCGAAGCCGACTTCGACTGTCCTGAATCAGAGGCAAGTCGTCTGATTGCGGAAATGCAGTCAGTTGGCAAAAAGGTGGCGGAGGAAATGCAGCTAGGCTCTCCCCCTTCAGAGTAATCTTGTAACTACCTTGTAAGGCAGATAATTTTTGTTGATGAGTAATGTATGATCCACCTCATTTCCTGAAAATCATCTTGTCGAGTAGTTAGTAACTCAAAAGATAATAAACGAATGAAATACTAAGAATTGAAGTCAAATTAATAACTTTATCCTAGCCCCCGACTATTTGCTTAGATTGTTTAGACAATCTAAATAAATAGTGTTTAAAATGGGGTTTCTGAAAACAAAGAGAGGTTTATTTAACTTATAGCTTTTGTTACAGTTGTCAAGCACTGGTCGAAAAGAGTAGAAACGACTCGACACTAGGAAGTTCCTTCTAGTGGGCAGGACCACGTGCAGAAAGGAAAGGCTTCGACTAGGTGATGTTTCCATCTCCGACTAGTTTAATCAAACCAAGAACAGCAACTTGAGTTAAACAAACGTCTTAGAGGACTTTAGTCATTCGTTCGTCCTTTTTTGGTGGACTTCGATAAGTCTTTTCCAGTAGCAAAAGTAGGAGACTGAGCGACACTAGGAAGTTTCCTTCTAGTGGGCAGGACCACATGCAGAGAGGAAAGACTTCGACTAGGTGTGTCTCTTCCTTCACCGATTAAAACAAATCGAGTACACCAAAGGTGGTCGAACAAATGTAAGAAAGTGCACTCTACTTAGAATATTTTTGAATTCTTGAAAAAATAGACTAAGATTGAGAGAGTTGGCTTTGAGAACATTACGACTAGATAGAACCCGAGCTCTTTGTATTGGCAAAAAAATGAGTAACGAGTCGATGCTAGGAAATTCCTTCTAGTGGGCAGAACCACATGCAGAGAGGAGAAGTTTCGACCAGATGACGTTTCTCGCTTTTCGGCCAGTGTAAAGAAAACTGGGTGTTTTCATATCATAGTCGAAAGATTAAGAAAGCACTACTCAAAAATAAGGCAAAAGAGGTAGAAAGAACTCGGACTTTTATTGCACGAGAAACCGGTCACACATAGAATTTGCGTAACTGGTCGATGTTCCAAGAGTTTGAGAGAACCTGTCCATCTTCCATTGCTAGTCGTACCGACCCTGGCCGAGTTACTTCGACCACTGTGTAAGGACCTTCCCATTTAAGGGAAAGTTTATTCCGATTAGACTTGGATTGGCAGAGCCTCAATACCAAGTCACCTCTGACAAGGTGCGAGGTTGGACCTTACGATTATAGTATCTGCGCAGGCTTGTTGGTAGACTGCCGAACGTATTAAGGCTAGGTTTCTCCTCTCTTCGAGTAGGTTAATGTCATCTGCTCGAAGTTGTTCCTGGTCTGAGTTGTTGAAGGTTTCAACTCGTGTCGACCGCAATTTTAGCTCCGAGGAAGCATGGCTTCGCCCAAAACTAGAAAAATGGTGTTTCTCCCGTTGCTCGATCGTGGTCGTCTGACCGCCCATAATATGGAGGGTAATTCTTGTACCCAAGCCCCGAGCGCTTAACAAGTCGGTCGAAGACTCGAGTTTTAATTCCTCGCATTATTTGGCCGTTTGCACGTTCGACCGCCCCATTGCTTTGGGGATGTGCAGCGAAGCATAGCATAACTTGGTACCCAACTCGTCATAAAATTCACGAAATTTTGCACTTGCGAATTGTTTACCATTGTATGTAATTATCCGACTTAACTCCAAATCGACTAATTACGCTTCTCATCATGAACCTTTTCTTTGCTTAGTTGTTATCGATTCTGAGTTCGACTTGATCCATTTTGTGAACGTGTCAATAGCCACAAAAGGAATTGAAACCTCCCGGAGCTTTGGGAAGCGGTCCTAGGATATCAAGCCCCAGTGTCAAAAGGCCAAGAAAGAGGTATTGTTTGTAATGCTTGGCCGGTTGGTCTATCATCTACCATGGAATTGGCACTGGACACACTTTTTAACCACCTCCATAGCATCGTGCAGAGTGTCAGGGCGGTAAAAACCTTGTCGAAAGGCTTTACCAACCAATGTTACAGAGGAAGCATGCGTCCCACAGATGCCACTCGTATATCATGAAGGAGTGTTATTCCTTCGTTTTGCGGAATGCATCGCATGAGTATCCCTTGGGTTCCTCGTTTATAGAGGACTCCTTCAACCAAAGTATACATTTTGGCTTTTCGGGATAATCGATGCGCCTCAAGATCATCTTGGCACGGAACCCTTGTAAAGATACTCGTAGATGGGAGTCATCCGTATCCTCGTAATCTAATGAGGCCATCTCAAGAGGAGGTGTCTCGGTTCTTCGACTGAGACGGTTTTTGGAGTTGCTCCAAGAAAACTCCTTTTAGTATGCGTGGATCGGGAAGAAGCCATCCAAGCAAGTTGGTCTCATGAGGAAATTATCCTTCGAGGATAAATTGTACCTCGAAACCTAAAAATGTTTTTCTAGCTTACGTGCTTGATAAGTACCGAGCCATTGTTGAGTTAGAGCACCGGTACTCTTTCCGATTTGATTCACGACTAGTTGAGAGTCTCCTCTCACGAGTAGTCGATTTAATTGAGAGTGCTTTCGCACTCGTATGCCACTAGCAAACCTTCGTACTCGCCACATTGTTAGTGGCCCGAAAGTTTAATTGTATGGCATACTTTAAGGTTTCTCCGTAGGAGATACCAGACCACCCGACCCGAGCCACTTAAAGTAAGTGACCCGTCAAAGTACATCATCCAGTCGGTCGTGGAATCGTCTCGGGATCTGAGCAGTTCAGATTTGTCCATTCGGCGACAAAGTCCGCCAAGATCCGGGATTTTATGGCCGTTCGGGACACGAAATGGAGGTCGAACTCCCAAGTTCGATGACCATTTTGCCATGCGTCCATTGTTTCCTTATTATGGAGGATTGCTCCCAAAGGAAACTCGGGCAACATACTATTTTGTGCGCTGAAAATAATGCCGCATTTCCTCGAAGACATGAGGAGGGCATATAGAAGTTTTGGACACGAGGTAACGCTCCTTAGGCCCGTGTAAAACTTCGGCGACGAGTAAACCGGTCGTTATGCGTTTTCACGTTCTACGACCAAGATCGCGCTTGTCTTTGCTGTGGCGTGGCGGCTAGGTAAATTAAGAGCGTCTCTTCCGGCTTTGGAGAAACGAGCAGAGCACTCGAAAGATACCTCTTGACATCCTCAAAGGCGTTGTTTGCCTCGTTCGACCACTCAAAACCTTCATGTCTCCCGAGAAGTTTAAAGAAAGGTAGTCCTTTTCTCCTAGTCGTGCGATGAAACGACTTAAAGCCGCCATGCACCCAAAGAGTTTCTCGACTTCCTTTTTGTGTTTGGAGGTCGATCCGGAGGATGGCCTTTATTTTTTCAGATTTGCTTGATTCCTCGTTCGGATACTAGGAATCCAAGTAATTTTCTGAAGAAATTCCAAATACACACTTCTCTCGATTAAGTTTTAAGCGGTGCCTTACGAGGTTGTCGAATGTTTCTTGTAGGTCGATGATATGATTAAGTCTCTTAATGCTTTTACGACTAGATCATCAACATAGGCTTCCAAATTCCACCCTAATTGAGATGAAAAGTCGATTGCATTAAGCGTTGAAAAGAAGCACCGCATTTTTAGACCAAATGGCATTTTGATATAACAAAAGGTACCAAATGGAGTAATGAATGCGGTCTTTTCTTCATCGTTTAGAGACATATTGATCTGGTGATATCCAGAATATGCATCTAAAAAACTTAATATTTCACAACCCGCAGTAGAATCAACTAGCTGATCAATACGAGGTAAAGGGAAATCATCTTTTGGACAAGCTTTATTAAGATCAGTAAAGTCTACGCACATACGCCATTTGCCGTTTGACTTTTTGACCATTACAGGTTAGCCAACCACTCGGGTGGTTGACTTCTCTTATAAAGCCTACCTTAAGTAGCTTATCCAATTCGATTTAATAAATCTCGTCGATCGGGGCAAATCTCCATAATTTTTGTTTTACGGTACTTTATCGGTAGTAAAGCTAGCCTGTGCTCGATCACCTCCACGGGACTCGGGCATGTCGGATGCTTGCCACGCAAAGACATCTGCGTTAGCTCGGAGGAAGGTAATGAGCGTCTTCCTATTTGGGGTCGGAAGTCTCCCCAATGCGAGCATCTTGAGGGTTTCTCTCGCGTCGGAGGAACCTCTTTGACTTGGTCGTTTGGCTTTGGTGCGACTTTAGGCTTCGACTTGCTAGTCGGTGACTTTCATCTCGAGTTGGTATTTGACCAACCATCTCGAGGATCGACGGCCGCACTATCGCCATCTTTTGTCACATTGAATTGTGATCACTCCTTTGGGACTGGCATCTTAAGACATTGATACCCATAATGAGTAGCCATTAAGAATTTTGCCAAAGTTGGTCGTCCGAGTATGGCGTTATATGCCGATCGAAATCGACCACATCAAAAGAGACTTTCTCGTCTGAAATTACTTGGTGAGCCAAATGTTAAAGGAAGAGAAACTTGGCCAATGGGTTTGGCCGAAGACCCCGGTACGATTCCATGAAAGGAATATCGTACCGGCCTTACCTTTGTCCTGGGTACTTGCATCTCGTCCAGGGCTTTAGTAAATAATATGTTCAAAGAAGCGCCACCATCAACTAACACTCGATTGACCCGACAGCTTGTTGATGGTGGGTTCGACCACAATCGAATCGACTGATCGACTCATAGTGATCGGGCGATCGTCCTTCTCGAAAGAGATGGTAACTTCCGACCACTTCGTAATTTATTGACGAGAGGAGTATGTATGGAATTTACCTCTCGTCCGTGACTTTAAGTTGTCGTTTGGAGTCGTATGCCGATGATCCTCCGTAGATGTGCTCAACGGTATGTTGCGGATCTTGGAACGGCATCTCCTCATCATCCGACGACTTTTGGCCACTCGTATGTCCTACCTGCTCGAGAGTAGGGAGTGGTGCTTTGCCGCTGTAGTAGTCCTCGAGCTTTCTTTGGAAAACTTCGGCGATTCTGAGGTCATGTCCTTCCTTTTATGAAAAGGACACCACCTTGGTTTGTCGTTCCTACGATCGTAGGCGCTTACATTTGCCTTGATCGAGTGCGACTTGGTGGTTTGGGGCTCTCCATCTTTCACGGCGAACCTCCTTGGAACCACCGGTTTGTGGTTTTGACTTTTATTTTCTTCTTGGACTTTTTTGCTTTTTTATCCTTACCAACTTCACCTGGCTCTCGAGAAGTATATGTTTCTCGATCGATAGTGTTGTTCCACTCGACTGCCTCAGAAGCAGTTGCATATCGATCGGCCATCTCAAGAGTTCGAAGAATGATGTTGGGAGGATTCAAAGCAATGTCCTCCGTTATCCTTCTACTACGGACTCCTTGCTTAAAAGCCCCGATCACGGAGGAATCGAAATTTCGGAATTGAGTTACTGAACCCGACTAAAGCGCTTGATGAATTGACGCAAAGTCTCGTTGTTGTTCTTTTATCCGGCAAGTCGTCTTCTTTTCGTATGCGGTTGTATGTGCCTTGGAAATTCGCCAGAGAAGATCGCAGAGGTGTTGCCAAGAGTAGATCGACTCGAGTGGTTGGTTTAATAACCACGATCGAGCGGATCCTTCGAGCACAGTCGGAAGGTAATTCGCCATTACATGCTCTCCTCCTCCTGCTGCTCGGACAGCTGTTGTATAGATCTGAAGAAATTCGATGGGATTTTGAGATCCATCAAATTTCTCCATGTTCATTGGCGAAAATGAGGTGGCGTGAATCGCTTTCGAGGTCGGCGAAAATGCCCGCATCCGAATCACTTCTTGGCGCCTTCTTTGTAGGAAAGAAGGGTTAATGTCACCAGTGATCGTATACGACGATACCCGTGAACAGTGACACTGCTACGTAGTAGGTTTTAGTTCTCGAGGAATACTCCTCGTACTCCACCCGTTAGAATTTCTTTGTCGAGTGGTGAATGATCACCTCTCAGGGGCTTCTTGATCTTCACCGATCGAAATGTATTTCTCGAATAGGGATCGATTCGACTTATGGCCGTGTCGATTCCTACGTGAAAATATTCGATTGATCAGTAGCCGAGGAAGTCGTATTGCTACGACTACACCGAATGTTGTCGATGAGGTACCTCCGTCTTGTCATCACGATTCGAAGTCTTTGCGTAATCTCTTGAAAGAAAGAGATCGTACCACGGCGTTCGAGCAAGCTCTTGATCGGGATTCTCGAGCAAGTCGTTGATGTCCCGGAGTTCTTGTACCTCCTCCGATCGATGTTGAATGCGCCAGCGAGTTCTTACGGATCGCAATTTTCTTTCTTCGACGACATCAAAATCCTCCTCATCGTGTCTTTGAGGCCTTCTTAGTGGAGTGCGAGAATGTCGAGGATTTCCCTCGCGTTCATCGAGTGTTGGTTCTCTCGCCAACGGTGGTGCCTTTGCCATTACCACGAGGCGCGGTGTGTGATCTTGGGAGTGTTCTTATCTCGGCCTCCATGAGGTCGACCACGATTTGGGGGAAGGACGAAGACCTCCGTTGATGATTCTCACTTGCGCCGAGGCCTCCCGCTGAGGAGTGCTCGAGAGACACCATCTGGCGACTTGGAGTAATCCTCTCGTAGGGGAACTCCGGTTATAATCGCTCCGTTCGCAAATGAGATCTGCGGGAGACGGTCGAATTTGTAGGAAAAGCATGCTTGATCCCACCCTCTCTGGAGTTACCCCGAGAGAGGATCACTAGATCTTTGGTGGAGTCTGGAATGGTGGCTCCCGAACTTGACTTACCAAGTCGGACCGTCTTAAGGGACTTGAACACTTGGAGAAAAACTCGTTGTGTTGTGAGTCCTCCCGGAGCGGTCTGGTCGGATTGACCCTTGTCCTTTGAGGGAATTGGCTCCTCTATTGGGCGTATTGTTGTGGGGGATAAGGATCCCTCCTCAACTCCATTAATGGGATGGTTTCCTGGAGAATAATCTCCGAGGCAACATCACCATCAGCGGATGCATCACTCGGCTCGTAGTCGAAACCGGCATCCATGTCGACGTCTGCAGACCGCCAAGTCAAACCAGTTCTCCTCGTTCCATTCTCCTGCCATGATTGCATGAGATTGGAAAAAGAGAGTATGTTGACAAGAGATTACCGGAAGATCCCCACGGTCGGCGCCAACTGTCGGTGTATTAGAACCGATCTTACGTAAAGATTATTTGATTCGGGGGGTCTCCTAGAGATGAAATCACGCAGAGTAGTTGACACGGGATGTTTAGACAGGTTCAGGCCTTCTCCGGAGAGAATAATAACCCTAATCCTGTGTGTATGGTATTCTTGATGATCAAGTAAAAGACTAAGACTATTACAGAGAATAGCACTTGTGTTTCTACTTGACTAGCTCTTGTTCTTGTGTGTCCTCCCTTATCCCTCTGATTGATGCCCTTATATAGTCGTGAAGAAGTAGCCGTTTTGTCCTGCGGGAGATGCGCCTAATTAATCTAGTAACGGGCGCATGATGGCAGTAATTACCGGCGCCTCGGCTTCTTCACGCCGTCCGCAATTATCTTCCGAGATAATGGGGTAATTACACACCATTAATAAGCGGAATAATAGTGCGTGCGAGACTGCTCGGATTCCTTAATCAATTGGACCCACTCGCTTTGTAGGTTTGATTATAAGGTGGTCGTAGTTTACCTGGTCGTAGAAGGACTTACGACCAGGTAGCAGTCGTAGAAGGACTTACGACTATGTAGTGGTCGTAGAAGGACTTACGACCATGATATAGTCGTAGCAAGACTTACGACTATGGGGGTGATTGTAGAAGAACTTACAATTACTTGTTAGGCCTCTCCTTATAGATATAAGGGTACTACGGGGACTATGTGACATCATATTTACCCATAATAAGAATTATAGATAAAAGATAAAATGAGGATTATTAGATCCTCGTCATCTAGCCCCCTAGCTTTAAGTGAAAGTAACTTACTTGGTAAAGGTTTCGTAAATGGACTTACGACCATGAGAATGTCGTAGAATGATAGTCGGAGGAAAACTCTTCGACATTTGAGTCTTTGCTTGACCAGAATTTGCTTGGTCGGAAGGTTGCTTACGACTATCAAAAGTCATAAAAAACCCCTACGACCTTACGGTGGTCGTAGTAGGGAATCGGAGAAAAACTCTTCCGATTGATACTTCCTTCGACTAGAAAGACTTGGTCAAGAATGTAATTTAAGCTTGGAGGTGACAATACGCACCTATTTTTTCTCGAATGGACCATCTGGGAATTGTAACCGCTCTCATAGACTTGTCCGATGAAGCGGTTCCCGAGCTTGTACAACCATCTCTCATAGACTTGTCCGATGAAGCGGTTCCGGCGGTACAACCATCTCTCATAGACCTATAGCCGAGACGGTTTCGGCTGGCGAGATCGTCTTGATTATAAAAACTTACCAGAGGTAGACTTGGATTTTTACCTTTCCCCAAATCACTCCATTGTTCTTGAGCTCTTGCTTTCTCCATCCTCGACTAGGTTTCATCTTCTCCGCCGCCAACCCAAAAAAACTTCTTGCTTCGGCGAAATGGCCAAGAGAGTTTCGAATGGGAGGAATCGGAGATGGATGCGCTAAGATCAAGATCTTGGTCGATGTCGGAAGATTCCGAGAAGGCTCGTGAAGTGGATTCGGCTATCGGGCAACCTCGCCATCGGGGAAAATGGGCAAATTCCGCCTTCCAAGCGTATTGTGAGTCGCGCCTTCGATTGCTCGCCACCCCTTTCTTCTGATGAGTACTCGAACACTTTGGGGTGGAACCGTGAACTTAGGTTCTAATTCCATTACCATGTTGAGTGTGTTCGTGTATCGTGCGGCGTACACTGGGATTCCATGGATCTCGAGTTGTTTCAATATTATTATGGGATGGCTCGACAAACCGGAATCGCCGGAAGTCTGCGGCTCAAGCTCCACGACTCAAGTCGAAGGAGTATATTCAGAGTTTCACCCGGTCTTCGTGGTCGGGCCGAGGAAGAGGTGGTTCTCTTTGAAGGTCACCTCTGAAGACGACCTTTCTTTCGCGGGAAGGTCGCTGAAAAGAAATCTTCATGGGACTCAACCTCAAGATATCAATAGGATTAGCCCTTATATTCAAGCTATTAAGGACTTGAAGGAAGAAGGGTGACCGGATGGCATGTGGTGAAGGATTTCATCACCGCGAATTAGTCCTCTGAAGAAACGAGCATCTCCTATGTGGAGGTACTGGGAGAGGAGACCCCACCGAGACTACGAGGAGGGTAAGCAATTGTCGACTTAGCTCTCCGTTTGGTCTTTCTCAACCTTGTCTAATATTTTTATCTGCTTACGGATCTTTCACAGTGAGGTTGACTCAGTCGACTCATCTGTGAGAAGTCCCCGCCACTCTGAGGGGCGGTTCCTCAAGTCATTGCGGCTTTGTCCGCAGATGAAAGGATAGAGCGCCTAAAGGTAATCAAAAATCTGATTCTTTCTTTAGGACTTTATAGTCGTAGAAGATACTTACGACTAATGGTGATCGTAGAATATCTTACGATCAAGAAAAAGTCGTAGAAAAACTTACGACTTGGTACTAGTCGTAGAAAAACTTACGACTAATTAGTGATTCTTCTTTTCTCGCTTTGCTTTACGTAAAGTAGGCATGGAAAATCGTCGGACGACGAAGAAGTCGCTCGATGACTATTGGCGCCGGGTTGTCGAAAGACAAAGGCTCGGCTCCTCCCTCGAAGAGACGCCGACTTGTAAAATCTGCCGATAAGGGGGGAGCAAGCTCGAGCTCTGGTCTTTCGACCAGACCCTCTACAAGGCCTGCGGCAGCTGTAGTTGTATCTGAAGCCGAGGCCGCACCGTCGGCCGAGGAGGTTGAAGCGCTTGAACCTCTTAAGCGCAAACCTCGCAAGGCTAAGGTACCCTTCTATTATGACACTAATCTTTCGCAGCTTGGTGCCACTCCTAGTTTTATTAAGCAACCGGAAAGGAGAACTGGAAAGATTTTATGTCTTTTATGAAGGACGATCTTTGCATCGGACAACTCGCAATCGAGGGCGATCTTTATACGGAATGGTCGAGACCGATCTCGTCCATCCGTAAGATCGAGAAACCGAGCTCGGTTCTGTTCAAACTCTACGACGAGGCGTGGTCGTAGCCGAGCCAATTGTTGAACCTCGACGGGCGTGGTCGTGGAGAAGAAGAGGTCCTCCGTTGGGAGGATTGCTCCAAAATTCTGGTTAAGACCGAGTGCAGAGTATGTGAAATGTACTAAAGCGTAAGAACGACATTTACCTTTTTCTTTTCACAACCCGATTTGCTTTTCTTTATTTCATCCGACTCCTTCAAATTTCCGAATGCTTCTGTGAGAAGTCCATTGCTATTCCTTCATTTCTCGGAGAGGTATCAATGGAGGTGATCAAGCATCACCCTTGGCCCAGTGGCCGATGAAGTCGAGACTCGCAGTGACTCCACATCTGCTGAAGTCGTAACTCACGACCCTTGAAGTTGCGGTCATTCTCGTTGAGGTGGTCGCCACGACCATCGAGGTCGTAGAAACAACAGAGGCAACAGGGAAGCCTCTGGTCAAGGTGGTGACCACTGCGCGACCGCCTGGGAAGGAAATCGTGGAGGCGTTCCTTCCCTACCCAAAGAGAAATCACGAACCGGAAGGAGAAAATTTCAACTTCGTGGTGACTTCTTTGGGCTGCCTCCGTTGTAGGGTCTTACATGATCTCGTGGCCGAGTCCCCATCCCAAAGATATTCCCAATACGGAGAATACTTTTGATAACGCGCGCTTTGAGAAGGTGTGGTGGGACAAGGTCGCGAGGATAGATAAGTCAGAGAACCCTGACCTTGTATATTCGATGTTTGCTAGGACGACTATGAATGTAAGTATCTTCAAAATACTTATATATGTGGCTTTCCTTCACTTCTCACTGTTCTCTTTTTGCGAAAGCTCTGGAGCAAATTGCTGTTGTCGGTGAGTATCATCGACAACTTTTAGAGCTAAGACAGGAGAAAGAACTACTCTGCACAGAGGCAGAGAGGTGGTAAGTCACTTATCATCCATAGTTGTTTTCGACTTAAATACTCGTATAATATTTTACGAGAATAGTCATGGAATAAACTCATGACAAAGTACTAGTCGTAAAAAAGCTTACGACTACTTACGACCAGGTAGTGGTCGTAGAAAGACTTATAACCATATCGTAGTCGGAAAATTGCAAGAAATGGTGACCACTCTGAAGGCTAATCAAGCTGAATCAATAAGGGAGGCAGTCGAAGCTGCTGTAAGTTACGCTTTGGCGAAACTTAAAGCTCAAGACCCCCGCCTTAATGTAAAACCAATCGAAGCCGACTTCGACTGTCCTGAATCAGAGGCAAGTCGTCTGATTGCGGAAATGCAGTCAGTTGGCAAAAAGGTGGCGGAGGAAATGCAGCTAGGCTCTCCCCCTTCAGAGTAATCTTGTAACTACCTTGTAAGGCAGATAATTTTTGTTGATGAGTAATGTATGATCCACCTCATTTCCTGAAAATCATCTTGTCGAGTAGTTAGTAACTCAAAAGATAATAAACGAATGAAATACTAAGAATTGAAGTCAAATTAATAACTTTATCCTAGCCCCCGACTATTTGCTTAGATTGTTTAGACAATCTAAATAAATAGTGTTTAAAATGGGGTTTCTGAAAACAAAGAGAGGTTTATTTAACTTATAGCTTTTGTTACGGTTGTCAAGCACTGGTCGAAAAGAGTAGAAACGACTCGACACTAGGAAGTTCCTTCTAGTGGGCAGGACCACGTGCAAGAAGGAAAGGCTTCGACTAGGTGATGTTTCCATCTCCGACTAGTTTAATCAAACCAAGAACAGCAACTTGAGTTAAACAAACGTCTTAGAGGACTTTAGTCATTCGTTCGTCCTTTTTTGGTGGACTTCGATAAGTCTTTTCCAGTAGCAAAAGTAGGAGACTGAGCGACACTAGGAAGTTTCCTTCTAGTGGGCAGGACCACATGCAGAGAGGAAAGACTTCGACTAGGTGTGTCTCTTCCTTCGACCAGTTAAAACAAATCGAGTACACCAAAGGTGGTCGAACAAATGTAAGAAAGTGCACTCTACTTAGAATATTTTTTGAATTTACTGAAAAAATAGACTAAGATTGAGAGAGTTGGCTTTGAGAACATTACGACTAGATAGAACCCGAGCTCTTTGTATTGGCAGCAAAAATGAGTAACGAGTCGATGCTAGGAAATTCCTTCTAGTGGGCAGAACCACATGCAGAGAGGAGAAGTTTCGACCAGATGACGTTTCTCGCTTTTCGGCCAGTGTAAAGAAAACTGGGTGTTTTCATATCATAGTCGAAAGATTAAGAAAGCACTACTCAAAAAATAAGGCAAAAAGAGGTAGAAAGAACCTGGACTTTTATTGCCTGAGAAACTGGTCACACATAGAATTTGCGTAACTGGTCGATGTTCCAAGAGTTTGAGAGAACTTGTCCATCTTCCATTGCTAGTCGTACTGAGCCTAGCCGAGTTACTTCGACCATCGTAAGGACCTTCCCATTTAAGGGAAAGTTTATTCGATTAGACTTGGATTGGCGAGCCTCAATACCAAGTCACCTACAAGAAGGTCGCGAGGTTGGACCTTACGATTATAGTATCTGCGCAGGCTTGTTGGTAGACCGCCGAACGGATTAAGGCTAGGTTTCTCCTCTCTTGAGTAGGTTAATGTCATCTGCCGAAGTTGTTCTGGTCCGAGTTGTTGAAGGTTTCAACTCGTGTCGACCGCAATTTTAGCTCCGAGGAAGCATGGCTTCGCCTCAAAACTAGAAAAATGGTGTTTCTCCCGTTGCTCATTGGTGGTCGCATTTAACCGCCCATAATATGGAGGGTAATTCTTGTACCCAAGCCCCGAGCGCTAACAAGTCGGGTCAAGACTCGAGTTTTAATTCCTCGCATTATTTGGCCGCTTGCACGCTCGACCGCCCCATTGCTTTGGGGATGTGCAATGAAGCATAGCATAACTTGGTACCCAACTCGCCGCAAAATTCACAAATTTTGCACTTGCGAATTGTTTACCATTGTGCGTAATTATCCGACTTAACTCCAAATCGACTAATTACGCTTCTCATCATGAACCTTTTGTCGCTTGTTGTTATCGATTCTGAGTTCACTTGATCCATTTTGTGAACGTGTCAATAGCCACAAAAGGAATTCAAACCTCCGGAGCTTTGGGAAACGGTCCTAGGATGTCAAGCCCCAGTGTCATAAAGGCCAAGAAAGAGGTATTGTTTGTAATGCTTGGGCTGGTTGGTCTATCTGTCTACCATGGAATTGGCACTGGACACACTTTTTATCCACCTCCATAGCATCGTGCAGGTCAGAGGCCAAGAAAAACCTTGTCGAAAGGCTTTACCAACCAATGTTACAGAGGAAGCATCGTCCCACAGATGCCACTGTGTATATCATGAAGGAGTGTTATTCCTTCGTTTTGCGGAATGCATCGCATGAGTATCCCTTGGGTTCCTCGTTTATAGAGGACTCCTTCAACCAAAGTATACATTTTGGCTTTTCGGGATAATCGATCTGCCTCAAGATCATCTTCGGGTACGGAACCCTTGTAAAGATACTCGTAGATGGGAGTCATCCAGGTATCCTCGTAATCTAATGAGGCCATCTCAAGAGGAGGTGTCTCTGGTTCTTCGACCAGAGACGGTTTTTGGAGTTGCTCCAAGAAAACTCCTTTTGGTGCTGTGGATCGGAAGAAGCCATCCAAGCAAGTTGGTCTCATGAGGAAATTATCCTTTCGAGGGATAAATTGTACCTCGAAACCTAAAAAATGTTTTTCTAGCTTACGTACTTCTGATAAGTACCGAGTCATTGTTGAGTTAGAGCACTGGTACTCTTTCCCGATTTGATTCACGACTAGTTGAGAGTCTCCTCTCACGAGTAGTCGATTTAATTGAGAGTGCTTTCGCGGCTCGTATGCCGCCTAGCAAACCTTCGTACTCGCCACATTGTTAGTGGCCCGAAAGTTTAATTGTATGGCATACTTTAAGGTTTCTCCGTAGGAGATACCAGACCACCCGACCCGAGCCACTTAAAGTAAGTGACCGTCAAAGTACATCATCCACCGGTCGTGGGAATCGTCTCGGGATCCCGAACGAGTTCAGATTTGTCCATTCGGCGACAAAGTCCGCCAAGATCCGGGATTTTATGGCCGTTCGGGACACGAAATGGAGGTCGAACTCCCAAGTTCGATGACCATTTTGCCATGCGTCCATTGTTTCCTTATTATGGAGGATTGCTCCCAAAGGAAACTCGGGCGACACACATACTATTTTGTGCGCTGAAAATAATGCCGCATTTCCTCGAAGACATGAGGAGGGCATATAGAAGTTTTGGACTCGAGGGTAACGCTCCTTAGGCCCGTAAAACTTCGCGACGTAGTAAACCGGTCGTTATGCGTTTTCACGCTCTACGACCAAGATCTGCGCTTGCCTTTGCTGTGGCGTGGCGGCTAGGTAAATTAAGAGCGTCTCTTCCGGCTTTGGAGAAACGAGCAGAGCACTCGAAAGATACCTCTTGACATCCTCAAAGCGCGTGTTTGCCTCGCTCGACCACTCAAAACCTTCATGTCTCCCGAGAAGTTTAAAGAAAGGTAGTCCTTTTCTCCTAGTCGTGCGATGAAACGACTTAAAGCCGCCATGCACCCAAAGAGTTTCGGACTTCCTTTTTGTGTTTGGAGGTCGATCCGGAGGATGGCCTTTATTTTTCGAGATTTGCTTGATTCCTCGTTCGGATACTAGGAATCCAAGTAATTTTCCTGAAGAAATTCCAAATACACACTTCTCTGAATTAAGTTTTAAGCGGTGCCTTCTGAGGTTGTCGAATGTTTCTTGTAGGTCAGTGATATGATTAAGTCTCTTAATGCTTTTTACGACTAGATCATCAACATAGGCTTCCAAATTCCACCTAATTGAGATGAAAAGTCGATTGCATTAAGCGTTGAAAAGAAGCACCGCATTTTTAGACCAAATGGCATTTTGATATAACAAAAGGTACCAAATGGAGTAATGAATGCGGTCTTTTCTTCATCGTTTAGAGACATATTGATCTGGTGATATCCAGAATATGCATCTAAAAAACTTAATATTTCACAACCCGCAGTAGAATCAACTAGCTGATCAATACGAGGTAAAGGGAAATCATCTTTTGGACAAGCTTTATTAAGATCAGTAAAGTCTACGCACATACGCCATTTGCCGTTTGACTTTTTGACCATTACAGGGTTAGCCAACCACTGGGTGGTTGACTTCTCTTATAAAGCCTACCTTAAGTAGCTTATCCAATTCGATTTAATAAAGATCTCGCCGATCGGGGCAAATCTCCATAATTTTTGTTTTACGGTACTTTATCGGTAGTAAAGCTAGCCTCGTGCTCGATCACCTCCACAGGGACTCGGGCATGTCGGATGCTTGCCACGCAAAGACATCTGCGTTAGCTCGGAGGAAGGTAATGAGGCGTCTTCCTATTTGGGGTCGGAAGTCTCCCAATGCGAGCAGTCTTGAGGGTTTCTCTGCGTCGGAGGAACCTCTTTGACTTGGTCGTTTGGCTTTGGTGCGACTTTAGGCTTCGACTTGCTAGTCGGTCGACTTTCATCTCGAGTTGGTATTTGACCAACCATCTCGAGGATCGACGGCCGCAGACTATACGCCATCTTTTGTCACATTGAATTGTGATCACTCCTTTGGGACTGGCATCTTAAGACATTGATACCCATAATGAGTAGCCATTAAGAATTTTGCCAAAGTTGGTCGTCCGAGTATGGCGTTATATCCGATCGAAATCGACCACATCAAAAGAGACTTTCTCGTCACGAAATTACTTGGTGAGCCAAATGTTAAAGGAAGAGAAACTTGGCCAATGGGTTTGGTCAAGACCCGTGACGATTCCATGAAAGGAATATCGTCGCCTTACCTTTGTCCCGGTACTTGCATCTCGTCCGGGGCTTTAGTAAATAATATGTTCAAAGAATCGCCACCATCAACTAACACTCGATTGACCCGACGGCTTGTTGATGGTGGGTTCGACCACAATCGAAATCGACTGATCGACTCATAGTGATCGGGCGATCGTCCTTCTCGAAAGAGATGGTAACTTCCGACCACTTCGTAATTTATTGACGAGAGGAGTATGTATGGAATTTACCTCTCGTCCGTGACTTTAAGTTGTCGTTTGGAGTCGTATGTCGATGATCCTCCGTAGATGTGCTCAACGGTATGTTGCGGATCTTGGGCAGCATCTCCTCATCATCCGACGACTTTTGGCCACTCGTATGTCCTACCCGCCGAGAGTAGGGAGTGGTGCTTTTCGTTGTAGTAGTCCTCGAGCTTTCTTTGGAAAACTTCGGCGATTCTGAGGTCATGTCCTTCCTTTTATGAAAAGGACACCACCTTGGTTTGTCGTTCCTACGATCGAGGCGCTTACATTTGCCTTGATCGAGTGCGACTTGGTGGTTTGGGGCTCTCCATCTTTCACGGCGAGAACCTCCTTGGAACCACCGGTTTGTGGTTTTGACTTTTTATTTTCTTCTTGGACTTTTTTGCTTTTTTATCCTTACCAACTTCACCTGGCTCTCGAGAAGTATATGTTTCTCGATCGATAGTGTTGTTCCACTCGACTGCCTCAGAAGCAGTTGCATATCGATCGGCCATCTCGAAGAGTTCGAAGAATGATGTTGGGAGGATTCAAAGCAATGTCCTCCGTTATCCTTCTACTACGGACTCCTTGCTTAAAAGCCACGATCACGGAGGAATCGAAATTTCCTAATTGAGTTACTGAACCCGACTAAAGCGTTTGATGAATTGACGCAAAGTCTCGTTGTTGTTCTGTTTTATCCGGTGCAAGTCGTCTTCTTTTCCAGGGCGGTTGTATGTGCCTTGGAAATTCGCCTGTAGAAGATCGCAGAGGTGTTGCCAAGAGTAGATCGACTCGAGTGGTTGGTTTAATAACCACGATCGAGCGGATCCTTCGAGCACAGTCGGAAGGTAATTCGCCATTACATGCTCTCCTCCTCCTGCTGCTCGGACGGTGTTGTATAGATCTCAAGAAATTCGATGGGATTTTGAGATCCATCAAATTTCTCCATGTTCACCGGTCGAAAATGAGGTGGCCAATGAATCGCTTTCGAGGTCGCGAAAATGCCCACATCCGGTAATCACTTCTTGGCGCCTTCTTTGTAGGAAAGAAGGGTTAATGTCACCAGGTGATCGTATACGACGATACCCGGTAACAGGCTGACCTGTTCTGTAGTAGGTTTTAGTTCTACGAGGGGAATACTCCTCGTACTCCACCGTTAGAATTTCTTTGTCGGTGGTGAATGATCACCTCTCAGGGGCTTCTTGATCTTGATGATCGAAATGTATTTCTCGAATAGGGATCGATTCGACTTATGGCCGTGTCGATTCCTACGTAGAGAAATATTCGATTGACTGGTAGCTGAGGAAGTCGTATTGCTACGACTACCTGAATGTTGTCGATGAGGTACCTCCAGTCTTGTCATCACAGTTCGAAGTCTTTGCGTAATCTCTTGACAAAAGAGATCGTACCACAGCGTTCGAGCAAGCTCTTGGTAGGATTCTCGAGCAAGTCGTTGATGTCCCGGAGTTCTTGTACCTCCTCCGATCGATGTTGAATGCGCCAGAGCGAGTTCTTACGGGTCGCAATTTTCTTTCTTCGACGACATCAAAATCCTCCTCATCGTGTCTTTGAGGCCTTCTTAGTGGAGTGCGAGAATGTCGAGGATTTCCCTCGCGTTCATCAGTGTTGGTTCTCTCTCCAAGCGGTGGTGCCTTTGCCATTACCACGAGGGGCGGTGTGTGATCTTCGGGAGTGTTCTTATCTCGGCCTCCATGAGGTCGACCACGATTTGGGGAAGGACGAAGACCTCCGTTGATGATTCTCACTTGCGCCGAGGCCTCCCGCTGAGGAGTGCTCGAGAGACACCATCTGGCGACTTGGAGTAATCCCCTCCAGGTAGGGGAACTCCGGGTTATAACTGTCTCCGTTCGCAAATGAGATCTGCGGGGAGACGGTCGAATTTGTAGGAAAAGCATGCTTGATCCCACCCTCTCTGGAGTTACCACGAGAGAGGATCACTAGATCTTTGGTGGAGTCTGGAATGGTGGCTCCCGAACTTGACTTACCAAGTCGGACCGTCTTAAGGGGACTTGAACACTTGGAGAAAAAACTCTCGTTGTGTTGTGAGTCCTCCTGGGAGCGGTCCTGGTCGGATTGACCCTTGTCCTTTGAGGGAATTGGCTCCTCTATTGGACGTATTGTTGTGGGGGATAAGGATCCTCCTCAACTCCATTAATGGGATGGTTTCTGGAGAATAATCTCCGAGGCAACATCACCATCGGCGGATGCATCACTCGGCTCGTAGTCGAAACCGCATCCATGTCGACGTCTGCGTGTCCGCCAAGTCAAACCAGTTCTCCTCGTTCCATTCTCCCGCCATGATTGCATGAGATTGGAAAAAGAGAGTATGTTGACAAGAGATTACCTAAGATCCCCACGGCGGCGCCAACCGCCGGTGTATTAGAACCGATCTTACGTAAAGATTATTTGATTCGGGGTCTCCTAGAGATGAAATCACGCAGAGTAGTTGACACGGATGTTTAGACAGTTCAGCCTTCTCCGAGAGAATAATAACCCTAATCCTGTGTGTATGGTATTCTTGATGATCAAGTAAAAGACTAAGACTATTACAGAGAATAGCACTTGTGTTTCTACTTGACTAGCTCTTGTTCGTTGTGTGTCCTCCCTTATCCCTCTGATTGATGCCCTTATATAGTCGTGAAGAAGTAGCCGTTTTGTCCTGCGGGAGATGCGCCTAATTAATCCAAAGAACGCGCATGATGGCGAGAATTACCGGCGCCTCGGCTTCTTCACGCCGTCCGCAATTATCTTCCAGAGATAATGGGGTAATTACACACCATTAATAAGCGGAATAATAGTGCGTGCAGACCGTTCGGATTCCTTAATCAATTGGACCCACTCGCCTGTAGGTTTGATTATAAGGTGGTCGTAGTTTACCTGGTCGTAGAAGGACTTACGACCAGGTAGCAGTCGTAGAAGGACTTACGACTATGTAGTGGTCGTAGAAGGACTTACGACCATGATATAGTCGTAGCAAGACTTACGACTATGGGGGTGATTGTAGAAGAACTTACAATTACTTGTTAGGCCTCTCCCTTATAGATATAAGGGGTACTTCTGGGGACTATGTGACATCATATTTACCCATAATAAGAATTATAGATAAAAGATAAAATGAGGATTATTAGATCCTCGTCAAGGCCATTGGAGCTCTTACATATGGATTTGTTCGGGCCAACAACCTATAAGAGCATTGGGGAAATAGCTATTATTTAGTCGTTGTAGATGATTACTCTAGATATACATGGGTATTCTTCTTATATGACAAAGGTGAAGCCTCCAAGATTTTTAAAAGTTTTGCAAAAAGGGGTCAAAATGAATTTGATTTCAAAGTAAAGAAAATCTGCAGTGATAATGGTTCCGAGTTCAAAAACACTAATATTGAAGATTATTGTGATGAACTTGGAATAAAGCATGAGCTTTCCACTACCTACACTCCTGAGCAAAATGGAGTTGTAGAGAGGAAAAATCGTACATTAATAGAAATGGCTAGGACAATACTTGATGAGTATAATACTTCCGATCGCTTTTGGGCGGAAGCCGTTAATACCGCTTGTCATGCCATAAACCGTCTTTATTTGCATAGGCTTTTGAAAAAGACCTCCTATGAACTCCTTATTGGAAGAAAACCGAACATCTCTTACTTTAGAGTATTTGGTTGCAAATGCTATATCTTAAGAAAGGGTGTTCGACTTTCTAAATTTGCAAGTCGTTGTGATGTTGGTTTTCTACTAGGTTATTCTTCAAATAGTAAAGCATATCGTGTCTTTAACAAAACTAGTGATATTGTTGAAGAAAGACACGATGTACAATTTGATGAGACTAACGGCTCTCAAGAAGAGCAAGAAGATTTTGATGATGTAGGTAATGGAGCTCTTATGGAAGCAATGAAGAACATGCAAATTGGAGACATTAAGCCTAAATAAGATCAAAATGAACCATCATCTTCCACGAAAGTCGAACCGTCTATCTCTTCTGTGACAAATCAAGTTAATCATATTGAAGAAGATGTCAAGGAAAATGATCAATCATTGAATCTACCTCCAAGAATCCACAACGCTATAGCTAAAGACCATCCAATAGACCAAATATTGGGTGAAGTGAGTAAATATGTCCAAACTCGCTCTCGTATTGCTTCTTTTTGTGAACATTACTCTTTTGTTTCCTCTCTTGAACCAAAACGCATAGATGAAGCACTAGAAGATCCGGATTGGGTGAATGGTATGCATGAAGAGCTAAATAACTTCACCCGGAATGATGTTTGGACAATGGTAGAAAGACCCAAGGAGCATAATGTTATTGGCACAAAATAGGTCTTTCGAAATAAACAAGATGAAAATAGAGTTGTGGTAAGAAATAAGGCAAGGTTAGTTGCTCAAGGATATACTCAAGTCGTGGGTTTAGATTATGATGAAATATTTGCACCCGTAGCAAGACTTGAGTCTATTCGTATTTTACTTGCTTTTGCATCATGCTTTGATATTAAATTATTTCAAATGGATATTAAAAGTGCTTTCTTAAATGGCAAAATATCTGAACTTGTTTTTGTTGAACAACCTCCGGGTTTTGAAGATCCCAAAAATCTCAATCATGTGTATAAACTCTCAAAGGTGCTATATGGTTTAAAGCAAGCTCCTAGAGCATGGTATGAGCGCCTTCGAGATTTTCTACTCTCTAAGGGATTCAAAATCGGAAAGGTTGATACAACTTTGTTTACTAAAATTATTGATGGTGATTTCTTTGTTTGTCAAATGTATGTTGATTATATAATTTTTGGTTCCACTAATCAAGATTTTTGCAAAGAATTTGGTGATATGATGTCTAGGGAGTTTGAGATGTCAATGATAGGAGAACTTACTTTCTTCCTTGGACTTCAAATCAAACAACTCAATCATGGGATCTTCATAAGTCAATCCAAGTATGTGAAGGATTTACTCAAAAGATTTGGCATGGATGACGCAAAGCCCATCAAGACTCCCATAGCTATAAATGGCCATCTTGATCTAAATGAAGGAGGTAAATCTATTGATTTAAAGCTTTATAGGTCTATGATTGGTAGTTTACTTTATCTTACCGCATCTAGGCCCAATATTATGTTTCCCGTTTGCATGTGTGCACGTTTTCAATCGGCACCAAAAGAATGTCATTTAATGACTGTTAAAAGAATATTAAGATATTTAAAGCATTCCTCAAGCATTGGCCTTTGGTATCCAAAAGGTGCTAAATTTGATTTGATTGGATACTCGGATTCGGATTATGCGGGTTGTAAAGTGGATAGAAAGAGCACCTCAGGGAGTTGTCAATTCTTAGGTAGATCCTTAGTGTCTTGGTCTTCTAAGAAACAAAACTCTGTTGCCCTTTCCACCGCCGAAGCCGAATATGTATCCGCGGGTAGTTGTTGTGCACAATTACTTTGGATGAGGCAAACATTAATGGACTATGGAATATTTGTTGGTAAAATGCCTCTTTTGTGTGATAATGATAGTGCAGTAAAAATAGCCAACAACCCTGACCAACATTCAAGAACCAAGCATATAGATATCCGCCATCATTTCCTTAGAGATCATGTATGCAAGGGAGATATTGAAATTAGCCACATTTGCACTGAAAATCAATTAACAGATATTTTTACCAAACCTTTAGATGAAGGTCGTTTTTGCCTATTGAGGAATGAGTTAAATGTCATTGACTATTCAAATGTTGCTTGAACTCTTGTCACATGCACCTTGGGTCTTAGTTGCATTTTTGTCATTTTTAAGATGTCTTTTCTCAAATTTTTGCTCCAAATATGATATATTCGTAAAAATTACTTTCTTAAATAGACATTAGTCTTTTCATTGCATAATAATCCTGAATGATACTTGGTTGAGTGCAAAACTAAGGATTATTTGTAAAATCTTCAAATTCAGCTCTCTCTTCCTGAAGTGTCAGGATAATCGGAACTACCGGCCTTCCAGGCGCGGAACTTCCGATTTTCGGAACTTCCGCTGTTGAATTGCGGAACTTCCGTTTTTCGGCAGTTGAGAGGCTTTAACTTCCCTGCGGTTCCTTCGTTTCTCAGTCTCTCTCCAGCCGCCGCAACCTCTCTCCCGTGCGCTCCTCTTCTCTCCCAAAGTTCCACCGAAAAAATTGATCTTTATTCGGCTTTTCCTCAATCCCGTCCGATCATTTGCATCTCCAGGGTTCATTCACTTCTTTCCTCAAGGTATAATCAATCCCCTTCGGATTTCTTCCTCTCATGAACCCTAGTTTTGAATATTTGGGGAAATGCAAATGTAGATGAAATCTGTGGAAACTTCTTGGGCAAATAGGTTTATTCAGTATTGTATGATGTATATGCATCGATTTCATGGACTCAATCCATCAAAGATACTGAAAATCCAAAAATCTTGTTGCTCTAGAATCGGCCCAGGATAATCGGAACTTCCGCCGTTGAAAAACGCGGAACTTCCGCCAGCGGTAGTTCCGGCGTTCAAAATTGCAGAACTTCTGATTGTCCTGACAGAAACAGAATCTTCATCTCTTTCTTTTGAATCTATCTTTGACACTTCATTCATTCTTGCTTTTGAAGATGCCTAAGACAAAAGATACTATCAAGAAGGTCTATACAGATGCCGGCCAATCATCTTCGAAAACTCCTCCCTTAGGGCAAGAAGAAGAAATGAAAGCTATTGAGGACCAAAGGGAATCCTCTGAGAATTCAGATATTGAGGCAAGTGCATCGGCTGAGGGCTCTCAGTCAGAATCTGATGATGAATTGGGAGCCTGAAGAACTTCAGATTGATCTTAAGTCACTGACAGCTGATGATTATACTCTTCTTCGGCTTAAGAATCAGTATTCACTTCCTCGCAACTGTGACAATCCTCGCTTTCATACCAACTTTCAGAGGCAAGTGTATGAACTCTTCTATGGACCCAACAAGCCCTTTGCCGACCATAAGTGCATAAATTGGTCATATCTTAACGGGATGGACAAGTATGAGGGCACATATAGACTCTTTCAGCGAGCGGGGATCCATAATTTTGTAGCACTCAAATGCAATTATAGTGACGAACTCATTCGTCAATTTTATGCCACAGTGCACATTTCCTCAAATTTCTCTGAGCTTACCTGGATGACTGGGACAGTCAAATACTCCTGCTCAAAACATGCTTTTGAGAATGCATTGGATATCGAGTCAAGCAGATTTGAGCAGATTTATGATAGACCGGTTCTTCCTCTTTCATCTTGGACTGAATTTTATGACACTACTTAAAGGTTTATCCCTGGTAAGATAACCGGTCTTCTCTCTATTCGCAGCTTGGTAAATCGGATAATTAATCATACTATATTACCAAAAAGCGGGAATTATGATGCAATAAGGGGCCATGTATGGAACATTTTGGACTGCATCATGCATGGGAGAAAATTTGATGTAGTTGATGTCATTATAAGGGAGATAGCAGCCACCAAGAATGATCGGGTCAAGAGGATAAATTTTACTCCATATATTATGGCCCTGATTATTCGTCAAACTGATTATAATGGAGCTACACCTTCACACCACAAGTTCTATATTATCTCCCTTCTCGCCCTCACAGGCATCCGCAAGACCCAGATTTCCGCTCAGGGTACCATCAGGTCTGGATGCACCCTGAGGACATCGAGAAGACTGCGTTCAGGACGCATGAGGGCCTTTTCGAGTTCTTGGTCATGATGTTTGGCCTGACAAACGCACCGGCCACCTTCCAATCTCTTATGAATGAAGTTCTTCGGCCCTACCTACGTCGCTTTGTCCTTGTATTTTTCGATGATATCTTGATATACAGCTCCTCCTAGGCGGATCACCTGCGACATGTGAGAGCCATTTTTTAGCTTCTACATCGACATCAGCTCTTCCTGAAGAGATCCAAGTGTCTATTTGGGAGAATCATCGGTGACATACCTTGGACGGATCATTTGGGCCGAAGGCGTCGCCATGGACCCGTCCAAGGTGGAGGGTGTACTGGACTGGCCGTAGCCCCAGTCGGTGTGCGCCCTCCGCAGCTTCCTCGGCTTGGCGGGCTACTACCGCCGCTTCATCAAGAACTATGGCGCCATGGCTGCCCCTTTGACTCGACTCCTCCGTAAAGAGGGACTCACTTAGACGGAGGAAGCCGCACAGGAATTTGCGGTAGTCAAGAAGACACTCACTTCGGTGTCGGTCCTACAGTTGCCAGATTTTTCATCTCCATTTATTATGGAGTGCGATGTGTCATGCACGATATTTGGCGTCGTTCTTCATCAAGGCGTTGGGGCCATCGCATTCTTTAGTCGTCCCATTGCGGCACACCACACCAAGCTGACGGCTTATGAACGCGAGCTCATTGGTCTAGTACAGACTGTGTGGCACTGGAGGCTGTACTTGTTGGGGTGTCCTTTCACCATTTGGACATATCATTATGCCCTCAAGTTTCTTTTGGATCAGCGTCTCTCCACGATTCCTCAACATCAATGGGCGAGCAAATTATTTGGCTTTGATTTTGCAGTAGAATTCAAGCACGACCGCTTGAATGTGGTCGTCGGCGCCCTGTCTCGCCGAAATGCTAAACTGGGGATTGCCTTCGCCATCACTGCTCCTTAGTTCTCTCTGTTTGATGACCTGCGCCAAACCACCGGCATGGAGCCGACCTTGTCCAGCCTCCGTGATCGCATTTCCTCCGTTGAGCTGGGTTCTCCATGGTCCTTGGTGGAGGGCATGGTGTGCTATGAGCAGCGCGCACACGTGCTAACCGACTCCATGTTCCTGTCAATTGTCCTAGGAGCGTACATGATGGGCCTCATGAAGGGATCCAGAAGACACTCCATCGATTGCAGGAAAATTTCCATGTCCCACAGGACCGGGCGGTGGTTTAGGAGTACATTCGAGCCTGTGGGATCTGCCAACGCAACAAGACAAAGCAACTCCATACGGCGGGCTTGCTACTACCCCTAGCAGTCCCTTCCTCGGTGTAGTCCGATATCTCCATGGACTTTGTGGAAGGATTGTCGAAAGTGGGCGGCAAATCTATCATTCTCACAGTGGTCGACAGGTTCTCCAAATACACCCATTTCATCCCTTTGGCCCATCCATATTCAGCTTCTTCAGTTGCACATGCCTTCTTTTCCGAGATCGTCCGGCTTCATGGCATTCCTACCTCCATTGTATCGGACAGGGACCCAGTATTCACCTTGAATTTCTGGAAGGACTTATATGCTCAGTGTGATACCAACCTTAATAAGAGTACGACATATCACCCGCGGTCTGATGGTCAATCTGAAGTGGTGAACAAGATCATTGCTATGAACCTCAGTTTCATGACTGGAGACCGGCCACGACAGTGGGTTCGATGGCTGCCTTGGGCGGAATTTATTTATAACACTTCATATCATTCCGCACTTAAGACGATGCCATTCCGAGTGGTGTATGGGCGCGACCCCCCCCCTCTTTTTGCGACTATAAGCCAGGAGCAGCGCATACCACAGCGGTTGATCAGGCACTCCAGGACCGCGATTTGTTCTTGGCAGATGTTCGGAGTCGCCTACTACATGCCCAAGAATTTTACAAGAAGTTCTACAATCAGAAGCATCGCCCAGTACAAATTCGACGTTGGTGATTTGGTTTGGTTGCGCCTTCATCATCGGGGCCGCATCTCTGCCGGGGGCTGGCCGTGGGAAGCTTGGGCCTCGTTATTTCGGGCCCTACCGCATCATCTCCAAGATTAATGACATGGCCTATCAGCTGGACCTTCCCAAGACTGCCCACATACATAATGTCTTCCATATGGGTTTTCTCAAGAAGTTTGACGGGGTGTCTCCAGCGTTACCAACACCAGTGCCGCCACTCCTCCATGGGCGGGTGATTCCAACAACTATGAAGGCGCTGCGTGCCAGGCTTTATCGAGACAAGTGGCAAGTGTTGATTCAGTGGCAGGATTCATCGACCTCAGATGCTTCCTGGGAAGATGTCCAGGAGTTCAAGAAGACTTATCCCTCCTTTCAGCTCGAGGACGAGCTATTCGTCGAGGGAGGGAGAGATGTCATGTGGGGCCAGGTCTATGGCCGGCGTCGTAAGGCTGGGGGGGGGGGCTCTACAGGAATAAGATGGCAAGTCTCCAATTAGGAAGGTTTATTTTGGCAAGAGTATATTAGGAAAGTTTATTTTGGCAAGAGTCTATTAGGAAGGTTTATTTTGTCAAGTCTATTGTAATCCTTTATAAGGAGTCACGTGACATAAATGAAAAGTAAGTAAGGATCGGACCATATTCTGACCCCTTGCCTTTTACCCAATCTCTCTCCCTCTCCGTGCGCCTGGGCCTCTGCCCTAGACGCACCTCGTTCTCATGGCCGGTCGGGAGAATCCTCACCCGCCGGAGCTAGTCTTGCCCTACAGCTTACGCTCTCAAAAACCATCACCTGACAGACATCAATATACCTGAAAGCTCATGATTTGAAAGTCCTACCGCTATGCTCAGCTCAGCTATGGATACCAGAGTAGATGTCAAAATCAGAGCTAACATGTCTACTAGTAGAATGGAAAAAGTTGTCGGAATTAAGATAGTTGACCTTCAGAATTAGGTACGGCTGGAGCATACAGAAATGATAATAAGCCCCCCCCCCCGGGAGAGTCTGCGTACAAGAGGGGGGGGGGGGGTAAAATACAGAAAATTGAGATGCAAAACATTGTCTAAAGACAGTCTATTTTGTTCCTTGTAAACATTGCTTGTGAGCAATCAAAATGATTTAAATGAAATCCAGTGCTCTGAATGCAAAACATTTTCTAAAGACAGTCTATTTTGTTCCCTGTAAACACTGCTTGTGAGCAATCAAAATGATTTAAATGAAATCCAGTGTTCTGAATGATAGGAGAACCGAGAACCTTTTAAAGCAAATTGGTGAATGCATAATGTACACACTACTAAAGCAAAAATAAGTCCAAGAAGCAGGTCACTCAATGCAGATCATATAGTAGTAAGAAAGCCATGTAAGCAAACACGGAAGAAAAATATAGATACGTGGTCCTTTTTTGGGGAGCGAAATATGTGATCAATGTTTTCAAAATCGAGAGCCTTTCACGAAGAATCAAGTTACTGAGTGCATAATGTTGCAGTCTATTTTGCAAGGCAACAAAAACAACTTTTAGCTTAGAATGCTTAGGAGCTGTATCGTTCTGAACAAAAGCAAGTGCTGGGCAAAATTCAGGTGGACATGTTGCATAATGTTAACATGTAAGCACAAATCAGACCGTACATTCATGCACTTCATTGGATGAGATTCTGGTAGTAAGACTCCATCCACTGAAGGACATTGAACCCAATGATGATTGTTCAGAATTAATCTCGAAATGCAGAGGTGCAAGCAAAGGAGCATCTATCAGCGTGAAGCGCTACCCTGTGAGAATATTATGGTTGCACCCACCAAGCACAAGCAGACACAAATTTAACCATGAAAAGCAAGCACGCACAAGTCAACCAATGAGCACGAAGAAGAATAAACCACAAGCAAGCAAGAGACGTAATTCTGTACTGTTATATTAAGGGTGCGAGTCTGCAGTACAGCTCATACCTCCAGGCTGCACACCAAGCGGAACAAGTGACCTCACGGGAGAATTCCCTCGAGCACCTGTGCTGCATCGTAAAGCAAAAACCCGATTAGCCATATACGCATGCTAACTTGCTTCTCTTCAGGGCCAGATCCCAAATTGTTGAAGAAGCGTGGCGTAGCGCCAGCTATGCCAGCAGCACCGAGCAACAGATCAAACCCCGGAAGAGATTTTGCACGAGAATTCGAGAGCAGCGGAGCCCGAGGGCAGAGGGTGTGTGACGCGGGGCGGCGCTCGGGCTTGGCGTCCGACAAGAATTACGTTTAGCGCTTGGACACCGCACCAGCTTGGGTTTGGGCTTCGTTTTTCCTTTCTTTCATTTTCGGGACGACGAGGCGCTGAGTGATGGGTCGGGCCGCAGCGTGGGAGCGGAGGCGCGGACGGAAACTGCTCACCACGACGCGCTCTTTGTCAAGTACCCGGCCGGGAATTTTGGCGTTCCACGGTCAAGTGCCGTGCCAGGTGTGTGCGACACCCCCTGGCCGTTCGGCCGGGATGGCCGCGGCGCGGCGCCCGCGGGGTTATAGGCCGGGCAGGAGTGTTTTTTTTTCCCTTCTATTTTGGTACTGTTTCATGTTGAAACTGCAAATCTAACTTCTTCCACAGCTGCCTACCACGCCGCCAGCGCCCTGCAGGCGCCCTGCAGCGTGAGAGCCGTGCTGAAACAACGCGCACACATATGAACATGGAATGCAAGGCATTCAATATCATATGAATAGTGTATGAATAATCATGTATTAGTGAACAGTGCATATACCGTGCATGAATAGTGCCACTGCACTGTTTCGCACAGCGCTGTCGCGTGGTAGATGCACGTGTCACCTGCCAGGCTTACTTGTGAAAAACGTTTTTTTTTCTATTTTGTCTCGCTCGATGGTCACTCGCAGTGTTAAAAAAACCGGTACCGGCGCAATTACCGACCGGTTATCGGGTTTTCCCAGTTGAATTTCGTTAAATTTTGTTTAAAAATCAATCGAAATTTAAATTTTGAATTTGCAAACTCCGGAAAGTGGACCTCGGCTGCGGCTAGGGTGTGAAGTGTGATGTACGATCCCAAGGCTCTGGTATTTCCTAGCGCGAACAAACCGTTGTATATGCAGTTGCTGTTTTTGTATTGGCAATCCGGATTCCAACACAGAACAGCGTTGATGTCCACCTCTGTTGATTCCCTTTTATAGCTGGGCACCTCTGTTGATTCCCTTTTATAGCTGGGCAACAGAACGGGATGATGCCCAAATTGTTTAGGAGTGCTATCATATGACTATGATCTACTTGCAGCCTAACAAAACGACAGTAGTGGCTTCTTTTTTTTTCTTTTTTTTTTGAATACGGCTACACCATGCTATATTGTTCACGCTTCAAACGGTATAGCATCCAGCCATCGGATCCTCACATCCTAATCGGACACGTCTAGTTTCTTTCATTCGTAAAAACGCAGTCATCACCAACTTCTGAAATCAGTCGCCTTCCTTTCAAGCCCAGGGAGCTCGCCGCTGTTGTTCTCCTTGGTTTTGCGTGAAACCTCGTCGTGCGGCCACATCAAGTTGTCGCCAAACCGCGCCGTCCTTCGTCGCGCACGCGGAGTGCGAGTGACGTCGTCCTCCTTGGACCTCGCCGTCTGGCTGCATCCTCTCATCGGCAAACATGCGTGAAACCTCATCGGCCGCATCCTCTCATCGACAAACCACGTCGCCGCCCTCCGTCACGCGCACGGAGTGGGAGCGACGTTGTCTTCCTTGGAGCGAAACCTCATCGTCCAACTGCCTTGTCTCGTCACTTCTAGTCTACAACCTGAAACATTATCACCTGTCTCTAGCATCATGGTATAAGAAACATCTATGTTTTCTCCCCTCCGTGTGTATTAGAACACCGGTGTCTCTGGCAAGTTTCTTATTTTGGTCCCTATGTGCTACCTGGTTGTTGCGTGCAACCCGTTCGACAAAATGGCTGGATGTTGTTTTTTGAAATTCTTTCACTTAGATGTTTTGTTGGATTTTTTTGAGTTAGAAGCTGGTGCATACAACATGTTGGACGACATGCTTGCAAAAATGTTAATGCTTTCCCTTGTTGGATTTTTTTAAGTTAGAAACTAGTGCTTTTTTTTTTGTCCAGATGTGTGCAGCCAGTTTTGTCAATGGACGAGGACGATGACAAGCCTTCATGCGGGTTGACTCCTGCACAAAAGATTAATCTAAAGGCGGCCAAAAAACTCTAAGGCAAAGAAAACAACAAAGCTGCCCAGTCAAGTCTCACAAAAGGAAGCTGCCACATTGTGACTGCTTATGCACCCAAGCTTGGTGCTTAAGAATTTTATGATTGATATTTCTTTCAAATTTGCAAAGCTTGTTTGTTTGTAATGCTCTGTTCATAGATGGTGTTACTACGTTGGAATTCTGTGTTAAAACCTATAAAAATTGTGTACTATCACTAAAACATATATGAAGCTTCTGAAAAAATGTGTGTGAGTTAATGAATCCTCGATGAAACTTGTATGGAACTCTTTGAAACTTTGTTGAAGAGTGTGAGACTTAGTTAATCTTCTTGAATCCGTTTGAAGCTTCATTGAACTTGGGGATAACTAGCGAATCTGTTATGAAGCTTAATGAAACTTGAATATCACTAATGATACTTGTCGTGGCAAAAAGAAGGCTAGACAGTAAGAGGAGGGGGACCCCCGGTACACTCGGAGGGACCAAAGAGTACTCGGAAGAAGGGACCAGTTATCATAAAAATGTATGTATTGATTGCTCCAAAAAGAACTGGATTTGCCCTTTACATTGGGGGGCAGATGGCTATTTATAGCCTCCTAAGATAGTGTACTTACATTACTATCTTAACCCTAAAAAAGTATTGTACATGTAGGGGCTGCAGAGACTTTCCCCCCTCTACGTGTAGGTTTTGGCTTACGGTCGGTCTTCCTAATCTTGGTTTGTCTGGCTAGTGCACCTGGTCCACCAGCACCTAAAGTAGCCCACCCTCGGGCTTCTCCCGGAGCGCACCGAAGGGGTGCATGAGTCTTCCGAAGCGGAACGGCCACGGGCCCTCCCTGGCTCCCTCGAGGACCCTTCGGGGGGGGGGGGCTTCGGTTCTTCCCCAAGGTGGCCCAGAGGACCTACTGCTTCGGTCTCCGCGGGACTCCGAGGACCCTTCGGAGGGGCTCTGGGTCTTCTCTGATGTGGCCCAGAGGACCCACTATTTTGGACCTCGCGGGACTCCGAAGACCCTTCGGGGAGGCTTCGGATCATCCCAGAGCGTCCCTGAAGGGAGACCTGGTGCCCCCCGGGGAGGGGGGGGCCTTTGTGCTCTGGGTTGCGGGGTCTGTTCTGCGGGTTTCGCTGGGTTGTTGGGGGCAAGTGGGGCCGCCCCTACGACAATACTTATTGAAATTTGATGGTACTTAATGAAACTTAGTGAAACTTGTATCAAACTTGAAGCCCACTGTTGATACCTAATGAAAACTTATTTGAAACTTGATGATACTTAGTGAACCTTAAGGAAACTTGTCTAAAACTTGGAGGCCACCGTTGATACTTAATTAAACTTGTCTTAAACTTGATGATACTTGTTTGAAACTTGATCATACTTAATAAAACTTGTCTGAAACTTGATGGTACTTAATAAAACTTGATGAAACTTGAAGGTCACTATTGATACTTAATAAAACTTGTCTGAAACTTGAAGGATACTATTGATACTTGTTTGAAACTTAGTCAATCTAGGATTGAAACTCCTAAAACGGGACTGTCTAAAACTTGTAATTGGAACTTGATGAATTTTCTTTAAAGCGTGTAGAAAATATATTCAAAACTTATATGGGATTTTTTTTTTTAAACTTGAAAGGAATTGTCCAGATTAACAAAACTTCTTGAAACATATATAACACTTGTCAAAATAATTGAGCGAATACTTTGGTTGACTCATCTTGTGTAACCAGTCTGGTGTCAATCTTGGGAGCCACAAGGATTACCTAGAAACAGCAGTGGTACAATACATAAGAGCAATAGTACAATACAGAAGGATTACCTATAAACAACAGTTGTATGGGAGCTCCTGTGTTGGAGCAATGGGAGAGAGGACAACATGGATGGGGATCGTCGGGGAGTATGAGCTCGCTCGCGTTGTTTCTCGCGACAAAAACCTAGTCGAAGATGGCGAGTGAGTGAGAGAGAGTGGAGTCCAATTGGGATCGAGAAATTCCGGTGGTTAGAGAGCTTTAGGATACGTGCGATAGGGGTGCGATCGAATGGGTGTTTGTTGTCCCGTCCATTTTGTGCAAAACGATATACCGTTTCGTAGTAATTCTGTTTTTTCTTGGAGCATCAAAGGGGGCTTAACAACTAACTAAAAGCTACTGCCATCTACCATTTTAAAATCTCTATAGCTATGACCGGGAGAACAAGCAATCGTGCTCCAACGGTTCGGTGAAGCTTATTAATAATATATCCCTTGATGACTGGCTGGCTCAATTCTTCTCTCTTATTCAACTCCCGAGTAAAACAAAGTTGTATAGGTAATGCATGTAAGTGATGACGTAGTTCCCATCCCATGTGTCAAACAAACCGCAGATACATACATGTAACGCAATTAGGTCATACAAATACACACGTACGTAGGTAATGACGAAGAAGTTCCCATGTCAAACATGCATGCAAAGTTGTGCCTCACAAGTTTTTCATGGGCATCCTTACGTGTTAGAGATAGTATGTGGCGCTTATATCTGTAACTTTAATGCAGGTCCATTTTGTCCGTGGTTACAATTTGAACAAATTATAGACAAAAAAAATATTACAAATTTTGTTCATACGTGTAGCACCGTCTTGTGTGGAACAGAAGCGCATTCCAAAAACCACTCGCGGAAGACATCTCGGTCCAATGTTCGAGTAAAAGCTAACCGGGCAGTGAATCGGATGCAGCCGTTGACTGACGACATTGGGGACGCCAGTCGCCGCCGTGCGGCTTTGACCGCAAGAGATGCGACGCAAGCCACCGGGGCAGTGATCATCCAACGGCACTAGACGACCCACGAAGGATCCGACGGGCCAGGCGTGCCCGCCGCGTGGCCTCCGCCGCACCCGAGGAGCCGTTAGGGGTTCAAAACCTCGTGCCGGCAACGGTAACTACAGGGCGTCGTTAGCGTCGCCTTCACCAACCAAACCCGCGGGCGGGTTTGGGACCCGACGGCGCCGTCGTTGCGTCGTGAAATTCCGCGTTGCTTTCCTTGTTTGTTCTGTTCCTCCCGTTTGCGGATCACGTTTGTTCTTCCTTGTCTTTTGTTCCGCCCCCTTGCAGTTCGGTTAATTGCGAAATGATCCTTCCAACGCCGTCTTTTCAAGAACCACTAAACAAAGATGGCAGTTTGTTCGTTTTTTTTTTGTTCTCTGCCACTTAGTTGGTGATCAGAATGGACTGTTGATTTTGGTTAGACTAACTATTTTGTCATTTAGAAAGACCATTAACATTATACGAAATGAAAAGTAGTGTGTATTTTAGGGTCTTAAGGAAAAAAAACATATATTTAAACATATTCGTCTCGAATAGTTTCTTTTGGAAACACACAAAAGTTTTGTGCATCTTTGTATTAAGCAAACGAGAAAGAAACAACTGAGATGCTGAGTTGATTTCTTACAAATGGAGGAAAACAAGGAAAAACAAAATAGGAGTTGAACTAAAGGGAACTCCCACAAACTACGTAGCTAAACGTTGCAACAGAGGCCTAAGGGACCACTCTTGATAGTAATTGCAACCCCAACGGGAGAGTCTTCTTCCAGCTGTTCAACTCGTCCAAGATCTTTTGGACTACACCATGGATATCCGACTGGTCTTCTTGGGAAACCCCATCATTCCTTTCCTTCCACATCGTTCAGAGAGTAAGGATGATTAGCATGTCCAAACCATTGCACCTTAGAGATTTTATGCCTCGCATTGCACCACCGTTCAAGCAAGGAATCGTTGGCCAATGGCGTAAGCCTTGACAGTCCAACCGATATGAGGACGATTACCTAAAGGGTGCGTGTGCAACTGCACTCAATGGACAAATGATCCACTGACACCATTGCTTGAGAACAAAGCTGTTGGACCGAAAAGGCGACTAGAGGGGGGGGTGAATAGGAGCACGCTCACTTTTTCAACCAAGATCAGATCCAATACAAATTTCACTCCAATAGCTATGGAAGCTATGAAGATCAATATACCAGTACAGCAGAAGACTAGTATTGAATACAATTTAAACCCCAAAGCAAAACAACCGAAATCAACACGGGCTAAAATTCTAAGTGTTGGGCGGTCTGACCTCTGTGTTAATGGCGGTCTAACCGGTCCATGGGTGGTCTGACCTCTATGTTAATGGCGGTCTGACCTCCAGCCTGATGAACAGTGAAATCAGCTCGAAAAACGAAGTTGTAAATAGGTCTAACTTTTGATCTACAACTCCAAACTTGATGAAACTTGGAACACACCTTCTCTAGGATGTCAGGAATCTATTCCAATCGAAGATCGTGAAGATCCTTGGAAAAGTTATGACATTTCTCCGTTTGAGAGGAGGATGGTTCAAAACCGAGTCAAAACGAAAACTAGATCCAAAAACTTGCTCGTGGGTGATTGATGATCAAGATGATCCTAGATGTGTTCCCACATGTCACAGCAAGCTAGATCACGTGAAGAAATTAATCAAAAATATACGAATCAAAGAAAGACTCAAAATCACTAAATAGAGAGAAGAAAGGCAAAGAGACACATCTTTGAGCAAACTTTCCTTGGATTGATTTGATAGGGTTTGGGTTTACAGCCACTCCATCAATGGAGGACAAAGCTCAATCCAAGAGCACGAAATCAAATCAAAACTCTCTAGAACCCTAACCTCCACTAATCCTCTCCCTAAGCCAAACTAGGGTTTCAACAATAATGAAAGGGTTGGAGGGGGTGCAGCCACCTCCCTCCTCTATTTATAGTGGAGACTTAGACCTTCAAGAAGTTTAACTTAAATGGGCTCCCGTTAAGGCTCAACACAAACGGGTCACACACGCACGTATTTTAAAGCGCCGTCTTCAACACCTCTTGACCTAAACCGCTTCTCTTTGCGTCGTCTTGCGCCGCGGGTTGGCAAAAGGTCACCAAGGTGGTATTTAGTAAGATTACCAAAATACCTCTTCTCGGTCCTTCTCCGAAGACCGAGTCCATCTGCGCGAAGCACTTCGCCTACTCCGCCACGTGTAGGTTGATCAACGGCTCTCTCCATGTCGGCAAGTCTCTCCCATCCAGCTCCCACCGAAACCACCATGACACTTGCACCGACTCCCGCGCCGCTTGATCAAACCAATCGCCGCCCGAATCGTCTGTTTCTGTCATCCTTGTCTATTCTGCACCACACTTGAGTTCATTGACCTCACCCGGCATCGTCGATCGTTCTGGACCTCAGCTCTCCAAACCTAGTCCCGATCATCCTCGCCGTTGACCACCAAGCAACCTGCACAACAATAGACAAGTAAATCGAATCCGGGAACAAGTTCTTCACAACTTGACCCACGTTAGTCAAAATATGCATCATGCAACACATATGCACTGAAACTCATGACTTTGACCTAACCAACGAACAACGCCGCCACAAAGGCCGACGTTCAAGTGACAATCGGTCCGACCGTCAGGGTCGGACGAACCGCCGGCCTTGCCGGTCGGACCGCCAGCCATAGGCCGGTTCGACCGCCCGAAAGGACTTAGTCGATTTTCAACCCCTGAAAATCCGAAACCTACTGGAAACTTTAAACCAATAGAACTTTTGACTGGAGACTCCAAAAATTATGGGACCAAGAGCAATAGAATCCCCTCTCTTGCCTACACTCTCTATTTTTGGCCCAACTCATTTTGACACATATGGTCACAGTCGGTCCGACCGCCGCTCATGGCCGGTCCGACCGATTTGGGACCGGTCGGACCGCCATGCTATGGTTTGGTCGGATCGCTTTACCGACAGATTCGAAACTTTGTCGAAAACACGTGAAACGACAAACCGTTAACGTCATTACCAATTGTCACATCATCCTAAGATCTGGAGAATATCCCCATGATATCCACAAAAGCAAACAAACAGCATGTAAGGCGACCCTCTTTGGTGTAAACAATTAGCGGTCCAACAATGATTTTGAACTGCAAGCCACACGAAGAACTTACACTTGAGGGGTGCCCATGCCTTCCAAATTTGCTTGTGGCCTACAAAACTTGATCAAGCTTACTAAGAAGACATTATAAGCCAATTTCACAGTATATGTGAGGGATGAGGTCCATTTCCACTGAACCCTGTCTTCTTGTCCTTGGCGCAGACGGACCACGACAAGGGCATTCCATACATGGAGGTAATCAATTATGCCTTGCACGGATAGGCAATCGATAATATATCGAATCCAAGTTTGAAACATCCAGGCTTGAGCCATTGTCCTCGACTTTATCACAGAGGGTTTGACTCAGGTTACCAGGGAGAGTGCCATGCTCTTGATGGAAGTGCCTTCAATCAATTATCTAATTAGAACAAGGCAAGCTTCCCATCCCCAGGCATAATTGAGGTTGAAGCATTGACCTTGAATCATTGGGTCATGAACAGAGGAGAAACTGGGCCAAGACTTGGAACTGTCTATTCGCTACAACCATAACCATCCGATTCTAAGAGCGTAGCCAGTGTATCTCAGGTTTGGAATACCGAGACCACCCAAACACCAATGCCCGATATACTTTAGCCCATGCCACTAAACAACATCCACCATGTCTGGCTTCCAACCCTATCCACAAGAACGCTCTTCAACGCTTGTTGATCACTTTTATGATCCAAGAAGGGAGATCAAGTGCTATCAAGTGATACACCGGCAAGGTGGAGAGCACTGATTTCAGCACGATTAGTTCCCAACCCGAGGAGCGGATGTTGCCTTTCCACCATAGAACAATTCTTTTCTTTTGAAAATGACAAGAACAATGGTCATTTTGAGAAGCAATTCCATAGTCATGAATTATAAAAAAACACACCATCATTACATACAAAATTACATAAATTTAACTCAACTATAAGTTCCATTGTAAAAAAGCACGCCAGTTGTGCCCTAGTTTCATCACCTTCCAAACAAATTGGAAAAATTGGAAATTGCTAACTAATCACAAATCTCTAGAAAATCACGAAAAGTCGAGGTACATAACTGAAAAGATCCAAAACCAGGAGTAAATTATTCCCGTGTCGTTCTCCTCCTCCTCGGCCCCTTTTCCTTCAACGGGCGAGGTTTTTTGAAAGCCTCTTTCCTATCTTCCCCTTCGTCACCCCCAGCACACAACCGAAGCCGCGACGCGATATCCCACAAGCAAGAGCGCAGAAAAAGCTCTCTCTTTTACCCCGCCTAGGGTTTCGGGCCGCCCCCTCTTCGCCTCGCTTCGCGCCATCTACCCTGCGCTCCCGGTTCGATCACCCAATTCACCCCCGATCTGGGAGTTATCCGGTCCGTGAGCGGCGGCGCCCCTTCTGATTCTGTTTTTGGAGGCGTTTCTGTGGGGGGTTTTCGATGTGAAGCTTTTTTTTTTAATGATTTCCTGTGGTGGTTTTAGGAGGCAGCGGTGTTGATTGAGGTGGTTGCGGTGGTACATGGGCGCGATGGCGGCGGTGAAGGTGGAGGAGCAGGACGGGTGCGCGGAGAACCGGAAGCGTGTGGCGGCGTCGAGCCCGTCGGTGTCGGAGGGAGGAAGCTACGGCGGGCACGCGGGGGTGTCGCCGGTGGTGTCTAGCCCTGCGGATGCCATCTCCGGTCGTAGGTAATGCTCCTCACCGCTGTTTTACTGTCTGTGGGTGTTGTTGGGTGCTAGTGGTTGCTTGCCTGGTTCGGATGCTCGCTTGCTTGGGTTGTGGTTCGGATGGGACGGTTGTTTGCCTGGGAAAGGTGATTTTTAATGGGTTGTTTAGCTAGCAGATTCGGTTGGGTTGAATTGTGAATTGGTGCGGCAATTCGTTGCGTTCTCAAGAAATTTTCCATCTTTGGATTCCTTTATGATAGGAACATGGTTCGAGAGCAGTGTTGATTGCTGTCTGGGCAGCAAAAGTGGACTTTAGCATGTATCTTGGTGCTGCAGGGGTTAACAGCTGTAGTTTGCATTGAGTTGTGACATGGTGTTTCAGTTTTTTGTTTTTGTTTTTGATAAACTCATGGTGTTGAGATCATCTTAATTGAAACATGCTGTGGGCCTGGCATAGTGATTGATTTGGTAAGAAAAAGTGCAGTTTTATTTAGTGCCATCACATTTCTTGAGGTTGTAGTGGCTGTCATTTGCTTGGTTTGGGATGTTATGAGGCATTACATTTATGATTCTGATTTATATGATATATTTGTTCTCTCGTGATGCTTAGTTGATTCATTTGATTAGAATATTATGCATTCTAGGTGTTGGGTGGTCATTGTTTGGAAAGGGGGCTTTTTTTTGGTTCCGTTGGTGGAAGTGTGCTGCTTGGCTTGCACTATTGGTATGCTGGTTCATTGAATAAATTTGTTTAGTTCTGTTGCCTTGGAAATTGGACTACTTTCTTGGTTGAGATATGTTTTTCGAGTGAAAATGGTGATTTCTATTAGTTTTAAAGGTCCGTGTTTTGGTCTTTAAGTTGCAACTCACCATTTTCTTTGGCTTCCTGTTTTTAGCTTGCTCTCCAGTGAGCTAATGCATCATAGTCTCAAGCCCCCGGCTGCTTTGTTTATCTAAAATGTTTTTTAATTGAGATATGCTTTTAATATTCAGTATGTAGATAAATTGTTCCTTTTCTTTTAGAAGCTGTTGGTTTTGGATACAGAAAACAGTTCTTTTATTGGTTGTCGTGTTGTTGATGATGTTTTAGTAGTTCTACTTTGCAAACATGTATGGATTGGTTTGATTGCACTTAACATGCTAACTGTTCTGCCAGTTGATGGTAATCTCCACAAATTTGATGTCACAGAATTATGCATCTTTAGATAAATGGTTGTCGAGCAATTTTATTAGTGCATGGCGCTGGAAGTTTTTCTATAGCTGAAATTTAGTGTCGTAATCGTGCAAGCAATGCTATATTTTTTTGGGTTTCTCGTGCACTGGAATTTGTAAGTTTTGGCCTACCAAGATGGCTATTTAGGAAACAAAGGTTCATCCAAGAGAAACTCCTTTTGAGTTAATTTATGAGTATTTAAATATGTGCTAATTTATGAAGGTAGAATAGGGGCTTTACAGGAAGATTTACCGGCTGAAGTTTGTAACATAGTTAAGTTCTATCCATTTCGACAGCCATGCTAAGTTCACCCTTTACATCCCTAATTCTGGAAAACATATATTTTCTTTTCAAAGTTATCATGTTCATTATACTAATTCCGTAAAAAGAATGTTCACCATACTAATAAGTATTAAGTAGTTATTAAGTTTTCTCATGGCTCAGATCACTGACGAGAGAAAAGAAACAGACGATGTTGAGCAATGTTTTAATTAGCATGTAGCGCGAGTGTAGTGGCTAAGCATTTTTATAGTGGGTAGCAGATAGTGGCGATACAGCGGGCGCAACATGCTCATATTTATAGAAATACAAAGTAAAATAAAATAGTTTTCAAGTAAAATGACTTATCTTGTATTATGATTATTTGTTTCTGTGCATATCTCAAATTTTGGAATAATGATTTAAAATGGCAGATGGCAAGTGTATGCAATAAATGAATCATATGAAATCCTGAAATGTATTTGTACTAAATCGCTGCTACACACCATACACTATAGTGGCCATAGCGGGCCGTTGCAGCGCCGCAACTGTACAAAGTGCTACAGACAGCTGTTGCGTAGCGGCCACTACCCCTGATCGCTATATCAGGGCTACAGTGGGGCTATACCGGGCTATTTAAAACAATGATGTTGAGACTTGAGAGCATGAGGGAGAAAACCGGGTCATGAGAGAACTTGGTGATTTCTTACCTTTGCTATCTTGACATTGTTTCTTTCAATCAGATAATCTGTACATTGTACAAAGTTGTCCTTTAATGTATTGTACTGGATCCTAGTTAGTTTCTCATTACATGAACCTGTTAATCTCTTATTATAATGTCGCTGATCAAGTTTTACATATATCAGGCGAACAAGTGGCCCTGTAAGGAGAGCTAAGGGTGGCTGGACATCAGAGGAGGTCAGTATTTAACTCTTTTTTCTTAATAACTCGCTTCTACTTCATTTCCAACATGTTCAGTGTATCTGTAATATAACCTTCTAATGTTAACTCTTTGGTATATGGCATCTACCCATTACCTTGCTCTGCTGTTGCGTATGGGCCTGTTTTTTCCTATTTTTATCTAGCTCTTCTCATTTGGCCACAGGATGAAACATTGCGCAAGGCAGTTGATGCTTTCAAGGGTAAAAGTTGGAAGAAGATAGGTTTGCTTCTCCTTTGTGCTCTGCATCCAGTACTCAATATTCAACTAGCAATTTCAAAAAACTAGTAGTCAATAATCATGCATATTTCTCTTCATTGCATGGTTTTATTTGTATCGTTCTCATGTTACAAAATTTGTCTATTTAAGTATTTATCAGGCAAATAAATATCTTTAATATTGCATACTTGTGATTGGTAGAAGAGAGTCCTCTTGGTTTTGAATCCATATCTAACCTAGTTGCCTATTCGCTGTTATGTGTTAGATAAATAGATTATGAGTTGAAACTGCTGTCTATGTTGCCATACCTTCCTAATAATCAAGGTGACATCAGATTTTATATGTAAAAGAAAAGGGAAGAAGATAAGTAGGAATCCATAAATAAACATGAATCAGGAAATGCTGCCATTAAGTTCCATCTTGGAAGTTAGATGAGGAATAGGGTCAGTGACATTGAGTCCACTGAAGCCTTAACAGACATTGAGAATGTGTTACATCACACTTCCTATATAACACCTCAAAAGTGCTTCATAGCCTTGCTCTCTACGTGGAAGCAAAACAGACAGTGGGTTAAACTGACAAAGCAACCGGTTTTCAAAAGCCATTAACATTAGTAATTGAGAGCACCACAATCGAGAAAAAAGGAAGAGGAATTTTGATGTTGCACAAGAATCTTGGGTAAAACTGAATTCTTGCTTCATATAATGTTGAGTATAGCAGCATGACACTTATTTTGTTTTGTTGTTTCATCAAAGGGGAGAACATGATGAGGATTGTTTTTACTTTTTAGATAGGTAGGCTCCACATTTCTACTGTATTTTATTTGAGCAGGTTTTACGAGGCATGTTGGAGTCATTTTCCATTTTTTTTCTATTCCTCCCTATATCCTCTTTGAATATTGCATGAGGCATGCTTGAGTAGAATTCATGTTCCTATAGGATTAGAATTTAGAAGAGCATTTTGAGAACGATATTCATGACAGTGAAGGTTTTCTAGTTAGGGTTAATTTCATGCTTATTTTTGGAAACTGTACAATATTTGTTTACAAGTATCATAATCTCATATTAGAATTTGTGTCTATGTATGCAGCCGAATTTTTCCCCGATAGGACAGAAGTACAATGTCTGCATAGATGGCAAAAAGTTCTTAACCCTGAACTTGTAAAAGGTCCTTGGACCCAAGAGGTTCGTCAAATATTTCTGATTTTGCTTCCATCAAATCAAAGTCTCGTGTTCTGCATTGTAATTTGTTTGTTCATTGAGTTCTTTTACAGGAAGATGATATCATTATCAATATGGTGAAGAAGTATGGGCCCAAAAAATGGTCCTTTATAGCAAAGGAACTAGATGGTCGCATTGGTAAACAATGCCGGGAGAGGTATTCTTTTAATGATGTACAACGGGTGTTGCAATCAACAAACTATCCGTGAAATGAACATTCATATTCGTAGACCTCCTAGTTAGTCATTCCTGTTTTCCTTTGTTTGAGATAAATTGTGGAAATTATTCCAAGAATGTTTCAGCGTACTTCTGGGTGATTGAAAGTTTGAAACTGGATGTCACTTATTGAGGCTACCAGCTAATTTGAGCTGCATTTAAAATTATTATAGATGAGACCTACATTTTTTATTTAGTCACGAAAATAATGGAAACTCTAGTTCTCAGCAACAAGGGCTGGGGTTTTGATTATAAGCAAGACTACATAACTACAGAGTTTTCAAGTCATTTAGCAGTTCATGAGATCTTGACATCGTTCCGACACAAAATATTCAGTGTCCTCCGCAATGTCTACAGGTGCCCCGCAGAGACATACAGGCCAGCTCCCATTCACAATACAAGTGCTAACCCAAAAACTTCCTGTCTTCTGATCCCCAAAATCCACTGGCGCAGCACTCCTTGTGCAATTGCATCCCTGGAGCACAGTGAATCTCTTGGCTAGCATGCTCCTTTCTGCTCGTTTTTAAGTTTACATAATTACCTTAACCTTTAGTGGTTATGTTTTCGCAAGGAGTAGTATATGTTTAATTCACCATGTGGGGTGGAGTCTTTGATAAGTGAAGGGATCTGTGGACTGTGACATAGCCATTATTTTCTGTTGTTGCATAGAGCCTAAAAAGGATGCTAGGATTTGCTGATGGCCTCAAAATTGGATGCTGTCAACTTGTGGCATCCTTGAAATGTGAATGGCGTGTGTCTTAGATCCGAATTTCTATATTTTCTGGGCTTAAATAAAAAGTCAGAAATAACAGTGCTTTCTAAATGAATAATTTTAATTAGAATATTGTTGCTTACCAAAAATAGGATAGATAAAATGGCCGCTTGTCTTTATTTTTTTGTGGTAATAAAATAATTATTCTTCAATCACGGGGCTAAATTTCAGCTGTTAGTTCAATATTTAATTACATATCCAATGTCAATAATTGTAGTGAGGTTTCTTGCATATTTTTTATTTGTTTTATTTATAAGATTGCCAGAACAAAATACTTAACATACAACTCACTGCACTTTTGATGCTACCTATATAATCTAGATGGCATAATCATTTGGATCCACAAATAAGGAAAGAAGCCTGGACTGTTGAGGAGGAGCATGTGCTTGCTAATGCTCATCGTTTGTATGGTAATAAATGGGCAGAAATCTCAAAACTTCTTCCTGGAAGGTACTAATTCACAGCATCCTTCCTCTTGGAAAATTTGTATTTGTTCACTCATGTAGTTTATACTGAATCCCTTGCTTCCTTAAAAGGTGCTTTGGACAAAATGATGTTTTTGCTTTTGTTTTAAAGATTCACACCTTATCGTGCCTAGTATATGTGCAAGTCATTTATAAGAGAAATGCAGGAATGGTACTAGTCATGACAATTTTGTGTATTAGTTCTATACTCTATATAACTAAGGATCAACTTGCTGGAGCAATAAACATGTCTATTCACCTGCTGCTGAGCTGCAGTTTGTTCCCTAGTGGGCCTATTGTTAGGATGTCTCTTATCTCACGAACCTGAGTCTTAGTCAAAGTTTAGTTTGGAGTTGAACAGTTGAGTACTTTTGAAGTTTAGTGTGTATCCTTTTAGGATTAGGAGTTGTTTGCGTCAAGTCCTCTCTATAAACCTTTTGTATTCTTTGTTATTTGATGTGTGCATTCATCTTATGGTTATTCTTGTCATAACAATTTTAGTAGATGCAAGGTCTCAACATGTGTTAAATAAGTTGAAGTGTGAACAATTTTTTTTTGGGAAAATTGCAAACTCCCCCCTAGAAGTCACTCGAAGTTTGATTTCCCCACCTACATCTCTGTTTTGAGCAGTTTGAATGCATTACGACACTTCACTTTCTTGTCATTTTTTAAAGTTCTGTGTCTGATGGTTCTATATATAAAGTTCTACCATTTTTTAATCATTACAAATTACCCCACTGAATCGAATAACTATTACTGCACAACTGCTTATATTTTCACCTTGAGCTGATGTAATTTTGTTCATGTCCCCAGGACAGATAACTCGATAAAGAACCATTGGAACAGTTCATTGAGAAAAAGGGTAGATGGCTACAACACCAGGCGTGTTCTGCCAATTCCGGTACATGCCATTCATAATGATTTGAAGCATGTAGCAAAGATGCCCCTTGCTGAGAACAATATTGTCTTGAATGAAGAGCCCAATACCAGTTTGAAAGACTGCTCAGGAATAGTTGAGAACAGTTCTGATACTACCCCTTGTCCACGGGTATGCAGTTTGAAAGTTATTAAGGGCGGTTCAGATTTCCTCTCTCTTTCCATGCGAACTGCTCAGCCAGTAACTTCATGTGAGGCATCGGTAGCTGATGATTCTGCTGTTGCTTTAGCAATACAGGGGCTGAAAATGGATTCTGTTCATGAGAAGGGTATGGAACTAAACTTTGTTTGTGAGAAGGGTCTGGAAAACTTTGTTTGTGAGAAGGGTCTGGAAATCAATTCACTCAATGATGAGAGCCTGGAAATTGACGACACTGATAAAATGGGGCGTTCAGGACCAACTAAGCCAGAAGGTGAAACAACCAATAATGGATGTGAATCACCTTTACAGAATGAGGCTCACTCCTTTGGTTCTCTTTGTTATCAGATACCTAAGCTAGAAGATATTGTCCCTGCTCATTCCCCAGTTTTTTCAACACATAATGTACCAGAAAACTGTGGGGATGGATTTCACTCACCCATTGGCTATACTATTACCTCGCCCAAGGATCGAGAAAAATCAAATCAGCCAAGTGTTGAATCAATATTGAAGAGTGCAGCTGAAAACTTCCCAGGTACTCCTTCAATACTGAGAAGAAGAAAAAGGGAGAAATCAACGCCTGCTCAAGATAGTGATTTGAAGATTGATAGTTTAAACAGTGATAGTTTTCACACTCCCATAGTAAAGTGTATTACAGATAGCCCACATTCATTCAAAACTGCAACATTTTTGTCCTTGGGTCCTCTGGATGACCAAGGGTTGCCAGCTGCTCTTGGGAGTTTTGATGTTTCCCCTCCATATCGGCTAAGGTCGAAAAGAATGGCTGTCTTGAAATCCGTTGAGAAGCATCTAGACTTTTCGTCGTCTGATGGAATGGATATTTGTGATACTGCCGGGATTGTGAAATCTGCTTGCCAGAATTCTGAAAGCTCCAATTCCTGCACAGGTGTTTCAAGCATGCAAGAGAAGAAAATGGATGGGCATATGACTGGATTGGAAATTTTAACCAAGGACTTTGCACGCACAACAAAGTTAGATGCAATCTAATTCTGCAGTATTCAGGTATGATAACATGCTTTTTATTTGGGTACTTCTGCATTTGCGACATATACGTTGAGAAAGATGTATTGTCCAAGCTTAGCTAGCAAGTATACCTCCCACATTTTGTATGAATGGAGGTCCTTGAAATGGTATTTTTTAGATTCCTTGATATGATTTTATCGTGGATTAGTATGTGATTTATTTTCCCTACCTTGCAGAAACAACAGACAATCCGCTGAAGTGGGCAAGAGGACCTGACGCGTCTAAACTGACTGTTGTTCCTAAACGCAAATAGAAAGCATTGACCGGAGAAGCAGGATCTTTTTCAGTTTGATTGAACTACCGGGTACAGAAGTCATTTACCCTTCCATCTCTCCTTGGTGGGGTGTACAAAGTCATCTCTATATTCTAGTGATACCTTTTCCGACAGGAAATATATTGCTACTTACATTCTGTGAGCTAGCAGTTAGTAATTCAATTTTACAGGGCGCACAACTGTGTACAAAGAAAAAACATAGTTTGATAAAGTTATAGTTGAACAAGATTCCAGATAGTTTTTTTTATCAACATTTGGACTCTATTAGCTATGAATTGAGACAACAGTACATCAGCGGGGTCTACAACGTCTCATACTCATTGTACCGTGTCTGCCGGCTTATGGCTGGTTCCAATATGGCAAATCCGTTTACCTTCAATAGACGGGAATCAGAACAGAGCTGCCAATGACAAGGAGTCCTGTCATGTACCGGATTTACTGGATTTTATAAGCTCTATATACACTGGGCAAGGCATTTATTAAAGACTTGTACGACGGTTGATTGAATTATCATAGAAGAAATGGCATGTGCTTTTTTTACACACGCTAATGAAAAATGAAATGCTACAGGTACAGACCGGTAGCAGTACGGTTGACAAATTTGTTCTCGCAGATTGAAGTACAGGGTCCAATAACGCTAAGCAACATTTTATTCACCAACAATTTGTCACCAAAACATTCCTTCTGCCGATTACAAGGTAAAAAAGGTACTAAACGAAGGCATACAAAGACAGCTAGGAAGAAGCTAGCTGCTGATACAACACACTGATGTCTTCAGTTAGCGATTGAAAAGTGACAAACACACCAATACGATCGAATTAAACCACAACAAAAGCACACATCATGAATCAATGAACTGCACGCAGAAGGATACACTAGCTCGATCGATCGGCCGGTGCTGTCTAGCACTTGGGCAGGTCGGCCGGCGGCGGCGGCAGCTTCTGGTTCGGCAGGCTCCCGTCAAGCACCAGCCACGCCATTTTCAGGCCCCAGCTCAGGTGCACCTCCAAGTGACAATGCATGAACCACACACCTACACAAGCCATATATGTTTCACACATATAGCAACACCAAACACAGCCGCAGCCGGCGTATATATATGTAGATCTTACCTGGATTGTCGGCAAGGAAGCGAATGGCGACCCAGCCGCCGGCTGGTACGCCGACGGTGTTGCGCTCGACGGGGTCGACGAGATTGAACTTGGCCGGGTCGTTCATGGGGTCGAAGTTGCCGAACCCTTGGCCGACGACGTAGAAGTTGAAGCCGTGCAGGTGCAGCGGGTGGCTCTCGGCGCCAAGGATGCTCGTGTCCTGCAGCACCAGCTCCACGCTGGCGCCATACGGCAGCACCAGCACCTTAGTCCCGTTCATGACGTTCCTGTTGTTCGGCGGCGTGCCGGTGTAGTTGAACGGCATCAGCGGCACGACCGGGAAGTTGGGCGAGTAGACACCCCTCGACACGCCGGAGTAGTGCGACTGCAGCAGCGCCGTCGTGGGGAGCACGAAGGAGACGTTGTTGACAGACGCCGCGAACCGGGAGCCGTTCGGGCCCTGGCACGTCCCGTTGACGGCGCACGGGTGCGTGCCGAGCCCCACCGTGAAGAAGAATCTCCGGTCCACCTCCTGCGGCACGGCCGCCGGGTACTCGGCGCTCGCGAGGCTGCGAAGCCTGCTCGAGAAGTTGGCCACGAAGCTCGTGTCATTGATCTGCGGCAGCGTTGGTGCCAGGACCGGGAGGTTCTGGTTGAAGCCCGACGAGGTGGGCTCCTCGTACTCGAGGACGCCGGCGACGGTGGTGTTGTCGAAGGTCCCCTGCGTCGTCGTGTACGGCCGCGCCAGCATGTAGAAGTTGGCCCTGGGGTAGGTCGGCAGCGTGGTGAGCAGGACGTTGGAGGTCTGACCCGGGGTGATGATGAGGGTGTCGACGGTGAGAGGCTTGATGTAGCTGGCGTCGACGTCGACGATGGTGAGCGTGTGGTTGGCGACGGAGAAGAAGAGCTCGTCATTGAGTGCAGCGTTGATGAGGCGCAGCATGTACGTCTTGCCGGGCTTCACCTTCAGCCTGAACGTGTCTGCGCGCGACGCGACGCGAACCGGCAGCGTATTAGGACTTGGACAGTACTTGGTGTTGGTGTATGGTGTAGCAACGCAAATACGCAACCAAGTAGAGTAGCAAATTAATTTACCTTGGGCCGAGCAGTTGTAGAGCGGCCCAGGGAGGCCGTTAATGGTGTAGGCGTCGGAGATGTTTGGGCCTCCGCCGGTCTGGAGCGCCTGGCTGATCACCGCCTCCGTGTCGTTCTTCCACCACTCGCCGAAGACGACGGGCACCTCGTCGTAGGGGGCTGGGAACGGGTACGGCACGCCGAGCGGCGGGAGGATGACCATGGGCCCGTACAAGGTGGCGCGGAGCCAGGAGATGTGCGCGTGCCACCACAGCGTGCCGCGCTGCCCGACGATCTGGAACCGGTAGACGTAGCTCTGCCCCGGCTGGATCGGGCACTGCGTGATGTACGCCGGCCCGTCCGCCCACCCGCTCCGCAGCTGCCGAATCCCGTGCCTGCTCCACCTCTCACGTCGTCAAGGTGTGTACCGTGTACGTACGTGATATATATGATCACGCACACACACACGTACGAGACATGCATATGGTACGTACGTACGTACCAGTGGATGGTGACGTTGTATGGGACGTGGTTGACCACCTTGACGACGACGCGGTCGCCCTCCCTCGCGAAGACCTTGGGGCCGGGGTACTGCCCGTTTACCGTCACGACGCTCTTGGTGCTGCAAAGCCGCGTCACGCTCGCCATTTGCACCTGGTAAAATATATGTATGTGTTTTGTTTTGCATGCATGCGTTGCTTAATCATAGTAAGTTACAGGGAAAAACAGACTGCAAGTCAAGTATCAGTAACACTAGCTATATGCTTGCTACTCACGTCGAAGGTGTAGCTCCTAGTGGCGCCGTGGACCTGCATGACGGAGAAGAGGACCGTGGCCGCGGCGAGGAGAGCAGAGGAGGCACCCATCTTGGCCGCGCGCCGAGCTAGCTAGCTCTACGCTCCTTGAGCTCTCTTGATGAGTGACGTCACGTGTAGGGTAGGTAGTAGACAGCTAAATAAGATGATCTTGGAATGGTGAGGATATGGCCACCAGGAGGTGCCATATATGTATATATATAGTGCAGCCTAGCCTTGATTAACTAAACTAATTAATAATGAAGTATATGGGACGCGTTTGATTAGGTGCATGCATGCAGTTCACTGGACACTGTTTTTTGTTTGGAGATTGGAATGCTCGAGAGTCGATCACCGCAAGTGGCCAGTGTTCTTCGCGGCTTCGAGTATCTCACCTCACCTGTTCTATCTTTGGAGTGTCGCAACAGTCAGCTCGTCATTACAGTACTGTTTGCTTTGCTAGCTTGCTTGGAGAATTAGATTAGCTCGACCGGCGTTGCATGCATGCCTTAACTAACAAGTCAACGTCGTCCCGTCTGGTATTCTGATCCGTCTTGCATGCAGCAAGATAGTAAGCATCAAAGCGTTTCAGAAAAAAAAGCCATTTATCATTACTTTTCCTATGACCATCTCTGTATTGTGCTCCTTTTGTCCGTTTTGTTCGGTTCATGCATCTGGCTGATTTAACATGACATCCTGTTTTCGGATGGTAAATAGTGCCTCTATTTAATTTTTAATTTTTATTCAAATTTAGATTTGTCGCATGAATTCCAAGAACTCCAAATTTCCCTTACGCTCGGGTTTGTGTTTCAAACCTACTTTCAAATCCCAAATTCAAAATTCAATCCTAATTTGAGCTTTTCAGATTTTGGACTACTTCTAAAATCTTGCCGGCCCTAATCTTTTGGGCTAACCCAAATTCTCCCGGCCCACTTAAGTTTTCTCTCATTTTTATTCTTTCCCCCTTCTTCCTGGGCCAAATTCCCCGGCCGGCCCACTTCTTCCCCGGCCCGCCCATTTTCCCGGCCCAGCCCGCCTTTCCTTCTCTCCCCAGCTTGGCCCGCGCCTGCCTTCTTTTCTCCTTCCGCACGGCCGGCCCGACTCGCTCACCCTCTCTCCCTTATCTCTTCTTCACCCAGCCGCATCGACCGCACCGCCTTCTCCCCCCCTTCTTCTTCTCCCGTGTGCGCTGTCGATCTCTCCTCCCCCACTCCGCCTGCCTCCCCTTCTTCTCCCTATCTCTCTCCGTCGCCCGGCCTGGCTTCGGCTCTCCCCTTCCCCTCGGCCTTTCCCCGCTCGTCCTAGCTCTCCCGGCCCGGCTCCATCTCCCCCACCTGCTCCACTGCGCCCACCCCCACCGACGTCATCTCCCCCACCAGCGCCAGAGCCGCCCCCACACCGAGTCACCTCCACCGCCTGCCCCGTCACCGCCCACACCCATGACGTCGGCACCGTCCTCTCTGTCCTCTCCACACGACTCTGCCCAGTCCAAGCCGCGCGTCGCCCCGGTCAGCACCTCCACCTGGTCCGTCGCCAGCTCCACCTGCCCCGCCGGCTCCACCAACGTCATCCGGTCCCATCGGCGCCATGGCCGTCCACTCCTTCGCCCATGCCGCCGTCCCCTCCATCGCCATCGCTGCCCCCACCTCCCCCGGCTCCTCCCCTCCTTCCCAGGCTATAAGAGGCCTGACGCCCCCTCCCCTCTCCTAGGTAAGTGCTCCCAAGAGCCCCCCATCCATCCTTCTCACCTCTGGTCGAAGGCCCCCCTTCTACCGCCGGTCGCCCCGTCTCCGCCTCGGCCCAGCCGCCGGCTCCTGGAGCGCCTCCTTGGCGTCCCCGTGCTACCCCAGCAGCCGGCCGCGGCTCGGCCGCCGTGGATCGCCACCACCAAGCTCTCCTCCCCGCGCCGCCGCCCTCAGCTTCGTCGCCGGCCGTCTCCAGATCCCCACCGCCTCCACAGACCCCATGGTGAGCCTCCCCTCCTCCCCTAGTACTCATGCGTGCCCTATTTTCTCCTCCCCTCCTTCCAGTCGTCGCCGCCACTGTGGCTTTCCCACCCGACCATCCCCGGCCGCCGCCAGCTCCTCCTCGCCGCCGCTCCGGCTGTACCACCACCTCCCTTAGCTTCCTCTCCTACCCAACGACCCATTTTGAGTGCCTTCACCCTCTCCCCGGTCGCCGCTCGCCGTCGACAGCCGCCGCCTGAGCCCCTGCTCCTTCCCCCTTCTCCCTCAGCTCTCTGTGCTCCCTCTCCCTCTCAGTGCATCCCTCTGCCCTGGCCGAGCCCCCCTCTCGACCGAGAAATCTGGACAACAGCAGTGATGATTGAGTGTTGGCTGCCAACTACCAAATCTTGATCCTCCATATATTGAGTTAACTGGATTGTTAATTATTGGTTGTGGCTTCCCCAGATCAGTAGCAGTAGCTGGTGCAAACCTTAATCCTTTAGGCTGTTAATGGTTGAACTTGGAATTATGATTTTTGATTAGTACCTCCCCAGTTCAGTAGTTGATTGGCAGTAAATTGAGGTTTCAATTGAGCTGGCATTTGGTGAAGTCTTTGTGTATAATCTATCTTTTGTAAATCTCTATTTAATGCATGTATTGCTTCTCCAGTTAATGATTGTTGTCAATGCTTCTTGTTCATCAGTATCTGTGAATTGAATTGTTGATTGTTGTGATTATTGATTCTTTAGGATAATAGTTTGTTTAGTATGGCAGTTGAGTTTTGTGCGGCAGTGTTAGTACGAGTGGTCTTCGGCAGTAGAGCTAGCAATTGATGAAAATCCGAGTTTTAACGGCAATAGAAACCTCTGTGTATAATCTGGTAATTGAGTTTTTGTGTTGTAAAGCTTGTAATCAATTGTTATTCATCTATCAATGTTTGTTCGTAGTTGCTTCCTCAGATCAGTAGTTTGCTGGCAGTAAGTTGAATTATTGAGTGTGATCCTAATTACTAGGGATAGCTTTGATCTTCAGTAGCCATAATATCTAATTATTTTCCAAATGATAGCTGTTGGTTAGTGCTTCGTCAGTAGGTCAATGATTGTTGGAAGTAAATGTATTTTGTGTAGGCTGGAAGTATTGATTTGTTTATATTGATTTCTTTATCAATCCGTATTGTTTGGCAAGGATTGATGTTCTGGCATCGATTAGTTGGCGATAGAATATGTGTCTTGATATGGCAGTAGGTCGTAGTAGTAGATTGAGTAGCTAGCAATTGGATCGTTTAGTATTATCTGGCAGCTGAGATTGGTATTGAATTTTCATTGGATTGTGTGTTGATCTGGTATCTATAATTGATGTAGAGCCTGTAGTTAAGTTGCTTTGTCGCCTGTAGTAGTATAGTCTTGCTATTCTCCAAATCCGCAGTAGAGCATTCTGGCAAAAACTCCTTCAACCTTACCCTCCTTTGTATCGTCCCTCCCGGCAGAATTCCTCTGCCATTCCTCCTTTCGCCCAACTGGTCGTTTGACTCTGTCAAACATTCCAGTGTCGCCCAAACCCTTCTCTCAAGCTCGATCTCCGCGGCCCTATTTTGTGTTTCATTTGGTCTTTTGAGTTCTTTGAATTTATTTGGTTTTTCGATCGTTATTGCGTAATTAGAAATCGAAGTCCGAAAGAATCAACGACTCGAGTAGGATCAAGATCCAAGCAAAGACGTCAATCAAGAAGTCCAACCTCTGTCTAATCAGGCTTTGAGTAAGATCAAGGCCACGGTAAAATAGCCCAGGAAAATCAACACTTTGATCATGTGATCCTACATTTTATGCAAATTATATTCTTTTAAAGTATCAAATTGCATGCTTTAATTTCTATGCAAATGTATGTAAAACACCATAAGGTAGTTAAATGCCTACTTGATGATTAAATAATTATTACACCATGTCCTTGATAATTGAACTCCCAAAATCTTTGTCACCCTAGTAAATATCTGGTAACCTACTAGTTATAGGTCGTACTTAAACGCCATGCTAGACTTGTTTAAGTACCAGGGTATTACTACCCCAAATCATCATTCTTTAATCATAACAATTATTTTGCGCAGTCATCGGGGAGAATGACTGGACTAGTTGGATAATTTGTTTTATACTTCTCTAAAACCCTAAAAACTTGATAATACCCCATCTGGGCGGATGGAAGGGTGGTGGGTGCCGTTGAGCACGAGAATGGTTGGTATATGGTAAGAACCGCCCAGATGATCTCAAGGACTTAATCCTGTGACGACCTCCTATTGCAAAACAGTACAGCCAGAAGTCTATAATGGTGTCGACCTGGCTAACTAATTGGTGTCCACAGGTACGCGCTGCACCATTGGGGGACTCCCCTTCACCGTGAGCCCATGAGGCTACGGGTTGGGGTATGTGACTTGCGGGACCCTAGGCGTAAGTTGCATATGGCGCAAGAGGGGGTTTGGGTAAGTGGTTGTCGGGTCCCACGGGAACGAAATCCTACTCAGGTGAAACCTTAGCGGGTATGGCAAATATCGAGGGATGCTTTGTAAAGGCCTTGTGATAATCTCCCCTTGATTCACTTGTCTACGGAAACGTGTGTACATATCAAGCTGATTATCTCTTGTGGGTAAAGATGTACAATCTCTGCAGAGAATAAAAACTGTTCGAACAGCCGTGCCCACGGTCACGGGCGGGCATAGGAACTTACAAGATATAGTTCTATTTCAAAAACTTTTGTGGATGGGTTGGAAAATGTGCGGGGCTCACCTAGCCCTTGATTTGGATTTTTCCTGGGTATCCTTACCCAACGTTGGTAATAGGTGGGTATGACCACCATCAAATATAAGCATGAAGGTGGAGGTAGCCTCTGCTTTTATTATTTATTGCACAATTAATCTCTTTAAAAATGCAATTTGGTTAAAATGCTAAGTGATATGACTTTCTAATATCTGTATTTATAAATGCTACTTTACGCAAATAAAAGAACCCAAGCCATCATTGTTAAACCTTGCATATATATTATTGCATCTGTTGTGTTGTCTCGCGAGCACGGTAGTTGTGCTCATCCTCGCTCTTTCCCCAAACCCTCAGAAACAGGAACCCTGGAGCTTTCGACTGCAACAAGGATTCAGAAGTCTGAAGACCCAGAAAGTCGCTGAAGCGTAAATTAGTCTTTAGCTGTTCTAGTCTCACTCTAGTCTAGCTGACACTCCGTCGGTTCTTGTGTACCTCCTATATTGTCTGAAGTTTTCGGATAATATCGGGCGTACACGGGTTCCCCAGTCACTTGCCTGCGGTAAGATGTGCCCTCACCCCCTTTGCTTCAGTTGTTGCTTTCGCTATCTTTTGTAATGTATTCATTTGGCATGTTCGGCCCTTATTGTAAAAATTGACCCAAAGTGGTCTATGTAAACTCTGATGTGTAAATTAATGAATGAAATGATTTTGCGCCATGTATGGTTTGATTCAGCTATGTGCCTGTGAAGTGCTATATACTGATCCAGTGAATAACATAGTGGTTTCACAGAGGAATCCGGATGGAGAAATCTAGGATCCAATATTTAATTATCCTTTCTTGCTGTAGACAGCTTATTATACATAGGATAGCTGTTGGAAAGTTAAATTCATAAAAGATAAGGGAATGATTGAAGAAATAATGAAGGCGAAATGGGAGTGTTGCAAAGTAGCAAAGTCCAATGGTTCCTTTTGGCCTTTCGGTTAAGCCATCAAAGTTCTCAGAAGTCGCAACCAGGCATCATGACAAACGGAGGTGAAAGATCAATGAGGGAAATCGAAATTGATGCAGATGATAGAAGAAGTCGCCCATGTAAATCAATATAATAAATATAAAAAACGGGTGGGATTTAAGGCACCCTTTTAAGGGTTATAAATTCCCATATTTCTCTGTAAATAAAAAGATATCCTACAAATTCTATCATTAATTAGTCAAGAGAAAAGGAGAGATCTACATCTCTTATTTTGGTGAGGCTAAATTATAACTGCGAAGATTTATAGAATATTTAAAGTATTACATATATTATACTCCTTTTGTTCAAAAATGTACGACGTTTTGAACATCAGTACGGTCTCCAATATCCAACTTTGACCATTGGTTTTCATATGATCATGTTGGTAAAAAATCAAAAAAATATCATATTATGAAAATATTTATCATGACAAATCTAATGATACTATTCTCTCATGAACAATGTAAATATTTTTTTTTCATATATTATTATTCAAAGTTAAAGAATTTTGACTGCACGTTTTCTAAAACGTCATACATGTCTGAACGGAGGGAGTAGTTGTTTTAGTAGTATAATAAATACAACTAAATTTTCAATCATAGATATTAGAGTTGTGTAACAAATATAACTATAGTTTTTTTTTCAAATATAAACACATGTATAATAGCATCTAAACAACACAATTGCGGGGTAATTTGGCTAGTTATTTAGAATGCTAAAAAGATCCCATAAATCAGTATAGCCTATCAAGTGATCTGGTCACTTTTTCTAGAGCTTGGCTCCTAACATAATACCCCATTCATTTAAGAATATTTGGTATTTTTGACTTTGACTAGTCAAACCTCGTAATCTTTGACCAATAATATTTTTAAAATAGTTAGTTTAGTTGTATTAAAATGATATTGTTAGTTTTGTCATAACAAATAATTTTATTAGATTATAGTTTCATAACATTTTGTAAATGTGTTAGTATGAAACTAACAGTGAAAGTTTAACTTTGGAGGCCGTAAAAGTCAAGAGTGCCAAGTTTTCTGTAACGGATGGAGTAAGAAACTTATTCTGGTAACATTAATTGATTTTGCTATTTATAACTTGTCTTATTTTTTTTTTGTTGATTTTCCTGGTCTTTGCATTGACTTTGAGACGTGTATGTGTATGATCCTAATGTTAATTCAATCGCTTTATACTCCATCCAATCATAAAAGAAACCGTTTTGGATATCGACATAATCTCTAAAATATAACTTTGATGCAAAATTGGTAGGTTAACTCCACCGGTTCTCGCATGCATGGACCAAAGAGAACATATTGGCACATCGTCACAGGCATTCCAATCCACGCAAAGTCTCCTGAGCGGTCAATTTGACCCAACCATCATCGATCCTTGGACAGCAAGCGTAATCTGAGGGGAAAACAGGCCATAAATTGACTTAAACTGGCGAGTAAAGTGTCCATGTCGACCACATAAAGCCGGCCTTTTCTTACGTGGCAACGCATGCTTGGACTGGCTGGCTTCTCATGGATGCATGGGAGTAAGTAAAAAGGATCGCGCTAGGTAGCTGCTACCTATAGTAGTTTGGTTACCTGTGTGCCAAGTCGCTGTGCTCACCCTTTTCCTACTCCCAAAGCATGATCCAACGTTGACAAAGATGCTCGAACCAATCCGACATTTGATTTTGCCAAGTAGTATATCGTTTTGTCTGACAGATCGAACAGTTTCTAACATACAGGTACTAGCGGGGGATGGTGGCTGTATATTTTAACATCAAATATTGTAACAGCCTAAAATTTTGAACTATTTAAAATTTTGCATGAATTTTTTGAATTTCAAAAACTTTTGTTGCATTTTTAGAAGTTTCAAAAGTTGTCTTGCAATTCAAAAAGGTAAATCAATTTCCTTGCTCCAAATCGAAATGATAAAAATATACAAGTTAAATGGTGTGCTAAATCTCCTTAGGATTTGAAATTGAAATTGAAATTCAACACTGAAAATCCAAACCAAAATTTTCAAATCTTTTCTTACCCTCCCCTCTCCTTCGGGCCACATCTTCCCCACTAGCCCAGCTCCTCATATCTCCCTGCGGCCCGCCCACGCGCTCCCGACCTTGCGCGCCATCACTCGCTCCCCCTCTCCCTCTATCCCTCGCGGCCAGCCAAGCAGCTGAGGCCTAGTAGCACGCACCCCAAGGTTGTCAGAATCGCGATCCTGAATCAAATCAGAGGTTGTTCAGTATGATCGCGAATCATAAGATCGGTGTAGAATGTAATATCCTATTGATTCTACCAGAGAAACATTTTTTAAAACCTACCTAGTATTTTAACACTTCTACATTTTCAAAACTATACTTTTAGAACTTTTATTTACCAAAATGTAGTGCAAAGGAAATATTATTTGTTTTTTTATACAAATTATAATGGACATGAAGAAATAAAAAGTACAAATTTACAATGAAACAGACATATGCAAAAACTTATTTATAATAAATCACTAGAATTGGGTAGGATCGTATGGAAATTTTGACCATAATTCTATAATTTCTTTTGTTAGAATCATAATAGTATTAAGGTTCTACCAAATTAAGGCTCTACTATAGGATCAGATTGGTCCATTCAATCTGGGTCGTAGAAATGTAGGATAGTATGACTAGAATTGAAATTCTAACAACCTTGCGCGTTGCGTCCTCAGCCCACTCGCAGTCTCTCTCTCTCTCTCTCGCGCGCGCGCGTGCACCCACGCTCACCAACATGTGGGCCATTGAAACCATCTGTCTGGCCACCCGGGGAGAGCACTATTTATCCTCCCCGCACGCCAGCTTGCCCACTCGCTCTCGCTCTCCCTCTCTGTGTCACACCCATGTGCAGGACGCACTCGAGTGCCCGTAGCAGCCATCCTTGAGCCTTGAGCTTCTGCGACATCGTCCCATCCACACGCTAGTTCCTGTTGCCCGCCGCTCCGTTCGGTTGTCCGCATCGCGCCCGAGTCATGCCGACTACCTTATCCACTTTCCTCCTCTTCTTCCTATTTAAGGAATCATCGAGCACTTCAAACCTTCGCCAGCCTCTCCTCTATAGTTTTCCCCTCCTCTCCACCTCGGGTGGAGAAGAATTTGTTTGTGTCGGTCGTCTTTCCCAATTTCGACCGCCGACATCGCGGTCGAATCCCGGTTGCTAGAGTGAGTCTTCGTCCTCATCTTCTTGCACTATGTGATCGCCTTGAATTCCTTTTCCTCATGCTCACCTCCTCTGTGCTTGTTTCCTCACAGAGAAGGAGGAAGATCATCGCCGTCCACGAAGCTAGCTGGAGCACGTCGAGCTATCACCGCCTCATTCCACTTTCTTTGGTGAGCTTCTGTCTCTGTTGTCTCACACATCTTGTTCGCCTCAACCTCATCTCTCTAATGCGTGCACTCTTCTTCCTTGCCATGCACTAGAGTCGTCGGAATGCCCTTCGTCCCCATCGCCAACCCAGAGCCCACCACCTCGCTGCCACCATTGATCTCCTTCCTCACTTGGTTCCGAGGTGAACTCTTCCGTTCCAGTAGGCTTCTTGTAACATTCTAATTTTTCTGAAGTTTAAAAAATCTCTTTGAGTAGTTTAGTTCTATAGAAAAATTCACCAAAGTTTTATTTGAATTAAAATAAAGCTTAATATGGACTTTCAAAAGTAAAACAATTTAATAGAATTAATTCCAACAACAACTATTGTTAAAATTATTTTCTTTCGATTCTACGTGCTTGGATATATTTTCTAAATATTTTCTAGAATTTTTATGAGTTTATTTACTATTTTCTAATTGCTATTTGAGTTTTTCAGTATTCTCTAAAAAGAAAAACTATTTTAAATATCAGAAATAGTCTTGGGCCGAAACCCATTTCATATTCCTTCCTGGCCCATCATCCCAAGCCAGCTCGCTCGCCCCGCGACTCGTCCCTCCTCCAGTTGGGCCCTGCCTGTCAGGTGGTCGTTGTCCCCTTCCGACGCCTTCCTCGCGCTACGCTTCACCCTCCGTCCGCCATGGTTCCTTCTAGGAGCTCCACTGACAACGGTGTTTCCAACGGAAAGAGTCCCATAGAGATACAATATTTGACTTCCCGTATCCTCCCGCACCCGAATCCAACCGAATCGTATCCCGTATCCCCTTCAAACTCGGAATCAATCTCGTGACCGAAACGAACTCGCTTTAGGGTTTTCCAAATCCGGTATGCCCGAGGCCTATAAATAGGACCCCTGGGTTCGCCTTCTCGCCTTGATCCCGAAACCCCAAGCCACCGCACCCCTCAAGCTCTAGCGTCGCCGCATTGGAAGTTTTATGGTTCCGCCGTCGTCTTCGCCGTCACCAGAGTTATCTCCAGCACTCCTTCACGACCATGCGACTCCACTGGTGTTCGTCACCGACAACAGCCGCACCTACTCCGCTGCTTCGTCGCCACTTTCGGCCAACTCCAAAGACCTCCTGTGCCAATACCAGTACTAGTATGTGTGCAATAACCTACTCTACCCAGCGTCTGCATTCGCCGCTGGTGAAGCACCGTCGTTCGCCGTTGCCGTACGAACCTGAACCTCGCTATTGTCTTGTCGATGTGGCATGCCACCTCATCGGCCATATATATTCATGAGCACATGTGTTGTGCCACATCAACTCGTGAGCACACGTGTCCTTCCATGTACACTCGTAGGCGCACGGGTCTGCCACCTCACTTGCCACATCTACTCGTGAGTGCACGTGTTTACCCGGTCACGGCCACGTGAGCACCTCGCAATCCTAACCCAAATCCAGATCATGTAAACTCAGTCCACCATACACTGTGTCTATGCCATGTGGGTCCACCAGCCAGATCACTGTTCCATGAACCCGTGAACCCGTAGGACATTCTACAACCAGGTAGTCGTAACCTTTACGACTAGGTGTCGTAACCTTCTACGACCATACAGTGAAAACCTTCCAACCATGTGGTAGAAACTTCTTCCGAGTACACGTAGTCAAAAGCGATGAACCGTGCTTGAATTCCTTTTTGAATATTTTCTTTAGATTTAGAACTTTCAGAAGTCATATCTTCTTCATCCGAACTCCAATTGAGTCCATCCAAATTCCTAAATTCATCTAAATTTGAGCACTATTTATCTGAGATTTGTATTTAATTTTTGGAGTTGGTTTTGTCTCTATTTTGTATTTATTTGGTTTATTTGCGTTGTTTGCGAGTAGATGTTGATACTTCGGTGAAGTTTGAGCAAGGAGTGCACGAAGATCAAAACCAGTATCAGGATCTATTCTAAGGCAAGCCGTAGTCTTTTGATCATATTGAACCTATTATTTCAAAGCATATTATTTTATACAACTGCATGCTATCTTTATATAAATTATTTTGGGATTAGCTATTACCTGTTGTCATTATGCCTCCATTGAATATTTGAATGCCATGAATAATTGTCGCTTTAGCATGGATAATTTTAGTTGGATATATTTGTACTACCAACATGGGTAGCGTACACATTCTTAGTCATGCTTAGTTACGATGGGTTCATTATCACATGTGTCATAATGATTAATCTTAACTTAATGATACATAGAATTATGGTGGTTAACCACTCTTGTTAAAATCTGTGTACCATGACAGGGTATGTCATTGGTCTTAGTTAAACAAAATGATTTTTGCTCGGGCGAACGGATGGTGGATTTAACACGTTGTGGGTTGTGGTAAGATCGCCTGGGTAATTTGTCAAGGACTTAAGCTTGTGCGCTATTGAACTAGGCCTAAACCATACAACCACATGTCTTGTTTGGGCAGGACCTGGCTGATTACTTAGAGATATTTTGATTTGGTTATGTTTAGGTTGTGTTTGGCGCAAGAGGGGGGACTCTGTCTGTTCGGTTGGACATTCATTGTTGAAACCTTAGCGCGAGCAAAACTGGGTCAAGATACAACTTTGTAAAAGCATCAACGCGTGCTCTAGACTACTTACCTAAGGTAGTGAGCAGTGGTATCGATGGATGCCAAACAAACTAGAGATGTCGTGTTATGTCGGAAAAGCTGTACAACCTCTGCAGAGTGTAAAACTATTCGAATAGCTGTGTTCGTGGTTATGGACGTGTCCGGTGATTTCACACGAGAGATATAGTTTCTTCATAAAATATGTCGGAGTGTGAATGAGAAGTTCAGTTGATGAATATAATGTTTGTTCGATGAACGGGTAATTCACTTGGTGCTTTGTCTTGGGAAGTGGATGGGTAGTTCACTAGCTGTTTTAAAACAATGGTTAATTACTTATTATTGTTTTCAATTATGTATTTTAATCTATTTATTGTATCTATCGTCAATGTTGCTTTCTGCAAAAGAATCATACAACTAACCTTTAGCAAGCCTTGTATGAATACTATTTACATACATTTCCCTACGACTTGCTGAGTACTTTATATACTCCTGGTTTTATGCCTTTGTTGATCAGTTAAAGAATATCAAGCTACTCAAGAGTTCTTTCAGAAGGAGAACTATGAAGGTTTTGCGGATTAAGATATGTTCTCCACTCGATTGCCTGTGAGCATGTTGATTGACATTTTCAAGTTTCCCGTTCTACTGCAAGAGTTTAATTGCTTCTTTAGCCATGCGTGGCAAGTTAAGTAAAAGTTGACCATAAGGTTCAGTTATTATTACTATTTGTCATTTTAAGATCTTTTTAGTTAAATCGAATAAATGGATGTTATTTCATCACTGTTTCTTATGTGAGATAGCTACTGATATGAGACTAGTTCAGAATGCACCAGGTTATTGAACCCAACCTCATACTCGGATACTATCATCTTCCCTTGCACAAACGTTAGGAGCGATTGCTCCATCTTCTCAATGAAGGAATCTGGATAGTACTTTGCTCTAAAGTGCTCCACAAACAACTCCCAAGTGGCTGGCCCCTGAACGGGGGTCCTAGCAGACAGCAATCCTTCCCACCAAATATCAGCCTGGCCTTTCAGCTGAAAGGCTACAAACCGCGCCTTCTGCGCAGAAGTCATCTCTAGAGCCCCAAACTGTCTCTCCATGTACCTCAGCCAATCGGTAGCCTGAACTGGAGTACCCGCTCCGTCGAAGGTGTCCAGGCGAAGCGACATCCACTCACGGAGACTCATCCTAGTCTCGGGTGGAACCGCTGCAGCAACGGGTTCTGCCGCAGGTACAGCGGCAGTAGGGAACGCCGCTTGCAATTGCCGGCGGAGTTGCTGGTTCTCCTCGAGATTCTCGAATGAGGTCTCACGACGCAATGAGGCTCACGATCGAGGCGCGGTGAGGCAATCTCCTCGATGCGACACCACCAACCCTTCAGACGAAGACGATGGAACAGCCGGACCGCGTCCACGACCACGACCACGGGTCGGTGGACGACCACGGCCACGGCCTGCACCTCTTGCCATCTAAGAACATCACAACCACCAAAGCCAAATATTTAACTTAATAGGAATAGAAGTGCGAAGCAATTCATCATAAGAGTAATAAGTGAAAAACATCAATGGAAATGCGAAAGTAATGAATTATCCAACCCTCCTACTGTGCACAGTGTGTCAATTTAATATTTTGTATTAACTATGGACCTAAAGCCCGCTCTGATACCAACTGTAACACCCTGGCTATTCGGAAGCCAAGATGCTACTTAAAGATACAACATACAAACCAAATGCGGACTAAGATTCAATAGGCATCTCACCAAAACAATCACAACGTAACGACGTGTAAGATAAAACAATTCATCAATGTTGAATAATAAAGGAGCTAGTCAAATAACGACATGACGAGAAGTCTAAGCTTTACTTATTACAGTCCATCTCTCATCAAAGGATAACAAGGTTGAATTCATTATTGAAAATGTGAAGTAATGATCTGTGTGAGGCGTGCTGGACTACTCCCTTCCAAAAACATCAACATCAGCGTGGATCACCTAAATAACATTGGAAACAAGGGTGAGTCAAAACTCTGCATGTACAATAATCTTTTAATCATGGCATATTTGGACTAGATAAACATTTCACGGACCATGCACCAATCATCAGAATTTTATGAATTTGAATGAAATGAATGTATGCACTGAAAGGAAATGGACTACTCAATTACTTATACTGGTATAGCGAGTGATACACCTGTCGGTGTTCACTTAAGCCCGTACTTATCAAAGTCCGGGGACCCAAATACCGTATGAAGAACGTTTCATACGGTTGTCCGAAACCGCCCACATTGGAATGGTGGGTCTTACGTGCCCATACTGATGAGTCACGGCGGCCCGATCTTCCGATAGGTTCGATTTGGTTCGTCGTGAGGACGTTGACGCTTTGAGGCTTCCGACCAACAGATCGTCACCTCGCAATTCGCTACACCCGCACGCCTGTCGTTATCGACCACGCTTGCACGCGATCGACCTTACCACGAAGGTTATGGTTCCTGCAAGCAATCGAAGCAACTCACAAGAATAAGGTAGATGCAATCTGAATTGTATTGCGGATATGGATGAAGTTTACAAGTGGGGTTCCTCAAACCGATAATCGTGAACCGCAATTGGCGAATAATCTAAGAAAAACCCGCCTCTAAACTACGGCGGCTACTGTATATATATAGGGGGACGTGAGGAGGTCGACCTAGGGTTGTGCGGCCGTGGGATGAGGCGTACACAACCTGGACTCCGATCTCGTCACGTTTACAAAGTCTTATTAGTTTCCAAAACGGTGACGCAAAGACCTTGTGTCGCGTATTTACGGTCGAAGATCTAGTCGTAGGATCGGTCCTAGGGTGGTCTTGAGGAGTCCATGCTATCTTTGGTCATAGATTGTGTCCAACGAGTACTGTGCTCGCCTCTCTGGTCGTAGAGTGCTCCCAACGAGTCATCTGGTCGTAGGCCTTCTTGAAGTGGTCGTAGGCCTTGCGGAATTGGTCGCGGACCTTCTTGAACTGGTCGTAGGCCTTCTTGAAGTGGTCGTAGACCTTCTTGAACTGGTCGTAGGCCTTCTGGAAGTGGTCGTAATCCTAGATTTTTGAGTACAAGTAAATCATCTCCATTAGGCGAAGATCATAGAGTTCTCAAATAATACACTCGACTCGAAACGATTTTACCTGATAGATTAAGTCACGTGCTCTAGCTCTTGTCATAGGACCTTGTAGTCCAACACCCAAATCTGGAAGGTCTTGTGTAGTACGTGTATCCGAAGGAGGGATGTCCTCATCATACTCCCTTTCTTGAATTGGAGTCGTCCTCGACTCAAGCTCATCTTCTTCTCCCACGTATGGTTTCAAATCTGAAATGTTAAATGTGGGGCTAACCCCAAAATTTGCAGGTAATTCTAACTGATATGCATTATCATTTATCTTCTTAATTATCTTAAACGGTCCTGCAGCTCTAGGCATCAACTTTGATTTTCTTAATTCCGGAAATCTATCCTTTCTCAAATGAACCCAAACTAAATCACCTGGTTCTATTTTGACAACTTTCCTACCCTTATTTCCAGCAACCCTATACTTTTCAGTCATACGCTCTATATTCTCTTTAGTGGTCTCATGCAACTTGAGAATAAATGCAGCACGCTTCTTAGCATCTAGATTTATTTTTTCAGAGGTTGGTAAAGGTAGTAAATCAATAGGAGCACGGGGGTTAAAACCATACACTACCTGAAACGGACTTACCTTGGTGGTGGAGTGTACTGACCTATTGTAAGCAAACTCAATATACGGTAAACACTCTTCCCACATCTTCAAGTTCTTCTTTAAAACAGCCCGCAACATGGTGGATAATGTGCGGTTGACAACCTCCGTTTGTCCATCAGTTTGGGGATGACACGTAGTAGAAAACAGCAGCTTTGTCCCCAATTTATTCCAAAGCGATCTCCAAAAGTGGCTCAAAAACTTCGCATCGCGATCCGAGACAATAGTATTGGGCACTCCATGTAAGCGAACGATTTCCCTGAAAAACAAATCGGCTATGTTTGTAGCATCATCGCTCTTGTGACAAGATATAAAATGTGCCATTTTAGAAAATCGATCCACTACAACAAATATACTATCTCTCCCCCTCTTTGTCCTAGGCAATCCTAAAACAAAATCCATAGAAATATCCTCCCAAGGGGCACTAGGAATAGGAAGAGGCATATAAAGTCCATGTGGATTGAGACGGGACTTAGCTTTGTTGCATGTAGTGCGGCCAGGCCACGTGGCGCTCGACATCACGCCTCATCTTTGGCCAAAAGAAGTGGGTGGTCAGACATCTTCTGTCTTTTTGCTCCAAAATCGCCATCCAACCTCCTCCATGTGCCTCTGTAACAACAAAAGACGAACAGAGCTATTTGGAATGCATAGCTTGTTAGCACGATAGATCAAACCATCATTCAAAGACATAGTTATTCCATATCTTCCCTTCCTTACAATGTTCAAGCACTTCCTTAAAGTCCAAATCAGTGACATATAAACTCTTAATGGCCTCCAAACCAAAAATCTTATGGTCAAGTTGAGATAACATGGTATAACGTCTAGAGAGCGCATCAGCAATCACATTGTCCTTACCTTTCTTATGCTTTATGACATATGGAAACGACTCAATAAATTCTACCCAATTAGCATGTCGTTTATTCAGTTTAGCTTGACTTCTAATATGTTTTAGTGATTCATGATCAGAATGTATAACAAATTCTTTGGGCCATAAATAATGTTGCCAAGTTTGAAGCACACGAACTAAAGCATACAATTCTTTGTCATAGGTGGAATAATTCAAACTAGGCCCATTTAGTTTCTCGCTAAAATATGCGACCGGTTTACCTTCTTGAATCAATACACCACCTATTCCAATCCCGCTAGCGTCACATTCAATCTCAAAAGTCTTACCAAAATCAGGGAGTTGGAGTAGGGGTGCTTGGGTGAGCTTCTCTTTTAACAAGTTGAATGCCTTCTCTTGCGCAGGTCCCCATTGGAAAGGCACTCCTTTCTTTGTCAATTCATTCAATGGTGCGGCAATGGTGCTGAAATCCCGCACAAAACGTCGATAGAATCCAGCAAGGCCGTGGAAGCTCCGCTTTGTGACACGATGGTCGGTGTCGGCCAGACTTTGGATGGCTACAATCTTTGTCTCATCCACCTCAATTCCCTGTGGTGTCACAACATATCCAAGAAACGCAACTCGATCGGTGCAAAAGGTGCACTTTTCGAGGTTACCAAACAAATGTGCGTCTCTCAAAGCATTAAAAACAGCACGTATATGATTCAAATGTAGCTCATGTGACTTGCTATAAATCAAGATATCATCAAAGTAAACCACCACAAATTTTCCAATGAAAGGACGTAAAACCTCGTTCATCAAACGCATAAAAGTACTAGGTGCATTAGTTAGACCGAAGGCATCACTAACCACTCATATAATCCGAACTTAGTTTTAAAAGCGGTTTTCCATTCATCTCCTAATTTCATTCTAATCGGTGGTAACCACTCCGCAAGTCAATCTTTGTGAAAATAATAGAACCACTCAATTCATCTAGCATGTCGTCTAGCCTTGGGATAGGATGACGATACCTTATAGTAATGTTATTAATGGCTCGCAATCAACACACATCGCCAACTACCGTCTTTCTTAGGAACCAAAAGAACTGGAACAAAGACAAGGACTAAGGCTTTCTCTTACGTACCCACGGTCCAGAAGATCTTGGACTTGTCGCTGAATTTCCTTAGTCTCCTCTGGATTGGTCCTATATGCAGCACGGTTTGGCAAAGTCGCTCCTGGGATCAAATCAATTTGATGCTCTATCCCTCGAATAGGTGGTAATCCCGGGTACCTCAGCTGGGAATACATCCACATACTCCGCAAAAGGTTAGCAACAGCAGGAGGCAAAGAGCTAGCTATATCCTCAAGCGAGTATAAGGCATTTTTGCATATCAAAGCATAGCATGGCAACTTATTATCACAAATTTCAGCAAGTTCAGATTTAGTGGCAATCATAACACATCCCTTCAATTTAATCCCCTCAGACTTAGGACTAGACGCCACTTTCTCCCTTTTAGGTGGGAAAACACGTTTTGCTACTTGCTGATTTTCGAATCATGCTTATCGGTTTTTCTTTCATTTTTAGCGCTCTTCTTCATCTTTCAAAATCTCACCGGTGTCAAAGGCAATAACTTAATCTTCTTGCCCTTGTGTAAGAACAGTAGGTATTAGCTCTACCATGGTGCAAAACATCATTGTCATATATCCAAGGCCTACCGAGCAATAAAGAGCATGCTTGCATTGGTACTATATCAAAATCAGAACTATCTTTGTAATTACCAGCTGAAAATTGCACGTTCACAACTTTGTTTACCTTTAACTTACCACATGAATTGAACCATTGGATGTAGTAGGGACGTGGGTGTGGTTGTGTGGTCAAGCCAAGCTTCTCGACCATCTCGAGTCGGCAAGGTTGTTGCACTCCTCCATCAATGATGATTCTGCAGCTCGTCCTTCACAAGAAATCTAGTTTGAAATAAGTTATGCCGTTGATTTTGCTCCGCTCTCTCCACTTGTGCGCTCAGTACTCGTTGCGCAACAAGGCTCATATGATACTCGGTGTCAACAGCAGCTACTTGTTCCTCTACACCATCAGCATCACTGTCTATCTCGTCTCCTCCACCTGCAATGTTAGCTGCAAGTACATATTCATCCTCAATATCACTAGTACTTACATATCCACCGTCAGTAGTGGCAAGGTATGCTCACGACTTGGGCGGTCCCTCATGGCGTGTCCCATTCCCTTACAACGGTGGCAAATAATCCCAGTGGTACGACCAGTGGAAGCAACCGAGGAAGAACTCTTGGTGGAGCACAGACACTAGTAGATTTGCCTCGTCGGGTGCATGTGATGTGGTCGGAGGTGCTGTTGAACGCACCCTACTCGTGGAGGGGCAGCAGACCGTAGCTAAAAGTGGGGGTGTTTTGGCTTGCCCCGGCACTGGTCGTGGTGTAGACATGCTCCCAAAATTGTTTCTTGGCCTCTGTTGTCGTCCCTGCAATTCTTTTTCTGCCAAACATGCAAGTTGGAACAATCTAGGGACACTATCGTATTCTTTGTAATCCACTATGTCCTGAATCTCACGTCTTAATCCTCCATAAAAACGTGCTATTGCAGCTTCTTCATCCTCAATAATATCACAACGCAACATGCTAATTTGTAGCTCCTGATAATATTCTTCTACGGATCTATTACCTTGATTTAAGCGCTGCAATTTATTACGCAAATCACGTTTAAAAGAAGGTGGGACAAATCTGTTACGCATAGCAACCTTTAAACCATCCCACGTAGTAGGCTCTAATCCTTCTGCAAACCCTATTCCACCAAATGATGGCAAAGTTTTTAAATTCACTTGTGGCTTGCCTAACTCTATGCACTTCAGGAACTAAGTGAGCATTCAATTTTTGTTCTACCGTCATCTCCCAATCTAGATATATTTCTGCATCATAAGCACCCGCAAAAGATGGTATAGTGAACTTGACTTTAGCATATGGATCATCATGGGCATTATGTTGCTGAAAATTGTTACCTCTCATACCTTGACGGTTGAAGTTCAGCCGGTTCCGTTATCGTGCATCAAAGGCGTCGTGGTCGTGCATCTCATTATCATTATCAAACTCATGGTCATGGGCTGCACCATGAGGTTCCACACGACCAACGTTTGGTGGTCGATTCACCATTCTTTCGAGGCGTGTAGTGAGCGCCGCAATACTATCGTTGATTGAGCGTTGTAATGTGATCGTGGTAGCTTGAAGCTTCCTGTCGATGTCCTCATTAACGGTAGTACGTTGTTCATCCAATAGCGTCATGAGCTCTTCCTCAAAATACACTCTTGCGCATCCAATCCTTCACGACATGGTTAGTAGGAGACAAAAGACAACACAAAGGTATTATCCCTATCACTATTAGGTGGTCGGAGGGTGGAATCACACACTCTCAAGCGTCTTACCAAACTCTTATGAGTTTCTTACCAAATTGCAGCAGGTGGTCTGATCGGCGAAGGTGGGATGTACGATCACGGCGGAGGCGAATGCGAGGATCCAATCTGAGGGCCGAAAGTATGTGGAGCTCGGATAGGCAATGTTTAGTAGCAAGGAATAGCAATAATGAAATCAGATTAGCAAAGCTGAATATAAGTCCACAGTACTCGTCACAGTTGCTGGCCCAAACGCGTTCCTAGAACTAACTCAAGCAAACGGAAGGATAGGGTAGATACAAACACAATCAGATCCAAAATCACAAAGCAACTCCTTCTTTTCTTCTTCCTTTTTTTTTGCACTCTTTGCTTTCTTTTCTTTTCTTTTCTTTTTTTTTTGGACTGCAAAAACCCAACCTAGGTTTTTTTTTTTTTGGGACTGCAAAAACCCAACCTAGGGTTTTTTTTTTTGCGAATGTGACCTTGACTCAAAACTCTTCAAAACCTTTTTCTGGGTCTATGGATATATATGGGTCACAAAATTTTTCCGGAGAGCAGGGGTACAAAGGTAATTAAAAGATACTCTCTCTCTCTCTCTCTCTGAACTTTAGCTATGGGAAAAATTCGACCAGTCGATTGTTTTCGACCAGGTGGTGGGGTGTCCGAGAGCAACAAGATATTAAATAGGGTTGTCGGACACGAGTGGTTGGTCGAATCCGACCAGGCGTTCGTTTCCGACCAGGTGGAGAAGCCGAATCCGAGTAGGTGGTCGTATGGGGGTGGTGTTGTGGTCGTATGGGGGGTGTCTAGATGATCGACACAACAAAGACTCGACGCTAGAAACTAGATTACGACGACTAGACCAGCAACAAAGACACCGACGATGGACTCGAATTCAACAACGCGAAACTGAAAACACAATTGCGAAGGCACAAAGTGGTTTGGACAGCGGAATAATTACGATCTAAAATTTTTGTAGGGCAATTTTCTGGACTCTAGGTGATGGAACAAAACTCACGAAAAGGGGATAAACGAAATTACCTAACGGGCAACCTTAGCTCTGATACAACTTGATGAGTCACGGCGGCCCGATCTTCCGATAGGTTCGATTTGGTTCGTCGTGAGGACGTTGACGCTTTGAGGCTTCCGACCAACAGATCGTCACCTCGCAATTCGCTACACCCGCACGCCTGTCGTTATCGACCACGCTTGCACGCGATCGACCTTACCACGAAGGTTATGGTTCCTGCAAGCAATCGAAGCAACTCACAAGAATAAGGTAGATGCAATCTGAATTGTATTGCGGATATAGATGAAGTTTACAAGTGGGGTTCCTCAAACCGATAATCGTGAAACCGCAATTGGCGTAATAATCTAAGAAAAACCCGCCTCTAAACTACGACGACTCTCAGTATATATATAGGGGGCGTGAGGAGGTCGACCTAGGGTTGTGCGGTCGTGGGATGAGGCGTACACAACACGGACTCCGATCTCGTCACGTTTACAAAGTCTTATTAGTTTCCAAAGCGGTGACGCACACCTTGTGTCGCGTATTTACGGTCGAAGATCTAGTCGTGGGATCGGTCCTAGGGTGGTCTTGAGGAGTCCATGCTATCTTTGGTCATAGATTGTGTCCAACGAGTCTTGTGCTCGCCTCTCTCGGTCGTAGAGTGCTCCCAGCGAGTCATCCGGTCGTAGGCCTTCTTGAAGTGGTCGTGAGGCCTTGCGGAATCTGGTCGTGGACCTTCTTGAACTGGTCGTAGGCCTTCTTGAAGTGGTCGTAGACCTTCTTGAACTGGTCGTAGGCCTTCTGGAAGTGGTCGTAATCCTAGATTTTTTAGTACAAGTAAATCATCTCCATTAGGCAGCATCATAGAGTTCTCAAATAATACACTCAGCCCTGGAAACGATTTTACCTGATAGATTAAGTCACGTGCTCTAGCTCTTGTCATAGGACCTTGTAGTCCAACACCCAAATCTGGAAGGTCTTGTGTAGTACGTGTATCCGAAGGAGGGATGTCCTCATCACATACTGGAATTGATGGGTCTTAGCAAATTCCACTCTCGTGGACTGAAATTGAATAGTATATGAATGGAATGGAACAATTGTTATGAATGTCGGTATCTTTATTCACAAAACTTATCAATTTGAAACGAAATGAACATCATGGACGAATATCAAAGGCATACACAAAGATAACACGTCATCATGCATACAATTGAAATCAACACATTTTAACATATGGTACTTGCCTTCCGCGATTGGTCGTACTAGGTGGCAAAGATGGCACGCCTACACTCGCCGCCTCACCGCCTACACCAGAAACAATTGAAATAAGAAAAACGCGATGCGACGACACTACCGGTGAACTACAATGGCTCCCGGACTACCTGGCAATATTTCGCGAACCCAACGATGAGATAAGCGTTTCCCCTGTTTCCTACCGTTCCAGACAGCAGCACAGAAAAATCCATAACTATTAATTGTAACTCCAAACGACCTGAGACCAGTGCCAAAAAAAACTTAATAGATAAACCTTCAAAACACTAGGAGACAAGATTTTCTAATTATGCCCACATAAGTCTAATCTGCAGTTGAAAGTGCCTGATAGATAAATAGTCCGATAGCAGACCAGTAGAAAAAACATGGAATAACTTTTAATCTATAAATCCAAATTGAATGATCTTTATCAATCTGGAATCATAGTGAAATTATCTACAAAAACTGTTTTGGGTGGCATTCCTGAATCTGACTCTAACTAGATCAAAACCGAGGAAACAAACGACAGTCTCCAGTTCTCAGACAGACAGGACAGTACGCGGTAAAACAATTCATATCTCCTAAATCACAAAGTGGAATCTCATGATCTCGGTGCCAAAAGAAAGCTAACGACCTCAGGAACAAAACTCTAGGATACGAAAACCCAAGATTCGGTCTCTAACAACCCTTAATTGGCCGCACAACAGAATGAACCTAATCTGGACGATCTGGAACAGCAATCTGATTTGACTATAACGAGCAATTTCGCTTCTAAAACAAATCAAACAGCGAGTAGACTCGATCGTTACCCTTGAAGACTCGCTGGGGGATGAAGATCAAGCTCCCACCGAAACCCCCCTTGCTCCCTCTCCCTTCCTACCTTGGATCGACCACCAAAACCGAAGGAAGGAGGAGAGACCGGTTGGGAGGAGCAGCTTGGGGCTTGGGAGTCGACGACGGCGATCACCGGGGACCAGCACCGAGGGGAGGAGGAGGCGCCTGGGAGGGAGGAGGCGCTGGTTGCGGGAGGAAAGGGGTGGAGGGGGCGGCGGCTCTAGGGGGAGAGGAGGGAGTGGGGGAGGCGGCTAGGGTTGGGCGCCCCCCTTGGCCGGCCCCCCTTGGGCTGGCCTCCCCCTCTTGGGCCTCCTGGGCCGCGGTCCGCGGCCCAGGTTGCTGAACTTTTATGAAAATCCCCCTCCCTCCACAGAAAAATTAAATTCTTTAATTGCCTTTTCATCCCCGACTTCTTTTAAATTCTCCCGATTCGTTTCCGGGATATTACATTATCACAGACGATTCCGTAAGAACCGTCTGTGATACAGAATTATCACAGACGGTGTGATACTTCACAGACGGTTCTTAATACAAACCGTCCATGATGAGATACTTATCACAGACGGTTCTTCTTAAGAACCGTCTGTGATGAGATGCTTATCACAGACGGTTCATGATACGAACCGTCTATGATATGTCATCACAGATGGTTTTTGTATGAAACCGTCCGTGATTCGCAGCGCGGGAGTTCAAAAAATTTTGAACGCGTGCGCGAGAGGCAAAATATTTTGGCGCTGTCCTCATAAATAATAGCTGAGTCGAGGCGGGATGTGTTGGGGAGGGTGTCAAACCTGTGGGACACCGACGTGCTGCTAGACTTCGTCTCCGTCGGTGTGCTTCGGTCCAAGTTCGCCGCCGCAGGCCTCCACGACAAGGACCTCGTCCTCCTCAGCTGTAAGCAAACAAATTTCTTCTTCCTCAATGACTCGATCAATCACGGTAGCTAACCTATGGGTGCACGTACGTAAATGGTAAATGGGTGCAGCGGCTCACATCCGCAATGGCTTCGCCGTCATCACCTCCGATGCCGTGCTCTACAACGACAACTCCACCGTTGATGTCGTTGACTACTACTCGGGCCTCCTCAGCACCCTCTTCGCCGACACTATGGTCAAGATGGGCAACATCGGGGTACTCACAGGCCGTAAGGGGGAGGTCAGGAAGGTTTTCGTATGGGAGTGAAGCCTTTTTCATGTATTTTCATGAGTCTCTGAAGATAAAAAGCTCATATAAAATGTGATGGTACCAACTATGAAACAATCAAAATTCATTTTTTTTACAATATAAAAAACTATCACAGACGGTTCTGAACAAGAACCATCTGTGAAAATAGACTATCACAAACGGTTCTGAACAAGAACCGTCTGTGATAACTTTTTTCACAGACGGTTTGAAAACCGTATGTGATGACCATCTGTTATCACAGACACATAAATTCAGATGGTTCAAAAAACTGTCTGTGATGATGGTTTAGAATCGTCTGTGATGAGGTTTTGTGTAGTAGTGAGCGTTTGATACAAAAGACATTCCTTCCTCAACTAGGTCAAAACTTGGAAGCCTACGTTTTATGACCTGGTCATAAAAAGCATCCATCGTCTTAATCATGGTTCCAACCTGCAAGAAACATTCGATAACCTCATGAAACACCGGTTGAAACTCAATTACGAGAAGTGTGTGTTCGGAGTCTCTTCAGGAAAATTGCTTCGATTCCTTGTCTCTTCTCGAGGAATCGAAGCAAATCTTGAAAAGATAAAGGTCAATGAACAAATGTGTCTTCCAACCACAAAGAAAGAAGTCTAGAAACTCACAAGGTGCATGTCGGCTTTAAGTTGTTTCATCGCACGTTTGGGAGAAAAAAAGACTTTTTTCTTTAAAATTCTCAAGAAACATGAGGGTTTAGAGTTATCTGAAGAGGCAAATAAAACCTTTGAGGATGTCAAGAGATACATTACGAGTGCTTGTATTTTGGTTTCTCCTAAACCAAACGAAACACACATATTGTATCTGGCTGCTACGCAACAAGCAGAGAGCGCCATATTGGTCGCTGAATGTGAAAACATTCAACGACCAGTTTACTACATTAGTGAAGAATTACATAGGCCTAAGGAGCGTGACCCTTAGGTCCAAAAACTTCTATATACCCTCCTCATGTCTTCGAGAAAACTTTGGTATTATTTCCAGGAGCACAAGTTGACCGTGTCATCTGAGTTTCCCTTAAGAGAATTCCTCCAAAATAGGTAAGCACTCGGGCGCATGACAAAATGGTCGGTTGAACTTGAGGGGTTCGACCTCCATTTTGTGTCCCGAACAACCATTAAATCCCAGATCTTAATAGAATTTATCGCCGAATGGAGAAATCCTGGCCTGTTCTGGGACCCCAGTACGAATCCCACGACCAGTGGACAATGTACTTTGATGGTCACTTACATTAACTAGCTCGGGGGCTCGAGTGGTCTTGGTATCTCCTACCAGGAAACCTTAAAATATGCTATTCAATTAAACTTTTCTGCTAGTAACAATGTGGTAGAATATGAAGGTTTATTGGCTAGCATTCGAGCAGTGAAAGCGCTTGGGATTCTCCGACTACTCGTGGAATGTGATTCTCAATTAGTCACGAATTAGGTCAGAAAAGAGTATCAATACTTTAATTCGACCATGGGGAATTATTTGTCGAAGGTTAGAAAGCTTGAAAAACTTTTTTTGGTCTGGAGGTACAATATATCCATCGAAAGGATAATTTCCTCGCAGATCAGTTAGCTCGAATGGCTTCTTCCCGATCCCTTGTTCCATAAGGAGTCATGTGTTCCACAGGTAATTATCAAATGACAATAACGACCCTAGTCATGTGTTCCACAGGTAATTATCAAATGGTTCAATTGGAGATTGTGTCGATGTTCGAAATGATACATGTAAAAAAGAACTAGGACAATAGGTGCATAATTAATGTTAATTATTTGGAGTATGACGAGGATCTAATAATCCTCAATTAATTAAAATATTTATCTGTAATATTCGTTATAGATAATATTGTCTTTACATAACCTTCAGAAGTACCCCTCACCATCAATAATGAGGAAGATTATAATTACCTAGTGGTCGTAAGCTAGTCTACGACCACCCTGTATAGTTGTAAATAATTCTTCTTCCATCTTGTGGCTATAAGATTTCCTACGACCACCTACTGATCGTAAGTTCTACTACGATCAGCTTATGGTTGTAAACTTTACTACGACCAAGTCAATCATGACCACCCTATGGTCGATAAGGACCACAGACATGTGGACCCAATCAACTAGGGACCTTATACACAGTGTTTAATTACACGTAGTAGTTAATATATGTTGTTATTCTCTAGTATAACTGCACGTATTAATATCTGTTTCTGGCATAACCGCAAGGCGAACATGGGGCGTAGTCTCTCTGACAATAACTACCATCAACGTGTGTTATCTTCAACCATTGAGGTGCCTCCTAGCATAGACAATTGCCACCCCCTCAGATGCTATATAAGGGATAAATGCAGGTGGACAGAGACAAGAAGCGACACAAGCAACAGAACAGATATGAGTCATTAGTTCTAACATTCGGTGACTTATTTCTTGTTGTAAGCACAATCAATACAAGAATACATGATTATGGTTGTTATTCTACTAGGAGAAGGCCCCAACCTGTCTAAATCTCCGTGTCTTATTCTTGTATAGTCTCGATTAAGAAGTCATCTTAGCATTCATTTTATAAGTTCGATATTAAATCATCGATAGAAACGATGTGTTGTTCTGAGTTTAAAAAAAGAACATATTTTATTTTAAAGCAGCTTTTATTAGATGATACAACGAGATTGGGATAGTTTTGTCTTTTCCCTTATCTTATCTTATTGTAATTTACCGGCTTAAACATTAGTTGATGCTTTTGTTATGCGAATAAGAATGTACATTATTAAGAACAAAAAGCTGACAAGTCATGTCTATCATAAATGCTTCACATGCAAGCACCCTCACTAAATGTGTAAAGGAAAATTACTCCAGACAGTATTTTGTAGACAGAAATCAATCACAGCTACACTTTATTACGGAAACAACGTAACATATATCGCGAATTGAAATACATGCATACAAGATACAAAAGCAGGCAAGCTTTGAGTTACAAGAAGCAGTCCTAAGAGTCAAGCCCTGCCAAAGAAAATTCCTCACAACCAAATCAAAGAACTCCATACAAACACAGCTAGCTAGCTAGCTGACAAACACGGTCAATCGCCTGAAAAACCAATTAATTAAAAAAATACACATCACTAGGAAGTAATAGTCACGACGACGTGCACTGACGGCAACCCGGCCGAGCAAACGAAGCAGCAGAACATCTGATGGATAACAATGTGAAGCGAAGCAGTCAATCTTGGCCATTGATCTTGAGTCTGATGTCTAGCATTTCGGGAGATCTGACGGCGGAGGCGGGAGCTTCTGGTCAGGACGGCTGCCATCCAGCACCAGCCACGCCATTTTCAGACCCCAGCTGATGTGCACCTCCAAGTGGCAATGCATGAACCATACACCTGCACGCCAATGGCGTCGAAGGAGATTAATTGGTGAGCGCCAACTTGCAAACTGGTGCAATGCGCCACGCATGCATACATGGAATTGCAGGGGAAGTATTAAGTATAGCAAATGCAAACCTGGGTTGTCGGCACGGAAGCGGATGGCGACCCAACCGCCGGCGGGCACGCCGACGGTGTTGCGCTCGACGGGGTCGTAGAGGTTGAAGGTGGCCGGGTCGCTCAACGGGTTGAAGTTGCCGAACCCTTGCCCGACAACGTAGAAGTTGAAGCCGTGCAGGTGCAACGGGTGGCTCTCGGAGCCGAGGATGCTCGTGTCCTGCATCACCAGCTCCACGTTGGTGCCGTACGGCAGCACCAGCACCTTGGTCCCGTTCATGACGTTGGTGTTGTTCGGCGGCGTTCCGGTGTAGTTGAACGGCTCCAATGGGGAGTACGGGAAATTGGAGGCGTACACACCCTTGGACTTGCCGGTGAAGTGCGACTGCAGAAGCGCCGTCGTGGGGAGCACGAAGGAGACGTTGTTGATGGACGCCGCGAACCGGGAGCCATTCGGGCCCTGGCACGTCCCGTTGACAGCGCACGGGTGCGTGCCGAGGCCGACGGTGAAAAAGAAGCGTCGGTCCACCTCCAGCGGCACGTTCGCCGGGTACTCGGCGCTCGCGAGGCTGCGAAGCTTCGAGGAAAAGTTGGACACGGCGTTCGTGTCGTTGATCTGTGGCAGGGTCGGCGTGAAAATAGGGATGTTCTTGCCGGAAGAGGGGGAGGCGCCGGTGGGGCAGGGGTCCTCGTACTCGAGGATGCCGGCGACGGTGGTGTTGTCGAAGGTGCCCTGCGTCGTGGTGTACGGCCGCGCCAGCATGTAGTAGCTCGCGCCGGGGTACATAGGCTTGGCGGTGAAGAGCACGTTGCTGGTCTGCCCCGGCGTGATGATGAGGGTGTCGACGGTGAAGGGCTTGACGTAGAGCGCATCGACGTCGACGACGGTGAGCGTGTGGTTGGCGATGGAGAAGAAGAGCTCGTCGTTGAGTGCAGCGTTGATGAGCCGGAGCATGTACGTCTTGCCGGGCTTCACCTTCAACTTGAACGTGTCTGCATGCACGGAAACTAGCTTATAATTAGAATCCCCAGTGTCATGGAGTCATAGTAGTACTAAGTACTAACTAGTAGTAACAAACCTTGAGCTGAGCAGTTGTAGAGGGGCCCAGGGAGGCCGTTGATGGTGTAGGCGTCGGAGATGTTGGGGCCTCCGCCGGTCTGGAGCGCCTGGCTGATCACCGCCTCCGTGTCGTTCTTCCACCACTCGGCGAACATGACGGGCACCTCCTCGTAGGGGGCTGGGAACGGGTACGGCACGCCGAGCGGCGGGAGGATGACCAGCGGGCCGTGCACGGTGGCGCGGAGCCAGGAGATGTGCGCGTGCCACCACAGCGTGCCGCGCTGCCCGACGATCTGGAACCGGTAGACGTAGCTCTGCCCCGGCTGGATCGGGCACTGCGTGATGTACGCCGGCCCGTCCGCCCACCCGCTCCGCAGCTGCCGCACGCCGTGCCTGCACGTCCGCTAGCTCGTGAGGTTTTCGCACCAGATAACGTTACGCGGCGAGCGTCACGCGTGATCAGCGAGTCGCGTGGCAATGCACGTAACGTACCAGTGGACGCTCATGTTGTAGGGGGAGTGGTTGACCACATTGACCTCGACGTGGTCGCCCTCCCTCGCGAAGACCGTGGGCCCCGGGTACTGCCCGTTCACCGTCACGATGCTCTTGGTGCTGCACAGCCGCGTCACGCTCGTCATTTGCACCTGCCATTATCCATCGATCGTAGCACTAACCTTACTTAGTTATCCGCGACATTGATATGAATATGATCACTGGCTAGCTAGCTACTCACGATGGAGTGAGTCATCGAGATACATATGCACTTACATCGAATTGATACTGCCTCGTGACGGCTTCAGCTCCCACTGTGCACAGCATCAGTGCTGCGACGAGGAGAGAGCAAGGGAGAAGAGACGAGGAGGCAGCCATTGTTCCCTTCCTTTCTGACCCCTCTCTAGTCGCTACTCTTCTTGAGCTCTCGTTTGCTAAATGAAGCTCTGCTTGTGATGCTAGGGAGGCACTCGACGTGTGTATATATATGTATTGGAGATCGATCGAGGAGGGAGCTAGCTAGCTTGCTTGCATTGCCTGAGTGGGGCCAAAGCACGCAAGTCATCAACATGCAATGCATTTGACCTTTTTCTGGTGTGCTATGCCTATGCCAGTTGCTAGCTTCACGATGGTACTTGGTTCGCTTTGCCTCGTATTGTTTAGTAACTTTCGTTTGGTGTTCGATTGATGAACACGAGGGTCGCCTCAACGTCGCGGCTCGCTGCTGCTGCACCGGCCGAGAGGCTGGCCCATGCATGCACTCTCTGTAGCTTTGGAGTGTGGCTAAAGTCAACCTGCAGGGCGTCTAATGTTTATATTGACCTGTAGTTTAAGATTCTTCGTGCCTTAATTATCACGCGCGCACAATCGTTTCTCAGCCGCAATTATGCTATAAGCCTATATCTCAACACAAATAAGTAAGAAATGCAGGAAATCATTTCTCTTCCACAATTTCTGATCGACAGAAACGCGCTTCAGTCTGGAACTTTTGGTGCCTGTGATTAAGGTGAGTACTGGGTACTGCATACTAAAAAAAATATATGAGAAAATCAAATAAAATATGTGCTGAATAAGCGGTAGTACTGTTTAATTGACTTCTTTAAAAAAAAAAGCTGTGGTTTATTGACCAATGGACAGATAGGTTTTACCAGAATCTTTTCCTTGTACCTAACCATCAGAAATGTGTTAAATCAGCAGTGGTTGAATTCTCGCTTTGAGAGTGGGGGAAAAAGGTCAGACAAGTGACCACGAGTGCAGTGTGTATCCACTCCAAGTCAGGTCACAACTTTTCTTCAGCTAGGCTAGGCTTCCTAACCTCATTCTTACATGCCAAGGGACTACACAAGCAAATAAAAAAGTGTTTCAAGATGGGGACGTGACCTGGAGTAACGTGATCTGTTGTTGATCCCGGACAGCCTTGCACTGGGCAGAAAACATTCTGAACTGATATAATCAAAACATGGGACGATTCGTATGCGTTATGGTTAGCGGGTACTCGTCTCGTGTGGAGTTTGGTCTTCTTTTCCTCTTCCAAGCCTCCTCCGAACGGAGAGAAGGATGCCTGAACCAACTCGGTGGCTTGGCTGAGCTGCTTGCTCTGCCTTCTCCCCGCTTTCCTTTTGAAGGGTGTATGTTGGATGGATGTAGAGTGCAACCAGATTTCATTACTCACCACTTCTCGCGTTGAATTTCATATATTCTTTTGTCTATTTTTTGTTTGGTAGCAATGCATACGAGAAATTTCTTTCTTCGAAGTAGGAGTCTGGTGGTTGATTAGAACCCTACGTGGAATAAAGTGCACACACATACTATATACACATAGGTTCCCTGGTCAAAAGGCTATTACTTTTTCATTGATTTTGTTGAGACCACGGTGGTATGGTTCTAATATAGATGTTGAATAATTAACATCAGTGTCGATGTGTTTGGGAAAAAAACCTCGGGTTAGTAAAGTTGTTGGCCTAATTGTCAGGTGGTGGCGGTCTAGTCAGATCGGCCAGGGGTGGCGGTCAGGAATGGACACCAAAGTGTCCAAACATTTGTTTGTGAGTATTTGGAAGTGTGTTTGCACCAAGTGCTATTGAAAATTGAGACTGGACACAAAACTAGATAAGGTTTTGCCGAAAAGTACAGAAGGGATGTTTTCCAGATTTGGGAAATGGTCTGACCAGCCAATGGTTGTCGATCAAACTGGTGGCGGTCTGACCGATCCCCTGTTATCGAGGCTAGAAGTTGGACCGGCCGATGGGTTGGCAGTCTTACCGGCCAGGGCACTGTGCATGAACTTTGTGGAATTGGGCCAAAGTCATGGGATTTTGTGCAAAGGTATTGCATGATACATGTTTTGGCTAACATGGATTAAGTTGCGAAGAACTTGTGTCCAGATTTGATTTCTTGATTTATTTTTGTGTGCAGGGACACGTAAAGTCGACTATGATCAACAACAAGCATGATCAAAACTAGGCTAAGAGAGCTGAGGTACAGAACGATCGAGGATGTCAGGTGAAGTGATTGGACTCAACCAAGACTCAAGATGGACACGAACGATCGAACAAGAAGTTCGGTGTGACGAGTTGCATCACGGGGCTTAGGGCAGATGCAAGTGCGAAGGTGATCCGGTGGGAGCCGGATAAGAGAGACTTATCGGCATGAGAAAAGTCATTAGTGAACTTACGCATGATGAAGCATGGGATTGCTTCACGATGATTGGACTCGGTCATAGAGAAAGATCGAGAATGAGTATTTTGGTATCTTCGCCAAAATATCGGGTTGTGACCTTGAGGAAACCGCGGCACAAGATAGTGCAAAAAAGAAGCGGTTTAGGTTATGAGAAGGAGAAGATCACGAAGAGACAGATTTAGGAGACCTGAATCGTCATTCGTTTTGAGAAGTGTGCATGAGTGTAGACTTGTTTGTGTGAGGGCTTAATAGATGCACGTTAAGGTTTTTTCTCTAGACCTAACCTCCACTATATAATGGTTGGTGTATAATTTGCATAACTAAGCTTTGGAAACACTAATTTGATATTTTGAGGAAAGTTGAGAGAATATATGAGGCTAGGGTTTGAGAGAGACGTATTGAGAGATTGTAAGCTTATGAGTGATTTTTTGTTCTCTATGGTGGAGTGACTGTAAACATACAATTCCTCAATACCAATCCAACCAATTTTGTGCAAAGATGAGTTCTCTCTTATTCTTACTTTCTTTTTGGTGATTTTAGGGTTCTTGTGTTTTGAGGGGGTTTTTTTTTTGCTGTAATCTATCTTGCTAAGATTGTAGGATCTGATATAAGGTCATCTTGACTATCTTTCATCAACGAGTAGGCCTTTGGATCCAAGTTAGGTTTTCTTCCGGTTTTGAGCCTTCTTGCCCTCAATCATGAAATTAGTGGAACCTTGGCTATGATGTTTCGATCTTCTATTGGAATAGATTCCTGACCTTCTTTGTGAGATATGTCTGAAATCTCAGGTGATTCAGATCACTATATTAAAAGTCAGATCGTTTTGTGGATCCTCCATTGTGATGTTTTTCAGTCAACAAAGGGGAGTGGTCAGACTGACCGTGCCATGGCAGTCAGATCGGCCATACCGTCTCAGTTAGAATGGCTAAGGGACATTTCTACTATAATTTTGAGACCTTGGTAAAAATAGTACTCCTATTCACCCCCTAATTGCTATTTCGGTCCAACAGATTTTCACAAGGTTTTACTAATGAAATACTCTCTCCGAATCACAAAAACAAGTCGTTTTAGAATGTGTGTAGTCAAAATTTGAAAACTTTGACTTATCGGTATCTTTTTAAGTAATTAGATTAGATATATGAAAATTATATGTTTAGATTCATCTCGAAAAGTACTTTCGTAATATTATAATTTTATTATATTTTACTAATATACTACAATATTAATTAATGGTCAAAGTTGTATTTTAAAAACCATAACGATGTCAAAAATAACTTGTTTTTATAAACATAAGGGAGTATATAACTCACTGTCAATCAGTCGGAGGGAGCATATAGCTTACTGTCAATCAGTACGTGATTTCCCTTCCGGATAAAGACAGTACACCTTCTAGAGAGAACTTATCAAACTCGTTTGATGCAAGGTAGCACGAAACGTCAGAGCGTTTGGTGGTGCCAAGACAATCTCAAAGCATGAGGCCTCGACTAGCTCATTGTATTGATCAACACTTGACAGGGTAACACCAACTGTGGAAAGCCAACAGCATTCCAACGCAGGCGTAATTAGACGAGGCCGTTAATTTATACAGTTAAGCAGCAACAACAAACAATAATCTATCGAATAAGCGTACGATATACAGCGGTAAATTTGCGCAGAATTACGTGGGCACAACCTCGCCAAGTGAGGGTGATCCATCATCATCAGGCACTTCGGCATTCTTGGCAGACTCTTGGCTTTTGTTCTCTTCATCCTGGAACCCCTGCTTGAAGAGGTCGTAGTTTGTTGCCTCGACTGCCTTGAACGGACGTTCTCCTAATACCCTAATCAGATCGTCCGGGCGGAGGACTTCCTTCTCAAGCAGCAATTCCGCAATTTGGGCTACTTGTTCCTTGTGCTCCTTTATCAGTTCAACAGTTTTTTTGTAGGCCTTGCCAACCCAGTCCCTCACCTCATCGTCGATGATGGATGCTGTCTGGTTGCTGTAAGGTTTGGTCATTTGAAAGCCATCGTCCTTCTGAGGGAAGGATAGAAGCCCAACCTTTTCACTGAAACCATATACAGCAACTTGCGCATAGGTCATTTTGGTAACTTTCTCCAGGTCATTCTGAGCACCAGTCGAGATTTTTCCTATCAAAACCTGAAATAAAACACTATTTCTGTTAGTCTGCTTATAAAGATGCTTTCACTGGCAATATTGTGAATGATTTGATAGCACATCCATGGAATAAATGGATAATAACAGAACAAAACATGACTACATGAGGCATTGGCTTAATAACTTAAGGTTACACATCCAAGTTTAGACGAAGCCTGGGCATTAGTGCAAGGCAACCAATTCGAATAAAATGGAACGGTGCTTGACTGCCCGTGCAAGTTAAAGGATTGTCAATATAATATGAGCGGATGATGAGAAAAGTTACTATGTCAAGGAACTCATGATGATAGTACGTATAAAATGAACATATGCACAAACATCAATTTGCCTTTCTCGATTCATTTTGGTTGCATTATCAAGTCAACCAAGAGTACACAGTGAAGTACCTTGATTACCAAGTCAACCAGAGTTCGCCACCAAATTGTGATACCATTGTTCATATTCTTCAATCCATCATAATTGAAGTGGTGAAAAATTAACCTAACAACTCATAATTACTGTCTTGTCAAATGCAGCAAGTAAAAATGACCCTGTACTTTCAAAAAGAAAAAAAGAAAAATGACACTGTATTCATTCTACTCAAACCCCACATTCACTTTAATTATTGGATATAGTCTAAATTGTACGAATTTGGAGATGTCCACAAATCCTAGATATTTAACATAAAACTTCATCCAAAAGATGTAAAAAAGGCTGTGTACCTGCTCTGCAGCTCGGCCACCTAATGTCATGCATGTCATATCAAAAAGCTGCTCTTTTGTCATCAAAAGATTTTCATTTGGGACGTATTGTGCAAAGCCTAAAGCAGCTGTTCCACGGGGAACAATTGTAACTTTCAGAAGAGGCTCTGCATGCTCTAAAAACCATCCAGCAACAGCATGACCAGATTCATGGTAAGCAACAGTGCGGCGCTCCAGTTTGCTAATGACCTGCAGTGGATTCACATGCTCAGAGGACAGAATCAATAAATGAGGAAACATATAACTAATGCATGTAGAAACAAATTACACCATATAAAAGAAGACTCCCAAGTCAATTGCAATCCAAGGTGTATTACTGGAATTTGAGATTTGATATGTAATTATTACGAAACAAAACTTAAAAGTGAATAAACAGTGATAGCTAGGGCACTCCCATAGGTAAGTGTACTACAGATAATCCGTATTTGTCCACAGCTGCAACATTTGTGAATTAATACATCTAAAAATTCAGAACATTCTTTTGCATGCACTTATAACAAGTGGCGATTTCATTTTTATAAGCCCTTATTAGTTTTCCAATTTTGTTGCAAAATGGTGTATAAGACATGCATGTAGATTCAATGCTGATTTTTCTCTTTTGCACTTATTTATTTCGTTCTCTCCTCTAAACATTTATTTATGACTATGCACACAAACTATCATCTCTCGGATTCCCAAAGCACTTAATGAAGGTCCGCTAAAAATGGCACTTAATGGAGGTGCTCTAATAATTTCGTTTCCTGGTTTTCTTTCTAAATCCTAGAACTTTCAGTCATCGTGCCCAGTCAAAATCAGCCCTATAAAAAGAAAGCATTGCGTTTGCTCACATAAAAGCATTACACACACTGCCTCGGTAGTGCGTAAATAATGTAATATCAGCTTTAGTAGGTTGCGTGTATCACATTACCTTATTTTTCTTTTCCAAACCACCAATAATCCTATCAATCGCAGACTCAAAATGCTGCATTGTAATCTGAGTTTCATCGCTTCTTGCAGCAATCAAAGCAGCTTCATTACAAACATTGGCAATGTCAGCTCCAGCAAACCCAGGTGTCAAAGCAGCTAGCCTTTGCGAATAAAATGATGGTTCATTGTCCAGTTTAAGCTTTTTAAGATATATACGGAATATCTGATCACGACCCTTTATATCTGGCTTGTCAATCGTTACTTGGCGATCAAATCTTCCAGGCCTTAGCAACGCCTTATCCAGGATGTCAGGTCTATTTGTACCAGCAAGAACAACAACACCAGAGGTTGTACCAAATCCATCCATCTCTACAAGCAGCTGGTTCAAAGTACTTTCACGTTCATCATTTGCACCAGAAAAACCTCCACGGCCTCTTGCGCGACCAATTGCATCTATCTCATCAATAAATATAATACTGGGTGCACACTGCCGAGCTTCTTGGAATAAGTTCCGTACCCTGGATGGTCCAACACCAACAAACATTTCCATGAAATCTGAACCAGAAATGGACAAGAAGGGCACACCAGACTCTCCTGCTGTAGCTTTAGCAAGTAGAGTCTTTCCTGTTCCGGGAGGACCTACAAGTAGAGCACCTTTGGGTATCTTAGCTCCCAACTCTTCATACTTCTTGGGATTTTTAAGGAAATGCACAAATTCCATTATTTCTTGTTTAGCTTCATCACAACCAGCTACATCCTTAAAAAACACCTGGATTGACAGAAAAGCAGTTGTTGTTAGAAAGATACAACCAAGAACTTTATACATCTCTGTTTTACCTTAAGGCAAACAGAGCTAAAACTAAGGGCATGTTTGAAATGCAGGAATTTCACAAGATCAATCCAATTCCCACAGGAATATGGGAAAAATCCCCGCATACCAAACTGGCTTAAACAATTGGAATTATTAGAAGTGTTGCCCTAGGCGCTAGGCGTAAGCCACCCGCCACGATTCGGGCTCAGTTGGCCCCCTAGGCGCTCGGCCCGCCTAGGCGGTCAACGCGGGTCCCAGGTGGACCGAGGCGGGCAAGGCACAATGGCGGCTGGGCAGTCCAGGGCAGAGTTGGGCGGCAGCACATGGGAGAAAAGAGGGGTAAGTGAGGAGGCTCACCCGTGTGGTTCCAAACCCTAGCAGATTTCGATTTCATCCCCTCCGCCTCCTCCCCAGCTCCCCATCACGCCGCCTCCTCCCCGGCTCCCCGTCGCGCACCGCCTCCTCCCCAGCTCCCCTTCACGCGCAGCCTCCTCCCCGGCCAAATCGACGTCGCTGCCGCTTCCCCGCCACTGGATTTTGTGCTGATGGGAGGGGGATGAGGGCATGAGGCAGCGGCGGCAGGAAGGGAGAGGGGAGAGGAGAGAGCAAGAGCGAGGCAGAGGCAGAGAAGGGCAGGCAGGATAAGGAAGGGCAGAGGAAGGCTGGGCTGTTCCAATCAATCGATGTTACGGTCAAATCAGTGATGGGCTTGGACTGGACTGGACCAGGCCGGCCAGGTAAGTTTTTTTCTTTCTCTTTTCTTTTTCTTCTTCACTTCTCCTCTTGCTCCTGCTGCTTCTGTTCGACCGCTGCCTAGGCGGGCTAGGTGGCCACCCTCCGCCCGCCTTCCGCCTACCGCCTAGGTGAACACTAATTATTAGAGCTCGAGAATTACTTTCCAGTGGATGTTAATATTTTGTTTGCTGCCGTTAAAGTAGTAGCAAGCCCAAAAGGAATGGTAAAAAGAGTGACAATAAAAGAACGAACTAACCTTATTTTTGGAATTTTTGTCCATCTTTGTGACCTGTACTTTTCCAATGTTGAAGATACCACGGCTACCCTTCCCAGGACCACCTCCAATATTAAAGCCACTCTGCATTCTTTTCCCCATTAAATATATTAGTCCAACAAGGAAGACTGTTGGCGCAAATCTCATCACTTCTTGGAACCAATTTACTTCAGCAACATAAGTTACTGGAACATAATCATGTGGATCTACACCCAAAGTTTCCTGGGCTTCCTCTAACTTTTCTTCAAAGGAATCAACACTCCCAATATTGAAGTAATACTTGTATCTGCTGGGAGTATGCTTGCCTGGAACATCACTGGTGGTAATATGGGTATCATTATTTTGGCTTTGGCTGTTCGTCTGTGCTGAACTCCTGACGTAGACCTTTGCTACTGATTTATTTGAAACAACAATGCGGTCAACTAACCCAGGTTCTAGTAACTTGTTCTTGAATTCTTGGAAGCTTATCTGCATTAAGAAGCACAAGGTCTTTTAATGAACCATTAAACTAAAGAATATGCACCCTCCACACATTTAAAGGGAACAGATACACAAACAAGAAAATGATGTCAAATTAATCAATTACTCAAAAACAAAGTAGTTCCCAAGATTGCATTCACATTCAAAGGTACCAATAGAAAACTACAAGTACAAATCACATGGTAACAATTCTCCACACCGCATATTAAGTATTCTCCACACTGCATATTAAGTAAATATGCCAGCACAAGTCAACCAGTGAAAATAATTTCTCATTGAGCCAAATAAATCACACAACGGCAATTCTGCAATAGCATATCATATCAGTGGAGATTCTTTTTCACTAATTTATAGCCTTAAGCATTGCATATTGATCTCGATTTGCTATCTGTTGTCTGGTGCAGGCATAAGGTTAAACCATCTAAGGAGAAAGTACAGGTATTTTCTGAATACAGCCTGTATAGTCCTTATGGTAGCGATATAGTTTTCTCTTCCACTTTTTTCTGACATTTTGAGGACAGAACAAAGATTCAGGTGTTGAACAGACCAAGCGAATATAGTTTACAATTGTATAAATTAAAGAGCAACAAAAAATTATAAAAATAACAACTTGCATAACTCTTTGCACCAGAGTAAACATAGTAAACAATTAAAACCACTCCCATTAATGGTCAATTTGCCAAAAGAGAGTGAAAATTACCTCCTTCTGGTCTGATGCACTAGAAGGTAAGGATGAGAGCATCAGGCCAACAAACAATAGGGGTGCGAGGAAATTCTGCAGTTGCTTTGCAACATTCTCCTGGAAATTCCATTGACCGTCTGTATTGGAATCCTCTACATATTACAAAATTGTAATTTCATTACACAAGAAGTATTCTCTCCGTTCAGAAATGTATGACGTTTTAGAATTTAAGTGGTGAAACTTCCTTAAGCTGGACCGCTAATATGCACAAAACTATTTAGATTGATAATATGATAATTGTACCATTAGATTTGTCATGAGAAATACTTCCATAATATAATATTTTATATTTTTAACTTAACATATTACTATGAAAATTGATGGTCAAAATTACTTCTTGGAGACTGTGTCTTGACTCTTGTCCAAAGAGTCATACATTCTTGAACAGAGGGGGTAGTTAGCACTTAGCACTGTCAAGTGACAAAACTTTCAACATAGTAAAGTCAACAGTCCATTATCCAGTTCCACTGTACAAGCTATTATTTCATTTACATCAATTAACCAAGCACTTGTAGAGCAAGGAAATCACACATCTAGTTGTTCATCTTGTTGGTCAAAAACATTCACTAAGCTCATTTGGTACAAGTGTATCAAAAGTTACGAATCCTACTAAATTCACAACATAATCACCATCCTGTACACAAACAAGAGATGCACACGAGAAAGACGGCAACTTACGCTTAGAATCGGACTTGTTACTCCCATCCCCTTTCGGCGCCTCCTTTTTCCCCTTGGGGTAGTAATTCTCGTAATCTAAAACCAGGTTAAAAAAAGGACAAACCTTTTAGCACCAGAGACAGAGTCAACCGGATCGACCGAAAACCGCGCACAACACTTACTCTTCTTGGACCCGCCGGAGAAGAGCCTCCGGAACTGCGGGTTCGCGAGGAGGAACCTCCAGTCCGCAGCCTTCCCCGCGGCGGGGCTCCCCAGCGCCGCCGTAAGGTACCCGCGGACGAACCCCAGCCCGCCGCCCTCCCCGCCGTGGACCGGCGGGAGCGGCGGCGAGGGCGGCGGCCGGAGCCCTCCGAGCGAGAAACCCTAAAAAACAGCGAAAAGGTCAGAGCTTTGCCTTGCCCCACCCACCATCCCGACCCGGCGGAAGAGGGGGAGAGATACTTGCCTGGCGCGAGCGGGAGGAGCGCGCGGACCGGCCGAGGGCGCGGGCGAGGGAGGCGAGGCTCATGGCGCGGGCGCCGGGCGCATGGGAGGGGGGACGCAGCGAGCCGTCGGGATCCGGGCGCCGCGCGCGACAGGGTCGAGATGCGTTTCGAGATTTTCTTTCGCCCCGTTCCCTTCTTTCCGTCGCGCGCGCGATCGTTCTGAGGAGGTGGAGGCGGAGGAATCGCCGCGGCGGCGAGGGGTAGAAGGCTTTTTTTACCGAGATGCGACCGCGGTTTTGGTGTTGGACGGCGCTCACGTGGATTGGGAGAGCTTTTTTGCAGAAGTCGTTGGCTGGTTTCGGCCGAGTTTAGTACATTTTTCCCCCTTTGGATTTGGGTTTTATCAGCTGATTACGTCTCGCTCCTTTCTTTTTCGTTCGGAGATAGAGGCGACGTAAGCTAAGTAAGCTCAGGGTCCAATTGTTTTTTAAATTGAAAAAAAAAAACGAAAGCATAAGGCCAGTGTATTACGAACAAGAAGTTCATTACATGAGGATGTTAAAACAAATATTGGCATGTGAAAATACATTAATTAATCACTATCGCTACTCACTGTCCAAAGATCGATGTTGTTTCCCAAGAAAGGACTGCTGCTTAATTCCATCTTGATTTTTCTTTGTGGCAAAACGGCGAAACCAAGTCAAACAAGGTTTGGTTGCTCGGAATAAAGAACGATCCGCGAGGAAGTGAAGATAGCGAAGCAGTGACGTCGAGACATGGCAACCCTACATGCAGGCTGTGTCTGATCTTGATCTGAGTTGCAACCCTACGGCTTCTGCCTAGTATGCAGTTGGAATGGATACCAATGGATATCATTTATATTATATTATATTATATATTTTTTTTCTCAGAGGCAAATGCGGAGATACGAATATAATTGTGGATAATCTCGATCATAAATACGAAAGAATACATGCTGAACCGTATACGGATTGTTGAAAGTATCTAAGCCCCTAAAGGTGTTTATGATAATTAATGACAACAATAAATTAAGGGACTAAGATGTTTTAAATGTTTTAGTCCCGGAGTTTGATTGATGACAAGATGTTGGCAATACAATGATGTTATAAGATCGACATAGCTCATAAGCAAAGGTATTGTATAGTATAAGGATCCTTTGTAGTTTTTAGCGGTCTCAGTGATTGGAGAAAACACCGGATTTATAGCATAAATATCGTACTATAAAGAGAGATTATGGCTAGTAGCTTAAGGATCTATATTTGTGCCATCTTGATCAACTAGGGTTCATGCATTACACCTAGAATAGCTTCTGGAAGATCTTCAGAGACAATCGGTACGACCGCAATTAAACAGCGGTACTACCGCAAGTCGGTAATACCGAAATATAGCTGGTAGTACGTAATTTCCAAAGTGCATGTTTTGGGTGTTTTTTATCTCCTCTGAACATCGGTACGACCTCATGGCGGTACATAATTCACCGAGAGGATGTTTTGGGACTTTTTATCTACTCTGAAAATCGGTATGACCGCTTTTTTGAGCGGTACTACCCGAGTGCGGTAGTACTGAAATTTCCATGGCGGTATGTTATTTCCAAAGAGGGTGTTTTTCTTGATTCTTAAACCTCTGAAAATCGGTAGTTCCGATCTGGCCGAGCGGTACTGTGGATATCATGGGGATATGCTCCAAATCTTATGAAGATGTGACAATTGGCAATGGCGTTAACAGTTTATCGTTTTACGTGTTTTCAGCACAGTTGCTGTGCTGTCAGGCCATAACCGATCTGACCGGCACTAGCGGCGGTCGGACCGACAATGTCAGAAAGTGGTGGATTGAGCTAGGCCAAAAATAGAGGGTGTAGGCAAGAGAGGGGATTCTATTGCACTTGGTCCCATAATTTTCGGAGTCTCCAGTCAGAAGTTCTATTGGTTTGAGATTTTCAGTAGGTTTCGGTTTTCAGAGGTTGAAAATCGGTTAAGTCATTACTGACGGTCTGACCGGCCAATAGCTGGAGGTCAAACCGGCCAGGGTGGGCGGTGAGACCGGCCCTGGGGGCGGTCTGACCGATTGTCACTTGGTTCGTCGCCCGTCGTGGCGGCGATTTTCGTTTGTTAGGTCAAAGTCATGAGTTTCAGGGTATATATGTTGCATGATGAATGTTTTGACTAATATGGGTCAAGTTATGAAGAACTTGTTTCCAAATTCGGTTTACTTGTCTATTGTTGTGCAGGTTGCTTGGTGGTCAACAACGGTCAACGACGATGATGATCGGGACTAGGCTTGGAGTGCTGAGGTCCAGAACGATCGACGATGCCGGGTGAGATCAATGTACTCAAGTGTGGTGCAAGATGGATAAAGGTGACCTATTAGCTAATCCGAGGCGCAAAATGGTGCAAGGTGTAGCTAGTTAGGTCAAGGGGTGTTAAAGACGGCGCATTAAAATACGTGCGTAAGTGTCCCGTTTGTTTTGGGCCTTAACGGGAGCCCAATTGAGTCAAACTTCTAGAAGGTCTAAACCTCCACTATAAATAGGAGAGGGGGGTGGCTGCACCTCACTTCGTCTCTTTTGCAATTCTTGTAAACCCTAATTTTTTTAGAGAGAGATTTTGTGGAGGCTAGGGTTCTTAATAGTTTGATGTGATTTTCATGCTCTTGGATTGAGCATTGTCCTCCATTGATAGAGAGGCTGTAAGCCCATATCATATCAATCAATCAAAGGAAAGTTTGATCAATGTTTTATCTCATTGCGTTCTTTCTCTCTATTTGATGATTTTGGGTCTTTCTTTGATCCGTGAGTTTTTGCTTAGTTTATTCACGTGATCTAGCTTGCTGTGACGTGTGAGAATCTATCTAGGATCATCTTGATCATCAGTCACCCACGAGCAAGAGTTTTGATCTAGTTTTCATTTTGACCCGGTTTTGCACCCTTTTTCAATCAAATCGAAAAGGATCGCTATTCTTCCTAGAATTATCATAATCTTCGATTGGAATAGATTCCTGATATCATAGAGAAGGTGTGTTCCAAGTTTCATCAAGTTGGGATTAGTAGATCAAAAGTTTTATCTAATTTCATCTTCGTCATCGCCGAGTGTGATCTGTTCGCTTACGAGGCCGCGGTCCGACCGCTTCGTAGGCCACCGGCCGAGCCGATCGAAATCGGTCCGACCGCCCTTGAGCTAGCGGTCTGACCGGCAGTGCTCTGTGATTTGTTATCTTGTGCTTGATCTTTTGTAGTATTGCTTAGGGGTGTTTATTGGATTCAATATTAGTCTTCCGCTGTACTGATATACTGATCTTCATAGCTTTCATAGCTACTGGAGTGAAATTGTGTTGAATCCAGTATTTATGAAAAAGTGAGCGTGCTCCTATTCACCCCCCCTCTAGTCGCCTTTTCGGTCCAACAGGTACAACCAGAGTGCGGTAGTACTAGATCTTGTGAGTACCCGACTCCACGACTTTTGCAGTCAAAGTCTTTCGACCATGTGGTCGAAACTCCTTTTGAGTACTCGTAGTCGAAGCGATGTACAATACTCGGTGTACAGTACTCGATGCACAGTACTTGGTGAACAGTACTCAAATTCCCTTTTGCGAGTGGTTTTCTTTATAGTTAAAACTTCTAGAAGCCATATTTCTTCATTCGAACTCCGTTTGAGTTCATTCAAATTTCTAAATTCATATAAATTCGAGTTCTATCTTTCTGATATTTTTATTTAATTTTTGGAGTTAGTTTTTTCTTTGTTTTTATTATTTATTTTCGTTTACGAGTAGACGTTGATACTTCGTGGAATTTCGATGAAGAAGGAGTTCACCAAGACTAAGACTAGTACCCTGATTTATTTCAAGGCAAGTTATACCTTTGATCAACGTTGAACCCAGTTTTCAAAACTACTTTGTTTCAAAGTACTGCATTCTATTTTAAGTATTTATTTAAATGCTTTTGAGTTAGCTATTTACCCATTTGATTATATCTACCTTGCTGAATTGTACTACCATGATCTTTTGTCACCCTAGGTTGGTTCATTATTTAGTTGGTATTACCATAGCACCAATGTGGGTTGGTTAGACAAATAGTATTGCTTAGCCATGCTATGAGTCACACATATCATTCGAGTTACAACTATAAATTTGACTAAATGAATATGAAACTTTGTGTAAAATTATGTGCTATGTGTTATTACTTTGTGATGGCATGTGTTGCACTTAACCAACCGGGTGGGAAAAGATTTGGACTGAGACAAGTGGTGGATACTAAGTGATATGGTGGAGCTTTGTGCATGGGAATAATAATCTTTGTGGTATAGTTAGAAATTAGAAGTCTTGCCTTGGTCAATTAAGAACTTAACTTTATGCGACATTGAACTAAGCCATACATACAACAACATACATGATGGGACGGGCCTAACTTAGTAAGTTATGGAGTCTCAACATTGACTACCCAGGAAGTAGGTTAGGCTCTGTACCAGGGTAGAGGTGTGTTTCTATCTCAGTGGCGACTCACATCACGGGACGGTTCGCCACTTCTCTGTCCAACGGTGTGCGTCGTCTAGCTTTCTTTGTGGGTTAGCCGGCAGTAAAACACATCGGGAGTGTCAATACTTGAGATGAAGTTTCTAAAAGGTTTTGTTATTATTAGTGCTAGCTATACTAATTGTATCGTGTGTGTAGAGTGTACAATCTATGCAGAGTGTTAATCAATTTATTTAAATAGTCGCGTCTGCGGTCATGGACATGCTCGAGAATTTCACACAAGGGTTAGATTTTCATAAAACTTTTGGGAAGGGTGCTGTGTGATTTAAGTCATATGGCTATGTGAAATAAACTGATTAGGCTTTGTGTCTTTGTGAAAACAACTATCAAACTATTATTGTTTATTTATTTTAAATATGTTTTTCAATCTATTATTTGTATTCCATTGCAAATGTTGCTTTATGCAAAAATAACCACATAAACCATTCCTTTGGAATAAGCCATCATCTATAAATTGCATTCTGTGGTATGACTTATGAGTTTGGTTGTGTACTCATGCTTGCTATAAACAATCAACAGTAGTGGAGGAGTCTTTGCCTGTTGTTGAGGATTAAAATATTCATATATTAACTTAATATATGATAAAGACCATACGTCTTCGTGGTCGTAACTTCTAAGACCACCGACCTAACTGGTCGTAGGTATTACAGAAGTTATCTAGTGAATACCCTGGTCGGACAAAGTTCCAAGCCTAGTCCACGACTAGGTGAGTGCTCGTAAAGCTATGAACATGCGTTTAGGTCAAGTCTCCGACCACGCCACTCGCTATGTGATGAATGAACCACGTGTTTCATGTTCCACATAATACAACGCTATTACGGCTAATGATTTAACGTCTCCTAAATCATTAACCGCAGAACAGTTGACGTTTTCACCAACCGCCTTTACAGTTAGTGGAACCGCCAAACTGCCGTCTCTTCCCGACCAGGTGCGTCGCTCCCCAACGGATGTCTCTTCATGGGATAACTGCCACCGCTTCATCAACTATTTAAGGAGGGTCATGGAAGGACGGAAAGAGAGAAGACACGAAGTACAACATAAGGCAAAGACAAGAAGACATCAAGTAAGATATAGCAAAGTGTTGTGTTTTTAGATACTCCCAGTGTTTGTAATTGCGAGTTCATAGCAATAAAGAGCAAGTTAGATCCACTCCCAGAAGTCACGCACATTTTTCCTCTTTTCATTTATATATCCATAAGATCGGCGATTTGATTGTCGATACCGGCGCCGTCAGTGGGAAGATAGTGCAAAAATTTACAAGAGGTTCTTCGCTCAACTCATCCGTTTTCTTCATATTCGTAATCACAAGTATGGCGGGAACATGGGATGAGGAAAAGCGGATTCGACTTGGATGACTACTCCAACCTTGACATGGAAGCTCGCATCCAAGCTATGCAACATGGGGAATCTTCGTCCTCCTCGATGGTTTGCGGTCGACGACGACAATGAACTTGAGCGGATGGATGAAGATACAGCTGCGCCAAGAGCTTCGAGGATCGGATCGTTCAGGCGGATCGGGACGTCCGAATGTTTTTCCAAGCCCGGTTTCTCTGACCGGCGACAAAGGTGACAACACCTCAGCCCCACAACCCGAGGGTCAATATACCCTTGACATAGTCATGGCTGACAGGTATTCACCAACGGCCTCTGGAAATTCCAGGGACCAACCGGCATCTGGTAACGGTGTCGATGAGACCCTCACCGGTAATGGACCGAGTGAGGACGATAAGACTCAGTATCCGATCGGCAATCCGCCGAATCAGACTGAGCCCGCCACGAAGACCTCAGGAGGTTCTCATCTCCCACCGGTCTCCATCGTGGAAGTCTCTGGTAGAAGCACTGAGAAGTTCTTCGCTAGTCACAGTGGAAGCTCCTCGGAAGATCGTTGCTGGAAGCATGAGGTCAACACGATCGGAAATGCTGATCGTGATGCCACTCATAGTCCTGCACACCCTGCCTCGCCACCACCTGCTAATGGAGATGGCGCGGGCAATCAAGCACCACCTACCAGAGGCAACGGAGCTGATGGACGTCCACCAGCTAATACGCGTGGTGCAAATTTCACCAAGGATGACGGGCATGACGGAGTTAGGCCAAAGGTCCAGAGGAACTTCGGTCTCCGAACACCAACATCTTCGATGAATCCTCCGAGACCTTCTGTATGATTCGTAACTTGTGTCGATTCAAGATATTCTTAATATCGACCGCCTCCGCCAAGCTCGGGCTTTACCCAATTGGTGGAGCGGTATCGGAAATTCTTCAACGAATGCGGCAGCCGCACGCGTCGCAGGGGGCAAAGGATGTCACAAAGTCTAACGGTGACTTCGTCCCAGCGCTCCTCCCTCGAGAGGGCGCATGGTCACCATCGGTACCTAGACCTCCTCGGCGATTCCGACCAGTAGGTCATGAAGGAAGAAAGTTGTTTCGAACAACGACCTCTTCCCTTAGCCAAGGAGAGCACATGCTTGGCCCAGATGATCTCCGTCATCATCTGAACCATGCTAATGGTCAAGGACGTCATGATAACGTCTGCGACCGGATCGGGACGACGAGCCTCGGCGTTCAAATAGAAGAAACCGATCTCCTACTGATCATAGTCAGGCACCTTTTCCAAGAAGGCGCTATGAGTCAGTTACAGGTTGTAGAGCCTTTTCTGCAGGGCTCCAAGCTGTACGTTGGCCTAATGGGTTTCGACCCGCCAACATGGATAAATTCGATGGATCTCAAAATCCATTAGAGTTTCTCGGATATATACCACCGCCATCGAGCGGCGGTGGTGATCAAAACGTGATGGCTAATTATTTGCCCACGGTTCGAAGGATCTGCCAGCCTTGGTTGCTTAACCAACCGGTCGGATCTATTTATACTTGGGAACAACTCTGCGATCTTTTGATTGTGAATTTCCGAGTGGTACGACGATCGCCTCGAAAGGAGGATGATCTCCATCGGACTCGGCAAGAACTAAAGGAAACTCTCGTCAAGACATCAAGAGGTTCACCAGTTCAAATTTATTCCAGATTGCGTAATCTTACGTGATTCGAGCATTCAAGGCGAGTTTAAGGAATCGCGGTTTACGGAGGACATTGCTATGAATCCTCCACGAACAACGGCGAACTCTTTGACATGGTGATAAGTATGCGCCGCTAGTGAGGCGGTTGAATGGAGTGAAGCCATTGATCGAAAAGATAAAATCCCGCAACCTGGCATTGAAAAGTCAGAAAAGAATCCCAAGAAGGTTTCCAAGAAGAAGAAGCACCGCAAAATGGGCACCAAGGAAGTCCTAGCGGTTCCAGATAAAACGTTCAAGGGTAAGAAGGATTATACCGGTCGGGGCAAAGCCAAAGTTCCGACCGATAGCCATAATAAAGGTAAGAAGTGGTGTCCACTTCACTAACACGTGGCATGACTTGCGCTTTGTCGTGTTTGGCAAAAGAAGCTGGAGGATTTCTATGTAGGTAAAGGCCCACTTCCCGCAATCCAGGAGTTGGGGGAAATAAGTTCCAAAAAGGACAAGGATGGCGACGAAGAGATGGAGTACCAGGAGCCTCAGCGCACGGTAAATATGATCTTTGGAGGATCTTCTTCGTACGACTCACGCCGTCATCTGAAAGCCATGGAGCGAGAGGTCAACCTGTCGGAACCTTCGATCATCACCAAACCATCAAGGTGGTCGGATCACCGTGATCTCCTTCAAAGAAAGAAGATTGCCTCGTCTCATCAACTCGACCGTAGGTTCCCTATTATTGTAGAGCCTACTATTAATAATTGCAAAGTCAATCGAGTTTTGATAGACGGTGGTAGCTCTTTAAATATCTTATTTTCGGGAGCTTTAGAAGATATGCAGGTTCCTAGATCAAAGGTAAAACCGGTGAAATACGCCTTTCATGGCATAGTTCCTGGTTCTACCGCCAAACCGATAGGACAAGTGTCCTTACCGGTCACGTTCGGAAGCCCTGATAACTTCCGAACGAAAAAAGTTTCATTTGACGTGGTTGATTTCGAAACCGCATATAATGGAATTCTTGGTCGTCCGGCATTAGCGAAATTCTTGATAGTCACGCACTACGGGTATCAAAGTTTGAAAATACCAGGACCAAAAGGGGTAATCATGGTTCGTGGAGATCGCAAAATGGCACACGCATGTGATCGAAGGTCTTTAGAACTGGTCGATGAGTTACCGACCAGAAATTCTGACTCATCATCTGTGCAGGTCAAGCACTCCAGACCCAAGATAACGCCCAAACCGTCCGACCAGACCAAAGAGGTTCCACTCGACAAAGGCGCTCCTTCAGGAAACGCCATGTCAAGCAATGCTGATGGATCCTCACCAAAGGTGCCGACGGAGCAGACTCAATCCTAAATAGGAAGAGTCGCCGTCTCCTTCCTCCGAGCAAACAAGGATGTGTTCGCATGGCAAGCGCCCGACATGCCCGAGTCCCTGTGGAGGTGATCGAGCACAGCTAGCGCCCGGCGACAAAAATCCGGTCAAGCGTAAGCTCGACGCTTCGCACCGACCGGAAGGACGCCATCCATCGAGATTGACAAGCTCTTAAAGGTCGGATTCATTCGTGAAGTACATCACCCTCAATGGCTCGCTAATCCTGTAATGGTTAGGAAGAGTAATGGGAAATGGAGGATGTGTATAGACCTCACAGATCTTAATAAAGTTTGTCCGAAGGATGATTTTTCCCTTCCTCGCATTGATCAATTTGTAGACTCTCCCTCCGGGTGCGAGTTATTAAGTTTTTTAGATGCTTACTCAGGGTACCACCAGATTAGTATGAGTAAAGGAAATTAAGAGCGTCTCTTCTGGCTTTGGAGAAACCAGAACAGGAGCACTCGAAAGATACCTCTTGACATCCTCAAAGGCAGCGTTTGCCTCATTCGACCACTCAAAACCTTCATGTCTCCTGAGAAGTTTAAAGAAAGGTAGTCCTTTTTCTCCTAGTCGTGCGATGAAACGACTTAAAGCCGCCATGCACCCAAAGTGAGTTTCGGACTTCCTTTTTGTGTTTGGAGGACGATCCGAGGATGGCCTTTATTTTTTCAGGATTTGCTTCGATTCCTCGTTCAGATACTATGAATCCAAGCAATTTTCCTGAATAAATTCCAAAAACACACTTCTCTGGATTGAGTTTTAAGCGGTGCTTTCTGAGGTTGTCGAATGTTTCTTGTAGGTCGCTGATATGATTAAGTCTCTTAATTCTTTTTACGACTAGATCATCAACATAGGCTTCCAAATTCGGCCTAATTGAGATGAAAAAGTCGATTGCATTAGGCGTTGAAAAGAAGCACCGCATTCTTTAGACCAAATGGCATTTTGACATAGCAAAAGGTACCAAATGGAGTAATGAATGCGGTCTTTTCTTCATCGCTTAAACACATATTGATCCGTGGTATCCGAATATGCATCTAAAAACTTAATATCTCACAACTGCAGAGAATCAACCAAATGATCGATCACGAGGTAAAGGGAAATCATCTTTTGGACAAGCTTTATTAAGATCGATAAAGTCCACGCACATACGCCATTTGCCGCTTGACTTTTGACCATTACAGGTTAGCCAACCACTGGTGGTTGACTTCTCTTATAAAGCCCGCTTTAAGTAGCTTATCCAACTCGATTTAATAGCATCTCGTCGATCGGGGCAAATCTCCGTAATTTTGTTTTCGGTACTTTATCGGTAGTAAAGCTAGCCTGTGCTCGATCACCTCCACAGGGACTCGGGCATGTCGGATGCTTGCCACGCAAAGACATCTGCGTTAGCTCGGAGGAAGGTAATGAGGCGCCTTCCTATTTGGGGTCGGAAGTCTCCCGATGCGAGCAGCCTTGAGGGCTCTTCAAGTCCCGTGAGGAACCTCTTTGACTTGGTCGTTCGGCTTTGGTGCGGCTTTAGGCTTCGACTTGCTAGTCGAAGTCGACTTTCATCTCGAGTTGGTATTTGACCAACCATCTCGAGGATCGACGATCGCATGATACGCCATCTTTTGTCACATCAATGGTGATCACTCCTTTGGGACTGGCATCTTAAGACATTGATACCCGTAATGAGTAGCCATTAAGAATTTTGCGAGTTGGTCGTCCGAGTATGGCGTTATATCTTGTCGAAATCGACCACATCAAAGGAGACTTTTTCGTCTCCGAAATTACTTGGTGAGCCAAATGTTAAAGGAAGAGAAACTTGGCCAATAGGTTTCATTGAAGACCCCTGATGCGATTCCATGAAAGGAGTATCGTCGCCTTACCTTTGTCCCGGTACTTGCATCTCGTCCGGGGCATTAGTAAATAATATGTTCAAAGAATCGCCACCATCAACCAACACTCGATTGACCCGACAGTTGTTGATGGTGGGTTCGACCACAATCGGATATCGACTGATCGACTCGTAGTGATTGGGCGACCATCCTTCTCAAAAGAGATGGTAACTTCCGACCACTTCGTAATTTATTGACGAGAGGAGTATGTATAGAATTTACCTCTCGTCCGTGACTTTAAGTTGTCGCTTGAGTCGTGTCGATGATCCTCCGTAGATGGGCTCAACGGTATGTTGCGGATCTTGAACAGCATCTCCTCATCATCCGACGACTTTTGGCCACTCGTATGTCCTACCCGCCGAGAGTAGGGAGTGGTGCTTGTCGTTGTAGTAGTCCTCGAGCTTTCTTTGGAAAACTTCGGCGATTCTTGAGGTCATGTCCTTCCTTTTATGAAAAGGACACCACCTTGGTTTGTCGTTCCTACGATCGTGGCGCTTACCTTTGCCTTGATCGGTGCGACTTGGTGGTTTGGGGCTCTCCATCTTTCACAACCAGAACCTCCTTGGAACCACCGGTTTGTGGTTTTGACTTTTATTTTCTTCTTGGACTTTTTGCTTTTTATCCTTACCAACTTCACCGGCTCTCGAGGAGTATATGTTTCTCGATCGATAGTGTTGTTCCACTCACCGCCTCGAAGCGATTGCATATCGATCGGCCATCTCAAGAGTTCGCAACAAGATGTTGGGAGGATTCAAAGCAATGTCCTCCGTTATCCTTCTACTACGGACTCCTTGCTTAAAAGCCCTGATCACAGAGGAATCAGAAATTTCCGGAATTGAGTTACGAACCTGACTAAAGTGTTTGATGAATTGACGCAAAGTCTCGTTGTTGTTCTGCTTTATCCGGCAAGTCGTCTTCTTTTTGAGGCGGTTGTATGTGCCTTGGAAATTCGCTTTGTAGGAGATCGCAGAGGTGTTGCCAAGAGTAGATCGACTCGAGTGGTTGGTTTAATAACCACGATCGAGCGGATCCTTCGAGCACTGATCGGAAGGTAATTCGCCATTACATGCTCTCCTCCTCCTGCTTTGCTCGGACAACATGTTGTATAGATCTGAAGAAATTCGATGGGATTTTGAGATCCATCAAATTTCTCCATGTTCACCGGTCGAAAATGAGGTGGCCAATGAATCGCTCAAGGTCGGCGAAAATGCCCAAGATCCGTAATCACTTCTTACGCCTTCTTTGTAGGAAAGAAGGGTTAATGTCACCAGTGATCGTATGCGACGATACCCAGAACAGTGACTGCTCAGTAGTAGGTCTCGCCTCTCGAGGAGAATACTCCTCATATTCCACTCGTTGAATTTCTTTGTCGAAGTGGTGAATGATCACCTCTCAGGGGCTTCTTGATCTTCACCGATCGAAGGTATTTCTCGAATAGGGATCGATTCGCCTTATGGCGTGTCGATTCCTACGAGAAAATATTCGATTGATCGTAGCCGAGGAAGACGTATTCTCGCGACTACCGAATGTTGTCGATGAGGTACCTCGATCTTGTCATCACGATTCGAAGTCTTTGCGTAATCTCTTCAAAGAAAGAGATCGTACCACAGCGTTCGAGCAAGCTCTTGATCGGGATTCTCGAGCAAGTCGTTGATGTCCCGGAGTTCTTGTACCTCCTCCGATGATGTTGAATGCGCCAGAGCGGTTCTTACGATCGCAATTTTCTTTCTTCCGACGACATCAAAATCCTCCTCATCGTCTTTGAGGTCTTCTTAGTGGAGTGCGAGAATGTCGAGGATTTCCTCGCGTTCATCAGTGTTGGTTCTCTCGCCAACGGTGGTGCCCTTGCCATTACCACGAGGGGCGCAGTGTGTGATCTTCGGGAGTGTTCTTATCTCGGCCTCCATGAGGTCGACCACGATTGGGGAAGGACGAAGACCTCCGTTGATGATTCTCACTTGCGCCGAGGCCTCCCGCTTGAGGAGTGCTCGAGAGACACCATCTCGCGACTTGGAGTAATCCTCCGTAGGGGAACTCGGGTTATAATCGCCTCCGCTCGCAAATGAGATCTGCGGGAGACGGCCGAATTTGCAGAAAAGCATGCTTGATCCCACCCTCTCTGAGTTACCCCGAGAGAGGATCACTAGATCTTTGGTGGAGTCCTGGAATGGTGGCTCCTGAACTTGACTTACCAAGTCGGACCGTCTTAAGGGACTTGAACACTTGGAGAAAAACTCGTCGTGTTGTGAGCCCTCCCGAGGCGGTCCCGGTCGGATTGACCCTTGTCCTTTGAGGGAATTGGCTCCTCTGTTGGGCGTATTGTTGTGGGGATAAGGATCCTCCTCAACTCCATTAATGGGATGGTTTCTGGAGAATAATCTCCGAGGCAACATCACCATCGTGGATGCATCACTCGGCTCGTAGTCGAAACGGCATCCATGTCGACGTCACGTAATCGCCAAGTCAAACCAGTTCTCCTCGCTCCATTCTCCGCCATGATTGCATGAGATTGGAAAAAGAGAGTATGTTGACAAGAGATTACCTAAGATCCCCACTGTCGGCGCCAACCGCCGGTGTATTAGAACCGATCTTACGTAAAGATTATTTGATTCGGGTCTCCTAGAGATGAAATCACGCAGAGTAGTTGACACGGATGTTTAGACAGTTCAGCCTTCTCCGAGAGAATAATAACCCTAATCTGTGTGGTGTGGTATTCTTTAATGATTGAGTAAGAAGCTAAGACTATTACAGAGAATCGAACCCCTTCTCTACTCGCCCTTGATGCCCTTATATAGTCGTGAAGGAGTAGTTTGTTTTGCCTCGCTAAGAGGCGCCTTAATTGAGCCAAGAATGGGCGTGTGATGGCGATAATTACCGCGCATTGGCTTCTCCACGCCGTCCGCCATTATCATTCAAAGATAATGGGGTATTTAAGCACAATTACTACGCGGGATAGTAGTGCGTGCAGACCGTTCGGATTCCTTAATCAATTGGACCCACTCGCCTGTAGGTTTGATTATAAGGTGGTCGTAGTTTACCTGGTCGTAGAAGGACTTACGACCGGTGGCGATCAGAGAAGGACTTGCGACTATGTAGTGGTCGAGAAAGACTTACGACCATGTAGTGGTCGAGAAAGACTTACGACCATAATATAGTCGTAGCAAGACTTACGACTATAGGGGTGATTGTAGAAGATCTTACAATCATTTGGTAGGCCTCTCCCTTATAGATATAAGGGGTACTTCTGGGGACCATGTGACATCATATTTACCCATAATAAGAATTATAGATAAAAGATAAAATGAGGATTATTAGATCCTCGTCAAGGTTCATAACAAAAAACGTGATTACGCGATTTGGTGTACCCAGTCGTATCATCACGGACAATGGTACCCGGTTCTCAAGTAGCAATTTCGTGAATTTCACAAGAACTAGGAATCAAAATCCATTTCGCTTCTGTGGCTCATCCACAGAGCAATGGAGCAGTCGAGCGTGCCAATGGTATCCTAATACAGGGGATAAAACGCCGAGTATTCGACTAGTTAATAAAACGGTCAGGAGCTTGGGTTCAAGAACTTCCTTCTGTTTTATGGGCTGTCCGGACCACGACCAGTCGTGCGACCGGTGAGACACCTTTATTTTTAGTTTATGGGGCCGAAGCTATGCTTCCTCCAGAATTGAAAATTGGCTCTGCTCGCACTGATTGTTTTAACTTAAGCAATCAGGAAGAACATCGACTCGACGACATCAATTTCCTTGAAGAAAGACGAAACCAAGCTTTGATATCGCTCGCAATCTACCAACAAGCCATGCGAAGGTACTACAATCGTAAGGTGCAACCTCGCAACCTAGCTGTAGGTGATCTGGTTCTCAGAAAAATTCAGAGCCAAGCAGGGCGCAATAAACTCTCCCCTAAGTGGGAAGGTCCTTATACTGTGGTCGAAGTTACCCGACCAGGCTCAGTACGATTAGCCATGTCAGACGGCAGGGTTTTGTCAAATTCATGGAACATTGACCAATTGCGTAAGTTCTTTGTTTAAATTCTTTCATTTCATTTCATTCCATTTTTCGTTTAAATTCTTTAAACATGATAATTAAATTTGGAGTAGTGAGTGATGTTATTTATATGACGTTGCCTAATCACGTCGATTGCGGTTCGTATGCTCGGATTATAAAGCGTATAGTTTATGTTTCAAAATTCATTTCTACTCTTGTTTGGCTCTTTGGTCGGGACACGAAAAACCTCCTAGTCGAAGTCTCTCCTTTTTCGCGACGTGGTTCCGCCTATCGGAAGGAGCTTCCTAGCGACGGTCTTTTCCTACGATCCTATTGCGCCACGGACTAAGAGCATGAGCACGTCTTGCGAAATGTATTTTATACCTTTATTTCCTAGCTAGGTTCATTCCGGCCAAAGATTGAGCATCGCATAGAAGTAAAACCACTTGTCTGCTTTTAGCATATGTTTTTCATGTTTTTCCTCTTATCAAGGATAATTATTTATTTTTCCGACCATATGTTGTTTTAGTAAAGTACTTTGATCATTAAAAACAGATTTACAACTAGCCGAAACCTACACGGTTCCGACCATAAAGGTTTCCTAGTATTACCACGATCGCTTTTTACCGATCAAGACATGCTTACAAGTAATGGTTGAGATTTGGATTTATATTCTTGGCCTCAGGTAGTACTATTATATAGTAAAGATCTTCTACTATATAACAGTCGGGGGCTAGATAAGACATAAATTCACAAAGTCGACCGGATGAATAAAAAAAAATTCCATTTTGATAAGAGAAAGGTAAGTCTTTACATTGTATGCATTGTTTTTTTCCTGCAGCTAAACTACTAGAGAATGCCTAAACTAACTCATCGCTAGATGGAGATCCGACTTCCATCTCTTCTGCGACCTTTTAGCCTAGAGGTTTCATCTCTGCGAGGATCGATTTGCCTCTGCAGGTAGCGGTTGAAATCCTCTGCGATGGCTTGAAGGTTAGTTGATGGGTCGAAGCTTTCGGTTTGCCAAAGCAAGACCGACTCCACGAGCAATAGACTCCTTAACGGAGTGGGCATAGTTCTCCTAGTGGTCTTGAGCAAAACCTTGAGCTCTTCCAAAGAAAGAGCCTAGGAAGTTGATCTTTCTATTGGGTCACTCAAGGAGGGCAAGCTTGATCCGTGCCCATGTCAAATAGCATTTTGTTCAATGAGGTGATTTTCTCATCTAAACTAAGCACGAGGGTCGCCCTTGTCTTGCTCAAATTCGAGCTTTCTTCGCTCCGGTCAATGCTTGTTTTTGTTCTGCATAGACAAAGCGAGTATTAAGTAAAAGATTGGAAGACATACTAAGTCATGACTACGACTAGTTACCTTCCTCTCTCTTCTTGGAATCATCCGAAGCTTTTTATTCTTTGGTCGTCAAGTCTTGATCGACCGTTCTTAGCTGAAGTTCTTCTTCAAGCTTTATTCTTACGGCCTTTTCAAATTAAAGCATCTTCTTTTATTTTCTCTAAGTCTATCAAAAGAATTCTTGATAAGGAGAATAAATAAAAGGAAAGTCTTAATGAGAAAAGAAGAGGAACTCTTACTCTCTATCTCGAGTGTTTTTCCTCTAATATCCTAACTCGCTCGGTTAGTCCTCCGAGTAGCGAGGTTTTCGATCATATCTTTGCATAAGTAGCATTTCTTCCATAAACCTTCTGTAAACTTTGAGAAAGGTTATGGAGAGGATTGAAGACACTTACCCGAATTACGAATCATTGTAATCGGTACAAATTTTATCGGGCTTCGCCTTGCATCAGGCGATCCGATATTCTTCCCCAATAATCATCAAGTTCCTTACTCGCGGCAAATCGAGTTGAGAAAGGAAACTTGTTAGTTTTGAGGATGACCTTGTGCTTGGAACTGTGGAAGATCGCGATGGTCTCTACCTCCGCTTCTTGGCATAGTGACTACTACGGGATCTAACTCGCCTTCGAGTCGAGGTTGGCTCGGGGGCTCCTCCGACCACGTCATCCTCAAGATGTCTTACCTGAGGAAGACAATGACCAGGACCACCTCCGATCACCTGACCTGTTGAATGCGACTGGTCGGAAGTGACCAGGATTGAGCAGATCTGCATGAGAGAAACAGAAAGTTCAATTCTACTTGGAATATACGAGGTATGCTTTTCATATAAAAGTTGTACATACCGGTTGTTTTCTTAGTCTTGATCTTATAGCTACCGCTTAAAATCCGTTATTTGTTTTTCTCTTCTTTTCAATTGTTCCCTAGTTCCGAATCGTAGGTTCAATTGTATTCTCTACACTCCGATCGAGAGATCGAAGCAATGTTCTCGACCATCCGGTCAAGAGCAAAATTCCTAACTCTGGATCGAGAAGTGTAGTTTCAGTCTCGAGAACAAACTGTCTCATAGACAACTAGGCGAGACTCGATGATTGCCACTGTATTAACAAAACAAAGTTAATCGGTGAAGAATATGCTTCATCTTCGAAGTTATTTCTTTCGCTTGCCTACCTCGGCATGACCACGCCTCGGCGATCACAAGGTCGGTCTGATAATCAATAGGCTCACATGTCTCCGTAGCCTCGTTGATCTTGAGTCCGACCAACTACACATAAAGAGGATTAAAACCGATCGAAATTAACTGAAAATGTGAAAAGAAGTTAATACGCTTACCCTAAGTCTTTCGGTCCTTTCCTCGGCACCAGCAAGTGCTAGGATTAAGGGAAAACTAGCCTTGTCATCAGGTTCGCCAGCACAGATCATTTTGATCCTGCTTTACGGCGTCCTCGTAAGACAAGACTATGATTACAAATGAAAGATCTTAGTTTTGCGAAAATGATCAAATCGCAAAATAATCTGGTCGGGATTTTCTGAAAAATCACCTAGATCAGAATCCTTGGTAGCGTCGTCGCCACCAATGAACCAGAGCATCGAACGTGCCCTGGTCTTTAAAGGACTAATCCTCCTAATGGAAAAGTCCCTTACAACGTGCCAGGAGGTTAAACCCTTGACACTCAAGAGATGGATAGCCTCAACCCATCTCCCAAATTCCCCCTCCTTCTTTGAGGAGGAACGCCAACGCGAGTTCTCGACCGCCCTCTTACCGCTGTAATACATGCCGTCTTCTCGCGTAACCTTCATGTAGAACCAGCTTTTCTTCCATGACGACCAAGAAGACTTCGAGTACATACGAATGTACTCGTCGACCTTTTGCCATGAAGCCTTAGGTACATTCCCGTGGGTGCTTGGTCGTTTTCTTCGTGTTCGCCATCCGATAGTAGTACTTGAAGAGTTCCATCGACGGTGGAATCCCCAAGTATGCTTCGCAGAGGTAGACGAAGATGCTTAGGTTTGCAATAGCGTTGAGAGCAAGGTTGATCAACTCAACCTCGTAAAACTCCAGCACTTGAGAAAGAAAAGGATGTCTTTGGAAGCTTGAGCCCGCACTCAGCGTCGCGAGGAACACCGGGATTTCTCCCTCCTCGCCGCTTGGGTAGTGCTCTCCAAAAGCCGATCTCCAAGAGATCAAACTCCTGTCGGGTAGTAACCCAACCCTCTCCAAACTCTCCAATCTTCTCTCGCTCAGATCGGAGATCGACCAGTTTGCGATGAGGTCCGACATGATGCTTTCCTTTTTTGGGTGAAGAACTCAAGGAAGATTTTCTTGGAGATAGAGGCGTAAAGGTTTAAAGCACTCGATGCAGGGTAGTTTTATAGACATTTTCATCAGAATCACTCTTGAGAAGTCCAACGGCAAATACCTTTTCGCTTTGACAGCATGTAAAGGCTTTTTCCTTTTCCAAAGCGGTTTCTCAACTTTAAAATGAATCTGATCGCCTCGAGTCTCACGGCATTTAATGAGAGGTCATTCGATATGATTGCATTGGAGAATGTGTCCGCACGACCAACATTCATTTAAAAGTTCGGGGCTAGGCTGTTGAGGATTAAAATATTCATATATTATCTTAATATATGATAAAGACCATACGTCTTCGTGGTCGTAACTTCTAAGACCACCGACCTAACAGGTCGTAGGTATTACAGAAGTTATCTAATGAATACCCTGGTCGGACAAAGTTCCAAGCCTAGTCCACGACCAGGTGAGTGCTCATAAAGCTATGAACAGGCGTTTAGGTCAAGTCTCCGACCACGCCACTCGCTATGTGATGAATGAACCACGTGTTTCATGTTCCACATAATACAACGCTATTACGGCTAATGATTTAACGTCTCCTAAATCATTAACCGCAGAGCAGTTGACGTTTTCACCAACCGCCTTTACAGTTAGTGGAACCGCCAAACTGCCGTCTCTTCCCGACCAGGTGCGTCGCTCCCCAACGGATGTCTCTTCATGGGATAACTGCCACCGCTTCATCAACTATTTAAGGAGGGTCATGGAAGGACGGAAAGAGAGAAGACACGAAGTGCAAAGATAGGCGGACAAGCGTAAGACATCAAGCAAGATATAGCAAAGTGTTGTGTTTTTAGATACTCCCAGTGTTTGTAATTGCGAGTTCATAGCAATAAAGAGCAAGTTAGATCCACTCCCAGAAGTCACACACATTTTTCCTCTTTTTATTTATATATCCATAAGATCGGCGATTTGATCGTCGACACCTGTCTTTGAGGAAGAGTTCTACGAAGGTGTTGATCGCTAGGTCATGATCCCAGTCGGTTGCCTGTGGTGAATTGATAAGATTCTGCTGAAGTTTATTTGTTCTGATGCTTATTTATTTATTGCCAGCCTATGAGGCTTAATAAATGTAAACTGACCATAAGGTCACAACAGTTATTTATTATTTAAATTACTTGCTTATTCTATTGTTTTATTTTGTGTGGATCGATATTCATTTATGTTGACACTATGTGCACTAGCGTGATTCTGGACTAGTGCGGAATACATAGGGGTCGAGTGCATTTTGGATCCCGACATCGATCGTACTTTTAAGTAACGCATCGTGGTGCATGCGATGCGTCTTTGCGACGAGGCCGACCTCTATCCTCGCAGGCTGCCCCCTCCGGCTGTAGTTGTGGTCGTTCGAGCGCTCCCCCCTCAGACGGCCCATGTTTGTCGAGAGCAATCCGTATCGCACGGACATGTACTATGGGGGCGTGGTGGACCGGCCGACCACATGGTCCCTTTGGTGCCGTAGACGGGTACGTACTCTCCTGTATCTTTACTTTAGTAGTTTTACAGGTCATCCTTTGTAACCACTGTTCCGGCTCACATGCACAGTTTGCACACATGCCGGTCACACGTGTGTATGAGCACTTCGTCGAGTAGCTCGACTGCCTCACCACGCCAATGTGCCTTTGGGAGCCGTACTCGCCAGCCAGATAGAGGATCGCTCCCGGGGCTATCCTCACCGTGTCTTTGTACGACTAGGCGTACTGGATGACGCGGAAGAAGCTCGTCTTCGATGTGTTCATCGAGGACTATGCGGTGCATAGGGTGATGCGCTAGTTCAACCTTTCCTAGGTTGTTCTAGTCCCCGTTGGGCGTCGAGTGCCCGACTCGATCCACGCGTGAGTTACACACAACACATGTTCCTATATTATTTTCAGTTTTGTTACGATGGCTTCTAATTGCAGTGGTACGTTTCACAGTTGGAGTAGGAGGGGTGGAAGCAAGACGGGCTGGGCGGTTAAGATGGAGCCGTGGTTGGAAGAGTGGGCGGACGCCCTCGAGGACTACGTGCAGGAGGGCGCCCCGTACGACCCTAGCACGTACGACGAGTACCTACACTAGTACACTCCGCAGACACGCACCAGGTTGGTGCATGTCGTCGACCCTCGCCCCGCTCACGTACCAGCATGGACCAACGCGTACCATGTACACTTCGCATGGAACATGCACCTCGCAGTACGTACCCTCATGTTTCCAAATGTTTGAGTATGGTTATCACAATTACAAGTTTGACACTTTCATGTACTCCGTGCAGACGGACATCACCGATCGGGATTGCGATGGACTCCTAGTTGATCCTAGACAGGATCGCCCACGGTGTGGAGGTGACGCACGACGAGCTGGTGCAGATGGTCCATCGGGTCTACAGTGCGGCGAGGCGTGTCGTGACCCTAACGTCGTGCATGATAGTCCTGGAGGTGGCCACGTCAATGTGTACGCCGAGGCCGCCACGTCCTGCAGCTTGGCTAGGAGGCTCCGGAGGGGCACATGCACGTGCCCTGCCAGCGCCTGGCTAGGCTGGTGGGTCAAGCTGGGCACGTGGCTACCCACCCTCGGCGCTCCGGGCCAGCTCGGAGGGTCAGGGTTGGCACATTTCTACCCACCACCGTCGTTTCTAGACCCCTACCTAACAGCGTTAGGGCAGTATCCGTTCTTCCCCGACCAGTTCAAGCAGGGCGAGTACGGTAGGTACGACACTTGGACATGGACCAAGCATATAGACATTCGCTATCACTTCTTTAGAGACCATGTCGAAAAGGGTGATATTGTGCTACACTTCGTGGAGTCCGAGGCTCAACTGGCTGATATCCTCACCAAGACTTTAGACCCAACAAGGTTTGCCACCTTGAGGAGCGAGTTAGGGGTAATTTATCCCTATGGGTTGATTTGAGGGGGAGTTCGATCTTTTCTGATCTTTCCTTGTTCTTTTCTGAACTTGTTGATCTTATTGAACTTTTTAGGATTTTTTAGTTTTTTTGCATCTCATTGTATCATATTGCATTCATATGAAAAATCCAAAAAGATGCATTGTAATATAAGCTTTTCTGCTTATCTTTTAAAATTGATGAAGCTTTGTTTATTACCCTTTGGAGCTTTAGTATTTCAATTCTTACTCAATGCCATGTCTAGTTCTTTGATTTGCTAGAATTATCATGCTTTCACATATATAGCTAAGTCTTTGCTGTATGAGCTAGAACTCTAAAACAACTCGAACTAAAAACTGCAATTTATGGATGTTTTAGCTAGTTGTGCAATTAGTGCTCCTTTTGTGACATTGGTCCTGTCAGAATTGCTTTGTTAGCTCTTGAATCTAAAATTGACCATTACTTGAGCTTCTTGTGTTCTTGAGAATCTAAAACTGCTCTTATGAAACATGAAAAAAATCAAATTCCAAGATTGTCTTATGCTTAAATTGTGTCAAACTACTCTTACGAGACTGCATGTCAAAGACATGAACTTGGAGATAGTTTGATGATACAAACGATCTCATGGGGACTGCGTGTCAGAACTGACATGAACCTCAAGATTTGTCGCCCTGGTAGAAGCTTAGGAAGAGTCTGTGGATGGCTCCTAGTCCAGTATCTTCTTCACTAAGATATACCTTTAATCAACTTCTGGTCGAAGCTTATGATGAGTCTGTGGATGGCTCCTAGTCCAGGATCTTGTCACTAAGTTAGACCATTAGTCAACTTTCATTTTCAGTACAAATGAAAAAACTGTTGAAAAATGGGCGTTTGAGAAATTTGAGCAAAATGATTCAATTCAGGACCTTATTGTCTCTTAATGTGGTCATTGTTAGTTTTTTGATCTCACTTGTTAAAATTGAATCCCTGTTGATGAACTTGCTAAATTTAAAGTTTTGCTTAAACTGATCAATTTTTTTTTATTAAGCCTTCGAGCTTAGCTTTGATATATATGTCTTATCATGATCTTCCTAGCGATGTTAGGCTTGATATGTTGTTTGTGCAATATTAGGAATGCTAGCTTGTTCTTTTGGGTAATCTCCAAAGCTTCTTGTAATCAAAATTTGAAAAATACAAAAATAAAGCCGCTCCATTGCACTTCATGCATACTCCTTCTTATGCTTCTTTCTCCATTCTACATTTGTTATCTCTGGACGAGAGGAATGCGTGATTCTTTGATGACTCCATTGTCAAAGGGGGAGAAGATATTTCAATGTTGTATAAAGGGGAGAAGATATAAAAATGTTAAAAAGTGGGAGAAAATTGGAAATTTTGAAATTTTCTAAAATCTGAGGATCATAGTGAGGGGGAGCATTTGAATTGCATTCTTATCGTCTTATTGCCTTTTCTGAACTTGAATTGCATTTCTTAATCCTCACGATGACCAAAAGTCAATTGAACAATTGTTCTTTCATATGGATCTTAAGTGAGATTTTTGACTCTTTTCTGGAATTTAAAGTATTTATGCTTTCTTTTGCCTTATCTCACTTGCCTATGCTATTCTGATGCCAGCCTGGTCTTTTCCATCGCTTTCTTTTGCTTATGGACGAAGTTGTGCCTTTATGCGAAAACAAAAGTATTTTACTTTTCAAACATCCAAATTATATTTTCTGGATAATTGCCAATGTGTGCATCATGGGGGGATTGTGAATATCATGGGGATATACTCATGATCTTAGGATGATGTTACAATTGGCAATGACGTTAAAGGCTTATCGTTTCACGTGTTTTCGGCAAAGAACCAGTGCTGTCAGGCCATTGGAGGTCTGACCGGCCAAAGGGAGGTCCGATCGGCCACCCCTGGCGGTCGGACTGGCCAGTGACAGTCCAACTGGCCACACGGCGGTCGGATCGGCCAAATGCAAAAAGATGTTTTTTTGGGGTGGGCCAAAAATAGAGGTTGTAGAAAAGAGAGGGGATTCTATTGCACTTGGTCTCATAATTTTTGGAGTCTCTAGTCAAAAGTTCTATTGGTTTGAAAATTCCAGTAGGTTTCAGATTTCTAAGGGCTGAATTTGGCTTAGTCGAGTTAAGTGGTCGACCGGCGGGTTAAGCGATCGACCGCCATCTTTGTGATCGACCGGTTTTCACTTGTATCGTCGTTCTTCGTGGCGGCGATGTTTGGTTGTTAGGTCAAAGTCATGAGTTTCAGTGCATATGTGTTGCATGATGCATGTTTTGACTAACATTGGTCAAGTTGTGAAGAACTTGTTCACGAATTCAATTTGCTTGTCTATTGTTGTGCAGGTTGCTTGGTGGTCAACGACGGTCAACGACGAGGATGATCGGGACTAGGCTTGGAGAGCTGAGCTCCAGAACGATCAATGATGCCGAGTGAGGTCAATGAACTCAAGCGTGTTGCAGAATGGATAAGGGTGACATTTTGCCAATTCGCGGCGCAAGATGGCGCAAGGTGAAGCTGATTAGGTCAAGAGGCGATAAAGACGGTGCTTTAAAACGCGTGCGTGTGTGACCCATTTGTGATGGGCCTTAACGGGAGCCCAATTGAGTCAAACTTCTAGAAGGTCTAAGCCTCCAGTATAAATAGAGCAGGGAGGTGGCTGCACCCCTCTTCAACCCTTTTTTATTGTTTTGAAACCCTAATTTTGCTTAGGGAGAGGATTTGTGGAGGTTAGGGTTTTAGAGAGTTTTGATTTGATTTCGTGCTCATAGATTGACATTTGTCCTCCATTGATAGAGTGGCTGTAAACCCAAATCATATCAAATCAATCCAAGGAAAGTTTGATCAAAGTTTTGTCTCTTTGCTTTCCTTCTCTCTATTTGATGATTTTGAGTCTTTCTTTGATCCGTGAGTTTTGGCTTAATTTCTTCATGTGATCTAGCTTGCTGTGACATGTATGAACATATCTAGGATCATCTTGATCATCAATCACCCACGTGCAAGATTTTGGATCTAGTTTTCGTTTTGACTCGGTTTTGAACCATCCTCCTATCAAATGGAAAATGATCGTAATTTTTCCAAGAATTTTCACAATCTTCGATTGGAATAGGTTCCTAACATCATAGAGAAGGTGTGTTCCAAGTTTCATCGAGTTTGGAGTTGTAGATTAAAAGTTATATATATTTACAACTTTGTTTTTCGGGTTGTTTGATTGTTCTTCAGGACGGTGGTCAGACCGCCCAAGGTCACCGGTCCGACCTTCAGGGGTGAGCGGTCCGACTGCCATTGACCTAGCGGTCAGACCGTCCAACACTTAGTTTTTTTAGCTTGTGTTGATTTTCGTTGTTTTGCTTCGGGGGTTAAATTGGATTCAATACTCTCTTCCGCTGTACTGGTATATTGATCTTCATAGCTTCCATAGCTATTGGAGTAAAATCTTATTGAATCTATTATTTGTGAAAAAGTGAATGTGCTCCTATTCACCCCTCCCCCCTTTAGTCGCCTTTTCGGACCAACATGTTGTGTACTCATGCTTATTGCACATCGGAAGTGGTGGAGTCATCGCCCGTTATTTAGGAGCTCTATGAAGGTGTTGATCGTTAGGTATTGATCGTAGTCGGTTGCCTGTGGCAAATTGACGGGAGTCCGTTGAAGTTTATTTTGTTCCGCTGCTGCTTATTTAATTAATGTCAGCCCCGCGAGGCTTAATAAATGTAAACTCGACAATAAGGTCAAAACTATTATTTGTTATTCAAATTAATCGTTTATTCTAATATTCATCTTGTGTGGATCGATGTTCATCTATGCTGATACTGTGTGCACTAGTGTGATTATGGACTAGTGCAGTATATACAGAGGGTACATAATTGTATTTTTTGGTCTCGATAGTGCGATGTGGCGGTGACAGAGTAGGTGTTGCGGGTGGTGTAGTGGGCGGCTAGTTGGGTCTCTTCGTTGTGCTTGGTGCACTTGTATTCGATTTGTACGTATTTTACTTCATAGTTACTATGACATGGTTGTGTACGAATTTTCTCGTGTATCATAATTGCAAACTTTAACTTCATTTGTCAGTGTCAATCTGTCGTCGTTCCCTATCTCTGCAAAGTAGGACGTGACATCTCTATGCAAATCAGAACATGGCTTCTCTCTGCAAAGCAGCATGTGAACTCTCTCTGCAAAGCAGGACATGATTTCTCTCTGCAAAGCAGGATGTGACCACTCTCTGAAATACAGGATATGACTTCTCTCCGCAAAGCAGGGCGTGATCTCACTCTGCAAAGTAGGACATGACCACTATCTGCAAAGCAGGAAGTGACCAGTCTTGGTAAAGCAGGACATGACTACTCTCTGCAAAGCACGAAGAAATCACTCGACTACTGTTGTAGAGCTGCTACAGTTGCATCCTCTTCAACTATAAATACATCGCTACTTGGTCAGGAACTCCACACCAACAATACTACCTAAATAACAAGGACAAGGAGAAGGAATGAGAGCACATATGCGAGTTTTTGAAGGACTAGGAGGCTCCCCAGCAGATAAACGCTCGCCGTAGGGCGTTTAGTCAGCAGCCTTACACTCACCACTCACCTCCGGAGCTCGTCGGTCTACGGAGGCTGCCTCGCAATACTCCCAACGATTTGGGTCGAGCCGCCCCCTCTCCTATGCCCGCTGAACGCCCTTCGGAAGGCCCCCGATGGGGGTAGCGCCACCAATTTGCTGGTATCGGAACGCCTGCAAGTGCATCAAATTAACCGATGTGTGGACCATTGGGCAGCGCTATTGGTGCTACCCAAACTTCTACGCAGACTACTCCGACCGCAGGTTTGACATGTCGTGCTACAAACAGCTGGTAATGAAATCTCATTTCAGTGCACACTACTATTTTGCTTCCCGTTACGTCGTAACCACGTCTCTCTTCCCACCGCAGTCTCCACTGCGCATATGTGACTTCAGCTAGTGGATCGACGACAAGATCCACCCGTACGACATATGGATGCTGCTGACAAGGAAGAGCTGGGCCAGGGAGGACTGCGAGGGCCGTGAAAGGCGCCTCGAAGAGCTGCAGGCTGAGATGGAGGAGAAGAAGAGACGGGAGAGGCTGCACGATGAGCAGGAGCGCGAGCATGCCAGATGACGCGAGGCCAAAAGGGCACGGAAGAGGGCCATCGCGGCGAAAGCTAAGGCGCAAGACGAGGAGTACAACGTTGAACTGGACCGCAAGGGCAAATGGCCACGTTCCACGCAGTAGTTCGACCCTCTTCGTCCATATGTTCCATGTATTTCTAATTCCTTAAAGGCATACGTGTACCGTCCTTGGTTCGTTAGCCTACGTGCCATGTAACCTCCTTGTCGGATCAATTATCATGTTGTTATCGTTGCGCCATTTCTCCAAAGTTCTCCACCGTTTATGAATTCTCCGGCACATCGCAAGAATCACTTACCTTCCTACTCACGACTCATTGCTACCTCAATCGTACTCACAAAATTCTTCAGAAATTTACCGCACTACAGCGACATACGACGATTATAAAATGTTATTGTGAATCTAACAGATTTTGTACTGTTCAAAATCTACGGAAAATTACAAACAGACCAACCTTGTTACCACCCTTTTATTTCCAGAAAAATTAACAACATACAAACAAGATTTGCTAAATGTTTTACCTACAAAAATTGCCTTTTATTCCCCACAATTATTTCCATCGAATTATTAAAATAATCATGTTATTATTTTAAATCATCTATCGGTTGAGCGACAAGTGGAGTAGTCGCTCAACCACCGGACGACTACTTCATGTGTCGCTCTACCGTTGGGCTAGTTAGATCAATTGCCTAATGGTTGAGCGACTCGATTCAAGTCGCTTAATGGTGGAGCGACATAGGATTATTTATGTAAAATAAAAAAAGGTATATTACTGTATTTTGGAATAAAGAAATAATTATTTAAAAAATCAGTATTACTGTATATTACATCTTCTTGAAGTCCCTTCTGACTCTTTCTTATCCTTCACTTCATCAGGTTGGTTTTGCAACTCCATACATATCCTGAGAACTTTGTGTTTTGTTGATCCTTGACAATTAATAGTTTGAGCTTCTTTCAATTGCAAATGTCGACGAGTCCTAAACTGAATGGAGATGTGGACGCGAAGGTTTTGAGTAGTGCGAGTGTGACCCCTCGTAGGTGACAATTAGCATCTCCGGGTCATCTATGGATCTATCAACTTGTCTTTTTACACTGCAACGGAAATGCGTGCATCTATAGTAGCTCCTGTTTAATGTAAAAAAGAAAAGAAAAAAAATGGTTAACTGGATGCATGAGGAGTATTTAACAGCCGTCTACCATGCATGCTGACTCAACTTCATAAGGCCATGTTCAAATCAGCAGCACACTGATTGATTTATTAAAGAGTATACACGGTGGGTCCCTAAACTTACACATAAGCTCAACGACCTGGAATCCTTCAAAGAAATTAATACCATCATCTGGCTTGCACTCCTATATAGAATTTTATATTACAACCTTCATTCTTTTTTTACTTCTTGTCCTAGAGTATGAGCAAAGCCAATATTTAAAACCTTGACCACAATATACATAAAAGTACTCCATATTTAGATTTGTCAAATAAAAACGATATTAATAAATTTATCAACAAAAGCATTTCAATGTCATTATATTTGTTATAATTCTTACTAACATATAATTAGAAAAAGCAATTGTTAAACACATTTGTATTAACGATCACGTCGATGTCCAAAACTACATGTCACTCACCCAGACCGCAGCAGGATTGCATGCCAGCGTGGCAGGTGGCCGCGCACCTTCCTAACACGGTTTGGGAGCACGTCAGGTGACCTTCGTGGTAAATTAGCATGGTAAGAATACCATTTTTGTCATTCCAGAGAGGTTAATTTTACTATTGCAAAAAAAAAATCATTTTAGCCGAAGACTCGCCTCCTGCACGAGTTCGGCGCACACGTGTGCATATGGATCCGCATGATTGTGCTCACTCGAACGTGCGTGTGAGTAATACACGTATATTCAAGCTAATAAAACGAGAGCTCAATTGCTCCGTACCTTTGAAGAAGCACTCGAGTTGAAAAATACTATATATTTATCACTAACATGTGGACCTATGCTCTACTTGTGAACCTCACAGACGATGTAATTTTTCAATTGTGGATTTTGCAATGCTACCGAGCAATTTTTATCTAAACAAATAGAAGGGGAAGAAATTAGTGACAAGCCTATGTTTGGGATGTGGTAATTTCCAGGGATTTATGTGTGAACTACAATATTTTCTACAAAATTTCAATGGAAATCATGCATTCAAAATACGGACAATAAATGATCGGAAGACGGATATACAAGAGATCGTGGTAATAATACCACATGCATGCATGAATTAGTACTCTCACTATTCTCTTTTACTTGATGTTTTGGATATCGATATGTTATCTAATACACAACTTTGATCATTATTTTGTTCTAATTATATCTTGGAAAAATATTAAGATACAATGATATGAAAGTACTCCCTCCAGTGGTAAGAGAATGTTGTTTTGGGGACATGTAGTCAAACTTTTTAAACTTTGGCTATCGATATCATTTTCGATATTTAGATTGAACACATGAAAATGATATGTATAGATTTGTATCGAAAAGAACTTTCATAAAAGTATAATTTTATTAGGTTTTATAATTTTTTACAATAGAAATTAGCGATCTGTTTCTGTGGACTGTGTCGATATCTAAAACGACATTCTTTTGTGACTGAAGAGAGAAATTTTGATTAAAATATATCAATGTCATTTTCATTTGACAAATCTAAATGCTTTTGTGTGTACTAATGGTCAAAATTTTAAAAGTTTAGTTTCATTCTAATAACATCTAGAAGAGAATGGGGAGTATATACGTAAAGCTAGGTGAAACCAAAAATATATATATTATAGGGCCAGATTCTACGAGATAAGTTGTCACGGAGCTAAGTGAACATGGCGAGGAGGGTCAACACCCCCCTACACCCACCCACCTCCACGACCAGGGGCGGAGGATAGTTAGGGCCAAAGCGGGCCGTAGGCCCCCAACAATTAGAAAAAAAGAGTAACACTGAGTATGCGTAGCATTTAGGTCCATGCATTACCTAACCCTTCAAATAGCCACCCCTGCTACCCTGCACCTCCAAAAACCCCCGTTAAGTTTCAACCAATATGCTTCAGCTTCTTCCTCACTTGGCCATAAATCACTGATCCAGTTTTATTTTTCTACTCTTCAACAATTTAGCCAAATAGTTTTAGTCATTCAATTATTTTGGTAGCTTAGTTTAGTCAGTGGCTAACGTCCATCACCACTGCTTTACTTTCTACTTCTTGCTCATCGCCTTTAGCTCATGCTATGGCAAAGCGTGAGAGCAAAGTCACAAGACAACTAGATGACACATTGCGATGGCCGACGGAGCACGAAACATCTTGCACAACTAAAGCTTGGAGTGGTTGAGTAACATGGCTATCAACCTAAAAAGTGGTTGTTGCTTTCTAGCGCATGTCATATTTTCCACCTCCATTTTTTAGAGTAAATATATACATATATCTTGCTGAGACATGGTAGTTTATAACTAAAATGTAGACAAGATCTACCTAAAAATTTCTAATGGCCGTAGATTCTACCTATAACATCCTAAAAATCACGTTGTGTGAAAGTTAAGTGAAAATGAGTGAGTGAATAAGTTTTGGGCATAATGTTGTATGAAAAATATTTTACCATGATTTTGAATTTTTACATAAATCAAATAGTGAATTCTCATGAAAACCAGCAAATTGTAAGATTTTTTGAGAAAAACACAGAGCCGGTAAAATCCTAAAATATTTACACAAGAAACTAAACTGGGTCAAGAACCCCCACAAAAAGTTTCATAAATTTTTTACTCAGTTTGTTAAGTACAAAAAATCGGGAATCATTCAGCTAGTTTTGGAAAAATTCAAAAACAAAATCAGATTTTCTCGCCGGACCTTGGGCCAAAACCCAACTCGGCTCATCTCCCCCTCGCGTTAACTCCAGCCCACGCCTCCCTCCCCCGCTGACATGTCGGGCCCGTATGTCAGCATCTCTCTTCCACCTCTCGCCCTCACCAGTTCCGCCGCTCGCCCACGGGACGCGACCAACGCCCACAGTTTCGTGCTCAACCACCCTCCTGTCACCTCCACCTGCTACCGCCCATGCTATCCACCCCATTGATGCTCTTTTCACGCGTAGATAGAGAGACAAGAGCAACTCTGTGAGTATCTCGCGCGACCGCCGGCATCTCGCCACTCTTCTCGCACAATTGTCCTAGATACTTAAGCGCTAGAGCGCGCACTGTCATCCTCAGCTCACCCATGTTCTATTTTGTGAAAACCCGAGCTTCATCGCTCCTTAGTTTCGCAGGAACCCTTGCGTTGTTCTCGGCGCCGATGAGTTCGTCTTCACCCATGACAATCGCATCACTACGATCCTCTTAGATCACTCATCCCTCTCCTTTGCTCAATGTAACCTTGGGAGTCCCGTAGCTTGATCATGTTCGCCTTCGTCCTTGACACCGACGCACACAAAATCTTGCCGCCGCGTTCCCGTTGCTCTAGTGAGTTCGAGCTCCACCCGAGCGCGTCACGTGTTACATACCCCACTGATGCTATTCCCTCACTCAACAAAGGCAAAATCGCAGTAAAGCCGACCATCACCATCATCTCCTTCATCTACGGCTGTCACCACCATTTCCATTCTTCCTCGAAGCCCGGTGAGTCCTGGCCAAATTCCTTGCGTCCATTCCATCCCTAGGATGTTAGTGAACTAACGCAATGCTTCTTGTAGCACCTCCGTCGCTGTGGAGAGATGTCACCGTGAGCCTCCCCTGAATCGCCGCTGCTCGTCATCAACAAGCCACCTCAACCTTTCCATGGCCTTATTTTCTTCACCCTCACGGTCGTGATGAGTCACTGATCCTTATGCGCGCATCAATTCGCCAAGGGCAAGCCTCTAGTATACTTTTCCTCTTAACCACCCATGGCGCCGTCGCGGTTGCATGCCACCGACTCGCCTCCGATGACCCTAGGTCCTCGCGTCCAGTCCATTAACATCGCATGGACTTACTGAGCCCAGTGCGCCACTCCTTTAGCCCAAGGATTGCCTCATACAGGAAGTGCATCGCGGACCCAAGGCGTTTCGCCGCTCCTCGCCACCGTAATGTCGCCTCCGGCCATCTCCGTCGCCACCACCACCACCTGTAGCTTTACCCTGCTTCTCTCTTTCCATTCCACCGCTCAACGTCGCCGCTCATCGCGCCGTTCGTCGGCGGTGAGCTCGCCATGGTGCTCGACCATGCGCGTGACTCTACTGCTTCCTATATCACTCTCTCTGACCGGTGGGGCCCACTCGCAATTAGGATTTAGTTAACACTAAATGACAATGGTTAAGAGTATTAAGTCAATGATAGGTGGGACCAGCTGAAAAGATTAACAGAAATCTAATTTCAAACATAATTAGAATATGTGTCAATGGCATGTGGGACCACGCACTATTCCTGATTTTAAAACACGTTTTAAAACTGATAGACTAGCATGTGGGCCCAGTTGTCAGATAATTAAAATCAAAATAGGTTTAATCATTTAGTTAATGTATAATGAGTCTATGACATGTGAAACCGCCTTTGTTTAATCAATGAAATCAAGAGAATGTAGGCCCACATGTAAGTTAATAAAAATTTGGAAAAATCTGAAAGCCGCTTTTAGCTCAAGGGAAAATAAGCTTTCTTGGTTGGAAAGAGTAAACCTCAGTAGAACTCAGAGAAAAATACGATTTCGCTGTTGAAAAGTGTAAACCTCAGAAAATACGCTGTCGACGTCACGTCTTTTTAATTTTTAGAATTTTCAAACCGAAACAAATTAAAATGTTAATAATTTTTCATATATACTCCAAATAATATGAATCTTTTTTTATAAATTCATCTAAAATCATGATATATCTGGATATGCAAAATAAATTGGGTTTTTTGGCTGTTGAAATTATTTTTCTGTATTTAATTTGCTTCTGGCTCTCTTTATTAGACGTCGATTGTTTGAGCGAATTTTACAACGATCCTCCATCCTCGTATTCAAAGTAGCCAGAGCAAGGAAAGTACCCACTTTGACCATGTTGATCCCATTATTTTAATTACCGTACTTGCTTTTGGAAAATCTATTATGCATGCATGTATGTTTGCTTAAAATTGGTATAGTTGGGAATAATGGTAGTTATAGTCTCCTTCCCTGCATGATCCTCCGTGAAATATTGATATCCTTATTATTATAGACATTATGGTATAGTTTAGATAATGAATGATGTTGGATTGGGTTTTTCGAATGTGAATATTGCATAAATGATTAGCCAGCTTAGACTTTACCAAAATCGAAAAAATAGATGACATGTTGAATATAAATTTGGAAGATTTTGAAATGATAGTCCAAAGGGGTTTACCTCTATTATTTTGTATAAAAAAAATTTGGTTGGTGACGCGGACGAGTTATATTATAATCTGAAAAGTGTGAGAGGTGTATCTCACAAGTAGATAAAGGGAGATCCTAGTCCGGGTCAATTAAGGACTGAACATCGGTATATCTGACCTAAGCCTAAGCGCACAACCACATGTGCCGGTATAGGACGACCTTAGCTAATTAAGTCATTAAAAACTAGCATTGCACGTTGGTAGGCCGTGGTAGTGCGATTATGACCGGTATAAGCATGTTCGAATGGGCTCCCTTCACGTTGGCCTTGGGAATAAAGCCTTTTGACACAATAGTGAATGCCTCACTGAGACGGGGGTGTACTCGGGTGAAGTGAGGGTGTTCATTCGCTGGGCTAGTGCAAGGTTAGGACTAGGTGATGTAAAGGCTTCGATACGTGCTCTAAACTACTTACCAAAGGATAGTAGGTGGTATCGACAGGTGCGAAATAAATTAAAAAATTTGTATGCTGTGGGTAAAGTTGTACATCTCTGCAGAGTGTAAACCTATTTAAATAGTCGTGCTCTCGGTGATGAGCGTGCTAAGTGTAGTATTACCGGGTATAGTCTTGGTTTTTACTAAAATAATTTTTGTTGGAAAATGAGGGAATGGTTTTGTTGTGTTATTTGAGTTGAGTGTCATGTCTAAGGCTGAAAATAAGATGTTGACCGCAGCTGAGGAGGGTTGTGATTTATTATTTATCAAGTACTTACTTATTTTCCTTTGTCTATTTAACCACTCTTTAAGTTTTCATTGTAAAGTACTGTGTATTGATATTGCAAATAAAACTTGCTTAATGTTGAAAATAATTTGTGGTATAGAGCCTCATCCTTTGTTAGCCATACATATATATAAACTTTGCGATACACTACAAGTCTGGCTGAGTACGCGATGTACTCAATCTTGCTTAGATTGTTATTTAGAGTTAGATGATGAGCTTATGTCGGACGATATGTTATTTGCACCCAGTACCGGAGGGTTCGGTGATGGGTCTTTCTAGGACCTGTTTCTTGTCGGTTGCTAGTGAGATTGGATGGGCATACCACTGGACTTTTGGACTTTCTACAGATTATGCTTCCGCTCTTTCATTCGCTACTTCTGATACTTGAGCTTTTATTTGACCGATCAACCCTTATAATGTAAAGTTGTAATCGCTTAAGTTATGTACCATATTTGTTTTATTTTGTATGTATGTATGTATGGATGTATATGCCATCATTGCGAATGTATGTACTAGCTACTGATCATAGGACTAGTCTAGCAATACCATGTTGTAGTAGTATGATTTAGCATTGGCCTTTAGCCCCTTGAGATTTGGCTCAAGCTTCGCCACTGCCCACGATGCAAAGTCAACAAGGAAACGAGGAGCATTGTCACTGGTTTCAATTTGCAAAACGAATGCTCTAAATTTGGGAAGTAAAGTGTACACACTCTTGGTGAAAGGTTAGCAAATCCTTTTGCCTGGTGTGCTACAGTAACTAAATATGTACGCTCTACTTATCAGTGGTAGGATAGTTGTCAATTCATGTATATACTTGTAGCTGGGGACCTCATGGACATTTGTTGATGTAACTTTCTATAACACCACTTCGGGGGTGGGGGATACATTAGAAATTGATGAGCAAGTAATGCAAACCAAAGAATGCGATAATAGGAATATAGGATGGTCGATGACGATGAAGAAGCTAGATTGCTCACCTGGGGTGCGGGTTGTCCTTGATGATCTTCTGCCCATACTTCCTCCACCTGTAACCATCGCTCGGCAGCTTCCCTCCGCTGCTCCTGACCCTCGCCGTGTACTTGCTGTTGATCTCTGCACCGCCCCTACTACCCCACGATCCATATCTGCAAGAATCCAAAGGAAAACACATAGCTTCTCTTGCACATGTGAGCGAGTTAGGCACATCCCGATGCACGCATGCACATACAGAGACGGCGGTGAGGCGTAGCCGCGGGTTGAGCTGCTCGGTGGGCACCGCGACGCCAGCGCCTTCTCGACGTCTTGGATAGTCGGGCCGGAGTAGACCGAAGGGGGAGCATTCCCCACCGCCGCCGGTGGCTCTTGACCAGCCGGCATACTGGCGCTGCACGTGTCTCCTGCAGTAGTACTACTGGCGCAGGAGTCGAAGCAATCTGCCACCAGCGGTGTCGACAGAGCAGTGCTCATCATCATGAGGAGTTCGTCTGATAGATAATCTTTGTACGTTTGTATTCGAGTTGGTCGTATGGCCGTATACGAGTAGAACGTTGAGTCCGTATATGAGTCTATGAACTCTGCTTTTATAAGGCACGGCTGTGTGAGTCTTGTAAAAGAACCAGAGCAAATCAATAGAACAGATAAACGCTGCCGTGAATTACGTGCAGCACCAAAATCCTTCGTTGTTCTTGCGTCCTTTCTCCCAGCATATGCGTGTGTTCGTGTATTGCATCAGCCATGCATATGTCTTCACCTCGGATCGGCTTCAAGCAATGAGAGCTCGCGTGAATACAGAAGCGAGAACATCTGCTAAAGCGTGACTTTTTGACCGAAGTAAGAATTTCGTGTCGTGCGTGTGCTTCGGAAAAGGATCGGCTGAGTTATCTCCGGTTTGGGGCCAACAATTGGTATCAGAGCCTGAGTTCTTGATCCGTGTGTGCCTAAGATCATGCCGCGCTCTCCGGGAAGTTGTGTCACCGGTAACGAGGCGACGTCGGGTGTGATGGCGAAGGAGAGTTCTGCCGTCTCGCTGCAATATCCGATGCTCACCAAGAGCAATTATGCAGTATGGGCTATCAAGATGAAGGTGTACATGCGCGCTCAGGGAGTGTGGGACGCGGTCGAGGACGACAACGTCGATGTGCGCAAGGATCAGATGGCTTTGGCGGCGATCTATGGAGGCATCTCGAGAGAACGCTCTTCCATCGGCGAAAAGAGACGGCCAAAGCTACGTGGAAGACGTTGAAGGCGATGCATCTTGGTGATGATCGTGTCAAAGAAGCGCGAGTACAGACTCTCAAGAGCAAGTTCGAGGGAATGCGCATGAAAGAGACGGAGTCGATCGACGACTTCGCCACGAGGTTGACGACGATTGTCAATCAGATCCGAGTTTTGGGGGACAAGATGGAAGAAAGCTATATTGTGAGAAAGTTCCTTGGCGCTTCGAAAGTTTTGCAAATCGTCTCCGCCATTGAGCGCTTTAGCGACCTCAAGGTGATGACGGTTGAGGAGGTGATCGGCCGCTGAAGACGCACGAGGAACGGATACGAGGATCCGTAGTGGCGAAGATGAGCACCTGCTTGTTAACTCGCGCCGAGTGGGAGGCCCGATCATCGAAAGGCAAAGGCGAGGGTTTTTCCGGCGATTCTAATGGTGGCGGTAGCCGAGGCCGCAAGAATTGGAAATTTGACAAGACAAAGGTGAGATGTTATAATTGTCAGGATTTTGGACACTTTGCTTCAGAATGCCGCAATCCAAAGAAGGAGAAAGCGCTTCTTGCTGAAGCTCTCAGCGATGATGAACCAACACTACTATGATGCTGAGTCGAGTCATGTGTTATTCAAGTTGAAGTTGTGACCAACTTGATGTACCGAAATCTGAGTTGGGCAAGTCGTAGTTGAGACCGACTGTCCTGAGTTGAGTATGAGTTGGGGTGCAAGTCGTAGTTGAGACCGACTGCCTCAATGAGTAAGAGTCCAAGACGTGTTCAAGTTGTGCCACCGTCTCCGGACAAGTAAGTGTGAGCCAAGTTAAAGACGAGTCCAACTGGCAGAGATCAAGACGTGTTTGAGTTGTGCCACCGTCTTCGGCAGAGTGTGTGGGAGCCGTGTTGAAGTTGAAGTCCAACTGGCAGCACACGAAATATAAGTAAGTATACAAAGATTAGGGAGTGATTGTTAGATAATCTTTGTACGTTTGTATTCGAGTTGGTCGTATGGCCGTATACGAGTAGAACGTTGAGTCCGTATATGAGTCTATGAACTCTGCTTTTATAAGGCACGGCTGTGTGAGTCTTGTAAAAGAACCAGAGCAAATCAATAGAACAGATAAACGCTGCCGTGAATTACGTGCGGCACCAAAATCCTTCGTTGTTCTTGCGTCATTCTCCCAAAGATATGCGTGTGTTCGTGTATTGCATCAGCCATGCATATGTCTTCACCTCGGATCGGCTTCAAGCAATGAGAGCTCGCGTGAATACAGAAGCGAGAACATCTGCTAAAGCGTGACTTTTTGACCGAAGTAAGAATTTCGTGTCGTGCGTGTGCTTCGGAAAAGGATCGGCTGAGTTATCTCCGGTTTGGGGCCAACATCGTCGTCGTTGAGGAGCTCGTTTACGAGCTGCTCGTCAAGCTCACTGGACCAGTTGTCCATGTCCTCCATCGGCGCTCGCGGCGCTTGATCTGGCTGGCTGTATATGGAAATGGAAGTATGTTCTTCAGAAGTTGGCGACGGCTGGGGTAGAAGTAGCAATGGAGAAGATGGCTATGTGTATGAGTTTTTGGCCGAAATAATATTGTTTGGATCGGTATTAGCAAAAGGGTTTCCTCGCAGCTGTAATGACAAAAATAGAGCTCTGCTCCGTCCCAGTCTGACCCGGATGCCTCCCGTGCTACCACGTGTCCTTGTCCGCACCACCCTAAGACAGACAATCCTTGTTCATCCCTCCCGGGCGCAGCCTTACCTCGTCCGTCCTACCGTGGAGGGGACAAGCCCCAACATGGGCACGTGGCACTTGTCCGTCGCTCCCTGACACGGTCTTCCCTATCCGTCCCACCCTCCACCGGACAAGGTCCACGTGGCTCTGCGCGCGCCTCCACTTCTGGTTCGCGTGGAAATGGAGTATTAATTAATTATTTAGTCGTAATTAAAATTTTGTAATTATTGCCGTTTTCTTAGCTATTTTTCTATTTGTTCCGTCGTGCATGTTGTGCATTCTGAAATGTCATCAATTTCATCTATCAAATTTGAGATTGCAACTCCACTTGAAAGGTTGACACTCCTAGTTCTCTGTTTTTGTGTCAATCTGCAACCGATCAACTCTGACAATACACACATAAATACCACTAAATTAATTTTGAGTATAATTACCATAGATTAATTATAAATAAATATTTACCACTACATAAAGCCACTGAATTAATTACGATTGGCCAACTATGATTAAATTAATTATGGATAATGACTGCATTGTTCCTTAACCAAGGTTGTCGAAATCGTGATTCAGAATCGGATCAGAGACACTCTAGTTGGATCACATTTTATGATCGAATCGTAGAATCTAAGATTTTATCTTATTCTACCATAAATACATTTTTCAATTTGTCATGTATTCTAAGAGTGATACGAGTGTTTATTTGGTCATTTGACATCTAATTTGATTAATAAATATATAAATCATAGTTTAGATTCCATGTTATTAAGAGCTACGACTATAATATTGATTTTAAGAACCTTGCCATTATTTGAATATTTTACATAAAAAGTAAAATAATTTTTATTATTCTAAACCTCAAATCTTAATGTCTAACCTACTAAGTACTTAGTATTTACCATACAACTTAAATTGAGGGATAAAACACAACCAAACACATAAATCTTTTATAATTTGATATGATGCGTAATTCTACACGATTCTACCACAATTCTACCGTGATTCTACAGCTAGTTGGGCGATTCTATCATGATTCTATTAGGTACGACTAAAGGTACGATTTGGATCGTATTGGTATTGTAGAATCGTAGAATCGTACGATTATATGGCCAGAATCGCTATTCCTTCTCCTCGAATCATCGCTCATGCTTCATCATCCATGTGGCTCTAATGACTTCCCATCAAACCCCTCACGCATCTGGATGCCACCAAATCGTCCTCGCTTGCAAACAGGCCCAAGTCACTTAGCGCACCATTTGTCTTGCTTGATCTTGACCACTTGTGGCTTCCATAGCCCATGTCCATTTTGTGCTTTGTCCGAGTCCAACTATCTCACCCGACCTCTATGACAGCTCTGAACCTTTGTTCTCCTAACGAAGTCCCGATCTTCCTCGCCGTTAACCATAGTTGACCCTGGAGCTCCTACACAACAATAGACAAAGCAAACCATTTCCAAGTACAAATTTATTCCAACCTGACCCACATTAGTCATAACACAACATGCACCATTATCATAGCCCTCAACCAAATCCACAAAGTTCAACATACCCATCATGCTTGAACTCGCCCTGGCCGGTCAGACTGTTCGGCCCTCAGTTGATCTGATCGCCAGCCATGGCCGGTCTGGCCACTTCCTTAATCCAAAAACACTCATTTCTGAACTTTTCGGTAAAACTCTATCTAGTTTCACGTCTAGCCTCTATTTTCAATGTTATTTGGTACAAACTCACCCCTAAACACTCATACATAAGAGTTTGATGTCCATACCTCAAAAGCTCACACTGTCGGTCTAATCGCCACTATGGTCGGTTAAACCGCCCAACCTTGACCGGCCAGACCGCCAATCATCGACCACCTGACAGCAACTCTAAAGTTGCAAACTTCCCAAATCAAACTCAAACTACAACAACATATGAACAGCAAATCCAAATACTAATCACACACCACGGGGGTGACCTCCACGGGGTGTCACAAAAAAGTTTCCTATCACGACTTACTACATCGTTTTTCCAGTAGATTGCGTACTTGGAACCGCGCAGCTCTGAGACTTCATGTGACGGACGATTACCCTGTCATCTTCTCCGTACGACGGACGATTACCCTGTCATCTTCTCCGTACGAGGCACGGTTGGATATCTGTATCATAAGACCAAATTTAATAAAATAAAGTGTTTTCGAAGAAAGGAAGGAAAAAAAAAAGGAGATACGAAACTATGAATGCCTGAATGGCACACGCTTCATTAGCCATAACCATAGTCAGTACAATAGTCCATCCGTTCAATATTGCAAACTTCACGATCGTCTACTCTGATTCAATCCCTAAAGCTAATTGTGCTAATTAGATATCTCTTTATTTCAAGATCGTGACATTTGTGAATGTCACAAACGTGATGAGAAACCACATCAGATTAGTTTATCTCTTGTTTTTATCAAGTACACTCCTACTCCTACTTGCCACCAGCACGCCTTTACAGCATGAAAGGTGATTCTGCTGCTTAATTGGCTTCAAAAAGGAAAGGTTAGTAGTGCTTGATAGAAGTGCTCCTCCTTAATTATCCCACGTCCTTATATGTCTTTTATATTTCCTCGTAAATATATGATATATTTCTTCGTAATATATATATATAACCTATTTAGCCTTATAAATATACATACAATATTCATAACATGTTATCAGAGCTAGAGCACTAAGGTAACTCCTTCCGCTGCTATCCTACCACCGTTGTTGTCGTCGTCGAAGGTCGCCACTACCCGAATCGGGCTGCTGTCGCACAGATCGGGTCGCCACTGACCCGAGACCGTCGTTAATCGACGTCGCCCAACGCCGTCCGCCACGCCGCCGACGCCGCCGACGCTACCCGCCCCGCGCCGTTCGCCGTCGCCGCCACCACCGCTTCTACACCCGAGGACGACGAGGGCCAAGCCCACAACACGCCGCCCTCCGCCCGATGCCATCGCTCGACGCCGACCATAGTCACCCGAACCGCCGTCGTCCGCACGGTCCGCCGCCGTCGCCGTTCCGCTCGGGGCCGAGACCGGTTTTTTCTTAGGAAACCATCAACGGTTTCCTTCGGTTCCAAGGTTTCCTTTCAACAGAGTGGTTAAAAAAGACAAAAAAAAAACTAGAACGTCGATCTAACCACCACGCCGTCCAACGTCGTCTGTTAGACTTCGTTGCCTTGGTCATCACACCGTCTAGCGCCGCCTACCGATGGCTTCCATACCATTAGCTGCGATCTCATTTTCAGAAATAAAGCTTCATGTAACGAACTACAAGTTGTGGTCTTTACTAATGGAGATCATGCTCGATGCTCTCCGCCTCTGGGGACATGTCACTCATGCTCGGGCTTCTCCGCCGTCGCTGATGCAGCCTCCTGCTAGACAGTCTATTTCTGCATCTCCTGTAGAAGATGAGGCCGTCAAGAAGGAGGCAGAGGCCGCTGCCGCTACTGCTGACGCTGCGAATGAGACCCGTCAGTAGACATAGACGTCTTTGAGTATTGATGTCTTAGTAATGTCTGTGTTCGAACTATCCCAGTGGTCAAGCACAAAGAAGAGTACATATTAGTTGGTCGACCTCTTTCATACGTACGTTGGAATTAAAATTAATATGGCGACATTTGTCGGCGATGCTTTTGTGCATTCGTAGGGCCGCAGCTGCTAGCCTGCCACCTGCCAATCGCCCAACCGATCGCTTCGAGTCAGCTTCGCCGCAAATGGTTGGGCTGCAAGACTGAGAAGGTCCTGCGGCCCTGCCTAGCCATGGCAAATAGCAAAGCTAGCTGCCTCACAGAGGGGTCAAGATGCAGGTTCTGATTCTGATTCCTTTGTAAAATCTCATGTTCTTGTTTCTATATCATTTCTTGTTCTTGTTTTCTGTATGTCATCTCCTGTTCTGTCTGCTTCTTTACATATACATAAATGCAAGTATTCTTTACGTCCTATCTTGGTCCTGTTTCTTCCTTAATGAAAAGAGACACTCCATTCATGAACAGTATATCTAGTACCACAGCCACAGAAGTTGGTGCTGGTGTTTAAGATAGAAAGGCACATCACCGTAGCGTGAAGGCCCGAAGGCCTTCGTACGTAAGAAAGTGTTCGTGTTGTAATTGAGCTCATTTGTATAAAGATTTGTATAAAGATTTATTTATTCTTAATTTTTTAAAGTACGTAAATCTTTAGATCAGAAGTCTTATATAAGGATAGTCGAAGTCTTAGACTAGTGTTGTCGAATGCATAAAACAGTATGGTCAAAGCCTTAGACCAGTGTAGTCGAATACATAGACCAGTGTGGTCGAAACTTTAGACCAATGTGGTGAAGATATAGACTAGTATGGTCGTAATAATGTGATCGAAAACATAAACTAGTGTGGTTGAAGGCATAGACCAATGTGGTCGAAACCTTAGACTAGTATGATCGAAGATATAGACTTGTATGGTTGAAATAATCTGGTAGAAGACATCGACCATTGTGGTCGAATGTATAGACCAGTGTAGTCGAAATAATCTAGTCGAAACCATAGATCATTATGATCAAAGGCATAGACTAGTGTGGTAAAAAATAGTGGTCAAATCCTTAAACCAGCGTGGTCATAATATACTGGTCGAAGCTGCAGACTAGTGTACAATCAAGAGCAATAAACACAGCTTAATGATCATTAATTAGTTTTGATTTTGCAGTTACCGGTGGTTTATTATGACAGTTACTAGAAAGTAATTGTCTTGACCATAAATAGGATATGGAGACGTCCATACGAGAGTTGACGATTCATTCTATTTTTTCTATCTTTCTCTCTGATCAACTATGTTGAAGAATTGAGTTGTCGAACCAAGCTGACTCTTCTTCTCGGCGTGCATCTGGAAGGAGGGTGAGCAGATATCTCTGAACCATTGTCACAGAGTTCACCTGCACGGGTGACAATAAGGTTTCTGGGCAGCGCATCTGCGCGACCGCTCTTTGCACTGCATCCTTCGACTACTCCCTTCACTGCGACAACCGTGATCTGCACTGCTTCGATCTGTGCTTCGAGACTGCACTCTTACGACTACTCACTGCACTGCATCATCAACGATTTGCTCTGCTTTGAGACTGTACTGCTTCCTGTTCTTCATTGAGTCTAATCGTGAGTTGGTCGTACGACCAAATTATTCAGTTATAATAATATTTTTTAGTACTATGACAAAATTATTATGTTATAATCAGATTATTGAGTATGTTTACAAGTGCAATGAGTTGTATGCTATTGATATCGCTTTACGCATATCTAGTTATTTGTGATATTTGTCTCATAATAAAATCTAGAATTAAAATATTGTCCACATTTCCAACATTCCAGAAACCTTATTATGGATATTTTTGTGATTCAGCAGTGCCTGATGCTTCTGATGCTATGAAACCTGAGAGGTTTTCTGGTTAGAACTTTCATAGATGGCAGACAAGGGTCAAGTTTTGGTTCATATCTTTGGGGCTGTGGTGGGTGATCCGACTACATTATCCATTTACGATTGAACAAACCATGAAATTCAACACAGATAACAACACCACCCTTGGATACATACTGACCATACTAGCTGACCAGCTCTATGATGTGTACATGGACTTCAAATCCGTCACAGAGTTGTGGGATGCACTCGAGTACAAATATGTCAAAGCTGAGGCTAGTCATTGGCTCTATATGTGCGAGCAATCCTTCGACTACAACATGGATGATGCGAAGTCGATAGTTGCACATGCTCATGAGCTTCAGCTACTGATCGGAGAGATTGCATACCTTGGAGGTCATTTAGCTCAATCACATACGGACTAGTCAAACGGAGATACGAGCGGGTTATAGACTGGTCGGACATAATCACTAAGTGGTCGAAACCTAGTCGTAAGGAGTTACGACCTAGTTGAGACTATATATGAACAGGTCGTATAGAGATACGAGCTGGTCGTTAGTAACAAGAACCTGGTCGTAGATCATATTGTTGCCAAACTTCCTGCTTCATGGTGGGATTTTGCCACCGGCTTAAAGCACAAGAGGGAAAAGATATCTATTAAGGATCTCATTGCTGCTCTTGATGTGAAAGAAAAGATAAAAGCAAAATATGCACTCAGCACGACCAGTCAGAATAGTCAGATCAATGCTATGAGAGCGGAGGCTTGTTCCGCATAAGTACTTTAGAGTATTGTCATAGTCTGAATGTTTGCATCTGGTTTGAATAAATGTGAAGCCAATATATGGTATTCTTGTTTTTGTCATATTAGTTTTGATAGTATTGCTCGAATGTTTAGATTAGATATAATTACAAAATGTGAAATTGTCAAAGGATCAAAGTGCCAAGCTTGTGTGCAAGCAAAACAACCTTGAAAACCCTTTAAGGAGTTACAGGAGGAAAAGAACTTAGTACCTTTAGATCTAGTCCATTCTGACTCTGTGAGATGAATGGATTATTGACCAAAGGAGGTAAAAGATATTTTCTAACTCTTATTAATGATGCATCACGATATTGTTATGTGTATCTACTGAAAACAAAAGATGGAGCTTTAAGTTGCTTTAAAATTTGTAAGGTCGAGATTGAGAACCAACTAGAAAAGAAAATTAAAAGACTAAGGTATGATCGTGGAGTAGAGTATATCTCTTATGAATTCTTCTAATTCTTTTCTGAATATGGAATAGTCCATGAAGTTACACCACCATGCTCACCCCAATCAAAACGGGGTGGCTGAGAGGAAAAATCGGACACTAACAGACTTGATGAATGCCATATTGGAGAGTGTCGGTATGCCTAAGATATGGTGGGGGAAGCTATTTTGACAGAACCTTTCATTCTAAATAGAGTAATCACTAAAAGGTGTAAGATTACTCTGTATGAGGGATGGAAGAGGAGAAAACCTAATGTTAATTTTTTACGAACTTGAGTGTGTTTGGCAAAAGTCAATATACCATTGCAGAAAAAGAGAAAGCTTGCACTTAAAATAATCGATTGTGTCTTACTGTGGGATATGCTCATAACAGCACGACATATAGATTTTTAGTAGTAAAATCAGAAACTCCTGAGATTATTTTTCACACAATAATGGAGTTTAGAGATGCTTCATTTTTTTAGGATATTTATCATATGAGAACTGCAGGTAGTACTTCTCGATCTGATGATAATCAAACTATGCATAATAGTAATTTTGAACCCACCACCATCTCTGAACCAATGAGTGATATACCACCAGTTTGTGATATTCCTGAGGAATATAATAATTTAGTCAAAGAGGTTCCTCGCAGGACCAAGCGGCAAAGGGTTGAGAAAATCTTTGGAGAAGAATTTATTGTATATCTCATGGATGATGTGCGAAACACTCTTTCAGGGGCTTATGCATTACCTGATGCTGAGTATTGGAAAGAGCCAGTCCATAGCAAGATGGATTCCATGATGGCTAACGGGACTCGGGAGATCACTGATCGTCCTATCGGGTGCAAATCTGTTGGATGCAAATGGATCTTTAAAAAGAAAATGAGGCCTGGCGGTACTATTGATAAGTACAAGACAAGACTTGTGGCCAATGGTTATACCTAGAAAGAAGGTGTTGATTATTTTGATACTTACTCTCATGTTGCCAGATTGGACACCATTCGACTGCCCACTGCATTAGCTTCTTCCCATAGTCTACACATTCATCAAATGGATGTGAAGACAACTTTCCTTATTGGAGAGTTAGAGGAAGAAATATATATAGAGCAACCGGATGGTTTTGTGATTTCTGGATGGAAAATAAGGCATGCAAATTAATCAAATCCTTGTATGGTCTAAAGTAAGCACCTAAACAATGGCACGAGAAGTTTGATAAAACTTTAACTTCTGCTGGTTTTTCTGTGAATGAGGCATATAAGTGTGTGTATTATCGTTATGGTGAGGGTCAAAGAGTGATTTTGTGTTTGATGTCGATGATATACTTATATTTGGGACAAACACTGTTGTTATTGACGAGGTTAAATCTTTCTTATCTAGATGCTTTGATATGAAAGACCTAGGAGAGGCAGATGTTATTCTGAATATCAAATTGAGAAAAAAAGGATGGGATCACTTTGAACCAATCCCATTATGCTGAAAAAATCTTGAGCCGATTCGGTAATAATAACTACAAGATTTTCCTAACTCCTTATGATGCTAGTGTTAAGTTTCGAAAGAATAAGGGAATAGGCAAAGATCAATTGAGATATTCATAAATTATTGGGTCCCTTATGTATCTATCTGGTGTCACAAGACCTGACATATCATTTGCTATGGTCAAATTAAGTCGGTTTACTTCTAACCCAGGAGATGATCACTGGGATGCACTTGAGAGAGTGTTGCATTACTTAAGAGGCACAACCTTATATGGAATTCACTATAATGGGTATCCATCTGTATTAGAAGGATATAGTGATTCAAATTGGATCTTAAATGCAGATGAGATCAAAGCTACAAGTGGCAATATCTTTACCCTAGGAGGGGCTGTAGTTTAATAGAGGTCATGTAAACATACCATATTTACGAGGTCAACCATGGAAGCAGAACTTATAGCACTAGACATAGCTACTGTTGAGGCTGAATGGCTTAGAGAGCTTTTGTTGGACTTACCACTGGTTGAGAAACCAAACATACTATGATAATCAAACAATGTTGATTAAGGTTACAAGTACTAAGGATAACATGAAGTCCTCCAGACTTGTGAAGCGTATGCTTAAATCTGTCAGAAAACTGAGGAACTCTGGAGTGATTACTGTGAATTATATTCGCACTGAGAAAAATCTAGCATACCCTTTCACAAAGGGGTTAGCACGGAAGACGATTTTCGTTGCATCTATGGACATAAGAATGAGGCCTATTGGAGTTACAACTCAACAGTACCCATACCTTTTTGATTGGAGATCTCGTGACTCAGGCAATGAGAAAAACAAGTTGATGTTTGAACAAGAGAGTACATTATAATGATATGTGTACCCGTGTCCTAATAGACAAAGTACTCTCAACTGTATGGAAAGATGGTTAAAAGTCTTAATGTATTTTAGTGTCCAATAAGGAAAAAAAATGTATTAGCCTACAAGATACCTAAAATGAATACACCTACTTGAGCTTAACTGTGAGGTCGCAGTTTACGAGAATATGAACATTCTCTATAAAGCTTATGAGCAGATAAGGGAGCAAGACCAAATAATGCGCCATTTGGCTTAGTTCTTTGACATCCTAGTATCAGTTGAGATTTCAAGTGAAATCTAATCAAGAAAGACTGGGAATTCAAGGCATAGTCCATTCATCAGTTGTGAGAAGATGAATCTTATTTTTCTATGTGCGAGTTCAACATGTACGGGACTTACACTAAAAGACTGATATATCAACAACTCTTCAGCACAATAATCTTTATCATTTTTTTTGCTGCTTTCTTTGAAATTGGTGGGGGATTGTTGGAATTGGTTCTATTTGTGTAAAGACTCATTCATTCCTAAAATTTCAAAGCATGCAAATTCTTATATCAGAAGTCTTAGACCAAGGTGGTCAAAGTCTTAGAACAGAAGTCTTAGACCAGTGTGGTCGAATGCATAAACCAGTGTGGTCAAAGCCTTAGACCAGTGTGGTCGAAACTTTAGATCAGTGTGGTCGTAATAATGTGATCGAAGACATAGACCAATGTGGTCGAAGGTATAGACCAGTGTGGTCGAAGCCTTAGACCAGTATGGCCGAAGGCATGGACTAGTATGGTTGAAATAATCTAGTCGAAACCATAGACTATTGTGGTCGAAGGCATAGACCAGTATGGTCGAAAAAATCTGGTCGAAGCTATAGACCATTATGGTTAAAGGCATAGACTAGTGTGGTCAAAAATAGTAGTTGGATCTTTAGACCAGCGTGGTCGTAATATGCTGGTCGAAGCTATAGACTAGTGTACAATCAGGATCAATAAACACTGCTTAATGACCATTAATTGGTTTTGAATTAGCATTTACCAGTGGTTTATTATGACAGTTACTAGAGAGTAATTGTATCGACCATAAATAAGGTCTGGAGACGTCCAGACGAAACTTGATGATTCATTCAATTTTTCTATCTTCCTCTCTGATCAACTGTCCTGAAGAATTGAGCTGTCGAACCAAGTCGTCTCTTCTTCTCGGCGTGCATCGAGAAGGAGGATAAGTGGACATCTCTGAACCATTATTGCAGAGTTCACCTGCACGGGGCGGAAATAAGATTTCTGGGCAGCATATCTGCGTGACCGCTCTCTGCACTGCATCATTCAACTACTCACTTCACTGCGACAACCGCGATCTGCACTGCTTCGATCTCTTCTTCGAGACTGCACTATTACGACTACTCGCTGCGCTGTATCATCAACGACTTGCTCTGCTTCGAGACTGCACTGCTTACTGTTCTTCATTGAACCCTATCGTGAGTTGGTCGTACGACCAGATTATTCTGTTATAATAATATTTTTGAGTACTACGACTAGATTATTCTGCTATAATCAGATTGTTGAGTATGTTTAGAAGTGCAATGAGTTGCCTACTATTGATATCGCTTTATGCATGTTTAGTTATTTATGATCTTTGTTTTATAATAAAATCTGGAATTAAAATGTTGTCAACGTTTTCTAACAGTTCGTGTGGTTACATTGCAGAATAAAGACTGAGTATGTCGAGCTTGCATATCTGGCTATCTGCATTCTGCAGTCTGCAGTCTGATCGGATCATTATTTTGGTGCGCAGCTAGGGTATGAGTATACGACGAACTGCCTTATGCATTCGCGACACAAGCATAAAGAAGCAGTGTCCACAAGCTGCGCTCTGATTCGGCAATGGCATGGTCATTGAAACTTGACAGGCAGCTAGGTCTTCTCCTTGTTCTGATCTCTCGGCCACAAGATGATTTTCTGTATCTAATCACATCTTTTACAGTAGCGCTTTACTTTTGTGCTAAAGGAAGATTAGTAGCTCTCTAAATTTAATATAGCAATTTACCACAGGTAGTTTCTAAAGCCCTTCGCTGTGAGGTATGGTCAAATGGGATTGGATCAACGATTTTTAGCCTTGATACGAATTGTGATGGGCCTGTACAAGAAGGTAAGCCACTGCTATAGCGTTTGAATGGGCTCGCACACCACTAAAAAAGTCCAATGTGCAACCAGAGCCAGATGTCCACCTGCCTCTGGCCCCACAGGGTGTCGTATGCGACGGTGCGCCTACGGTCAACGTATCACACAGGATTGTGTTGTGCTGTAGCAATGCACGGTCGACCAAAGTCACCAAATGGTGAAGTTATGAATTACTCCCTCCACTCGCAAAAAAAGTGACGGTCACGTGGCAGACCCAAGAGGTAGCCGTGAAGGGAAGAGCACCCCTATAATCGGTCAGATCACGATTACCCGATTACCCCTGGCATCTCTATCCATCGGGTGTTATAGTTTAAAGCTTAGTTGTTCTGGGATGGAAGAAGAATAAGATAATGGTTTGAACTTTCGTTGTACGGAGCTACACCAAAGTCAACTGTTGGTCGTTGCTGTCATAGACCAACTGGCCAAGATCATCAAAGGCCAACTGGCAAAGATCGTCAAACTCATTTATCTCACTCTGACAATGATATCTCTTCCCATCAGTCATCGAGTATCACTTCAATCACTAACCAATTTCCTAATCCCCATCACGGCGGACCCTAGCGACTAGCATTGCGGCCAACGTGCAGGCTTGGGCTTAGACGTGCTAGGCGGCTTGCGCAGACATGAGGTGTGGTGGCAACTGGGCAGCGCTGCGTGGCACAAGTCTGTGTGCAGCCGGCAGGACAAGTAGGCGTGCCACAAGCAATCGGGTAGGGAAGCGATGCGTTACTGTAGTAGGCAGCGATGCTCGTAAGCGGCGTCCCCCATTAGAATCCTTAAGTTTTAATCATGGTTGACCATGGATTTCTTTTGCAATATATTTTACATCTTAACAAAATTATATCATTATGAAAGTACTTTCCGAGATGAATCTACATATATTGTTTTCTTACCTTCAATCTAAATATTTAAAAAGATATTGATAACTAAAGTTTAAAATTTTCGACTCAATGTAACCCAAAATATTACTCTTTTGTGACCTAAGTACCGCTACCGAAGGAAGTACTGCTAACACGCATTCTAATTCACCGCAGTAAATTGAACCGCATGAACAGTGTCAGCAGCATCATTTTGAACTGACGAGCATGGCGCCCTACTTTGTAGCTATGCTCTCAGAGCAAATTTAATTTTGAGCTACACTTTTTCCCCCTTGCTGTCAATTCATTACGAGATTTGTGTAGGCCGCGGACTTAAGATGCCTTTAGGTTGGGGATTCGTGTCCCTGATCACAATAATCAGTGTGGCTGAAGGAGCTAACCTGCAGACTGCGGTTCTGTATGGTGGGTCCTAAACTCCTAAGGGTTTGTTTGGATAAGGGGATTATAATAAATCCATTTGGATTGGAAGTGATTTTAGTTCAAATTCTGAGTTAATCTGTAAGGATTGAGTCGGATCACAATGTATCTAAATAATCCCTAAATGGATTCACTCGTTCCACTTTCCATAAAAATCCATGAACTTGTGACTGCTAGTGGATTTGCTTAGGTAGTGTTAGGATGAGAGACCCGAGTGGTCCGGTATGGAATGGTTCGGGATTTTGAATGGTACACGCGTTTGGCTGGGTAGATCAGACTGATTCATCCGGGATGAGGGCGTTCGACACAAGCGAATATTCGTCTCAGATGTTGAACCATAGCATTCAACGAAATCGAGAGAACCACTCGGTTCGCCATATCGTCGTCCGCATGCAGCATGCGCTCACTCGCCCTGCGCGCGGCTCCCCTTTGATGAACCCTAAGGTTTGATTTGTTGGCCCGATCTTTCGATGAGAACGATAAGTCCGGTAGGAGTCGCTCAACTCTGACGATCCTGGCTATGAACACGCAAGGCTCGAAACCACACAATCACTGAACTGATCGACAAGTCGTTATCAACCATGCACGAATACCCGGTTGACCTGACCACGAAAGTCGATTCCTGCATACACCGAAGAAGCACGCAAGAACAAGATAAATCAATCTGAAATTGCAAATAAAGATTGAAATATTAAAATTGGGATTTCGAAAAGCGGTATTATGGTTGGTCTAGTCGACACAAGCCAATACACGAAGTTGCAACAAGGCTAACTTTTAACTAAACAAAATCCAAGAAAACTAGAGGGGGTGCGTCCTCCTTAAATAGGGGATGAGGAGCCACAAATCTAAAAGAAATAGAGGGGTGGGACTAAAGGCATGAATTACTGTTCACATGAACAGTAACCACGCCCCCAGGTGGGCCGGCGGCATATGGGCCAATTCCGGTACGATTACAAGGCCCAAATCGGCCTAAATTAGTGACACATCATCTTCTTTTGACGATTCCGAAGTCTACAGAAGGAATTTGGAGGTGAGGCTGGATCTGTTGGAAATATATCGTCGTTAGCTTTCCAACAAGCCCAAGAACACCCGAATCGGACTCCGTTTGCAAAAGTTATATCTGTTTTAAGTTGGTGTTGTCAGGCTGATTCCGAACTGATCTGACCAAAATGTATCCAGCTTGAACTCCTGCTTGGCACATGTAGTAGCACCATGGCATGTACACATAGTACCATGGTATGTAGACGTAGCACCATGGCATGTAGACGTAGCTCGATCTAATTGGGTAATATGGCATTGCATTAGCCGAAAGTCCAATTGGAGAAGATGTTGGTGAAGTAAAGGAAGTAGAGGATGCAGTGCAGCAGGTTGAAGCAGTAGTTGTATCCTTAGGGTCGATGTCCTCATCATCCTCCCTTTCTTGAATTTGAGTCGCCCTCGACTCATTTGTTTTCTCAAGTCATCACTCTCCCGCAAAGGTTAGTAGCAACAGGAGGCAAAGAAACATGCACTTCTTCTAATGGACACGGAGTTTCTTTACAAATCATAGTATGACATTTAGATTCATGTTTTTCCATATCAATGGAATCAATTTTTGTAGCTAACATAACAGGAGCTTTCAATTTAATTTCACTTGGAGCTATAATCTTTTGATCAACTTGTGTCTTCTCCTTACTTGTTCTCGCAGTTCTTTCTAATCCATCCTTTAATATAGCAGCAGGAGACATTGGAAGCATAGTGATTTTTTTTTCTTTATATGTGAAAGTATAATGATTAGATCTACCATGATGTTCAGTATATCTATCATATTGCCAAGGTCTACCTAATAATAATGAGCATGCTTGCATAGGTACGACATCACAATCAACATAATCATGATATGATCCAATAGAAAAGTGTACGCGCACAAGCTTAGTTACCTTCAACTTACCACAAGAATTCAGCCATTGGATGTAGTAAGGATGAGGGTGTTGTGTTGTGGTCAAGCCAAGCTTCTCGACCATGTCTATGCTAGCAAGGTTGTTACAACTCCCGCCACCAATGATGACTCTACATGAACGTTCCTTGATGACGAACTTGGATTGAAACAAAATGTGGCGTTGATTTTGTTCAGCAAGTTCCATTTGAGCACTTAGCACACGCTGAACAACTAGGCTTTGGTACATGTCAGACGCCTCATGGTTTATATGTTCTTCCTCGCCATCACCAAGATTGTTAGTTGCAACCAACACATGTTCTTCCTCAATATCGCTAGTCAAGTGTACTCACCATTGTCCTTGATAAGCAAAGCTCACGACTTGGGCAATCGCGCATCAAGTGCCCAAATCCTTTGCAACGGTGACATTGCACATCTCTAGATCGCCTGTTGAAGCAACAGAAGAAGCACTTTTTGTAAGGGCTTGTACTTTTGCGGGTTTGCTTGCATCAGGGATATGTATAGGAGTTGAAGCAGCAGCAGGGGGTGCACGGTCAGAAGTGGAGGAGGATGCCATGTGATGTTGCTGCCTTGGCCGACCTGCAAAAGTTCCTCCAATATTGCCCCGAGCGAGATTGTCGACCACGCACTTCTCTCTCGACTTTGCAAGCAATACGGAATAAACGGTTGATAGAATCATATTCTTTATAGTCTAAAATGTCCGAATTTCACGGTTTAACCCTCCCAAAAATCTAGCCATCTTAGCATCCTCGCTTTCTTCTAAACCACAACGCAACAAACCGGTTTGCAATTCTTGATAATAGTCTTCTCGTAACTACTACCTGTCTTAAGCGTTGTAATTTATTAAGCAAATCACGTGAATAATATGAAGGTACAAACCTACGTCTCATTGCTCTTTTCAAAGCATTCCATGTTCTAGATATGTCCCGATGAGTACGACCATATTCACTCCACCAAATAGATGCAAAATCAGAACTCACTAGTAGCAGCCCTAACCTTTTTATTGTTAGGAAATTCATGGCATGCAAATTTTTGGTCCACAACTAACTCCCATGTGAGATAAGCATCAGGATCATATTTACCAGCAAAAGGAGGTATAGTGAATTTAATTTTACCAAGTGAATCATTATGGTCACGTACCTCACGTGGTGGCTCTCTTCGCATACCTTGTCGATTGAAGCGTTGTTGTCGGTGATCACGATCATTAATGGGATTGAAATCACCATCGGACCCCGTATCAGCAACATATGGGTTCGCTTCATCTTCTACCTCATCGGCCCATGAGCGAGCAACGGATGGGTTACGGCGTGGTCGTGCAATGCCGACAGCAGCGGGGGCGGCAACAGAAGGTGGAACTCTCTCTAGCTGCTCCACACGTGTAGCCAACGCAGCAAGTTCGTCAGTGGTGCGATCTAGAATCAACTCCATACGCCCTGAATGTTGATCCAGCATGCGAGAAAAGCGCCGCATAATTTCTTTTGTGCGAGGACTGAGCGGTGCATCTTCCTCATTGTTGTGCCTGCTATGCTCCCCTTGTGACGATGAACCTGCCATTGTTAGTATCAAAGCAAAGAACAAATCACAGTGTATATGTCCCTATCAACTACAAGGTTCTGGAGGCTCAATCAAGTCACTCACACTCAAGCTTATACCTAGTTCTTACTAGTTCTTACCAATGCAGCAAGGAAGTGGTACAACCGGTGGCTAGTTCGTGATACTCTCACTTGCGATCAGCCCAACGATTGCGAGGAACGGCACCTGCTGAGTTAGTAGGAAGTGGAGCTCGGAAGGCTAGTATGTAGCAAAGGAATAGCAATTATTCAATTCAAGATGCAAAATTGAAAAGCGCTCAAAGTACTAGTCACAAGTCTTGATCCTAGTCTAATCAAAGTTTAGCTAATCAAAGCCCCACTAAGAGATGTGTATGTACGCACGCATAAAGATAAATGTGACTTGATGTAAGCAATGGAAAACCTCACAACAAGTGCTGGGGAGACGCTAACCAACTACTCAAACTTCTTTGTAGGGCACAAGATGGTTCACACGATGTAGAGCACAAAATGTAATAACGTGCAACAGAAATGACCCTTTAGTTTAAGCGAGAAAACAATAGTTAGTCTCAAGAGATGAAAAAGCAAAGTTTTATATGGTTTATATATACTCGTTTGAAAGGTTTCGATGAGATCTACAACTTTAAAGTTGAGACGGACCCCAAATTCTGATGGGAAGACTAAAAGAAACGGCAAAAACTGAAACAAAAAACTTGTGACGCGAATTCGGAGCCGAAAATGATCGATTTTGGGTTCTCTGGAGGGAGACAAGTGCATTAAGTGGAAAGTATGCGACTCGTTGTTAGCTTTCCAACGAGTGCAAGAACGTCCAAATCGGACACCATATGCAAAAGTTATGCCCGTTTTACTGAAGGTCTCTCGGAAACGGAATCGTACTCGGACTGGAAACCGACTCGGTTTCAATCTTTAAATTGCTATATCTTTTGATTCCGTGGGCTAATCTTGCTGAAATTTTTTGTGCAAGTTTGTGGCTATATGTAGAAGGGCTCCACCAGTTTTCACTGATTTTGGTGTAAGATTGTTTTTTTTTCTTTTTCTTCTTTTTTTTAACCACGGCTTTTGTTTTGTGTGGCGGCCTCTTTCTCCTTCTATTTTTTTTTGCCGGCTCTAGGGTTTTCCACAAGTCACGAATATAGCAAAGTATTCTCTCTTTTTTGGTGCAGATTAGAGGAGTTCTAACCCACGAATTTTCTGTTTTAGATGCAAAAACTAAGAACCCTAAAAGAACGATTAAGCGACGCAAAGGAAAAACACGAGAAGCAATCTAGACAATGACCAACTAGACAATAACTAGAACTAAAGATCAGCAACTAGACACGACAATACAACCAAATATTCAACAAGCAAACTGAAAAGAAAAAAATTGCAAAGGCTCAAAGGGCTCGGTATGGATGATAGATGCGAATTTTTTTTTGGGCAATTTTCTGGACTCTAGGTATGAAAAACGAATCTACTACTAGAAAACAGGAAACTCTCACCGAAGAACTGTAGCTCTGATACCACTTGATGAACCCTAAGGTTTGATTTGTTGGCCCGATCTTTCGACGAGAACGATAAGTCCGGTAGGCGTCGCTCAACTCTGACGATCCTGGCTATGAACACGCAAGGCTCGAAACCACGCAATCGCTGAACTGATCGACAAGTCGTTATCAACCATGCACGAATACCCGGTTGACCTGACCACGAAGGTCGATTCCTGCATACACCGAAGAAGCACGCAAGAACAAGATAAAGCAATCTGAAATTGCAAATAAAGATTGAAATATTAAAATTAGGATTTCAAAAAGCGGTATTATGGTTGGTCTAGTCGACACAAGACAATACACGAAGTTGCAACAAGGCTAACTTTTAACTAAACAAAATCCAAGGAAACTAGAGGGGGTGCGTCCTCCTTAAATAGGGGATGAGGAGCCATAAATCTAAAAGAAATAGAGGGGTGGGACTAAAGGCATGAATTACTGTTCACATGAACAGTAACCACACCCCCAGGTGGGCCGGCGGCATATGGGCCAATTCCGGTACGATTACAAGGCCCAAATCGACCCAAATTAGTAACATAGCACCTTCTTTTGATGATTCCGAAGTCTACAGAAGGAATTTGGAGGTTAGGCTAGATCCGTTGGAAAGATATCGTCGTTAGCTTTTCAACAAGCCCAAGAACACCCGAATCGGACTCCGTTTGCAAAAGTTATATCTGTTTTAAGTTGGTGCTATCAGGCTGATTCCGAACTGATCTGACCAAAATGTATCCAGCTTGAACTCCTGCTTGGCACATGTAGTAGCACCATGGTATGTACACATAGTACCATGGTATGTAGACGTAGCACCATGGCATGTAGACGTAGCTCGATCTAATTGGGTAATATGGCATTGCATTAGCCGAAAGTCCAATTGGAGAAGATGTTGGTGAAGTAAAGGAAGTAGAGGATGCAGTGCAGCAGGTTGAAGCAGTGGTTGTATACTTAGGGTCGATGTCCTCATCACCCTTGGCGTGTCGCTCGCTCTCCCAGAGGGACACCGCCGCCCCCTATCCTCTCGCACACATCCTCGGCGCCGCCCGTGCTCTTCGCGTTGTTGGCACCTACAGATCCACGCGGTGCGGCCCCTTCTCTCTCCGCTGCCGGCTTCGAGCCCCACAAGGTGCCCCCTTTCCTTCCATCTTCCGTGTCATCTTTCATACTCTCTCCGTCGTAGGCTTCTGATTTTACTCGGGTCATGTCTGGATCGGTGACGTTTCCAGCGGATCCACGGTGGTGGCAACAAGATCTTACATCGGTGTGAACTTCTTCCGCATCGGTGACATCGGTCTTGCGATTTGGCATTCCTTCTCCTTCCCATCTTGTTCTTCCTCCCCCCTCGCTCACCTTGGTGCGAAGTTATCGCAAGAACCGAAGGTATGGCCCCAGATCTAAAATGTTCTCCTCCGATTTTTGATTTTTTTTTTGGGTAGATCAGGCAAAAATGCTAGATCCCCGTTATCCTGTGCTTTGGCTTGTGCAAGAAATATGAAGTTTTGCTTGCTGTTCTTGCCTCCATTCGTGAAATATTGCTTGCTGTTGTTGGGCTATATGCTTTGGCATGTGGAAGAAATAAGAAATATTGTTTGTTGTTCTTGCTTCCATTCGTGGAATATTGCTTGCTGTTGTTGAATTTAGGAAAAATAATGCTTCCACATGTAAAATTGCTTCCTCATCTACATGTCCAGTGCAATATGACGATGTTCATGCTTATTGTGGTTGGTTTTTGCGCAAGTTAATTGAAATTTGGAATGCTGGCTCACTGTCAAAGAGGTTGTGCCTATGATACACATATGTTGGATATGTCGGAGGCTTCCTTTCATACTATATATGTCCAGATCCTAAGGTTCGATAGTCAGCAGTGTTAATTATACTTGGCACTCCTGAACTGTAGATGGACAAGAGGAGGCTTAAAAGGCAAAAGATGTTGTTTGTTGGCGTTGCTGCATATGTGGTTGCTTGCATGATTATATTGTTCGTACGGTCTAGACTAAGGAATAGGAGAGACCATATTACCTATGACCCAATCGAGTAAAGGGATAGTATTAGAATTGATTATCTAAATAGTAAAATTTAGAAGAATGAAATAACTTGTACTAACACAATTAGGCTTAAGCGAACTTCGTTCTTTCGGTTGTGTGAAGTCTTGAGAGAGCGATCTTTGCTTTGTGACACTATACATGTATGTGTCGAGGAGCAAGTTGCCATGTTCTTGAACACAATTGGCCACAATCTAATAAATAGGCTAGTTGATACCAATTTTACTCGGCCAGGTGAAACAGTTAGCCGATATTTTGGACGTGTCCTCCATGCCATGGGTGAGCTACGAAATGAGCTCATTAGGCCACCTTCTTTGGAGACCCCAAGCAAAATTACAGGGAACCCAAGATGGGATCCATTTCTTAAAGTATCATACCTAACAACTATACATCATAGAAACTTTTGGGGAACATTTGTTGGTTACTTTTTTTTTCTATTTCTTGACCCAATAGGATTGTATCGGAACCATTGATGGGACACATGTAAGGGTGTCTGTTAGTAAGGCTATGGAGGCGGCATTTCGTGGTAGGAAGTCATTTCCTACTCAAAATGTTATGGCAGTCGTAGACTTTGATCTTCATTTCACATATGTGTTGGCTGGTTGGGAGGGGACATCTCATGATGCTACGGTATTAGCCGAAGCAATTGAGCGTCAGAATGGACTCTGTGTCCCTGAAGGTAAATAGCATCTTCGTTGCAGTATATGTCCATACCCGATTATTAAAGAGCACTGTCATCAATGTGTTCTTCATGTCTTAGGGAAATTCTATCTAGTGGATGCTGGATATGGAGCCAAACCTGGTTTCATCCCACCTTTTCGAGGTGTGAGGTACCACTTGAATGAGTGGGGGAACAATCCTCTCCTAAATGAAAAGGAATTATTCAGTCTTACGCACTCCTCTCTACGAGTGAGAGTAGAGTGCACCTTTGGATCACTCAAGAGGAGGTTCAAAGTCCTCGATGATGCCACTCTATTCTTCCCCTTCGCAACTCAAGTTGACATTGTCATAGCTTCCTACATCCTTCACAACTGGGTTCTTTCTGAAGGAAGTGACCATTTCGTTGTACCAGAGACTTCTTGGACACCTAACCCCCGTAGGACAACAAGGGAGCAAGCTATTGACCATAGAGCCACGGTTGACCGGAGGCAGACTATGGCCAACAAAATGTGGGAAGCCCGTCAGGACTACCAAAACCATTAAATATGTAATATCTTTAAATAATTGAAGACTATGGCTATTGACCTTTCTTGTAATAACATTTTATTTGTGATGAGTTGCATCTGGAAGATGTATTGACTTCTTTTACATGCTTCATGTCAGTTATTTTCCGTTGCTTTCTTTGGTTGGTAGGAAATGGACTCAGAACATGGGGATAACATGGTTGGTAACATAGTGGGAACACTGGTGATGGGGTTGTCTGGACAAAAGCTATGTCTGCATTTGTCTTGAGCTACTTGGTTAATCTTGTGGCCAGTGGCAATAGAATGTGCACTGGTTTCAAGAAAGTTCACATCAACAATTGTACGAGGGCCTTGAATGAACATCTAAAGGTGGATGTTACTGGAGATCAGGTTCAAAACCACTTGAGGAAGTGGAGAAAAATTTGGGCAAAGATAGGCAAGCTCCAAAACCTGAGTGGTGCTCTTTGGGATGAAAATACCTGCACTATCAGGCTTGAGCATGGGTATTACATTAGTCATGTCAAAGTAATTTCTGTAGTTTTATATCTATCTAAATGATTTTCCTATCATAGCTAGTTTCATATGTACTTTAATGTCTATGATCACCGCGGTGATGCTGACTACTTGAACACTCCCCTTGAGTACTATCATGAGATGGCCACTATATTTGGAAATAGCACGGCTACCGGAAAGTATGCAAAGGGAGCAAATGACCCTATTGGTACAGATGTTAACGAAGTCTCAGATGATGAAACACCAAAGGCTCCAACATAGGATAAAGGTAAAAGAGCAACTGGACATGGTAGTGTCGAAGAGGTGACAATGTCCGCCACATGTGGAGGTGACTCATCGGCAAGTAAACCACCGAAGAGGGCCAATATATTTACTGATGATGATTTGTATTCTTTCATCATTACTATGCTCATTTGTGTGAGAATGTTTCTCTTGCCCAAGCATTCAACAAGTTGAGCTTCTCAAACAAGATTGTTTGCGTTGCTAGGTACATTAGTAACAATAATATCTGAACTAGCATTGCTAGATTGCAATAGGACTTATTTTGGTATCGAGGAGTAAACCTATGTATGTGGTTATAAACCTATTTATATGGTTGAAGTATGACTAGTGTGATAGTGCCTATATGTATGGACTTCTTTTGTATGCCAATGCTGAAAATCTCTGTTGTCTCTGGTTGTTTAAGAAATATATGTCTCAGATGTCTTCAGTCCTTCCTAACAGTGCCGCTTGTTTTGAGCAGTGTGTAAAGTTATGACTTGTGAGAGGTATTTATCAAGGTGAACATATTGGTTGCTGCTAAATGTGTTGACATGTCTTCAGTCCTTCCTAATGGTTTTGGCTATCCAGTGAGCCATTTGATTGACTGGTTCATATATACCTCATATTCTCAAAACTGAACTACATATTTCCTTTTTGTAGTTGGAGACTGTGAAGATCAAAAGACTTGCAAATGATTGGCTCTCAAATTTACTCAAAAGAATCTTATCAGCAAGGTAATCTGAATGTGTACACCTGTATGCTGGTCAATAAAAATGATTTTATTCCTAGTATTAGTGCTCATACTTCATGCCTAATTGCAGATCTACAATGATGTCATGAGGATGCTTCTAATGAACATGAAGTGGATTTTGGCTTATCTCTTTTTCCCAAATGATGGTGGTAATGAGATTCCAAGGAACGCCAACAATGAGAGGGTTTGTGATGTCGAAAAATCAGATGGAGGAAATTCTGAAGATGTCGAAATAAGAATGGATCTTATGATCTCTTGCTCCTGGTGTGTCGCGAATTTCTTTTGCTAACAATTCTCTACATGCAAATATTACTAATGCTTGATTCAGAATGTATTAATAATGTACTAATTTGTTAGATATGCTATTTCAGATATTCTCTTTCTTGGGCCAGAAAGATATATGCAAAGCAGGTGCTACCTGTAAATAGTGGTGATCTGCCAGTATGCATGAAGATTTCTGGAAATGTTTGAAGTTTTGAAATTGTATTAGTTAGCTCTTAGGAGGACACACTTGGCATGTACAAGTTCAAGAGGTGCCACTTTCGTAATTTTATCTATTTGACACTTACATGATGTTAATGATTGGACACTCTCTTACCTTCATACCGATGAAAATACCAATGTAAGGAGGTGATAGTGTGGAGTCTATGATAGTGACTGTTGCAAATTAACATTCATCTACACTAATTTTGAATCCCTTGTCACAAAAGTAAATTATCAAGCAACTATAATTTTGTTTGGATTAGGATAAAGCATGTTGCTTGGATCCCTTTTATAATTTTATAGCTTTTAGTTAATAAATGTGGGAATGCTCTACCGAGCTGTTCAGAATAATTACAGTAACATCTTTTACATCCTGGTCTATTGATCCATATGGCATTCTTACTGCTGCTACCATCTGCTATCTGCTACCTACTGCTGCTACCATCTGCATTTGCTACCTGGGAAATGTACAAAAAATGTGAAGCCGATACTATGTAAAAAATCACAATTTGTCAATATGCAAAAAGGAAAAAATAAAACACAATTCAAGCTGATACAATGCCTCCAATCAAACACAAACTCAGATCAACCCATTTGCCCCCATCCCACAAACCAAACACAAAGTCGGACCAACCCATTCACCCCCATCCCACCAACCAAATATATTCGTGTATCATCGCATACAACTAACCAAACAGACTGCTTGAACGATCCCATCCTACCAATACCATCCCATTCCGTTCAACCTCATTCCACCAACCAAACGCACCCGTAGTGACCCAATGAGCATAGAAATCATAACCTTCATGAATAGTGTTTGACATGAAATTTCTGGCCAACTTGCTCCCTGCAGCTAGATAGGATGGATTAGTTGTGTTAATTCTTGCCAAGTGTAGCAGTGAACGTACTGATGTTCTGCAGTAGCAGTACCAAAGTGCTTGTCTGCCGAAAACGCCAAAAAAATTTAAAAATTTATAACTTGTTTGAGTTTAGTTCAAATTTGGACTTATTGTCCAATTCAGAAAGTTTCCACCAAAATCCACTTTCTTCTTTTGGTTTTTCGCTTTCTCTTGCCCGAAGGCGCCCCTTGCCCAGCCGCCTTCTCCCTTATTTTCACTTGCATCGCGTCACGCCGTCGTTCGCTCCCATGTGCACTGCCTTGCTACGCCGTCGGCTTTGCCCGAACCAAAGCTGCACCAGCACTGCGACACCTCACCCCGCTACCTCGCCTGCCAACTCCCCTCCTTGCAGCGCCAAATGAACACAGCTGTCCACGCCACCACCCACACGCCACGCCCGCTCCTGCACCACCTCTTTTGCCACTGCCTCCCCGCGTGCTTAAAGCCGAGCCCGACGACGTCGATCTCCCCTTTGGCGTCGCTGCACACCGACGGGCCTCCTCCATCGTTCCCAACTCCGGCCGTGCCACGTTGACACCGTCGAGCCTGAAAGCTCCTGTTGAGCTCCCATCTCGACCCACCGCTCCGTCCACACACCCGTCCAATTGATCATACCCATAGCATCGCCTCATGCCCGCAAACACGCCTCTAGCTCCAAGCCTAGCCCTGCCGCCCTTAGCTCACCACCATCGTGCATCATGGCTCCCACGGTCACCGTCGCCAACCCTCCTCCGACCTCCCCAACCCAAGCCGTCATTGCTGCCGCACTCCTTGAACCCTGTCGGTGCTCGTGTGCGCACAAATTTGGGTGGAGCACCACCGGAGCAACGCCATCACCGCTCCCCTATGTTGGGCATGCGCCACTACCGCCGTGAGCCACCCCGAGCTACCCTAGCCTTGCCTAAGCCCAAAAATGGAATCCCTATAGTTCGTAGATGCTCCCCGCACCTTCCCTCACCACCGCTGACCTCTACCGATGCTACAATCACAGCCGCCAGCCCTCCCTTCAGCTCGGGCGCCATGGGAGCTGGCTCCCAGCTCGCTGGGCCAAGCATCCCATGGGCCGCCTTGGCAGGCTGGCTTTTGCTTGCCCAGTAGGCTTGCAACCCAAGATAAGTAACTAGGCTGGCCCACCACTATTCCCTATTGTGCAGCCTAGTACTATTCCAAGCCCACCCAGCCAGAGCCCAACATTGTTCACTAAAGCACATTACTATTCAGCCTGTCAACCCTCGGCCCAAACCAGTTACTGTTCACAAGATCAAACCCGTTATAAATAGTGAAACCAAGTGGTATTCACCAAACACGTTACTATTTCCACCCGAACCTGGTAGTGAATAGTACCAGACCCAGTATTGTTCACCCAAACCGACACTATTCAATCCAAACCCATTTAGACATAATATATCCACTTCAACCATTTCGAGCCCATGAAACCCATTTTTGATTCCGTTTGACCTAACCAAGCACCCAATAAATTCCAACCACTATCGACGATCGAGTCGTCGATCTTACAAAATAAAATAGAGAAAAATGGCAAAGAGTTCATGAAAGAGAATGGGATTGCTCTTTATTACTATGAACTGGATCATTTATAGGGGGTGCCTTTGACAAGGCGGTGGACTAATCCTAATTACACTGAGTGTAGTGCTTGCTATGCTATTGAATCAGAGTTGAGATATGAATCTAGTGTTGATTGCGATGCTTCAATCCGATGCCCTTGTTCCTCCATGCTCCATCTTTAAATAACGATCGAAGAGGTGACAGTTACTCCTAGAGAAGATGCTTGTTAGAAGTGAGGTGTCCAGTCGGAGTGTCAGTTACAGTTAATGAAACAATAACTGGTCGTCTGTTAGCGTCTGTGAGACACTCAACCGTATAGTAGTTATTGTCAGTGTTTTAGGACTATGAACCGTTGCATGGTATGGAACAACTATGTCACGTGTTTCATTCGTCACATGGTAAGAATATTCTTAGAGTTAGATTCAGATGACAGTTCAAGGCTTCTATGAGCAGTCATCTAATCGGGGATTGGGTACAGGACCTCATCCGACCATGGTATCCACAAGTAACCTCTGGAACCCTTATGACCAGGGGTAATTAGCCTTAGAGGTTACGACCATGCAGACATTTGGTCTTTTAATTATGTATTAAAATAATATATAGAGATCTTAATTCTCGTCAACTAGGCCCCAAACTTTAAAATGAATTGGTCGTGCAACCCCCGATGAAAAAGTTGTATCAGGTAGACCCTCATTTAATGTCGTGACATACGAGGTGGTCTGTATTCACTTTAAAGTTGAGAAACTGCCTTGGGAATCGAAGAGTTTTTCTACAACTGGATAGAATCCTAACATAACCTATGTACAACAGTGTTGTAAAGTTCATAACTCAAGATCCGTTCATCCAAATGACGTGATCCAAGATTATATGGAAAGCTAAAGACATTACCCACCAGTCTCTAGGAGGTGTTTAATCCAAAATTTGTCATTTCAAACCTCAAATCTACAACGCACTTCAAACTACAAACAATCGATCTACTACCCGATGTCACCAGATCGCAAAACTAATAAACAAAGCAAGGAGATCTGAGAATCAACCTCTAATAATGCAATGAAAAGCGCTGAAGGATCCACGAGTTCTCCCTACCCTCTTCCTCCTTCCACCTCCCCTTCCCTTCTTCCTTGGCCAGCAGCAAGCATAGGAGGCTTCTTCTCCTTTCTTCTTGGCCAGCATCAAGGACATTCTCCAATGGAGGGGAAGCGCAGGGAGGAGGTGCTGGGCAGAGGGGGAGGCAGCCAGGAGGGGTGGGAGTGGTGGCCAGGGGGGTGGGAGGGAGGCGGCTAGGGTCCCCCCTTTGGCCGGCTGACCCTTCCCCCTTTGGGGCTTCAATGCTGTGGGCTGAAATCCCAAGTTCTCCATTTTAAGCAAAAAAAAAAAAACCCCTCTAACTCACATTAATTCCTCCCTTTGAAAAAGTTACACTCTCTCAAGAAAAACAGGGCATTACAGGCTTTGTATCTCCGTCAACCTCGCCTATTTTGCGCGGCACCACGAGACGCTAGGTTTTCTGAGACAGCGTCTATCGACGTGCATTGCTGGCTCATCTCGTTGGCTTTGAGTGCCCTCCGCTCTATGAGTATTTCTGTATTCCTTTTGAGCATCACTTCGTATATATGTATGTGTGCTGGCCTGGTTTCAAATCTGTGATTGATTTGATTCGTGCACTAAGTGATATTGCAAAGTGGGTTTTGTGGGTTCGGTTCTAGCTCGATGATGACTAATGTCTAATACTGAAATTGATTTGATAAATTGGTTTAGGCTTGAGCTCTAAAAGGATTGTTTACATCTGTCAACTGATCTTGAATTGATTACTTTCGGATGCTTAGATGTTTGCATGTTCAGGTTCTGTGGTCCTTTTAGCATTTCTGGTTGCATGCTTTTCAGTGAGCAAAATTGGCCTTTTGCTATACTTGTTTAAACTATGATTTTTCCCTGTGAGTAAATGAAGGTTGTTGAATCAAGTCTGTTGGCTGGCTGGATTGGTTTGTGTGGTGAACTATTAGCTGAGTCCTATTGGCCAAAAGTGATTATTGATGTTTTATGTTTGAGATCCTATTGACAGATTAGTAAAAGTGTTTTAAAGCTCAAAGTTTAAATTGATGTTGTCAAATTTAATTAATGAAGAGTATAGACTAAAGTATTAAGAAGGCAAAGATTAAATTTTCTGCAACTCTACATCTAAAAGCACTCAAACTTCGTATATTTGAGCTCTATACTGATTTCTTTCGTATGCATGTTATATATGTTTAGCATTTCATTTAATTTAAATGACTTGGAGAATTTATATTTGTATACGTTGATTTGGTCATTTAAATGTTTGTGGATTAATGCTTCATTGTCTTATGATTATGCTGGAATTAATTATGGTTATTTGCTAAAATCGTATTATTTTTTTTACAACATTTGGTACGTCTGGTGCTTGCAGAAAGCCACCCGGTAGCTCGCTATGTTCAAAACGCGATTCAGTTCCGTTGCGCAAGTAATAAAAAAAAAAACGCGTACGTAGCCACCCTGGTCTTGGATTGGCCAGGCATCCATATCTGATATCCCGACGCTGCTGGTTTTGATCACAACAGTTTATTATTGATCGTCAGCATAAGGATAACTACTACTGCCTGTAATGTCTCTGGTTTGCGACTGTCGTAGTCTGAGATCTGGTCATATATCACTATGTAACACAGCCCAAAAATATCTGCAGCTAGTGATAGTACTAAAATCTACAGTAGCATTTTGAGAGCAATCATTAATAATCATCGTTTTCTAGAACATGGTTATGCTCACGAATGAAGTGTAAACATCCATGTCTCGCCGGCCGGCCGGTCGCGAGTAGTTCTCTTCGTGTTCTTTTCCCCCCCTGAATGATGATGAGAACCCGACTCTCCAAAAATCATGAATTTTCCATGCGCAGGATCGGAGGAGGTGATACCTCGACAGCAACTGGAGACGGACTAAATTGTAGTTTAATCCTACTGGCTCCGGTCGGCCGTAAGCTTGGCGCTGACGCCTCCAGGATCGAGCTCGTTAGATCAGGCGGTAGATACATGGCTGCGAGAAGTGGAGCGCAAGCGCCCACCCCAACCGCTCGCTCCATGACGCCAAACGCCCAAAACTACCAGAGCTAGCTAGCCCGACGAAGACTGAAGAGACTTAGCCTGGTGATACTTCATCTTTTTTTTTTTTGGAACGCAGTGATACTTCATCTTGAAGCCAGCGCAGATGCAAACCGACCGGCCGTTCGCGTCGCAACTAACTGACTGTAATGTTTTTGTCACGTCGCAACCAACGCTGAACCTTGATGGTCTATGTGCCGATGATAGTGCCAACCCAACGCTGATTGTTCTTTCTTTCTTATTTTTTTTTTCCCTTTTTCATTTTCTGAATTGGAATCCTGGTTAGCCTCCAGAACCAAACATATACCTGGCTCTTCCCCCTTATAGTTAGGTATAACTAGCACGGTGCGTCGCGCATTTGTGCGTCTATATTTATTTTAAAGTTTATAGTATTAAATTATATACTTTAGATGCTTGAGAATATATTTATGTATATTATAGGCTATTTAGATTTTAAAGATATCATAATCATTAGAAATGGCTATAGAAGCTTGAAGGAAAATAAAACTTAAGAAATATAATTGAAGTATAAGCTTTTATGAAAGAAATTATTGAGCATAATAAGTTGTTTTGGTTCTTAAAAACATAACCAGTCTCCATCGTGTATGGATCATGTCACTGCATACCTCTATTTTTTTCTCCATTAGTTACTTTTTTTCCTAAATGTATGCTTCCGCATGTACATCTATTTAATCTTACACAATATGTTGATTATGTGTACAAATTATCTTATTAGTTTACAATTTACTTGGTACTATAGTATCTTTCTCATGCATACACAGATGTACCATGTGCGACCTACCTTAAACCTATCTTCCATCACAAGTCGGCAACAATACCAAACCATGTGTTTTCTATCGCTTCTTGCCGTCACAACTTTTCTGTTTCAACCTCCAACAACAAGCCTAATTCTTGATCGACCCCTCTCAGCTGCTACTCCTTCCAATGTAATACTCTACCGCATAGTTATCTTCTACTTCTCTTCAGTTATTACTTAATGTTGACTGCAACGACATCAAATAAGCATACACGTGCAACTGTCGCCAATCCCAGCTGGGGACACCGTCGCGTTCTCTCTGGTGGCACCAAGCCGATTCCCTACGGCTGTATCATCTCTACTCTGAACTCCTTGCTCCAATGCTTCTGTACACTTGTGCTTCTATTCGTACGAATGCATACATGTATATACATATGCATTATGCTATATGTGCTCGATAATGTGGCTTCCTCACTAACCGCATCGACCTCTCATCTTCACTGCTGTCGGCATGTCTACGCTAGTCGTTGTCTAACGATATGAGGAATCTTCTCGCCATCGCCGGGGACGTCGTGCCCCTCACTAACGATGGCACGCTCGTAGCTACCCCAATGGCCCTATATCTTCCATAGATCGTCTTCAACACAAACTTTTATCTCCTCTCTACCAGAGTTTCCCTATCATTGAGCTTCTTTAACCACTGACTTCTTCGACAACGCCGACGCTCACCACTTATCGTCGTGCCCCTTTGCCCCTTCAACTTTGGCCTTTCTCTTTAACAACATCGATGAGCAGCACAACATTGCCCTATGTTGAACGACTAAGGTGAGTAGTACGACATTATCTTCATCCCTGCCGCCGCTGTAGTGCTTCGTTTCCCTATAGGCCAATGTATTCTTCCACGATAAATCGATGTCATTGCACTCTTTCGTGGTCTGCTCCGAAAACATTCATCAATTCTCGTTATAACTTTTATTTATTCAACATTTCAGTTATTTTTTATTTGAGTTTGTAAATAAATCAAATGGCTAATTTTATTTAAATCATTTCAAATATTACTTAGTCAGCATTTTAATTTAGATTTCGTATGGAACTCAAATTGCAAGTTTTTTATTTTTATTCCCAATATCAATTATTTTTTTGGAATTCGTATACAAATCCAATCGCAATGTTTTTTAATTTCTATTCCAAATTACAGCTATTTAGGGATTTACTTAGTATTTCATGCCGAAATCAAATTTATGATTTTATCTTATTTTTATTCCGAATTTTAGTTATTTTTTTGTTTGAATTCGCATATAAAACCAATTGTTAATTTTTGTTTACATTTTATACCGAATTACAATTATCTAGGGATTTTCCTTGGAATTTGTATCGAGGTCACTTTCCTAATTTTATTTTATTTTATATTCTGGATTTTAGTTATTATTATTTTTGGAATTCGTATACATTCCAATTGGTAATTTTTGTTTAATTTTTATTTTGAATTATATTTATTTACAGATTTTACTTACAAATTCATATCAAAATCAAATTGATAGTTTTATTTTATTTTTTACTCTGAATTTTAATTATTCCTCGATTATACTTGACCTGGACTCTTTCTTTTGATCTAGAATACTATAATCTGCACCCACCACGATCAACGCTATGGATCTTTCTCTTTTTATTTCGATTAATGTTGTAATTTATAGCCCTTGAGAGCGAACGGAACTCAAATTACAATTTTTATTTTATTTTTTATTTCTAATTTCAATTTTTTTTTGTAATTCGAATACAAATCCCATTGCAATTTTTAAAAAAATTCTATTCTGGATTACACTATTTAGGGATTTACTTTGGATTTCATGCCGAAATCAAATTTATAATTTTATTTTATTTTTATTCCGAATTTTGGTTATATTTTTGTTTGAATTCGCATACAAAACCAATTGTTATTTTTTGTTTAATTTTTATTTCGAATTACAGTTATACAGGGATTTTCTTTGGAATTTGTACTGAAATCAATTTTCTAATTTTATTTTATTTTTTATTTCGAATTTTAGTTATTATTATTTTTTGTATTCATATAAAATCCAATTGGTAATTTTTGCTTAATTTTTATTCCGAATTATATTTATTTACGGATTTTACTTACAAATTTTATGGAGATCAAATTGATAATTTTATTTTATTTTTTACTCCGGATTTCAGTTATTCCTCGATTGTACATGACATGGACTCTTTCTTTTGATTTGGAACGTTATAATCTAAACCCACAACGATCAATGTTGTAGATCTTTATCTTTTTTTTCTCTGATTAATGTTGTAATTTATAACCCTTGAGAGCGAACGGCACTCAAATTGTAAGTTTTGTCTTATTTTTATTCCCAATTTCAATTATTTTCTAATTCATATACAAATCCAATAGCAAATTTAAAAATTTTCTATTCTAAATTACATCTATCTAGGGATTTACTTTGGATTTCTGGATTTCATGCCAAAATCAAATTTTTATTTTATTTTATTTTATTTCAAATCTAATTTTATTTTATTTTTTATTCCAAATTTTAGTTATTATTATTTTTGAATTCGTATACAATCCAATTGGTAATTTTTGTTTAATTTTTTACTTTTGAATTATATTTATTCGCATATTTTACTTACAAATTCGTATGAAAAAATTTGATTATTTTATTTTATTTTACTCTGAATTTCAGTTATTCCTCGGTTGTACTTGACATGGATTCTTTCTTTTGATCTAGAATGTTATAATCTGTACTCGCCACGATCAACACAGTAAATCTTTCTTGTTTTTCTCTAATTAATGTTGTAATTTATAGCCCTTGAGAGCGAACGAAACTCAAAATGGACATTTTGTTTTATTTTTATTCCCTTTTTTTGGAATTCGTATACAAATCCAATTACAATTTTTAAAATTTTCTATTCCGAATTATAGCTATTTAAGGATTTACTTTGGATTTCATGTTGAAATCAAATTTATAATCTTATCTTATTTTTATTCCGAATTGTAGTTATTTATTGTTTGAATTCCCATACAAAGCCCATTGTTAATTTTTTAAAAATTTTATTCTAAATTACAGTTGTATATAGATTTTCTTTGGAATTCGTATCGAAAACAATTTTCTAATTTTATTTTATTTTTTATTCCGAATTTTAGTTATCATTATTTTTGGAATCCGTATACAATTCAATTGGTAATTTTTTTAGTTTTTTTCCTGAATTGTATTTATTTACATATTTTACTTACAAATTCGTATAGAAATTAAATTGATTATTTTATTTTATTTTTTTTCTCCGAATTTCAGTTATTCCTCGATTGTACTTGACATGGAATTTTTCTTTTGATCTGGAACATTATAATCTGTACCCACCACGTCCAACGTTGTAAGTCTTTCTTTTTTTTTCTTTCGATTTATGTTATAATCTAGAGCACTTGAGCGTGGTTTTTTTTTTGTCTTTGCTTTAACAAGATAATAGATGACATAACCATGTTTATTTTCCTTTCCGTTTTTTGGGTACAGACAACAGAAACCTAGTGCTAGATTAAATTTATGACAAGAACAGTGAACAAAGGTTTTGCACGTAAGTTTTTCATACTTATTCTTTTGAAAGATCATTATCTTACTTTGATGCTAATTTGATTACTTTGCTACCAAGAGCATCCCTTGTTACATACAGTAGGGAATACTAATATGCATCTGTAGGTTATCTCACCTTAAAGCATTATATTTAGTGTTTATTCAGATATGTACTAGTTGTTGGTTTCCTAACTTCCATGGCCTCCCTTGGTTACTAAGACAGACATAATGAGACACTTTAACTGGGTCCCAGAAAAAAGGATCAGATCAGAACACAAGGTGACGTGCACATGTAATCTGGAAAAAGCAGCAAGCTCCACTGCAACAACCCCACAGCTCTAAGCAACACGCCAGCACCATACATACACAACAAGCTTCAAAGTTTTCTGTTCTAACAGTGAGTTTCAATTTGCTCCGACATCCCAAGAGAATAGAGTAGCAAAAAGAAAAGAGGAAATGCATAAAAAATGGTATTGGATTTGACCCTGGGGGCCATATTTAACTTGAGAAGTTCACAAAGGAAGTTGCAATTGCATGCAGAGATGGTGCAGCATTAAACTAGCAATATGATCTGACAAAAAGGTTTTTTTTTTTTTAAAAAAGGAACGGCAGCCATGAAAGTGGTTTTGGGGCACTCACACTGAAGGTCACATGAAGCTTTCACATTGTTTCAGTTCAGAAAGTGATACTCCACCACATTGCATTATTAGTGTGAAGTAGGGGCACAGCACAATTATGAGATTATCATGTAAGTTTTCAATTATTAATGGCACACAACAGCGTAAGCTCGGAACAATTGTCCACATTCGAACAACAGGGGAAATTCCTGCGTTGACCCACCTGGATGATCACCTTTGCATGCAATTAATCTGAGGCCGTGCGCTACAGTGCCCATGCATATTTATGTCAGGGATGAAAACGTTGGATCATGTAATCAACTAATCTTCTAAATATCATCGACTTTAACATTCCTCTGTTCATTCTTTTGCCATTAAGCTTAACTGAAACTCCTACCTAGTGAGCACTTCGACCTGAAAACGAAATTTCCGAGACATTCCTGCGTTTTGGTGTACCATCACAGCGCAGAAAGTGGGCATAAGCTAGCTGGTACATAAGAATAGCGTGCTTAAACATTCCTCTCCAAGCATCCCTGGGGTTTGAAATTAAAATATCCCATCAACTTGCATGCACCGATCGACTCAACCACTTGTCTCAGGGCTTGTCGATCGATCGATCGATCGCAGGCGGAGCCGAAAGATCTAGCGAGCGAACAAGGAGTGGCCCGGTAGCACGTTTTCTATGTACGTCCACCAACCCAGGCAACCACTATCACTCTGTGACCTCCTACCATGCACGACACCACGAGCATGTGCCGCCGTTTAAATAGCCACTCGACCCCTACTCATGACGCTCACCACCTCGATCGATCGTCCTTCTTGCTTCGAAGATCGACCAAACGCCGCTTAGCTAGCGAATTGGGGTGCGCCGGGGGAGACAGATCAAAAGAGAGAAAAAAAACAATGGGTGCTCATCGTCTCCGGTGTGCCTCCCCTGCATGCCTCTTTTTCGCCTTCGCTGTCCTCCTCGCATTGCCGGCCCTCACCGCCGCCCGCACCCGCCGCTACACGTTCAATGTAAGCGCGCAGTTAGCGTTATGTATAACATCAGTACGTCTTACAGTACTCTGTCAGATATAGGAGTATCACACATGCATGCATGCTGTGTGTGTGTGTGTGTGCGCGCGCGCGCGCCCCTAAAAAACTGTACCACTAGCCACTACTTATTTACGACCTTCGATAACTTCGCATGCAGGTGACAATGGCGACTGTGACGCGGCTGTGCGTGACGAGGAGCATCCCCACGGTGAACGGGCGGTTCCCGGGGCCGAAGATCGTCGTGCGGGAGGGCGACCGGCTCATGGTGAAGGTCAACAACAACATCAACAACAACGTCACGTTCCACTGGTACGTACGATTCGATTCGCGCACCCGCTCCATATATGTCACGCGTGTTTACGCTGATGCAACCCGCGGATGCGCGCAGGCACGGCGTGCGGCAGCTGCGGAGCGGGTGGGCGGACGGGCCGTCGTACATCACGCAGTGCCCGATCCGGCCGGGGCAGAGCTACGTCTACAACTTCCGCATCGTGGGGCAGCGCGGCACGCTGTGGTGGCACTCGCACTTCTCCTGGCTGCGCGCCACGCTCTACGGCCCGCTCGTCATCCTCCCACCGCGCGGCGTCGGCTACCCGTTCCCCAAGCCCGACAGGGAGGTGCCCCTCATGCTCGGTACGTACGTGCGCAGCGTAACGTCAGTCAGGTGTTGCGTTGCTCGTTACGGTTTTGTCAGAGTCTGTCGTGTGGCGATAATAGGCAGTAAGATCTGACCGTCTGACGTGCGATATATTGAAACGTGAACGAACGGCAGGTGAGTGGTTCAACGCCGACCCGGAGGCCGTGATCAGGCAGGCTCTGCAGACCGGTGGAGGCCCAAACGTCTCCGACGCCTACACCTTTAACGGCCTTCCTGGACCAACCTACAACTGCTCAGCCAACGGTGAGATATCAGCCCAGAGCCAGGCATATGCGAACGGCCCAGTGAAGAAAGGCAACATTGATATTTTTTTTGCGTATCGCAGACACGTACAAGCTCAAGGTGAAGCCCGGGAGGACGTACCTGCTGCGGCTGATCAACGCGGCCATGAACGACGAGCTCTTCTTCGCGGTGGCCAACCACACGCTGACGGTCGTGCAGGCGGACGCCAGCTACGTCAAGCCGTTCGCGGCCACCACGCTCGTCATCTCGCCGGGACAGACCATGGACGTGCTCCTCACCGGGGCCGCCAACCCGTCCTCCTCGGCTTTCGCCATCGCCATCGCGCCCTACACCAACACCGTGGGCACTTTCGACAACACCACTGCCAACGCCGTCCTCGAGTACTCCCCCCAGAGCCCCGCCATGCTCCGAAACCTCCCTGCGCCTGCCCTCCCGGCGTACAACGACACCGGCGCGGTGACCAACTTCTCGGCCAACTTCCGGAGCCTCGCGAGCGTGCAGTACCCGACGCGTGTGCCGCGGATGGTGGACCGGCACTTCTTCTTCGCCGTCGGGCTCGGTGCGGACCCGTGCCAGAGCCGGGTCAACGGGACGTGCCAGGGCCCGAACGGCACCAGGTTTGCCGCGTCCATCAACAACGTGTCGTTCATCATGCCCAAGACCTCGCTCCTCCAGGCGCACTACCAGCGGCGGTACAACGGAGTTCTCATGGCCAACTTCCCCACGGCGCCGCTGCGCAAGTTCAACTACACTGGCACGCCGCCGAACAACACGTTCGTGATCCACGGCACCAGGGTGGTGCCTCTCAAGTTCAACACGACCGTCGAGGTGGTGCTGCAGGACACGAGCATCCTTGGCGCCGAGAGCCACCCCCTGCACCTGCACGGCTACGACTTCTACGTTGTCGGGCGAGGGTTCGGGAACTACGATGCGAATAACGACACCGCCAAGTACAACCTCGTCGACCCGGTGCAGCGGAACACCATCAGCGTGCCGACCGCCGGCTGGGTCGCCATCCGGTTCGTCGCCGACAACCCGGGTAGGTCACTAGTTTCAACTTCTTTCTTTCCTGTATATTAACGTTGACCATCTTTGACTTGAGTTGATTTTATCATAAAATTGTTTTGACTTTTGTGCGGGGGCAGGTGTGTGGATCATGCATTGCCACTTCGACGTACACTTGAGTTGGGGTCTGTCCATGGCGTGGCTTGTCACCGACGGGCCGCTGCCGAGCCAGAAGCTGCCGCCTCCGCCGTCCGACATCCCCAGATGCTCATAGTCTACTGCGGTTTTGGTCCGCGCAATGCACAGTTAAAGTTCGATTCGTGGTGGTCGAGGAATCCACTCGATCGGTTTGGCCTGAATCGTGTGCCCATTTTGTGATGTCTGCCTTTGTTGCCGCTCTGTTTCTGAATTCCGAGACATGAACAAGATCGATGTAAGAAGTTCACTGGTTGGTGCTGTGTCATTCGTGTTATTATTCTTTGATTCCACTAGCTTTCCCGTCTCATCCTGGACATTTTGTTGTTAGTGTGTATAGTACTGTATACGGTATCAAATCGAATTAATACTGGACCGGCTAATGATTTATTTCAGCTTGCAATTCATGCCATGCGTACTTGCTTTGATCCTGTTATCCTCCGGTTCATTATCCAATTCTTCCTCGTGGCCGTGAATATATATAACCATTGCTCCTTATTTTGTTTTGAAGCCTCACTCTTGCCAACGTACATGTGAACTTGGAACAACACAAGACATGTATAAGTATTTAAAGAGAGAGAGAGAGAGAGAGAGAGAGAGAGAGAGTACTAAGTGGTATACTCCCCTGGGACATCAAGGTCCTACCCGCGCGCGCACGACACACCACTCCATGATCTCCAATTCTCCACGATATAAGCAGACAAATGCCTCCCCGGCCGGGAGCTTCGCCACCTGTCTTGGCACATTGGTTATTTTCACTCGCTCTGCTCCCCTCGTTTTTCCTCCACTCAACTGTCGCCAAGCTTCCAGCTCCGAGTTCACGAGTTGATCATAAAGAAGAGTAGGGCGCAGCGGGCAAGGGGCATATCCATGGACGCGCTGCGCGCAGGGGACAAGTGCAGGTTGTCCAAGAAGAGGAGCGCCGGGAAGGGAGCAATGGCCATGCACGGCCGCGGTGGCAAGAACGGCGGACCGTCGTTCCCACGCCGGTGCGCGCTGCTCGTCAAGGAGCAGCGCGCGCGGTTCTACATCGTGCGCCGCTGCGTCACCATGCTGGTGTGCTGGCGCGACTACTCCTGAAGCGCGAGACAATTACTCTAGGAGATTGCTTGTGTTTTGGTGGAGCGTTGTGACTATAGCTAGTCAAGTACGTAGCACAAGGGAACTCGACGGAAAAGGTTTTTTTTTCCCCTAGTGTTTTTGTTTCTCCTTGATATGTACTTTTATATGTGGTGGATGAAATTAAAGTCGGAAGAGAAATGTGAAATTAAGCCTCATTTCTCTGCATTTCCCTTTTGCTTTTCTTATGGTCGGACATTTACCTATGAAACATTGGCATTTTTCGAAGAATATGCAAATCTTAACCGAATGATACATGAGAGACGTGAATTTAGAACACGGCGAATCAAAGGAACATGTTTTTTTTTTTGACATTACAAACAAAAGTCTCTTTTTTAAAAAAAAAAAAAGAGAACATGTTTTACAGCTTTGTTGCAACTGAGAAAAGTAAAAAACAGAGAGGGCCGGGCACCGTCGCTTTACTGTTCTGACCAGCGATGGCTCTGCATGCAACCTCTGCACTGTTGAGCCCAGCGCTGACGCCGTGAATTATCACACCCTAAACGACACGTCCGTACCTGAGCGTCCTGTTCCTATGGGTTGCTACTTGCCAGCCATCGCAGTTGGTTGGATGGATGGATGAGAAGTGATAACTGATAAGAGCAGGGCAGTGTACTTGCATGACCTTCGCCTATAGGTAGACTAGCTACCAGTAGGCTGCATGCTAACCAAATGATACTTTACACGCCATCCGTGTCGCGTATACGTGAACCGTATCCATACCGACCGATCCCATGTCATCGTACCTATTTATCTTATGTGCCGAAGCTTCAAACAAGCTAAAGAAGATGGTATCATAGAGAAGGATTTAAGATCTGTCCCGCAACACCTAGTATAAATAATCTTTTCTTCGCCGACGATTCTCTTATTTTAGTGAAGGTTTAACCAATGAGCTGTGAATAAGCTCGGCTGTATTCTGAATTTGTATGAAGATTATTTGGGTCAAATGATAAATAGAGAAAAGACTTCTTTTTTTTTCTTCTAGCACGAACACCCTGCGAAATCAGAAACAGATCGTTATGGCAGCTTTTGGAGCGAATGAGAAATACCTTGCCCTTCCGGTGCATGTTGGGCAGCACAAAGGGAAAACTTTTGAAAATATCAAGCAAAAGATTCGGAATTGTATTCAAGGGTGGAAAGAAAAGATGTTGTCAAAAGCGGCAAGGAAATTCTGATCAAGGTAGTTGTAGAAGCTATTCCCACTTATGCAATGTCGTGTTTCGATCTCACAAAGTCCTTATGTGATTAGCTCAGCACTCTTATTGGGTGATTTTGGTGGAGCCAACAAGACAAGGAAAATTAAATACATTGGATCAATTGGGAGCGTCTAACAAGAACAAAGAAGAAAAGAGGACTTGGTTTCAGGGATTTGCATGTTTTCAATACGGTTATGTTGGCAAGACAGGCTTGGAGAACACTAACATGCTCGGATTCCTTGTGTGCCACCCTTCTCAGTGCGAAATATCATTCGGAGGGGGATATTATCCATGCCTCACCTAAACCGGGTATATCCTACACCTGGAGAAGTATTTTAAAAGGACTAGAAAATAGTGCCTACCGGTGGTTTTCAGTTTTCGCCATTTTTCGTTTTGTAGCTTGAATTTCCAAAACTCCGAGCTTCCTCTAAGCTCGGGTTTGTGTTTCAAACCTCTGTTCAGTTTCCGAATCCAAAATTCAAGTTGAATTCACCTGTTTCGAATTTTGAACCCTCCCAAAATCTCACATCCTTTTATTTTGTTTGGGCCACCCTTTTAATTTCGGCCCACTCATTTTTCTCCCTCCCCATCTCTTTTTTCTCTCTCCCGGGCCGAATCCATTTCCCCGGCCCAGCCTTTTCCCCATTTTCTCTTTCCCGGGCCCAACTTCTCCCGGCCCGGTTTTCTCCCGCCGGCCCGGCCTTTTTCCCCTCCTCCTTTCTTTCCTCCGACCGGCCCGCTCGCCTTCTGCCCCAATCCCCTCGGTCGCTCCGCCCGACCCTTTCGTCTCCCCCATTCCTCTCTCTCTCCCGTTGCCGCTTCACCTCCCCCATCTCTCTCCCTCCCATCGCCCGCATCGTCCCCTCCCCTTCTCCCGTGTGCGTCGCCTCCGCCGACTCCTTCCCCCTCCCTCTCCTCCGGCTCGGCCCGGCCCCGTTTTCCCCAGCCTGTCTTCCCCAAGCGCCGCCCCCACCTCTGAAACGCCGCCCCCACCCTCCTGGCACAGCGCGTCACCTCCACCTGCCCCCGCACATCGCCTCCACAGGGCCCCAGCCGAGCGCCACCCCATGCACTGCTGCACCCACTCCGCCGTGACATCGGCGCCATCCCCGCGCACGCCTCCACCCAGTCCAGGCTGCGCTTCGTCCTCCATCAGCGCTTCCGCTCGGTCCAAGCGGCGAAGCACCCCAGTCCGAGCGGCGTGTCGTCCTCCGTCAACACCTTCTCCTTTGTGGCGCCATCCCGTCGTCCTCGCCCGATCTGCGCGCCAACTACCGCCATGTTCGTCCCCTCCGCGCCATGCCGCCACCTCCGCCCAACGTCAGCGACCCCGGCTCCACTCCCTTCTCCCCCGGCTACAAATAGTCGATCTCCCCGTGTTCTCCCCTGCCCCGCTCCCCCCTCCTTCCCCGGGTAAGTTCTCCAAAGAGCCCACCCCCCCCCCCATTCGGCTTCTCCCTCTCCGGCTGAATCACCGTTTCTACCGCCGGCCACCTCCATCGCCGCCTCAAGCCAGCCGCTGGCACCAGGAGCACCGCGGCGACGTCCCCGTGCCACCACAACAGCCGGGCGCAGCTCTCGGCCACCGTGGACCGCCGCTACCAAGCTCCCTACTGCGCCACCCCGGCTTCCATCGCCGGCCATCTCCGGTGCTCCCCCGCCTCCACCAAACGCTCAGTGAGCTCCCCTTCCCCTCCTTGATACTTATGGTTGCTTCCCCTGGTGCTTCCCTCCCTCCAGTCACTGTCGGCCGCCAAGCCCGTTAGTCCTCGGCCGCCGCCAGCTCCTCCTCGTAGCCGCTCCGGCCCCAGCGTCACCTCCCTCGGCAACCCGTCCCCTCCAGCGTTCCGTTTTGGCCACCTCCAGCACCCCTTCGGCCTCCAGCCGCCGTCGGCAGCCATTACCCGAGCCTCCTCCCCCCTGCTCCCTACTCCCTCTCTATGCTCTCTCCATCTCAGCTCCTCTCTGCCTCTGTGGCCGAGCCCTCCCAGTGCAGTGACAGAGGTTGGCCAGTAGTTCAACTGATTGAGTTGCCGTCTGCGATTTCTTGCCTCATCAGATCAGCGTTGGTTAGGAGTTGACAGTGGATTAGTGACTTTTGATAGTAATTTGAATATCAGTAATGATGGCAGTGGTAGCAAATTGTGTATTAGCTTTTGAAATCTACGTTTAATATCTGTCATTTGGAATCTCTGTGTGCACTCTGCCATTTGAAAACTTGTTTTGATCTGGCATTTGTGAATTGGTGCATTAGGTCAATAGTAGTTTGTATGGCTTGCAATTGGAAAATCTGTGTTGGAAATTCTGTGTATAATCTGGCAATTGGGATTTCGTGCTAGTGAAGGTATGTGTTAATCCGATAGCTGAGTTTGTGTTAATCTGTTAATTGAAACCTCTACATGACCTAGCCATTGAAACCTTGTTTGTTCTGGCAATTGAATGATATGTGTTCTGACTTTTTGAAAATATTACCTTTGAATCCCTATTGTAATCTGGCATTTGAAGTCTGTATTACCTGTCATTGGTTTTGCTGGCAGTAAATTGAATTGTTGATTGCGATCCCAATTGTTAAGAGATAGCCATGATCTTCAGTAGTCGTAATATCTAATTGTTTTATTAATCAATTGATAGTTGTTGGTTAGTATTTCATCAGTAGGTCAATGATTGTTGGAAGTAATCTTGTAGTAGTATTTATGAACTGGCATTTGTAATTCTGTGTAGTTAGCATTTGAACTCCCTGTTTGTGTTCTGGTAATTTAAGATCGGTTTTTGAGCTTGCATTGAATCGTTGTGTATTATCCGACAACTGAGATTGGTGTTGTATTGTCATTTGAGAATTGTGTTGCCCATGTATCTAGATTTGGTGTAGAGATTGTAGTTAAATTATTTTTCACCTGTAGAAGTATAATCTTGCAGTCTTCCAAATCCGCAGTAGAGTATCCCGGCAAAAACTCCTTCGACCTTAACCCTCTTTTGTATCTTCCCTTCTGGCAGAATTTCTCTGGCATACCTCCTTCCGCTCAATTGGTCGTTTGACTCTGTCAAACATCCCCATGTCGCTCAATCCCTTCTCGCAAGCTCGTCCTCCACAATCTTTCTGAGGATCTTGTGTTTTATTGGTCTTTTGAGTTCTTTGGATTTATTTGGTTTTTCATTCGTTGTTGCGTAATTAGAAATTGAAGCCCAGAAGAATCAACGACTCGAGCAGAACCAAGATTCGAGCAAAGACGCCGACCAAGACTTCAAACCTCTGTCTGACAAGGTTTTGAGTAAGATCAAGGCCACGGTAAAATAGCCCAGGCGAGTCAATACTTTAATCATGTTGATCCTACATTTTATGCAAATTATATTCTTTTAAAAATATCAAATTTCATGCTTTAATTTCCTATGCAAACGTATGTCAAACACCATAAGGTTGTTAAATGCCTATTTGATGATTAAATAATTATTATACCATTTCCTTGAAAATTGAACTCCTAAAATCCTTGTCACCCTTGTAATTATATGGTAACCCACTAGTTATAGGTCATACTTAAACGTCATGCTAGTCTTGTTTAAGTACCGGGGTATTACTACCCTAAATCATCATTATTTAAATAATAACAATTGCTTTGGGCAGTATTGGGGAGAATGACTGAATTGGTTGTGATAATTTATTTTCTATTTCTCCGAAACCCTAAAACTTGCTAATACCCCATCTGGGCGGATGGAAGGGTGGTGGATGTCGTTGAGCACGAGAATGGTTGGTATGTGGTATGAACTGCCCAGATAATCTTAAGGACTTAATCATGTGATGTCCTCCAATTGTAAAACAGTACAACCACAAGTCTATAATGGTGTCGACTTGGCTAACTAATTGGTGTCCACCGATACGAGCTGCGCCATTGGGGGACTCCCCTTCGCCGTGAGCCCACGAGGCTACAGGTTGGGGTATGTGACTTGCGGGACCCTAGGCGTAAGTCGCATGGCGCAAGAGGGGGTCTGGGTAAGTGGTTGTCGGGTCCCACGGGAACAATACTCTACTCAGGTGAAACCTTAGCGGGTGTGGCAAATATCGAGGGATACCTTGTAAAGGCCTTGTGATAATCTCCCATTGATTCACATGTCTAAGGAAACGTGTGTACATATCAAATCTCTTGTGGGTAAAGATGTACAATCTCTACAGAGAATAAAAATTATTCGAACAGTCGTGCCCACGGTCACGGGCGGGCATGCGGAGCTTACAAGAGTTAGTTCTATTTCAAAAACTTTTGTGGATGGGTTGAAAAATATGCAGGGCTCACATAGCCCTTGATTTGGATTTTCCCTGGGTATTCTTACCCAGTGTTGGTAATAGGTGGGTATGACCACCAGCAAAAAATAAGCATGAAGGTAGAGGTAGCCTATGCTGTTATTAATTATTGCACAATTAATCTCTTTAAAAATGCAATTTGGTTAAAATGCTAAGTGATATGATTTTCTAATATCTGTATTTATAAATATTGCTTTACGCAAATAAAAGAACCCAAGTCATCCTTGTAAAACCCTGCATATATACTATTGTATCTGTTGTGTTGGCTCGCGAGCACGGTAGTTGTGCTCATCCTCGCTCTTTTCCCCAAACCATCAGAAACAGGAACCCTGGAGCCTTCGACTACAACAAGGATCCAGATGTCAGAAGATCCAGGAGTCTTTGAAGCGTAGTTAAGTCCTTAGCTGTTCTAGTCTCACCCTAGTCTAGCTGGCTCCGTCAGTTCTTGTGTGCCTCCTATATTGTCTGAAGTTTTTCGGATAATATCGGGCGTACATGGGTTCCCCAGTCACTTGCCTGTGGTAAGATGTGCCCTCACCTCCTTGCTTCCGTTGTTGCTTCCGCTATCCTTTGTAATGCATTCATTTGGCCTGTTCGACTCTTATTGTAAAAAGTGACCCGAAATGGTCTATGTAAACTCTGATGTGTAAATTGATGAATGTAATGATTTTACGCCATGTATGATTTGATTCAGCAATGTGTCTGTGAAGTGCTATCTACTGATCCAGAGAATATCACAGTGCTTTCACAGAGGAATCCGGATAGAGAAATCCGGGGTCCTACACTGATGAGGAACCTTAATGCCATCCCAGATCCCACTCGTCCCTCCTCGAGCCCCGCGCTGCACACATCTTCCCCTCCTCCTCCTCCTGTGCCCCTCCTCTCCCTCCAATTTCTCACCTTCCTTCGAACCATATATTAAATCTTTGCACGATGAAATATCTGTCCTAAATTATTCTAACCAACGAATAGCAACATATAAGAACTTTTGCATTGCAATGAATGCCCGTCCAAGAAATTTTGGTTTGGATATGCTAGTAAGATGGAACTCTACTTACACGATGCTTAAGAACCTTATACCCTATTAGAGCACATTTTCTGTTTTCATTCACACATACTATCACAACCATAACGGTAATACACTATTGACTGAGCAACATTGGTTTGTTGCTAAAAGGTTACTATCATTTTTAGAACTTTTTTATGATTCGAGTGTTGCTTTTACCCAAAGTGTATTATCTAACATCTCCTTTAATTGTGCATCATATTCGTGAAAGTGTTAGTCGCTTGAAGGCTCATGAAAATGAAATAGTGTTACGAGAGGATATCACTGGCTCACTGCTATGAAAACTAAATATTAGAAAGATATCACATGTGTATGCATTTGCATTTATTTTAGATCTTATAGCTAAATTTCCATGCTTCACTAATGTTCCCTAACTTCTGAGTGATGTTATAGGCATATATTATTCTAACTATTTTCGTATGTTCGCACTAAATTGTCCAATGTTTATCAAAAGTATGAACTAAAATTTTAGAGAGTTCGCTTGCAATGACCTCTAGTACCACTCACCACAGGTAAGAAGACAACTGAATGGGGAAAATATGGGATGCAGGTTCTTCCTCCAGGGTTCAAGTTCTACAACGTCAAATTTTGAATCAAGACACAACGTCCACCGTAGCAGTAGGGGAACTATTCACCAATCTGGATAGCTATACCTTGGATTACCAAACAAATCACTTCAATATTTTTTTTTGTTACAATGGTGGCATGAGCATAAGATAACATATCTAGTGTTGTTCATATTAGCATGAGATGTGTTAACTGTTCCTGCCTCGACAGTTTCTTTCGAGTCTACTTTCAGTCTTTCTAGAAGAATATTAAAAGAGAGAAGACCAAGTCTCACGAGTGAGACGTTAGAAATACTTGTGAAAAACCAAGAACAAGCTGATAAATGAAATCAACACTCTGTAGAAAATACAGAGTTGACAGACGCGTTCGAAAATCTTTACCTAGACAGCATCACTTAGAACATCGATGTATGAGGAGCTATATGTTGTACCTTTTTTCATTGTCAATATTTTCTCATATTGAGTTTCTACTTAGCAAAGTTTTTAACGAGACAATCATCTAATAAAACTCATTATTATATATTTAATATATTTATCTCTTTTTACAGGTATAGAATTCATTTTTTAAATTCATTATTTTGAATTCTATAAATTTTTTAGAATTAGTGTAATTTTTCAAAAAAATAATAATTAAAATGGGCTAAAGGACCTTCCCTAATCCATCGAGCTAATCGTGTTAGAGTCAGCACGCGCATGAACTCAGCGTACCGTGTTTGGATTTATGGCTAAGCCCACCGATAGCACAGCACGGCCGTTTAACACGCCGCCCAAGCCGGCCATACGTAAACGGCCGGCCCGGGTCCCGTCCATCTGGCCACCTATACGAGGTAGCGTGGGTGCTACTGTCATCTGCTATGGGCTCCAGTAGATTTGCAAATCGAAAGGTTCTTTCCGCGGAGTCGCATCCTCTTTCTCTTGGTGTGCTCTCTCCTCTTGAAATCCCCGAAAGAGCTCAGCGAAGGAGGCAACAAGCACAGATCGATCTCCTTTCTCACCATCTCTGAAGAACTAACAAGGTGATTATTTTTCTTTCTATCCCCCGGAAATAGATAGCCCATTGATGCTTTATTCCTTGTAAGATTTATGCTACGAGTAATTTCCCCCCGTTTCTTGGGTCAATTCGGGTGCTTTTAGATGGGGATCGATTGGAGAAGCGCCGGATGGGATTGTGCTGCGAGGGAATTGAGGTTTTCTGGAATAAATGCTGTTCGGCGATCTAGTTGTGGGTCTGTAGCTGGATTGTTGGTCGGGGAGAAGCATCAGCATCTAATTCTAACCACTTCAAGCAGTTTGGAGTAAATTACTTTGTTCTATGAACCAGTAATCAAGATAGAAATCCCTAACGCACAGTATTTCCCCTTGGTTACAATATCAATGTATTCTGCGAGGGGATCCCTAATGTACCTTCCTTATTAGAGGATATAGTTCGAATCAGGTCTTTTTAGGGGATTGGAATCGGTTTTTGCATTTTCGCCTTGAGAAACAGGGAGCAAAATGAGCGCGTATATGTTGGCTAGGATAGGTAAGCGCATCTACATCGTTGCTGGGAGTGTGCAATATTGAATGTACGGTTTATACTTGAATATCCAATGGTTGGTAGGATCTTCAGTCCTTGAACCATTTTCTGTCTAGACGGTCATTTGTTGCAAAATCAATCCTATGCTGCTAAGTGTGAAGCCTTCAGTGTGAGGTCCAGCATGAACCACCTTTAAATTGTCCTCAAATTTGTGAAACAACTGGGCAACTGGCAGTGGTAAGACAAAACAAACCGATCAATTTGGAGGAAGTGAAGGAACATGTTTTTTTTTAGTGCTTGTGGTTTGGTGAAGATTAATTATGTTATGCTACTCTAATGCTCAGGTTGATCTTTCTTTCCAAATTTCCTTTTGACAGCAGGATCATGGCAGAGACCATAGATTTAACAGGGGATGGAGGTGTTCTTAAGACAGTGGTTAGGAAAGCAAAGGATGATGCTACGGAGCCATCTGATAGCCTTCCGTTGGTTGATGGTACTGCAATCTAAGTTACCCTGATATGTCAGCCAGGTGCCCTACGCGTATACAGTATCGGGAAGTATCGGAAAAATCAATATGTTGCGCTCTGAGCAAAACATCGACATACATAATTTATGCTTGATTGGGCCATTGCACAAGCAGTTGCTTCTTGATTGGGCAATTGCACAAGCAGTTGCTTTTAGCTGGTTCTAAAATTTGTCCATTCAGCTGTGTTGCCCTAGGTTAACTTTAATTTTCTCTTTACATAGTAAAAGTGAACTGCTGGTTGTTTCATTTATGATGTTCAACTGTAAATGAAGTTCAAGATTTCGAGTATGAGTACCTCCAGAATACAAGACATACAAGTATAAACCATAGTTACCAGAAACGCGGTTCGTCCGAGTCGTAGTACGGGATTCGGATTCATAGTTCGTCATTTTTTCTTCCAATTTCCACTGCAAACATGAACCCCGTACCTTAAACCGGTTCGGGTTTGATGAATCCGGTTCGTGATTCGCGGGGTTTTATAGCGAATCCGGTAACTATGGTATAAACATTCATCTTTCTACCTTATTTGTAGTTCATTATGAAGGCACACTTGCTGAAAATGGTGAAGTTTTTGATACCACTCGTGAAGACAATTCTATTTTCTCATTTGAAATCGGCCAGGGAGCTGTCATTAAAGCATGGGATATAGCATTAAGAACTATGAAAGTATGTCAACGTTCTGATCTCTTGCTCATTTTGATCATCTCTAAATCATTTTCTAATATGGTATGGCATATTGGAATATTGAAGGTTGGTGAGGTTGCAAAAGTAACATGCAAGCCAGAATATGCGTATGGAAGTGCAGGCTCTCCACCGGAGATACCACCCAAGTCAGTTTTGCTCTTTCACGCGTCACTGGATTGAAGATCTGGGTTTTGTCTGGTCAATAAAGTTACTAATGGAGCAGCTTTGTCTTTGCAGTGCAACCCTCATTTTTGAGGTGGAGTTAGTGGCTTGTAGGCCAAGGAAAGGTTCGAGTCTGGGCAGTGTATCAGATGAGAAAGCCAGACTAGAGTAAGATATTTCCAAATGTTCTCTTGTTAGTATATAAATAGCAAGTTCCCAACTATTATGTGAAACAGCCCAATTGTACAAGATTTGGAGAACCAGATAAAAAAATCATGTACTTTTAGTTACTGTCTAGTTTCAAGTGAGTTCATGATGACACTACAATACTTGGGAGTAAGAAGTTGCAGACATAGTATCCACCTTATAATCTACTTATAATCTAGTGTGGTATTCTGAGATTTATGCTAAAAAGATTGTTTAGTTCCCACTTTTTTTTTACCATCAAGTAACTAAATTTTCTGAAATACATCAATTTGGACAGGGAACTTAAGAAGCAGCGAGAGCTTGCTGCTGCTACCAAAGAGGAAGAGAAAAGGAAGAGGGAGGAAGCGAAGGCGGCGGCGGCCGCCCGTGTGCAAGCGAAACTTGAAGCGAAGAAGGGGAAGGGGAAAGGGAAGGGGAAATAGATTACTACCTATATTTGCTGCTGACTATTGTAACCTAGAAAATAATCTGCATAAAGCATCAAACTGCAATATTGCTTATTGGCTAGTGGCTACTGTACTTGGGATGCGACATGCTTATATTTTCTGACACTATGGACGTACTGAAAGAACAAAATAATCATACGCTTATTGCTATCTTTGGTTTTTACAATGTTCTCTCGTGTTTGAGTCATTACTGAGTAGAAATCACATTTACCTCATAGTTTAACTGCAAATTTATGCTGAATGCTGAGCTTTGGAATTCTGACCTGATGTTAAAAGAGTCTAAAAGGCAAAAGCAAACCTATACATGTTTCAACCATACTGCACAGCCTGCATGAGAAAGAAATCGCCTTTTCCGGCAACCTCTGCAGACTAGGTTTGAACTGCAGTACTGTGAGGTACCCCATTTGAACTGCAGACGACCTCGGAACTGAGCTTAAATAAATTATTCCTACCGCACATTCTTGTGCTAATTACAAACATACGGCACGAGTGTGTACACAAAGAAATTGCATCAATGTATAACACATGCAACATTTATTTCTGAACAAATGTACACAAACAATCTTAAAAAATTGCTTTCATGACCTTTCCCCGCAATGCACGGCTTTCAAACATAGTATGGGCACTAACTTTACAACAGAATTGATCAGGTTCAAAATTTTGTGTATAAACACAGCCTACTACAGATTATGAGAGGCAACAGCCATTTTTCACATAGTATGTTGAAGAATAGTAAAGAAGGACTAGTTAACATTTTCATGTCCTAACTCAGAATAGACTAGTTAACATTTTCATGTCCTAACTCAGAATAGACCCCTGGACAAAAGAACTCCTGGTGCTGTGTTCACCTTCTCCCGTGTATTACACTTGCAGAGTTTCAAGACCTATCTGCTGACCTGGTCCAATCCAAAATCGTTCAGAAAAGGTACATTTTGGCAGTTGAATGGGAATCCTCGTTTCATTGATTAAAAACTACCTATTGTGAATGTAATGCTATCTTGTGTAAATCACATCAGTGGTGTAGATAATGGAATATCATGTGATGTACGGTACCGAAGGCCATTGCTTGTATTGTTTGATACTGGGCAGAGCCAGCAGAATATGTTTGGCCCCAGCACCTGTGTATAACAATCAGGAATAATCAGAACAAATAACAGGTGCTGCCTCCCGTGGGTAAGAAAGCAACTAAGGAAGCATGAGCATACTATTTAACTATACTAGCCGAGAGCATATGTGTTGCAACGGATTTCAAATAAACATAATATAAATTATAAACTTAGAAAACCAATATGCTTAAAGGTAATTATCCCTACATATTAAAGTTTCATACCTAATTTGCATCCAATCAACAAGCCAAATGGAATCTTATTACAGGCCACATGCACAAATAATCTAATTATCCACGGAAGATCCTTAAAATAATATGTGCATGTATGCACATATTAAAATATTCACAAAAGATCCCACAACCTCAAGAGGTGGGGTGGTATGGCAGACTCACCAATCACCATCACCACCAAGCCCTTTTATAATAGTAAAGAAATGCATATACAAAAAAAAACCATTATGTAATACTAGCAGAGCTTCAATGCGAACATCAATACCGGCAGCATAAGATAACTACATGTGATTTGATAAACAAGATTATCATGTTTTGCTTCCTACCTATTTCCTCTTCCTGGACAGATGGGTATAACATCCAGGTTAATATGGCTAGGAAAAAGTAAGTGCCCAAGCTGTTGATGTATTTAAACGGAGGACAGAGAGATAGCCATTAACATTATTTCTCAAAGTAAACTATTTGACTCTTCTTGTTTTACATTTATATTTGGATACGAACATTTAGACTCTCAGGGAAAGACGCAAAACAGCAGTGTAGAAAATAGTTCTTACTGAAATAAGATTCTCATAGACACCAAGGTCATATGGATGATGATAAAGGTTTCCACCCTTTTCTGCCAACCACATTGCTCTAATTCCTTCATGGTACTGCAACCATTGATAACAAGCATTGTCAAAACTTTCTATAAACAATAGTGCTGTCAGCATCAAGAGAAATCTGGTGTCACAAACCTCAATTGTAGTTTTATTCTGTAATATGAGGTAAATATGCCGGCCCAAGAGCACTGCCAACGACAAAGCTAATGGGCAAAGAATGACCCCGCAAATAATCTGTCCAGTCGATAAGTTCTTCAAAATTTGCACGTTTTGAATTCAAATGGAATTCCTGACAATGGTTCAGATTAACATGCAATATGCTAGTGACTTCCAAAAACATTCCCAGATTACTTACAATCGATGTTCTAGAAGAATCATTGCCTGACTGTTCATCTTTAGGAACACTGTGCATGACGCTCCCTATAATCAGAATCTGAGAGAACTGAAACTTTTCAATGCTCTACCCCGTGGAAAACATAGCTGCTGAAGCATATCAAAGAAACTAAACTACCATAGAATAGAAGCTTGCAATCACAGTATACAGTACAAAGACCAAGAATATCTTGTAGTTCTCGTGTCCAACACAGTTATTAATCCAAATACAGTGATGATCCTGCACATAAGAAGTTGATGAAAATATGAAACTGGACAGCAAATAGAAGAATGACATCATATAATTTGTACTGGCCAGCACCATTTTTAGAACGCATCTCTTGCAAACACGGCAATGGTGTGCGCGTGGAGGTTTATAGTGGCAACATTTCTGGCAATATCTCAAATCACCACCCTGCAAAAACAGTACAGATACAATATCTTGTGATAACAAGCCAACAAGAAGTTAATTTTGTCAGCTATCAGCACGAAAGTATACTCCAAACTAAATTGGCAAACTGGCCCATGGTTTTTCCCACTTACTGGAAAGATAATGCCACTTGCCCACCTCAAGTTATTCACATACTAATGACCAATCTCCCTTTCATTTTTCTCCATTTTAGGAGACAAGCCAACAGCACACTGTAAGCCAGTTTGGTAGGTTAGATTTGTATGGAGTTTAAATAAATTAACCTGCTGATAGTGAATTTTTAGCTTGAAATCACTGAAGGCAAATGAGCAATCTTCTGAAGGAAGCAACTAGCAAGACATACGACCACTACAATGTAACTTGCTTCAAGTCATTTTAGTGCTTAATCTCTTCAAGAGGAAGCATAGTCCAAAAATCTTGTGCTGACTATAAAACACCTTAATATTCTAGTCGATATACTTAAATGGTCATCAAGCAACAGAAAACGCTGCTAATACGATAGCTCAAAGCCTCAAACCACGATAACACACCTATAGACCTGCACCTGCACGAATGCACAGCAAAATGAAGGGAAACAGAAACTTGGATATCCCATGGGATCAGACTGAATAGCCATCCTCTTGCAGTGTGATATCTGATTATTGCCATTCAACATCACGTGCACTTAAAAAATTGCAAGATAACAAAAGCTGGTGAACCGAAAGGCTTTGCAGGGTGTCTAATAGGCAATATCCACCACTAGAAAAGATTAGCAGCGCCAGCTTCTGAATTCGGAGCCACTGTGGTTATCTTATGGCTTAATGGATCTCAAACCCATAGAAAATTCAAGATGTTATCTACACAAGCCTTCAAACTCAGACTAGATCCACTCATTCGGTGGAAGTTAGGTACCAGGGCCAACACTCAGATTCGGATCTAAATTATCTGTCAGTAACACAGTCCCTCCTCCAACAGTCCCATCTTTGAGCTCAAATCGCCAGAATAAAACAATTTACACTCCAAATGATCCAGATCCTACGAACTAAATTGCCTTTAAACCGCATTTCTACTCTACACATGCACGGCATTCAAAGCTCCAACTTTCAAGAGAAAAATAGCAAATTTTGCAAATACCGAGCACCATTCGACTCCACAGATCCAAAGCTCCGCAGCAGCTAGCTAGCCGAGGCCCGAGAGGGAGAATGGGTTGGGGGCGCACGCACCTTGCGCTTGATCTCGTGGATGGGGCTCTCGGCGTCCTCGACGTCGGGTACGAATGCGGGCGGCACGCGCCCCGGGTCCCGGAAGACGGCGACAGCGTACGTGGCGACGCAGGCGGCGGCGAGGGCCGTGAACGCGGCGGCATTTGCCACCCCGGCCGCCGTGGCAAGCCCCAGCCACCCGGCGACGGCGACGAACACCGTCGTGTAGTAGACGTAGCCGATCGCCGCGAGCACCGAGAAGATGGGCAGCGTCAGGTACCCCGGCCGCCCCATCGCGGAGGCCTCGGAGCCGCTCACCTACGCCTAGGGTTCCGGCCGGAGGCGGGGGGAGCGCATCCGCGTGCTGGGCAAGCAGGTCGGTTTAAGGGAGCCAGGGAGGTTACTTTATTCCGCGGGAAGAAGCAGCGGCGAGATGTGACGAGGGAGGAGAAGGATGCAGCAGCGGCGAGCAAAGCATGGAGCAACCAGTATGGTAGCCTATCTCAAAAGCTTTTTTTTTTGCGAGAAATCTCCAAACTAGCAGTTTGGTAGGCTTAATAATGCTATTAAACAAGTGATGTAACAATTACAAGTGATGTAACAACTGTTCAGAAGCTAATAAAGGTTGTTTTTTCTTGCGATTAATAAAGGTTATTTAAGCTAAAAAAAAACATGAAGAACGTGCAGCAGAAAAGGGGTAATGGTGTACTGTAGTATTTGCGTGAAGGGGCTTTGTTTTGCCAGGATAACTATAAGAACCATACGTCCTGGGTAAACCTCGGCATCAGTCGCTTCCTTTATCTTTAGGGGGTGTTTGGTTGGATGAATGAATGAGATGTGACAATACACGATGAATGAGACGATACAGGATGGTATGGTACAACTTGTGTGTTTAGTTAGTCGGATGAGATAATTCAAGATTTTATTTTATTGCATGAATAGGATGATACCAAATGATGGTTGGTTTGAGGGATGAAGTTGAATGAAGCACAAAAAGAAGAAATCAGAGCAAGGAATAGAGAAGGCAGAAGCGGCTCGGTGGCGAGGGCGACGACAGCAAGCGGTGGCCTGGGAAGATGGCGATGGAAGCAAAATGGGTTACCGAGAGGACGTGGGGCTAGGAGGGATGGCGGCGCGGCATGGGCGACACTGAGGCTGCTGGGGCGCGGCGCAAGGCAGCAGCAGCATGCGGGGCAACGGCGACAACGGTGAACCGGTGGCTCAATTGGGAAGATGGTGAGCGCGTGAGCATCAGTGTGGGGCACAGGAAACCCGCCGGAGTTGTCCATGGCGACGGGGAGGGGCCGAGGTAGCTTGGCGAGGGGAGCCCGAGGCGTCGTGGGCGGCTCGCCGTGGGGGCAGTGCCGTGGAGAGGGGGAGCCAGAGCGGGTGGTGGGGGAAGGAAGAGGGATGTGTAGATATGCATCGATAGGAAGGAATTAATTGGATACACATTGTGTGAGGAGGGCGGCTGAAGCGGCAGTTTTGGCCTGACACGGGGAAGAAGGTGGAGCGCCAGTGCTCTGGTGGGGTAATTCCGAAATTGATTGAGAGAAAAGATGGAGGAAAGTCTGGAACACGTTGTGACGCGAGTCAAGACGATAGGAGCTCACCGAAGTAGTTGGAACGGCCAGAAGGAGGCGGCGACGTTGCGCGATGTGGATGCCCAAGCCGCGAACGTCTGTGGTGTTCCCGATGTTTGGGTTGCGGAGAGGGGTAGTGGAGGTGCGCATGGGGAGGACGAAGCCAGGGTGGTGCTGGAGGGCCCGATGGTGGCAGTGGGCGAGCGGCACGAGGCGAGACGTGAGCGCGAGGGGACTCGCTTGTCCCTATACCGCGTGGTTCGCCTGTTTTTTGGAACTGTTTGATACATCATATCTGGAGAATATTCTCAGAATCTGTATGACCCCATCCAGTACGAGTTGGTTCAATTCACTCAACCAAACACAAGGACGGGGGCATATTCAGGACAAGTTGGTTCAATTCATTCAACCAAACACAAGGACGGGGGCATATTTAGGACCACCCCACACATATATGCTCTGATTCAACGAACCAAACACACCCTTAGTCCTCATCCACATGTAACATGTTCACTGCTGCTCGTATTCCCAAATATCCCCATCTCCTCCTTCACCTCCAAGTCCCCGTCTCTCTGTTCTATGCCCCATGTACTCTCCCCCAACGCAATGAGATCCAACCAAGCATCCGTATGCTGGTTAGCAATTGATGTTGTGCCTTTGCCAGGCGTAGCAACTTCAAGTGTCGCTGAGCCGGTCGAGCTCCCTCACTGTCGCTTGGTCTTCCACCACGGCATACCAAGCTCCACCGCTGACCACCCTGTCCGAAGCTGCCCCACTCGCGCTCGGGGTTGTCCATTTACTGAAGTCGGAGCACACAATTCCAAGGAGCATCTGGGGCTCGTCGTACATGTTGCTGCAGCAAGCAGAGCTCGCCGTATCTAGAGGGGTTGAGGTCGAGGAAGCGGTGTGTCGGGACCCAAATATGTAAATCTGGACCGTCTGTGTATAATGCACTAGTGCATGATTACGCTAGTGCACACAGTATCAACATAAATAAATATCATTCCACACAAGATGAATGTATGCATCAACGACTAATTTGATTAATAAATAACGATTGTGACCTTATGGTCGAGTTTACATTTATTAAGCCACACTTAATAAAGAGACGACAGCAGAACGAAAGCAACTCCAACGGAAACCCATCGACTTGCCACAGGCAACCGACTGGAATCAAGACCTAACGATCACCATGCTCGTATAGCTCCTCCTCAAACGCAGGTGAAGGTTCCTCCACTTCAGCTGAATGACTATAGCAAGAATAAGTACTCCGAGTATTCAACAAGTTGTACCATATAATGCAATTATATATGATGGTTTATTCCAAAGAAAATGACTTCTGTGGTTATTTTACAAAAATATAACATTTGCAATTGAATACAAGTAATCGATTGAAAGCGTAATTCAAAACAAATAAACAATAATAGTTTAACAATTATTTTCACAAAGACACTAAGCCTAATCAGTTTCCTTCACACAACTGCATAAATGTCCCCACACAGCTGTCCCTGGGTTTTTATGAAAGTCTACCCTTCGTGTGAAATCTCCGAGCATGTCCATAACCACAGACGCGACTATTCGAATAGATTGATTAACACTATGCAGAGGTTGTACACTTTACCCACACGATATAACTAGTGTAGCTAGTACCAATCATAACAAAACCTTTCTGAAAACTTTACCTTGATGATTGACCCTCCTGAAGTGTTTTACCGGCGTACCAACCCTACCACAGTGCTTTAGTACAACACACACTGTTGGACCTGAAGACGGTGAACTGCTTATAAATGTGACCCTGCCACAGTGGACCACACCTCCACTCTGGCACATAGTCTATCCTACATGCCTGAGTAGTCGATGCCAAGATTTCCATAGCTTAGGCATGTCCCATACTAGGTATGTGGTAGTACAACTATGACTCAGTTCAATAGCGCACAAAATTAAGTTCTTAATTGACCAAGACGATATTGCTAATTTCTAACAACATTACCCAGATTTTATATTTTTCCAGTCCACAGTTCCACCATATCACACAATTCTATCCACTCGCCTCATTTTAAATCTTTTCACACCCTATTGGTTTAGTGCAACACATGCCATCAACGAGTAAGAGCATACTGCACACAATTTTACATAAGTTCCATAATCACTCAGTCAAGTTTATATTTGCAACTCAAATGATATCAATGACCCGTTGCATGACTAAGTAGACTATTCGTATCTAACCAACCTACATTGGTGCTATGGGAATACCAACTAGTAATTAATGAATTTAGGGTGACAAAAGATCATGGTAATACAATGAGCAAAGTATATATAATCAATTAGGTATATAACTAATCCTAAAATATTTAAAGAAATACTTGAAGTAAAATGCAATAATTTGAATCAAGATAATGTTAGAAAACTGGGTTCAACATAGTCAAATATACAACTTGCCTTGGAACAAGTCTTGAGCTTGATCAACTCCTCCTTCATCAAAAGTTCCCGAAATATCAACGTCTACTCGTAAACAAAAGCAAATAACCAAATAAATATAATAACAGAGAGATAAACAAACTCTAAAAATTAAATAAAAATATTAAGAATGTAGATCTTGAATTTAGAAACTTGAATGTGTTCAACCAGAGTTCGTATAAGGAAGAACAGACTTTTGAAATATTCAAATCTAAGAAAAAGACAAAGGAATTAGTATTTCAAATCTATGAATCCATGGAATCGACATAATAAGGCATCAAACACTAATTACTTCCAATTTTCCTAAGAGAAAATGACTAAATCATGCACACTTTGATTTAAACCCTAGAAGAGAGATAGATCCCAAAAGTAGATGAGAGAAGAGTGAATCAAGGCAAATACCTCTAGGATTGGAAGAGATTTGATCACAGGAGATACTTACAACACAAAGATTCACAAGTGCTCCATAGAATCAAAATTTGAGAGAAGGGTTCTTTGGAGAGGAGCACGGAAGAGAGAGAGAGCAGGAGCGAAATGACCGAACAGGAGGAGATGAGGAGGTTAAGACCCGTGCGAAGGCAGTTAATGCAATTCACCAACAAAAGTGGTAGTACCGCATTTTCAAAGCCGGTAGTACCGGTGATCCATTGGTCTTTGACCACGTCTTCGATTATGCTTTCGACCATATCTTCGAGTACGCTATCGATCACGTCTTCGAGTACGCCTTCGAGTACATTTTCGACCACGACTTCGAGTACGCTTTCGATCACATCTTCTAGTACGTTTTTGAGTACGCCTTTGAGTACGTTTTCGACTTGGTCTCTGGTGACTGCTTTACCAACCAACGCAGAAGAACGATAGTACCGCTATTGAAGTGCGGTATTACCAGGCAGCAGTAGTACCGGCGTTAAGAACACGGTATTACCGTTTTGCCTGCAAGATCAGAAACTGAGCTGAAATGCAAATGATCATTTATAATAATCACACAGCAAATAATTTTTAGGATCATTATGCATGAGATAGATAATAGAAACTCAAATGAATATAGTTTTTATACAAATAGAGATTTTAAGAAAGATTTTGAAATTGTTTTCATAAATACATAAAGAGAACCAAATGAAAGCAATTTTCATGAGACTTCTTCAAATATGCCAAATTGAGCATATGATGAAATTTAAAGTATTCAAATTGTTTGTACGAGTCATTAATATCATTATGGATCTATTTATGTGAATAAAGTTGGCTCAAATGGCAAAACTCACTTAAGTGTTAGAAAGTGACCACTTAAGTCAAGATAGTATTTTAGATGAATTTTAAAAACAAATAACTTTTGATAGGTTGGCCTTTTGGAAATATTTTGAATACCAAAAAGGTTTAGAATAGCCAACTCTTGGATATTCCTTTTGGGCTGGTTTTTAAATTCCTTTTAGAATAGATTTTACAGAAAAGTCTAGTTTAAGTCAAAAATAAAATACTATAATTTTGGATTTTGGATAGAAACTCATTTTCACTTAAAATAGGTTTTTCTTGAATCAAAACCTTTGGAAAAAATTTGAAAGCTATTTGTATACAATTTGTAACTAGTTTTTTTTTCACAAGATTACTAATAGATATGAAATTTTTGACTTTTTGCTAAAATACTCAATTTTGAAAAATATTACTAGCACTTAATTTATTTGGGCACACTTAGGGATGTGATATACATGTAGTTGACTTAGCCCCCTTATTGTGCCACTACCATATTGCTCAAGATTTCAATAATGAAGTCGTTGGATAAGAGCAAGAACACCATTTCTAAAAGATTTTTATGGAATGCAACCTACACAAGGTAAAAGAGCTAGATACTTTAATGTAAATAGTTATTACCGAGATGACATTGATTCTTAATATGAAATGTTCATCCTTAAGCTTGGCTCCAATTTTTCACATGGTGGAATCCACCTCTTCATGTGAGCCAAACCTCCAATGCATTTCCAAGTAGCTATTAATTATTTAAGCACCTTTTGGTACCCAAACTCGGTTGGGTCCTTGAATGTTAGTCACAAGAGATTTGGCCACCCAAATGGCCCTAGCAATAAGTTTTAGTGAACTAACAATTTTAGCAAACACATAGTCATTTTTATCCTTCCTAAGCACATAATGATTATTATAGATAATAGGCTTAGAATAGATACCATTGAGATAATCCTTACTAAAATATCCCTTTTTTCGGCAATTGTAGGAAGTTGGTCTTTTGCTTGCCCTTCTTATCTTGCTTATTATCGGTTTACCTTACTTTTAAATGTCTTGACTTGACACTCACTTGATTTGGGCATACCAAGATATAATGGTCCTTCCCATTGCATCCAAGGCACTTAATATATTTCTTCGTGTGTCTTACATTATGCCTTGTCTTGCTATTCTCCTTCTTCATTGGAGTGTAACCAATTCTACTCTTATCTTGCAAGTATTTTTACTTGCTCAATATTTCGTTGAGAGTGGCTTTCCCTTTGAAACTTTTTTCCAAATCAATTTTTAATTTTGTGACTTGGGCCTTGAGCTCTTTGTTTTCCTCTACAAGGTTAGTATCAACAAGCATATAGGAAGTAGAAACATCTATTTTTGAGTTACAAGGAATATCTCGTAAATCATCATAAGATGTAGATATGCTAACCTTAGATGAAATGCAAGGGCTATGAGCTATACATGGCATATCATCTAATAAATTACATGTAATGCATATATCCACCTTTGAGCTAGTGACTTCCTTGAGAAAGAGAGACTTATGTTCTTCTTTTAGCATAATATAATTATTTTGAAGAGAGATATGCTCTTTCTTTAAAACTTGAATCTCATCTTCTCTTTCCCAAGGTATTCATTAAGCTCTTCTAACATATCCATCAACTCATCATATGTAGACTCATCATCATTTACCTTATTATTACCTTTTGCCATGAAGCAATGAGATTATGTGAATGGAGTTGAGGACTCCTCATTATCGGAGCTAGAAGTAGAACATTGTTCTCTCGGCGTCCATTCTTCTATGCAATCATCATTAATTGAGGTGGATCTTTCATAATTGTCTTAAAGATAGGTCTACATCTCGTGAACGTTCTTGAGATTGCATATGGCATCAAATATCTCTATACTCAAAGCACTAAATAAAGTGTTAGTAGCTTGAGCATCGAGATGTGAGCATTTTTCTTCCTTAATGGTTGGAGCAAGAGGATCGTTTGGAGGAGAAAAGCCCACATCTACGATCTGCCATATTTTAAGGCTCACGGCTTTAAAGTAGCATGACACGCAGATTTTTCAATAAGCATAATTTGTGATATCAAATAGAGGTGCTTCACCTAGGTGCACTGTATCACTAGTGGCCATCCTTTACTCTCTAGACGGTTAAGTCTAATAAATGCAAGACCAAGCTCTAATAGCACTTGTAAGATCGAGGAGGCCGACTAGAGGGGGGTGAATAGGAGGTTTTAATATATATTTTTTTTGGCTAAAACCGATTTCTAATGCGAAAGAGTAAGTCAAATCGGTTTTGCACAATTAAAGTATAAAACAAATAGTCTCACTAAGTGCACCAACAATATAAGACTATGTCAATGATAGCAAATATACAAAGATATATAAGCAATTTAATTCTAGGAATGTAAATTGCACAAAGTAAATCAGTAGAGAACAAACCACAATGACACAATGATGTTTTACCGTGGTGTTCGAAAACTTGCCGGTCTCCCCTAATCCACGTTGAGGTAAATGTTGGAAATATGCCCTAGAGGCAATCATAGAGATGATGATATTTCATTATATTCATGATTTTGATAATATGTTATCGTGTTCCTTGGATGAATCATTTGTTATAGATCAGTAAGTACGTGACTTGTTGGTGGAACTCTTTAACTTATATGATATCATTCTAAATGTATCCCTGGTCGGAGGTCGCTGGTCGGAACACCAGTGACTCTGTGACTAGCACATGTATTGATTAATGACCTGGTTTCACCGGTCATAGATGTGGAGATATCGAATCAATAATGTGAACACATGTTAGAGAACATGGTGTTGGATAGACCCATCATTGAGACACTATTGAGATTGTTATGAATCTTTGTGTCATTAGTTGGTCTCAAGTAATGATGATGCATAATCCTTACACCTGAGATCAGCATGGTTTCCTACATGTGTAATAGCACTCTTAGGGGTTGCCAAACGCTACTCCGTAACTGGATAGTTATAAAGGTAGCTTTCGGGTATGCTATGAAACATGCGGAGGGATGTGACTGGTCGAGATGGGATTTGCCCCTCCTAACATAACAGGAGAGATGTCTCTGGGCCCCTCGTGGTGATCGGATAAAGAAAGTGCATGGCCATGCCACTAGTGGTCGAAGTGTCGACCACATGATGTTATCCGACACTCGATCGAGAAAGTATTGAACAGTCCATGGATGACACATCATCTCACTTGGAGTTCAACCAGACATCGTGAGGCAAAGGGAGAATGCATGAGTAGGTCGCTTAGTTTGATCAGTTACGGACTAGTCGTATGGAGATACGTGCTGGTCGTAGACTGATCAAACGTAATCACACAATGGTAAGAACCTGGTCGTAAGGAGTTACGAACTTGTCGTTACCAATTACAACCTGATCGTATAGAGATACGAACTGGTCGTAAGTGATGAGGACCTGATCATAGATCATATTACATCAAGGTTCGTCCGATTTATTCTATGTGTCTTTGGGAATCGTTTTGTGCTGCTAGGTACCGCTAACGACTAGTGATCGGAAAAGAGTTTCCGAGTCATAACTGATTACACATGAACCTGTGGGGTCACACACTTAAAGGGCAAGGATCTGTTTTGGATGGTGATCCAGATTCGTATAGGCCACGAGTTCCTAATGGGCCTTAGGTACGAGACCCATCATGGATGCCTATATAAAGAGGAGCGGTGACATGGGGTGAGAGGACAAGAGGATGATCTTTGGAAGAACTCTTGAAACCCTATAGCCACGCCTTCTTTACCACGCTGCCGGGGCTAGCACTCTAGTGCGTGGTGATCCTGCCCCGTATGTGTGGATACCTCGGATGTGTTGTTGCGAAGCATCAACACTAGGACGATCTGCGACTTGTGTTGATCACCAGAGTCTGAGAAGAAGTCGTGTGGTGGGTACGATCACTCGAAAAAGCAGACGCGCGTATAGTACGACTACTCGAAGGAGGAGACGTGTCGTGAGTACGACTACGACTGCATCAACTCGCTACTACGACTCTACTTCCGCTACGAGTCGGCGCGTCTAGCGGTAATCTCGTGATCTATTACTTGCGGTGGTTCCTTGGTTACGCGGTAAAATTTTGTTTGTGCTATCGTAGCATTGCCGCGTTACCCTACAGTCAACCTACGATTCCGCCGCCGTCAAGCCCGCTCCTGCCACCCCGACCGCACCATCGGCATCGCCTCGACATCGCCTACCTCGTGCGCACCTTCGCTTCGCCAGGAGACCCCCGGAACAGCTTCGCCGCCGTCGACCGAACTTCGCCGTCACCTCTCACCGTCGCCGACGACCATTTCGCCTTGCCCCTCCGCCGCAAGGTAGTGCACTAGATTCGTTACCACCTCCTCTATCTTTTGCACATATCCGTGTGCCTCGCCGTGGCGCATAGCGCCGGCGAGGGCGCCGCCGACCTCAGGCTGATGTGGCTCGCAGCGCCAAATCAGCCCTAGAGGCCCAGTCATTGCTACGTGGACGCCCACGTGGCGTATTGCGCCAGCACCCGCACCCCTTTGTACTATTCTGTGAGCCCAGTCCACCGTGCACTCGTGACCTTTCGTGGACCCGGTCCATGACTGTGGGGCCCACATGTCAGTGACACAAAATATTTCCAACAGAAAAATAATTTGGCCAAAAATTGGATTTTCCGTACGCTGACGTCAGCATGCGCAATAATTCGAATTCCCTTTAGAAAAATAATTCAGGAAAATCAATAAAATCTGATTTTAGTATTTTCTTTAGTTTTAAACTTCCAGGAGCTTGTATTTCTTCATATAAACTCCGATTTGGGTGAATCAAATATCTAAATTTGTATAAATTCAAGATCTAGCTAACTAAACCAAAATTACTTCATTTGGATTTAATTTGAATGTTCATTTAAATTATTTGTATTTTATTTTTATTTATTTGAATTTGTCTTATTTTCGTGTATAGATTTCGACGACTCAGGAGAGCTTGACCCTGTTGAAGAGTTAGAATACCAAGATTTTGAACAAGGCAAGTTATACCATTGAACATTTTGATTCTAGTATTTTAAATTTATTTTTAAATTATTGTTGCATGCATAATTTTATACAGTTAATTTAAGTCTTTTTTTTAAATTTATAGTTAATCCAATTCCTTTGTATAGCCAAACTTGAATGTTGAATCATTATTCCCTTGTCACCTCGGTCAAATAAAAATTTGAAAATACAAATGTGCCTAGATATTGCTTGGATAAAAAATATTTAATTTTGGAAAATTTTAGCCAAAATAGCAAATATTATTTAAGAGCTTATGACATTGTTTTGTCATGGTGGTCTTTTGCAAATGTCTTTGAAAAATAAAAAAATGGGTTTGGACTTGGGCGAGTTGGACAGCTGGTGCGTGCAAGTTTATTCACGGGCTTAATCCGGGAAGAGTTGAGGCCCAGGATTTATTATTGGAGGTCATCCAAGTCAGTTAAGGACCGGCCTTTGAGCCACATCTTGCAAAGCTTCACCGTACAACCACATGTCTTGTATGGGTAAGACTAGCCTTATTAAATTGTAAGACATCACTGTCTTATGTGCTATTTTGTTGAGCGGATGTCGGTTAGACAGTATTCTCACTTGGTGCAAGAGGGGGCTTCCGGCAGGTGGTTAACCCAATGGAAGTGAAACCTTAGCGGACGTATTAGCAGTGAGGTAAAATATTTGAAACGCCTTGTGATAATTGCTTAGTCACACGGCTGAAGCGTGTATTGGCCGACATAAAGAGTAAAATATCTCTTGTGGGTAAAGTTGTACCCCCTCTGCAGAGTGTAAAACTATTCGAATAGCCGCGTCCACGGTCATGGACATGCTGAGCAAAGCCACTCTAAGTTAGATTTTGTTTTTGGTTTTTAAATAATTTTAGTAAAATGATTTTTGGATGGTAAATACTTGTGAAAAAATTGGGTGGTTAGCCATGTGATAGGAGGGTATCCATCATCATGTTTCATATGGAGGGTATCCACTATAAAACTATAAATTTAAAATCTGATTTTAGTTATAAATTAAAAATGTTCCTTGAAACTTAGTATGGTTATTTAAAACTGAAAATGCTGTTTTACGCAAATAAACCATATCAATCACATTTGTCTACTTATGCGTACATCATATTTCTTTATTGGGTGTAATTTGATTAGGTGTAATTTGAGAGCACGGAAGTTGTGCTCACTCTTGCTGAATAATATTTATTCAGGAGAATCCAGATGTTTAGACCTACGCCTCCAGACGATTGTCTGTGGCGCATCGTGTGGTCTACTACTACTTGTTTCCCGCTGTGTTATTTTAATTGGCCTTAAGCCCCATTTTGTAATAAACTCTTATTCATACTAAATAAATGTGTGATATGATTGTGATGATATTTTTGTTGGACTGTGTACACTAGAAATCTTGGACTAGTGTGGAGAACACAGAATTCAGGATCCTTCGTTCCCGGGTTCGACAGCGTGCACAGCCGCAACGCGCCAAGCTCAATCGGCGCCTCGCCCTCCTGCGGAAGGATGGTACAAAAGCGGCTACGGTGATGTAGATCAATCACCGGGTCAAGTAACTCGTACGGCCACTCGGCAGTGTAGTCTGGGTCCGCCATACACTAAAATTCAGTGCATACATTGTAATGACTACGAAATATGTAATAAGGTAATAGGAAGCGGCATTAGTAAAATAATTACCAACCACAAATAGAAACCAAATTTATACGATAAGTTATAAAGCTGCGATTACGCTCTATCTACCCTACGGAGCTAAATAAAATGGAGATTATTTCGATTAAGCTCTACCTACCGTAATTAGCCTCTACCTACCCTAATTAGCTGCTCTGGATTTTCTTTACAATTTTAAAATGTGTCATGCTATTTTCCTTGTTATAAATTAATTCATGACATTCACAATATAATTATCGCACACAAATAGGGAGCTAAATAAAGCTACGATTATTTCGATTAGGCTCTACCTACCCTAATTAGCTGCTACAGATTTTCCTTTCAATTTGAAAATATGTCATGCTATTTTTCTAGTTAAAAATTAATTTCTGATATTAACAATATAATTACCATGCACAAATGGAGAGCTAAATAAAAATAGTATTATTTAGATTACGCTCTGCTACCTCGTATACAGCTCAAATGATGTACTACATAATTGGACTACATTTATCTAATCTACTAAATTCTATGTCGCTATTTTTGTTTGCTAACTGACAATGTTTTGACATAATGTACAAAGTTCCAAAAAAAATGTACCTGCAAGATGACCGATCGGATCCGATGCTCCGTCTATCTTTCCTCCGCGACGAACTGGCAGAGCTTCGCTACCTTTCTTCTCTCCCTCTCCTCCTCTCTTTCTGTTTTTTTTCTGAAATTAAAATAAGCTTTGGAATAAATTTTTAAAGTTTTTATAGCTGATTGCTGTCGCAGAGCACTATTCAACTGGAGACAAAAAAAAATAAACCAGTTTTTAGTCCTATAAAATAATAAAATATTTGGCACAGTAGAAGCACGTGTGCGGGCTGGGCTTAACACCGTAGCACTTACGAAGTCGCGACACGCCGTGCCGCGTTGCCCTTTCTGGAGAAGTCACCGCGAGCCGACGACAATGTGTTATGCCTTTCTGGAGGGGCGGGCCGTGGGATGACTGGCCGGTGGCCGCTTCGACCTCGAGCTGTCTGCGCAAGTGTATCTGTACGGATATGTTACGTGGACAGAAAATAAAAGGCCTTATGTCAAAGGGATGTAACTGTACGGTTTTTTACGTGGACAGAAAATAAAAGACCTTTTTTATTTTGTCAAGAATGGGATTCGAACCCATGCCCTTTCGGACCAGTACCTGAAACTGGCGCCTTAGACCAACTCGGCCATCTTGACTTCTTGAATCTAACAAATAAACAACTTCTATATTATTATTTTCAGCCATACATGTTTTAGAACCAAAGGGTATCCCCGGTTCCATTTTCCATTGAAAAACGAAACAGAAAACAAGTGTTTTCTGGCAGTTGTTCTGCCAATGATTACAGCGCACGCATTACAATTGTTCATCAGCAAATAGGATCAATCCCGGCAGCACCGTGCCATTCCCCAGCAAAATATCTACCATCAAATTCCTTACAAAGTTTTCCCCTATTTGCTACTAGCTAAACTTCCATTATTGTCGTCCTCACTCGCACCAAGCTCCAGTCTTGTCTTCGGCAACATCCTGATATAGCTGAGAAGGACTTCCTCTTCTTTGATCCCATCCGATTTGCAGCGGTGTCGTTGCCTCGCGCTCCAAAAGTGAAATGGTAAGCTCCATCTTCTCCTTGTGTGAATCCGGGCATGGCAGCCTCCAGTTCCTTAAGGACCTCGCCGTCCTCCAAATCACCTGCAAGTTTGTCTACTGTACTTTCCAAAAGTAAATTTCGTTTCTTAATTTCCAGCAATCCCAAAGGATAGCTACACAAACACATTTCCTAACAACGTTCTTAGAATGAATAAGTCTATTTTACACTCCCAAACTTTCCCAAAAATTCACTTAACCCCCTAAACTACAAAACCGGTTTTTTACTTCTTAATCTTTCAAAACCGGGTCAAATAACATCCTGAGTTGGTTTAACGGAGTGGTTCTGCATACATGGCAAGATTTTACCCATACCAGCGCTAGACGTGGCAAGGTTTTTCCTACATGACACCCATGTCACTCTTCTTCTTCTTCATCTCTTTCTTTCTTTTCTCTCTCCTCCCCTTCTTCACGTGTGCTCTGGCGTTAACGGGTGCTAGTGGGGGGTGATGCCACGCCAGCGACAATGGGCCTACCTATCATACTGCACAGAGCATGTTGGTTTGCTCACTGGCAGTGATTATGGCAGCGGACTTGGAAGAGGGAAAGGATCATGGGAATGAGGACAATGAGGACGTCACAAGGAAGATGCTGGTGTCCTCAGCATCGATATCAATGGAGAATTGGAGATAGACCGAGGTGGCCTGGCGACAGTGGCCGCCATGGCACGGCAGAGGAGCTCGTCGGCTGCGAGCACCAACGACGACAGTGGGAGAGGGGGCGAAGGAGGTTCAGGAAGATCATGCGCACCTGGTGACGCAGATGTTGTGGCAGGATGTGGACTGGAACAGCGGGGACGCGAGTGCGGCAGCGCAGCGCAGACACGACTATGGCGCGGCGAGGATCCGGTGAGATTCTAGAGGGTTTTGAATCAATGGCGACATAGATCCGAGTTCACAATGAAAAAACAAATGGCCACATAGATCGAGTTCACAATGCAAAATCAATGGCACTAAGATGTTAATTGTCGGAGCGACAACGCGTAGACTTGTGTTAAAGAACAATTTGAAAACACATGGCAAAAATACTATTTTGCCTAAAATCAGTCGCTATTCGGTATGAGGGCTTGCTATGCGTACATTCACGTATGAACGGAATCAAGCATACACTTGCGTGCCGACCAGCCGACTGAATAGTGAATACAGTTGTGTGCAAAGAACAAACATTGGTCAAACCATGAAAAGTTCGCTCACCTAATAACTGCTAATCAATTTAAATTTTTTTAATTCATTGCATAAAGGAGAAAAAGGGAATTAGAAAATGTAGAGATGAAGCAACTTCTGATCATTAATTACAGTAATAAAATTCGCCTAAAAATTACAACAAATATAATGGAGTGAATCATGAAAAAGTTGTGCACAAAATAAAGCAAACAAAAATTATCATGTAGTATGGAGTGTAACGTAAATTGTTACTCTGTCTTAATTTTACATTTCCTTGCCTACGGGCTACGTAAATACATGCATGTATAACTCATCAAATATTGTGAGCAAAGTATATTTGAGCTACGTGCCTCTCCGTCGATCTAGTGATCAGTGCAGCAAGAACCCGAGGGCCTGCTTGACCCGGCGCTGCCATGCTGGCTCCGTCGCCGTCGTCGGCTTGGCGTTGACGATGCCGTCGTTGCCGGCGAGCACGCGGTACTTGTCCTTGCGCGTGAGGCTGGTGCACTCGAACCCGAGCGTGGCCGCGAGTATCCTCTGCACGTAGTTGGCGACGTCGACGGGGCTCTTCCCCGCCGCGCACGTCGCCTCGGCCGGGAGCTGGTTCAGGAACGTCACCTCGTAGACCGGCCTTGGGTTCATGAAGAAAAAGATGGGGTCCATGGCCTTCCACCCCCTCGCCGTCGTTGGGTGGAAGAGCCCGACGTGGTAGTTCATCGCCACGGGCACGATCCGGTCGCTGAGCTCGGCGAAGAGCGCGGAGAACCGGAGCAGGAAGGGCTCCCGGCACGTCGTGCCCTCGGGACACACGGCCACGTCGCCCCGCGACAGCTCCGCGCGCATGCGCGCCGCGTCCACGTCCCGGTCGCGCGTCAGCTGCACCGTCGGGATCGGCGAGAGGATCTCCGAGAGGCGGGAGATTGAGTACGTCACGGCGGCCACGCGGCGACCGAGAACGGTCGCGAGGATCACCGGGTCCATGAGCGTCCGGTGCGTGCAGACGAAGAGGACACCAGAGGGCGAGCAGTCCGCGGCGCTGGCGCTGGCGAGGGGAGGGGCGCGGCCGTGCGTGATGACGGCGCCACCGAAGTAGGGCGCGATGCGGGGGGCGATGTGAATGGGGACGAGTATGCCGACGGTGATGCGGACGAAGGCGACTAGCACGCCGAGGGGGAGCCAGAGGAGGATGACGAGGGACATGAGCGGCGAGGGCCGGCACACGAGGCGGCCGTCGTGGAAGATGACCGGCCGGAACGGAGGGCCTTTGGGTTGCCCCGCCATGTCGTCCACGGAGAACGGCGGCTGGAGTTGCTCCTGCATGCACGTACATTTATTTTTCGGCTACCTTTCCTCACTTTTAGATTTTCATCTAACGATATAAAAAATTATAAAAAAGTACAAAAAAAATCTAAAGTAGACAAAAATAAATCTAAATAAACCTTAGAAATAAAAAAAACTAAAAGTTACAGTAAAGTTATTCTAAAATTGCACATTATTTAGTACTGCGATTTTAGATTTAGTACTATACAACTGTAGTTGACTGATGAATAATTTTTTTTGAGGCAACTTAAAATTAGCAAATCCGAAAAAAGTTACCCCTGATTAATACTATTGTCATTCTGTGTATTTTTTCCATTCTAAATTGGAACTAGTACTAAATCGTTCAGCTAAATTAGTGTCGTTTTTCCTTTAAAAAATCGTGCTTTTTATGTAACAAAATATCAGAGTTTTTTTTTAATTCTTTTCCTGTATTACAAGTTGCATGCATGGACGGAAGTAGCTTCTTCCACCCGGTGTCACAGGACACCAGGTGCTTTTAAAAAAATAGGAAATATTATTATATATATACTATGCGTGAACCCTCTAATCTAAAAGCTGTGCACCCCGGTTCAGCTCAATCTCCAGTCTCTTGCAGTCTTTTGCCGCATAAATTACTATTTAGTATGATGTTATTTGAAAATTATATATACTGTTATATGTATAGTGAAGTGGTGAACCCCGATCATTTTCGTTCTAGTTCCGCCCCTGGTTGCATGCTATGGATTTCGTTACAAAGGAAGTATCTAGAAATTAATATGCTACGACTCTTGTGGCTGTTGGCTCACATGCATAAATGTAGTAAAATCTAAATAATCAAGGGAATGAGATGTGATTATGGTTTAATATGCTATGACTCTTGTGGCTGTTGGCTCACATGCATAAATGTGGTAAAATCTAAATAATTAAGGGAATGAGATGTGGTTATGGTTCATCTTTGTCCTTATTCCATCTGAGATATATGTTCCAATGAACAGCAATTCGCATGGACAAGCACCTCTACTATACATGCATAAATGGTGCAAATTAATTCCGCTACTGTATTATGCTGTTTCATTGAAATTTCGAACTACTAAGAATTAAGTAATCTTATCCTATCCTAGCAATATTAAAGAAACGCGTTATAATCAAACAATATGTCTTAGACAATGTAATTGGTCACGGAAAGCTAGGGGTTGGCTGGATGAGTTCTGAGCGGTGGAATGCGAGGTGCACGACAAGCACGCACAAATGAAACACCCTAGTTTTTTAAAAGACAATTGAAAAAGTTAAACTATCTAATATCTGTAAGTAACGCACCTTGCAGAAGGGCAAGAAGGACCGCGCTATCTCTGACCGGCCCAGCCCGAGGTCCGGCCGGTCGCCGTCGGCGAACAGTGCGCGCACCTGGTCAGCGACTGTCTCCTCACCGCCACCCCTGATGACGCCGGTGTGTCGCCTGAGCCGGCTGTACTCGAGCTCGCTCCCGACCACCTCGTGCGCGCCGAGGTGCTCCCTGGCGAACGGCTCCACCATCACCCGGGGCATGCGGGTCACGACGACGCGCCTCCCGCCGCATGCCCCGAACGCCGCCCACGATGCCATGTCGACGTCGTCGGCCATGAACTTGGGCAGCACGGCGCGCGCCACGGCCTCGACCTCTGCCCGCGGCACCCCGACCGTGGCCACGAACGCCGCCGCGCGCAGCGCCAGGTCCCCGCGCCCCAGCAGCTCCAGCGCCCGCGGCGCCGGCCACAGCGCCAGCAGCGCCGCGAACCGCGGCAGCCCCGACGCCTCGAACGCCACGAGCATGAAGTACGAGAACGTGCCCGCGTCCCGCAGCAGCGAGCCCTCCAGCTCCGCCACCACGGAGCACCGCGCGCGCGCCGCCGCCGCAAACACGCTCACCATCTTCCCGTCCTTACCGAGCTGCACCTGGTGTAACAAGCACTCGAGACGGCGTGAAGTGACCGATGAATTCAAGCAAGAAACCAAGCAAGGGGTGTAGGCGTGGCGGAAGAGGTGGGCAGCGTTTGGCTTGACCGCTAGTGCATGGCCATCGACGGATGGTTCGGGTGAGCGACCTGCAAGCAACCACCGCGGCGCGCGCGAGCTACCTGGGAGGTGAAAGTAACTAAGCGGGTCGAGAGGTTGCACGCTTGCACTTGCATGCAAAAAGTGGCGTGCAGCGCGCGAGGCGATGGCCTAACTCGCAAGCAATGGGAACACACTTCACTTCTTCAGTCTTTGCCTTAAAAGAACATCGGCTGCGTGCAAATGCATTTGGTCAACGCGACAATAACTGTACGAGAAAACGGTCGTGTGTGTTGTGCTGTTGTGCATATCAGATCGCGGGCAGTTAACCGTTCAAATAATACGTTCTATGAAGATGTGCAGAGGTCAACCACACGACAACAACTGTATAAGAGAAGGTTTGCATATATGATGTATGCAACATGTCAGATGAAGCAACTAACGGCTCAAATCATAATTTCTAAGAAAAGGTAGAGACGCCACTAGTATCTCGCAACATCCAGCTCTTCCTGTAAACTAAATAGCCCACTTGGCAAATGAGAAACGACTTTGTTTAGCTGACTTATCTGAAATCTGAATTCTGTTCTTTTCAGCGTCTTCAACCGGCGGCTCTGATTCTTATTTGTTTACATGCCAACACGGACCGAGGCCACCAAATCGCTTTCAGGGTGTTTTCACACTTTGTTTTCCGGGTTTGGAGAGATTAATTGCTGTCCTGTTGATAAACGGAAGCTTTCGATTTGATCGTTTTTTCTGGAGAGGTTGAGTACCACATGTCTGGTTTTTTTATGGAGATGGAAGAACGGTTTTGGTAATATCTGTGTGAAGGGAAACACTCCGCATGTACTGTATTTTACAATTCTCAATTCAGTATAGACTGCTAGAAGCTTGATAATACTGCATTGCCTATTCTCCGCAAAGTTTTGTTTCATAATTGGGAACCACCCAACAGGGGTGTTCAAATTTTATAAAGTTGTGGATTTATCTTCGATCTTCATATTTCTATGTGTTTGTTAAGGGGGTGCATTCGCGTACACACGTATGCGTGGTGGTATATGTGTGCGTGTCTACCTTGTAATAAAAAAAAGGTATATTCCAAGTTTTCCCCCAAACAAACAAACAAAAAAACACGCGAACTAAGCGGAGCGTAGTGTAGGTTGCATCCTCCTTTTGACAACTCTAAATGCGTAAATAGGACGCCAGACGACACTTAAAAAAATAGGCAGCCCAATGTTTATGCGGGCCATCGTTTAAATTCTCGTCAAACTCAATTACTACAACTGTGGATTCGGTAGAGGTTCCTAGAAGATGATTAATACCGAATGGGTTCACCACAAAGGTATAAAACATCAAGATGATATTCCAATACATGTCCTGGTCAGCTAGAAGCCACATTTCCATACATGAGACATCAAGTCACTGTTCCGAAGTTACTACGCTTATCTATCCTAAGTTTAAAATCGATAATGCATTGTTCCATGTTAGTCAAAATGGAGTGGGGTGGGTGGGGGGGGGGGATAGATGATCCAAGCGAATCTGATGTGGCGTGTATGCTCTATGTTGTCCGCGTACACTCAACATGCTAATTTTGGGTTTACTTTGTCGAGTTTAAGTTCATGTGCTTTTTAAGGTTCATTGAGTTCCTCTTGTAATTCTAAGTCTATAGTTTAAGCTGAAGCTACAATGAGTGGGTTAAGCTGGACATGGTCAATCTTATCCATACTAGGTATTTGCCTGTCTAATAACATCCAATTACTCAAAATGACCAAACACCTACTAACCAATCTCTCTGCTCATAGTGTAATACCGTTGGGAGGATTACTGAAGAGTAAACACCTCATAAACGACAAGCTGGCCCCACAAACCAGCGAGGGACACCTCCGCCATCTTCCAACGACCAGCGCCCGGCTCCATCCGCGTGCACAGGTGACCCTCCGGCGACCTCACCTCCATCTCACGACTCCCAGCCCCCATCCCATCAGGCGCTGTCCCCCAGCCCATGCGACAGCTAGAATTTTTTTTTTAAAAAAAACTTTTGCCTGCTTAAAGTCATATACGCTCTTCCCTTCTCATCTGCTCTGCTCTTCCATTGCCCAATCTCACAACATCAAGGAACTGGACAATTTCCCAAACTCAAATTTGAACCCAATTAAGCGAAACACAGAAATTAACCAACCAAACAACGGATTCCCCCCTCTTACTATCCCAAATGCATCCTTTTCGAGACAAATCAAGGAGAGCTATACACAGAAGGAGAAAGAATCAAGCTTAAAACGTTGCCCTTCTTCATCTAAGCGCCGCAACCATCTTTTTCACGTCAAGCTCGAGGCCGAAGATCACCCCTGTTAGATGTATATTATTACATATGTATTTTCTCAGTTGTATATATGTTATATCTGTACTTTTATATATATTGATATATTAACTTCATATTGAATACAAATATTATTCATAACAACCCTGTATAGGTGCCACCACCACACGGAGATGGGCATGGGGATTTGGCATCCATGGTCTACGTCGCCAGGGAGCCCATTGCGGCGTGGTCACCGTCGACCGCCCGTCCCCAGCACCATTAGTGCATGGGCGACACGAACAGGGACTAGTGTCATCCATGTAACATCATAAATTTAGGTTTTGTATTTCAAATTTATAAAAATATGAACCTTTTAAAACTTTTGATGCACCTTATGGTTACTTGTTTTTTCCTTGGGTTTTTATTCAAGGATACATTGGATTTTAAAACCTAAACAACAATTCTTGCAATCATAAACCTTTGGGATAAATAAAACAAAGTGAAATAAAGTGGTAATTGAAAATCCAGACTTATTATAATTACACTAAGTATGGAATGAGAAAATTAGTTAAAGCATACCTTGCGAATTTTCCTCAAATCAAATTATGAAAATGCAAGTAAACAGAAACTTCAAAGAATTATAGAGAGAAGTATAATAAATGAAAAAACCCTAGAAAATTATACAATAATCTACTCTAGGTCAGCAGCCACCCTTAAAATTTTTAGAATTTTCAGAGTTGAATTTCTATATTTAAAATTTTACTTAACTCTCAGCCTATTTACAAAATCAGAAAAACCAAAAATCCTTTCCCTCCTCTCACTGACGGGTGGACCCCACCCATCAGGCCCCTGTTCCACCGACCGAACTATGTTGCAACCAAGCCAACTCGACGCAGCATCCTTCTCCCTCTTGCTGGAAAGTGGGCCCCGCTTGCCAGTCTTTCTTCTCCACGTGGCGCTCAGCGCTAGCGTAGCTCGCCCAAGTGCAGCACCAGCTCGCCCCGCAGGCCATGCATCCTGCGCCAGTGCGCCACCTGCCCTTGTTCCTCCTCTCATGCATCATCCACTGCCTCTCCATGCCATGCGCCCTCACCTACCCGGTCGAATCCTCCATTACTCAGCGCCCACTCCGCCTGCCCGCTATCTCATCGCCGTGCCGAGAGCATCACCGACCGCATGAGTTTCTCTGCCTCCTTGGCTATAAGTAGCCAGCTGAAAGCACTCTGAGCCCACAACGTCCCAACCGCAACAGTGGAGCCCTTCTTCCCCCACTTGTGTCATCATGTGTTCCAGGGTTCTATGAGTCTTTCCCCTAACCTAATTTTACGTTTGCTCCACAGGAACCCGTCGTCGAATCCTCTTCCTCCTCTCCGGCCAGAAGAGCCAAAGCCGTCGAATCAACCTCTCCGGTAAGCCACCCCCAATTAATCCCTCTCAAAGCATCTCCTCCACTCACTGAAGCTTTCCCAACCACCCTTTTCTCCTGATTTGGCTCAGGTCATCTTCTCCACATGAACATCATCCTTGCCATCGATGTCCACCGCTACTACCTCAACTCCGACCATCTCCATCATTGCACATCTCTTCGGTAAGTTCCTTGTGACCCCTAGATGCTCGTGCACACGCTATTTAGCTAAGGGCACAACCGGGTTGCAAGATGGCATGTAGCCCGTAGCTCGTCGCCGCTCACCTACGTTGTGCCACCGCGTCAGACCGCCATGGACCTCGCCGTCGGCACCATCAGGTGTGCGGGGGTTCCATTTTGGCCACCCGGTAGCGCCGCTGCAGCTCCGCTTGCCAGCGGTAAGCGCAACAAGGTCAAGGTCGGGCGAGCTCTACTCTATCCTAACCAGACATGCATTGTAGCACGTAATCATTAGCATGTCGGTTAGAGGTAATCAATGAGCTTAGTTGCCTTAACTTTCATTGTGTTCCGCTGACATGTGGGGCTATGAACAGAAATCAAGGAAAATTAAAAATAGGGTTTTGCTTTAAGACACTAACATGCGGGCCTGAGGCCATTAACTACACAGCCCCCCCCCCCCCACGTGGACCGAACATTGTGCTGTGGACTCGTGGTCCACACACTGTTTGGTGAGCTGAGTCACCGACAAATGGGTCCCACCTGTAAGAAATGGATTTCTTTAGGAAAAGAAAATCTGTAGGACCCACCTGTCATAGAATGAGCATTTTGGTTAAAGAAATAAATAAAAACAAAAAAAGGGGGCGGGTCCCACCTGTCAGAGAGGCACTCTCTCCTTTTTCTTTTCCCTAGATTTTTAAACCAAACAAACTTCAAACCTTAATAACTTTTGCTACAAAACTCTAAATGAGTTGATTTTTGTCTTTAAATTCATATAAAATCATAATCTATCTGAATATGCAAAAATATTTATATTTGGTTACTGTTAGAAATTATTAGCATTATTTAATTGATTTCTAGCTCTTCGATTGTGTGAGCGATATCTTCGATGACCAACCAATATCATATTCAGAACAACCTAAGCAAGGCAAGCACCTCCTTTGATCATCTTGATCCCAGTATTTTACTTACTGTACTTTGTTTTACAAATTCTATTATGCATGTGTGTATGTTTATTATGAAAATGTTATATTTGGCTAATCGGTAGTCATAAATCCTATTCGTTGCATGTTCCTCCTTGATATGTTGATATCCTTGCTGTCACAACCAATAGGATATGGGTTAGACAATATATAATGTCATTTGGGAGTTTTAAGTGCAAGTTATCGCACGAATGCTTACTAGAACGATAGTTTTTCCGGAAAGAGATTTAAAAGGGACAATATGATAAATGTGAATTTAGGAGATTTATGAAAATATCCAGAAAAGGTACCTCGTTTTGGATGCGGGCGAGTTATATTATATTCTAAAAAAGTAGAAAAGGGGTCTCACTAGTAGATAGGGGGAGATTCTCGACCAAGTCAATTAAGGACAAGACGCCAGCATATCCAGGGCTAAGACCCAACGTACAACCAAATATGCTAGTATGAGGATAACCTTAGCTAATTAAGTCATCAAAAACCTAACCTTGCACGTAGGCATGCCATAGAGTGCGGACAAGGCCAAAGGACCGGAATGTCCGAAGGGGCTCCCTTCTCCGAGGCGTTAGGATAAAGCCTTCCGACACAACGGTGAATGCCTCACTTAATGGGAGGTCCCTAGGTTAAGTGAGGGTAAACATTATCGGGCTAGTGCAGAGTTAGGACTAGATGATGTAAAGATTTCGACGTATACTCTAGACTGCTTACCTACGGTAGTGAGCGCTGGTATCAACATATACCGAACAAACTAGAGAATTTGTGTTATGTGGGTAAAGTTGTACACCTCTACAGAGTGTAAATCTATTATAATAGCCGTGCTCGCGGTCATGAGCATGCTTAGTGCAGACGGTAGGGGTTTAGTGTTGATTTTCACAAAAAAATTGTCTTATCGGAAAAACATGGGAAATGGTTTATGGTTTTACTTGAGTTAATTGTCGAGTTATGGTTGAACATGAAATATTGCTCACCGCCGAGGAGGGTTGCGAGTTGTTGTTGTTATTAATGATGATTCCTTCAATTACTTGTTACTATCCAGTATCTATTTAACTACGTTGATGTCTGGAACTCTCGCCACAGAACGGACAAACAAAATTATAAAAGGAAATACATATTGCTATCTATTCGCCAAAGTTCTCGAAGCGGTGATGTAATACTCCAAGTGGAAAAAGGCCATGACAAAGGAATGTTATGTAATTGATAAGATGGCTAGTGCACTTGCCTAGTATGGAATTGACACTGCTCACATGTCTTAACAAGGTGCATGGTATCTTGTAGAGCGGTGGGTCAGTAGTATCCTTGCCTAAAAGCTTTACCAATCAGGGTTTTATAGGATGCATGTGTTCCACACAAGCCCCCATGGATTTCTTTTAGTAATTTTATCCTGTAGTCTTGGAATATGCAACGCATGAGGACGCCATGTGCTCCATTTCTATACAATGATCATTCGACCAGCTTGTACAAGCGTGCTCTTCGAATTAACCTATCCTTCTATTGAGGATCATCAGGCAATATCCCTGATGCGAGATAAGTGGTCAATAATTTTATCCACTACGCATCTTGCTCGATGACTCCGACCTCTAAGGTGGTCGAACCCATTTCTATTATAGGTTTTGTAAGGTATTCGAGAAAAATACCTGTTGAAATAGATGTTCGTGAGAACCCAATTTTGATAACTGGTCCACTAAGGAGTTTTCCATGCATGGTATATGTTGGACTTCGAAGTCCCTGAAGTGTTTTTTCAACTTCCGCAATTCACCCAGGTATTGAGCCATTATCTTATCAGAACATCCTTTCTGTGGATATCATGGGGATATGCTCCAGATCTTAGGATGATGTGACAATTGGCAATAGCGTTTGCGGTTTGTCGTTTCATGTGTTTTCGACAAGTTTGAATCGCTGTCGGCGATGAACTGGTCGACCGGTCATAGCGTGGCGGTCAGACCGGTACCAAATCGGTCCGACCGGCCATAGGCGGCGGTTGGACCGGTTAACTTAAAAAGTGTTATTTTGAGCTGGGCCAAAAATAGAGGGTGTAGGCAAGAGAGGGAATTCTATTGCACTTCATCCCATAATTTTTGGAGTCTCCAGTCAAAAGTTCTATTGGATTAAAAATTCCAGTAGGTTTTAGTTTTTAGAGGCTGAAAATCGGCTAAGTCATTGCTGTCGGTCTGACCGGCCCTTGTGTGGCGGTTAGACCGATCATGGTCGGCGGTCAGACCGGCCCTAGGGGCGGTCTGACCGGTTTCCACTTGGTTCGTCGCCCGATGTGGCGGCGTTGTGCGGTTGTTAGGTCAAAGTCATGAGTTTCAGGGCATATATGGTGCATGATGCATGTTTTGACTAACATGGGTCAAGTTGTGAAGAACTTGTTCTCAAATTCGGCTTACTTGTCTATTGTTGTGTAGGTTGCTTGGTGGTCAACGACGGTCAACGGTGAGGATGATCGGAACTAGGCTTGGAGAGCTGAGATCCAGAACGATCGACGATGCCGGGTGAGGTCAATGTACTCAAGTGCGGTGCAAGATGGACAAGGGTGACCTATTAGCTAATCCGAGGCGCAAGATGGCGCTAGCTGTAGCTAGTTAGGTCAAGAGGAGATAAAGACGGCGCTTTAAAATATGTGCGTATGTGTCCCGTTTGTTTTGGGCCTTAACGGGAGCCCAATAGGATCAAACATCTAGAAGGTCTAAGCCTCCACTATAAATAGGAGGGGTTGGTGGCTGCACCACTGCTTTGCCTTTTTGCTATTTTGGAAACTCTAATTTTCTTAGGGAGAGCTTTGGTGGAGGCTAGGGTTTAGAGAGTTTGATGTGATTTTTGTGCTATTGGATTGAGCATTGTCCTCCATTGATGGAGAGGTTGTAAGCCCATATCATATCAAATCAATCTAGAGAAAGTTTGATCACGTCTTGCCTCATTGCGTTCTTTCTCTCTATTTGATGATTTTGGGTCTTTCTTTGATCTAAGAGTTTTTTTATTGAATTCTTCACGTGATCTAGCTTGCTGTGACGTGTGGGAACCTATCTAGGATCATCTTGATCATCAATCACCCACGAGCAAGATCTTGGATCAAGTTTTCATTTTTGACCCGGTTTTGAACCCTTCTTTGATCAAATGAAAAATGATCTTTATTCTTTCAAGAATTATCATAAATTTCAATTGGAATAGGTCCTGATATTATAGAGAAGGTGTGTTCCAAGTTTCATCAAGTTTGGATTGGTAGATCAAAAGTTGCATCTATTTTCATCTTCGTCATAGGGGTTGTTCTTCTGTTCTGGAAGCTGACGGTCAGACCGCCCGTAGCCACCGGTCAGACCGGCCTGAAATCGGTCCGACCGCCCAAGGATAGTGGTCCGACCGGCAGCGCACTGATAGTTGCTAGCTTGTGGTTTGATCGTTTGTAGTCTTGCTTAGGGGTGTTTATTGGATTCAATATTAGTCTTCCGTTGTACTGATATACTGATCTTCATAGCTTCCATAGCTACTGGAGTAAAATATTATTGGATCCATTATTTGTGAAAAAGTGAGCGTGCTCCTATTCACCCCCTTCTAGTCGCCTTTTCGGTCCAACACTTTCCTACCTAGTTTACGACTAATTGTGAATCTCCCTTAGCTGAAAGCCGACGGACTCCGAGGGATTTAGCTACTCCAAGCCCAGCTAGAAGTCCTTCATACTCTGCCATATTGTTAGTGGCAGGGAATAGAAATTGTATGACATACTGAAGTTGATCACCTTGTGGTGTTATCAACAAAATCACAGTCTCTGAGCCTTTAAGCTCGTGGGAGCCATCAAAAAACAATGTCCAATGGTCATCTGGCCCTAGACTTATTTGAGGTTGATCCTCAGTGTTCATCCATTCAGCCACAAAGTCAGCCAGGACTTGCCTTTTTATGGTGGTTCGGGAAGTGAAATGAAGATCAAACTCTCCAAGTTTCTACCGCCCATTTGACTATGCGACCTGTTACTTCTTGATTATGAAGTATATTCCCAAAGGGAAAAGATGAATGCACTGTGATCTTATGAGATTGAAAATAATGTTTCAGTTTTCTAGAAGTCATCAGAAGAGCATAAATTAGTTTTTAAACCTCATGATATCTTTCCTTTGGTCCGTGTAAGACCTCACTTACATAGTAGATGGGTCGTTGAGACCCTCCCCTTTCTGCAATAAGTACTGCACTGACCACATTTGACATTGTTGCCAAGTAAACTAGTAAAGATTCACCTCCTAAAGGAGAAACCAATATTGGAGGATTTTAAAGAAAACCTTTTAAGCCTTCAAAGGCTTAGTCAGTTTCTTCGGACCATTGTAACTTTTTGTTACTTTTGTGAACCACCTTAAAGAAAGATAAACCACGTTCTCCTGATCGAGAAAGGAAACTATTAAGAGCCGACATTCGACTAGTTAAGGCTTGGACCTCCTTTATAGTGGAAGGTGGTCGTAGTTGCTCAATAGCACGAATTTTTTCTGGAGTAACTTCAATCTCACGAGAACAAATAAGGAAACCAAGCAACTTGCTAGAATTAACCCAAAGGTACACTCTTCAGGATTAAGCTTTATTCCATGTTTGTTTATATTTTTGAAGGTCTCAGTGAGATCCTTCAAATGGTCATATTTTGTACTACCGTTTACAATGAGGACATCTACATAGGCATCTAAATTACGCCCCAGCTGACCGCTGAAGGTTTTCTACATCAAACATTGGTCTATGGCTCCAACATTTTTTAACCCGAACGACTTCTTGACATAGCAGTGGACGTCGTAGGGAGTGATGAAGGCAATATTTTCTTCATCTTCTTACGCCATGTTGATCTGATGGTATCCGGAATAAGCATCAAGAAAACACATCAGTTCACAACCTGTAGTAGAATCAACTAACTGATCAATACGTGGCAAAGGGAAGTCATCATTTGGGCAAGCAATTTTTAAACTGGTAAAATCGACGCACTTTCACCACTTACCGTTAGATTTCTTGACCAGGACCAGATTCGCGAGCCATTCGGGGTGATCCACTTCTCGAATAAAGCCAGCTTCAAGGAGCTTATTGAGCTCTGCTCTGATGGCCTATTGACGATCCAGGGCGAAGCGTCTCAGTCTTTGCTTGACTGGTTTTTTTCTCAGGCTGAATGGCTAGCCTGTGCTCAATCACCTCCATTGGGACTCCGGGCATATCGGATGGCTTCCACGCGAAGACATTTGAGTTGTCCCGGAGGAAGGTGAGGAGCTCGTCTTCCTATTCTTCACTTAATCCCGTGCCAATTCGGACTGTCTTGGATCGGTCTTCGGGGCTAAGTGGTATTATCTTTACCTGCTCATTAGGCTGAGGAGTAACCTTGACTTTCGCGGTCTTTCCTATTTTATACTCTAAAGTAACATCTTTTAGAGATAACTGATCGACAAGTTCTAACGACTTACGATCACATGAATATGCGATAGCCTGGTCACCTTGCACCGTAATTATGCCCTTTGGCCCAAGGATCTTGATCTTCTGGTAGGCGTGATGTGTAACTGCCATGAACTTTGTTAGAGATGGTCGTCCCAAAATTGCAATATAGGCATACTCAAAATCAACTACTTCAAAAGTGATCAATTCAGTTTAAAAATTAGTAGTCACACCAAAAGTTACTGATAACACTACTTGTCCTATTGGTGTAACTGACATACCTGGCACTATCCCATAGAAGGGACTTGTCATTGGTTTAATCTTAGAATGAGGAATTTGCATCTCATCTAAAGTAATAATAAATAACAGGTCTAAAGAACTACCGCTATCTATTAATATTCTCCCTACTTTACAATTGCTTGTGGTGGGAGAAACTACTAATGGTAATTTATGAGAAGTAGACATACCTTTAGGGACATCCTATTTAGTGAAGGCCATAGAGGTTTCTGACCACTTGGGGTATTCTGAACGACCAGCTGGGATCTCAACGTTGTTGACGTCCCTCCATGCCGCCTTGTAGTGCTGCTTAGAGGTGTAAGCGGCTGAACCCCGTAAATGACATTGACGTGGTGATCAGTCCTTTGAAACAACATCTATGTGTCTTTATCATTGTTTTTTACTACTAGTGGTCCGCTGTCTTCTGGTGGGACAGATATTGGGCTTTTCCCATCGTAATATTCTTCTATTTGCTTCTGCCAAATACTGCAGTTGCGGAGGTCATGACCAGGAACTTTATGCAACAGGCATCAGCGCTCATTGCTCCTAAATGTATTCGCAGATTATAGAGCAGTACGATCATTTGAACGACCTCCTTGCCTCCTTTTGGTCCAAGGACCTTATTTTTGTCATAGGGTGGTCGCTGGTCAACGGCTACGACCTCCCTGGTGGACTGCTTGGACCTCCCCTTCTCCTTCTTCTTGGGTTTTCCCTTGTTGCTCACGGGGCCTTCAGACCTCTTGGATTTCTTTTCTTTGACATACCCGAGGCCTGGCCGAGGAGGGGTGGTCCCCTTTTCCACCATTCGATTCCACTCCACTGCCTCGTTGGCATCAGAGTACTGATCGCCATGTCGAAGAGTTCTGACATAGAACTAGGCGGGTTGATGTTGAGGTCCTCTGTAAACCTTCGATACCTCACCGCCTGTTTAAAAGATCGAATCACAGAATCATCAAAAAAAATTGGGATAGTATTACGAACTTCTATCAAACGCTTTACAAATTATCGTAAATTTTCGTAAGGGGTTTGGGGAAGTTGATGCAAATCATCTTCCTTCTTTGATTTTGCATAACAACTTTTGAAGTTACTTTGCAATGTATTACAAAGCATCTTCCAGTTATGTATGGATCCCTCGGGCTAGTTGAACAACCAGGCACTGGTTGAACCCTTTAGAACCGTAGGCAAATAATTAGCCATTACCTTATCATCGTCTCCAGCAGCCTGAATGGCGGTAGTATAGATTTGGAGGAACTCTGACGAGTTTTGTGTTTTGTTAAAGTTTTCTATATTTCCTGGCTTCAACTTCTCCGCGCAGGTAACATCTATTAGTCCGAAAAAGAAAGCATCGCAACATGTATAAGGTCCAACACATTGTCGTACATTGCACTGATTATTTCGACCAGCAGAAGATCTGGGACGTCTATCATGTCCTGAAAAACGGGTATCATGCTCACCTTGGCCTTGAACGTAACGGCCAGAAGCACCATAATTTCAGCTTTGCCTTCGGCGTCCAATCGATGACCCTTCTAGGTGTGAGTCCACTTGGGAAAGCACAGTGGGCGATCAAGTGGAAATATTCTCCGCCGCATCCTGTAGCTCTTGTGCTATAACACGCATGACTTGCACTCCCTGCCCCAGAGTTAATCCTTCCGGAGGGTGTGCGATGGCGCTATCTAAGTAGCGCATATGCTCTACAGGGGAATCCTCTTGCATAGGGGCTGGCAGGTGTTTGGATCTCTTACCATCATCATCCACGGCGGTGGCGTATGCATCGCCTGTTATGGTGCCTTTGCTGAGAAGCTAGGAGTGTCTCGGTAGTAGCAATCGCGAACCTACGAGATGTGCACTTGTGTGGTGACACGTATCTCGGCTTGTCAGACCTCTTCCTCTCGTTGGAGGCATTCCCGTTCTTCCTATTCTTGGCGTTGCCCTAATACTTCAGGATTATCACTGGGATTGGATTGTTGTCACCGACAGCGGCGACCTGATGACTGCCGGAACAGGCAGAAGGGGTGAACATGCCATCATCCTTTGAGGAAGAGGACGAATTATATTGTAGGGTGAAGAGAAGATTCTCCCCAGATGTTCTCTCCAGGCCTTCAGTCTGGAGGCCGCCAGCGAGATCATCATGGTATGTTGGGCTCTAGTAACCTTCCGAATCTCCTGCTCTAAGGGAGACAGGCTCAGGATAGTACTCGTCCATGGTGACGCTTGTGGACGAAGGCACGTCCGACGTAGAGCCAGCGGGTGCGGACTCGGTGGGCGACGGTGCCTCAGTAATGACCCCAGAGGAACCATAGGCGTTGCTAGATATGCAGATGAAGTTTTCCTCCATGTCATCATCGTAGTAAGAAACGTCGAGGATGCTTTCTTCCCTCCACGCAGGCAAGTTTTGATCCATGAACAAAACACGGGACACATTACCAGAACTGAGTTGGCAAAGATGACGACGACACTCTCCACGATCGGCGCCAGCTATCGATGTCTAGAGCTCTCGTCACAGAATAGACAAACAAAATTATAAAAGGAAATAGAGATTGCTATCTATTCGCCAAAGGACTCGAAGTGGTGATGTATATTGCAAAGGGTATGCTCTGATTACAGGGAAACTGACTACGAATACACGTGGATTAGGGTTTGGATCAGAATCTATCTTTACAATGGCACATAGGCCAGGCTTTTATAACTCGACAAGCGTCGACAGTTGACTGTAGTAGCGCCTCTTCACGTCAATGGTCGCGTCCTTTTAAGTCAATCATCGCGTACCTTCATGATGACTGCTGTGTCTCTGGATGTAACGACCGATACCTTCTTCGCGTGGGTTGTAATTAACTACACGTGGGCAACCGCCTTTGAGGACCTCCTCTGTTGGGGAGAGGTCCTGGGGTGGTCCGAAGAATCCTCTTTAGGAGAGAGGTCCTGGAATGGTTCAAAGAGACCTCTATAGGAGAGAAGTCCTGGAATGATCTAAAGGAAGGAAAAATCCTTGAGCTCACCTTCTGACTACATAATTAATATTGGGATTAATAAGCTAATTCGAGCCCAGTAGAGGATCCATATTACTTTTGAATAAAGGCATATCTAGATAATTTGACTAGTCAACAATCTTCGTCAAAATCCCGTTGCAAAGTACTACTTGTGGATATTGCAAATAAAATCTGCTTAATGCAAAATAACTTATAGCATAGAGCCTTCTCTTATTAGCCTTGCATCTATATAAACCTTGCGATACACTACAAGTCTTGTTGAGTATACAATATACTCAATCTTGTTTATGTTGTTGTTTAGAGTATGAGGAGGGACTTGTAGCATAGAGTCTTCTCTTGTTTAGCACGGCTTTCCACCCACAAACAGGGGGTCAAACAGAAAGGACAAATCAAATTCTGGAAGACATGGTACGAGCTTGTGTGCTATCCTATGGCACAGATTGGGAGAAATGTTTGGCATTTGCCGAGTTCTCCTACAGCAACAGCTTCCAATCCAGTCTTCAAATGTTACATTTCGAAATACTTTATGGGAGGAAGTGCAGAACACCTCTGTTTTGGTCTAAAGTCGGCAAAAGATAATTCTTTGGACTAATCATTATCAAAGAAGCACAAGAGCAAGTTGTTGCGATCAGAAGACGCTTGAAAGGAAGCACAGTCGCGATAGAAGAGCTATGCTGATCGTCACCGCCGTGAGCTAAGCTTCTAAATAAATGATTATGTTTATCTTAAAGTCTCACCTTCCATGGGAAACTGGCACCTCGATATATCGGTCTATATCGAATCCTTGCAAGGAAAGGCGAAGTGGCATGCCAATTAGAGTTGCCACCACAACTCTCAGATATGCACAACGTGTTCGACATACCACAGCTCAGAGAAATGCTTTCGAGCCCAACTGAACTCACTTAGTTGGAGAGCATTGATCTCCAACTGAATCTGTCTTATCGGGAGCACCTTATCCGAATCTTAGACGACGCCATCAGGCATACCCGCAATCACGCCATCAAGGTGCTAAGAGTTCAGTGGAGCAACCATACCGAAGACGAAGCCACATGGGAACAAGAAGATCGTCTTAGAGCCGAATTCCCCTCTTTCTTTACCGAGCGTACTGAATCTCGAGGACCAGATTCTTTGTAAGGGAGATAGGTTTGTAACATCCTAAATTTAGGGTTTGTATTTCAAATGTAAAAAATGCGAACCTTTTAAAACTTTTGATGCACCTTATTGTTATTTGATTTTTCCTAGGTTTTTATTCAAGGATATATTGGATTTTAAAACCTAAACAACGATTCTTGTAATCATAAACCTTTGGGATAAATAAAACAAAGTGAAATAAAGTGGTAATTGAAAATCCAAACTTATCATAATTACACTAAGTATGGAATGGGAAAATGAGTTAAAGCATACCTTGCAATTTTTCCTCAAATCAAATAATGAAAATGCAAGTAAATAGAAAATTCAAAGAATTATAGAGAGAAATATAATACATTAAAAACTCTAGAAAAACTATACAAGGATCTAATATAGGTCAGCAGCAACCCCTAAAATTTTCAAAATTTGTGGAGTTGAATTGCTATATTTAATATTTCACTTAACTCTCAGTCTATTTACAAAATCAGAAAAACCAAAAATCCTTTCCCTCCTCTCATCGCCAGGCCCCCTGTTCCACCGACCGAACCAGCTCGGCGCAACACCCTTCTCCCTCTCGCTGGCAAGCGGGCCTCACTTGCCTGTCTTTCTTCTCCACACGGCGAGTTTCGAAGCGTAATTACGAGAGTGGTTCTCCTCGCGCGGTATTTAAAAATTTGGCACCTCGTCCTGCACGATCACCGTGCGGACGAGCCTCACGCCGCCGACACGTGTGCAATGACGGCGTGAGGCTCTTCCGCACCGCCACCGAGCGGATGAGGTGCCAAATTTGCAAATACCACACAAGGAGAGTCACTCTCGCAATTACGTCTCGAAACAGTGCCATTTAGGCCATCAAATCCAAGATGACGACGATGTCATATTGTGAAGAAAAATCGAAACCTGGTGTGATGGAATGAGTGCATGGTTATTCGATGGCATATCGTAGAACTGGGACTTTTCAGTGGCAAAGAATGGATTTTCTCAGTATAAAAACTGATCATTCAAGGTGAACATGGAATTGATAGGATTTTCTTCTAGGGTAGATAGCTATCCACACAGATTTCAAGCCAGATACATACAAGTTTTATAGAGATTTCAGATTTCACGGTTAAAGTTTCGACTTTCAAGCAAGTTTTATGTATTTTATTTTAGTTCCAAAAGTACATTAAGTCCCATGAAGGTTTTATAATTTCATAGTTGATGATTCAAGTAGGTTTTAGAAGAAAAAAAAAAGGAGGTTTCAGCATGGTTCAAGGGTTCATCGAAGTTTCTCAAGAACTCGGCAGAGAGCCCGTGTCGCTAACGACCTCCGCCGGGTTTATGCTTCACCAAACCGAACACGTCGCCTCTGCTACTCTTCTTGACTGCTCCTAGACTCTTCTCCTCCGTCGCTTAGCCATGAACTCGATCCGGTCGGCTCTTGCGAGGGCACTCCTAGCCCCAAAGCCCCGACCGTCGCAGGCCCGCCACTACGCCGCCGTCGGCGAGACGCAACCCGAGAAGGTGGCGGCGGAGATGGTCCGCTACGCCCTCGGCGGCGCCAGGCCCCGGAGCTCGCCAGGTTCCCCTCCCTCCCTCCCTCCCTTCGCCTCATTCCCCTCGTACCAGTGTGCGTTAGGGTTTGAGGTCTCGCTCGCTCATGTGCGCTAACTGCTGTTGTTGGTGTGCCAGAGGAGGCGATGCGGATACTGGAGCAGGGGGCCTCGAACCTGCAGGGCGGCGGCGAGGGCAGCGCCGAGGCCGTGGGGCTACTCATGCTTGCCATGTCCACACTGCTCTACCGGAGGTCTGACCCGCTGCACTGCGACTCGATTTTGTGTTAATTTACGCTTTAATTTTGTGTAAATTTGGACTGTTGTCCCCTAAACCTGTCGTGCGAATTCGTCCTTTAGTTTAGGTCATTTTGGTCTCTGATCCGCACGGCTAGTTATGGGCTTATGGCCACTTGTTGTTTAGCTTTGTATAGCCGCCACATTTAGGAAGGTTTTAGGTATACCACACATTATGAACCGGAAAGAGGACTGAGAGCGCATGTGTCTTCCAGTCTGCATACTTGCTACAAAAATTGGCTCATGAAGATAATCTGGACTATACGTTTGAACTGAGAATGGTATACATTCTACACATATTTGGTTTTATCATGAGAATTTGTTTTATGATTGGTAACTACCGTGGAAAATCACTATTAGTCCATTTAGCATAATGGGGTTGAGTTGTCAGCAAGAGAACGACTCCCACTGGATCCTTGATTTACCTTTGCTAATTTGATCTTCCTACTGAGTAGATTTGAGTAAAATTATGTGTTTGTTTCCTCGTTGCAGTGGAAGACGCCAAGATGCAATGGAAAAGCTCAAATCAGCCCAACAAGTTGCTCCTTCTGCAGCTTTCAGAGGTGCTTTTGTAAATCCTTTTTCTTTTTGTAAGAGCAGTATTGTATATTGGGGAGTGTAGTCTGGGATGCTGGTTGTGTAAACTTCTAAAGCAAAGTGGTTTCAAGTCTCACATTTATCTTGTAATTTTAGCAGCCAGAAACAAGGAAAGAAATAATATAGATACTCAGAAATGTTTCATTTGATAATTTGATGGTCCTTTTGATTATCTTTGGTCAAAAAAGAAGATATCAAGTTATCAACTGATATGAAAAGAGGAGGGGAAATTTTACATACCTGAGGAAGTTTACAAAGAAAAAACAGTTTGAGAGAGGGAGGGATTACTAATTTGGTTAATGCTCTTGAGTGGTATTTCTGATGCAATATGGGTGACTTAATGTGCAGTTGCAGCATGGGAAGCGCTAATGGGACTACGCATGGAAGCAGGCCAGGTTTGGTCCTACAAGTGCATTTTATTATTGCATGGTCCTAGGAGAAATTAGTTTCAAGGTTATTTTAAACACAGGATATCTCCTCCTCGATGTCCCCAAATGATTCGGTTGGTTTGTCAATCAAAGATGAAGATAACAACTGGTCTGATCAGGACCATCTACAATTCCGGGTTAATGCTATAAAAGGACTTGTTACTCTTCTAAATGGGGAGACAAAATCAGGTTATTTTCTTTTTAATGTGCTGAATTACTCTGCTAGATCATAGGGAGTGAATTTTATCCAAAATGATTCATGGTTGCTCTTTATCAGCCCAGCTGTTCTTTAATGGGTGCAAGGACTGCTATACTGGAATAGGCAATAACCAAGCAGGTATTTAAGGTCTGCGAAACCGAATGAACATTTTCATTTTTTTCCCCCTGCGATTGGTGCATATGTGGACCTGATTGATGTTCTTTCCAGAAAATGCTGTTCTTTCATACGGTGAATATTTACATTGTGCTGGGGATTTTCCTTTGGCAACACAAATGTACGAGAAGGTTCTTGAGGCAGTTCACATGGAAGACATGTCTATAAATTTTATAGCAGCTGGAAACATGGTTCCTGAAGAAGTTTCTCTTGGGGCCACTTGCTCATATGGCCAGCTTTTATCTCATTCTGGGTAAGATTCAGAGTCTTCTCTAGTGTCATTCTTTGGTTGGTCTTATTATAAATTGATGCCAATATTTGATTGATAAACTTCAAAACTTAAAAGCGTTTGCCTTTAGGACTGCGATTACTTCTTAACGTCTTCCCTTTTACGGAGATTCTGACAGAGCATTCGCCTATTCCTTTTAATCCAGAAAGTTCGGTGAGGCAGAGGATTATCTCACAGGAGCACTACAGAAGGCTGAAGAACAATTTGGTTTGGGCATGCTAAGCTTATTATAAATTAATATAAGAAAATAATGGCGTTGAATTACTTGACCACAAGTTAATAATAATATAACCTTTTTAATCCATGCAGGTGCAAATCACCCAAAGGTTGGCATTGTATTGACTTGTGTAGCTAGAATGTACAAACTGAAAGCAAAATCAGAAGGTTCTAGTTCAATAATGGTTCAGGAGGTCAGTAAATCTTTCACTCTTACTTCAGTTTTATGTGTCCAGTGTCCACCAGATAGAAACTATGAAGGTTACACTTCCTTGGTTTTAAATCTGAATGACGAGGCAATTCTTGTTCTTTGTCAAAGCTGTCGTCCACCAGATAGAAACTATGAAGGTCGCACTTCCTTGGTTTTAAATCTTAATGATGAGGCAATTCTTGTTCTTTGTCAAAGCTGTCGTCCAGAGTTATTATTTATTACTGTTCTATGGAGGTTGTGTGTAAACTTTATTCGATCCGGGTGACTCATGCTTGAGCTATATGCTTATTTATTGCAGGGGCTGTACAGGAAGGCTCTAGAAGTTTTGAAAGCCCCTGCCATTAATTCTGATGGTAAAACAATAATCTCCCATGATACATTGTTTATTATTTGTATTTGTATTTTTAACCACTTGAGTGATATCTTGTTTATTATTTGTATTTTGTAGGTACCAGCAGACAGATGGATTGGAGTGATATCATCTCCCTTGCTAGAGGTTATACTTCGAAGTTTGAACCATTACTCTCTCTCTCTCTCTCATCTTTTACTAGAAGGCTCTTATATAAGATCATTTTATGCAACTCTTAAATAGCAAGTTACTTGCTGCAACAACTGTGATGCCATATTGTTTGCAATCTGTTATAATGATTGGTTGGGCATCTGACTTCTCTATACAACTCTTATGAAGCAAGTTACTTGATGCAATTGTTTGTGGTATGTTATCATAATCAGTTGAATTTGAATCTTATCCTGATTTTGTTCATCCTAGCATATCATTAGTTGTTTATTCATTACATCCTGATTTTGGGGGTGGATCCGGCTCAACCTTGAAAATGTAACCTAACAATATGGAATACAACTCCTCCCTACCTGTTTGTCTCGGAAATCCTCATGTGGAGCTAACCAAGGGATGGGCAAAAATATTATAATGTTTTTTATCGTGGAATTTTTTTTAGAGATTTACCAAACAGGGCCTTAACCTTTTCCCTCGATGCTAGAATAATATGCGGATTTTGGTGAGTCCTGACAAATCTGACTTACAACAATGTAAACATCAACCGATCAAAGTAGTCAGAATTATTGCTAGCAGTTTATGCTTATTTGGATATTGCTTATTTGGAGGCTCTTACAGACTACAGTGTAACTTGTGCTGCCATTCTTAGCGTGTTGACATAATACTGAATTTGTTTCTGTGCTTGCAACTTGCAGGTGAGTATGCAGAATTGTTGCTTATTCAGTCAAATAGAAAGGCGGAAGGTGACCGAATGAAGGAATGGGCAGAAGATGCTTGGAGGAATCGTAGATTAACATTAGCTCAAGCGCTAGAGTTTTCAGAACGTTCAAAACCAACAGTTGTTGATACCCGGATCGGCAGGGTCATGTAGCTTCCATCACAATCTATTGAAAGGTATGATGCAATAATCTGTAAACGCACCTCTAATGTAATATATTAAATTATTGATCTCCTGGATTACCTACGTTTTGCACGTGTCTTTCTGATTTCATGCATCTTTCACCAGAATTTGGTGTTTGTTCAGTTTTTGAAAGGAATTCACATGCACAAATCATCAGTTAACTAAGTAGACAAGCAGAATGATTTTAGATTTGAGTTGTGGTTGCATATTTTCATCTGCACTGACACGAGAACCGAAGCAATTGAATTACTCCCTTGTTCTTTTTACATGTTCTAGAATCCGTGTTGCCATCACACTTTGGTTTGAAGCTATCTAGATTGGCTATATGAAAAGTATATCATTAGATTTATCGTTAAAAATACTTTCATAATATTATAATTTTATTAGTACATTTTAATGTAAAATTATAAAAAGCAATTGTCAAAATAGCATCTCTCGGAAAACGTAAGTAAAAAAGAGAGTAGTATAGTAGTAGATACTGTTGGTTTAGATTGCTAGTTGCAAGGGAATTAATGAGCTAGGATACACAAGTTGGATTATAATTTATTATGACTAAATTATGGGGCCGTTTCAAGCCTACCTGGGAGTTGGAACGCAGAATTAACTTTGCAGGTAACGAAACATAAATGGTAAATGGTCATTCAAGTCTATAAAGCATTCAACTTCAAAGTCGTTTCTAATGTTCTCCACGTAATCTAGAAATAATACTGGATATATGTCAAAGAAACTAGCTCGCACCACATATCTTTTTATATTATTTTAGACCCACCTGATTCTTTATTGTTCACCTCCCTGACATCTCTCTCATCTTCCTTGTTGGTTTGTGTCCAAGCTATGTCTCATGCAAGAGATTGTTTTTCCTATCCTTTAATTTTCACACCACCTCATGTTTCGTCCAGTTGACATGCTGTAGATACTGCCAATATAGGAGCATTGGGAAATCACAGCACTTTTGGTCAATTCTGATCTCACCTTTATCGTTGTTTAAGGATAACATCCCTAAACAGTGCATGCAGCAAGTTAGTTCAATGTTTGCAGCAAAATAGGGTTGGTCAAAAAAACGGGGGTGTGGAAGGAATCCACCTTCTCTCAACAATAATTCAAATGGAATTATAGATCTTGTTCCCATGTAAAGACGTACTTTAAAAAAGAGGGAATTTTTGACAAAATGTCACACCTTTGTATTGCCTTCTACAAAATGCCATTACTATTAAGTTAGATGTAATAGATTTTTTGTCACACCTTATATTGTCTCCTCGTTAATTTACATTTTTTGAATATTAAATTCATTTTTTCGTCCAAATGACCCTGGCTCACATGCGCATGGACGTTTTTGCTCCTCCAGTCGGTCCAGGACAGCTAACTGGTTGGGTCTAGCCATCTCGGACTAGAACCCAAGTGCGTCTGTGCTGTTCTTCTCGCTCGCTCAACCACCCCCTCCATCCCTTCTCTCTCTCGCTCATGAGCACCCTCTACGGGGGAAATCCGACAGTGGTGAGTTTTCCCGAGCTCAGCTGCGATGTTTGAGAGGAGGTCCTATGGCATCCGCTCTACCTCTAGTCGTGTGCGGTTGCTCCATTGCTGGGGCACGGGAATAGCGGTTTTTCCCTCATCGACTGCTCCATGTGATTAGGCTGGGATTTTGAACTAAATCTCGATCCATCCATATGGACGTGGAGAAATTTTTGCTCAACCAAACAAGCCCTAATAGAGGAATTCCTCAAGGGTTACGGGAGCGGGGCATTGCTATGCCTAAGGTGAAGGCCTTATAGGCGGTTTGGGTTAGGGAAGGAATAGGACTCCTACACCGTTACGTCCGCGTGTTCTTCTTTCTGGCCGTCCTATCGGCTGGTAGTGTTAGAGTATGCTTTGATTAATTAATTAACAGCTTCTGTTTATGGCTCTAATGTCTATTGAACAAAACGAATAAACGACCTAAGCAAATTTCGAGTCATATGAACTACCGTCTGGATTTCTACATCAACATAATTTCTTTGGAATTGCTATCAGTCGCCGGTGCAGCCGTCTTCCGTGTCTCCCGCGTCCGTCGAGTTGCGTCCCAGCGAACACAAGCACCACCGCTGGATGCACTCTCCACCGAATACCTCTTCTTTTCCATATCTCTACTACTTAAAAAACGAAATTGGTGACGGTCTGTCCTTCTTCATGCGATGTGAGCGTTAGATCTATATTTCTTCGTTAGATGTGAGCTGTTGGATCTTGTTTTTTCTTGGTTCCTTCCGTACGTACGGTTGACCATCCATAACCTCCTCTCCACTCCCCCTCCACACACACCCTAACAGCTTAACTGCCCAAGCTGATGCGCAAGAAACCCAAAGATTCCATCGATTTTTTCAAAAATAGGTTACCAATGGATCACTTGTATTGTAGGCTGAGCACGACGACGGTTGACAAGATATGATTTTTTTAATCCGTAGCAAAGCACGGACATTGGACTAGTATTAAGGAAATGCGTCAAATGGGCCGCCACCCGTCACTGGAGGCGACGGCAAGGATCACCAGAGGTGGAGCCGCAAGGAACGGGAAAAAGGCTGGTGGCGGAGGAGAAGCAAGCGGGGAGGCGGCGATAAAATCTGAATGATATGCACAAAAAAAGTCCCGCATGCACTATCTAAGTCGTTTGTTTCGCCTCGAGATTTATGCACTCCCTCTCCCCTCTTTCTTGGCTCTGGCACCCTACACGCGCTCTCTCTACTTCAGGCACCCGTGCTCTCTCCTTCTCTGCTCCACCTCCCATCTCTCTCGAAACCCCAACTTCACCCCCTCGCCACCAAAAACCTCTAAACCGTTGTCGGAAACCTCGCCAGAAAACATTGGTGAAAACCTTGCCTAGTGTAACATTCACTTTTTCAAAAGCATTTGGATTTTGGTTTTCAAAATTTCAAAACGAAATTCAAATTGATTTCTTCCATACCTTGGTTTTGGGCCCCCGGGTTTGGTCCAATTCTTCCCCGGCCCAGCCGACCGCGTCGCCCGGACCCCCTTCCCTTCTCCTACTCTCCCGGCGCCGCCACCGCCTGCCTTGTGCACATGTCGCTGCGCCGTTTGGGGCCCCCTTTTTCTCCTCCTCCCCCGGTGCACCCATTGCTCCCGGCTTGGCGCTGCCCGGACCCCCCCCCCGCTTCTGGTGCTCCCGCGCCCGTGTGCCCGACCGCACCCGCCTTCCTCGCCTACTCCACACCACACGCCGCCCGGTCCCCCTCCCCGCCTCTACGCTGTAGCCGCCAGCTTTCCTTCCCGCCTCGGCTATAAAGCTGGCCGCGCCTCCCTCCTCTTCTCCTCCTCCTCAAATTTCATGCTTTAATTCCTTAATCAAATGTATGTTAAAGCTTAAGGCAGTTAAATACTCATTTGTTGATTAAGTAATTATTATCCATCCTTTGATAATTGAATTCATTTTTTCCATGTCACCCTAGTAGCTATGTGGTAAATACTAGTATAGTTTGTACTTAAGCGACATGCTAGTCTTGCTTAAGTACCGGGACAATAAATATCCTGATCATCATCTTTTATTCATGAAAGTGGTTTTGGACAATCATTGTGGGTAAATGACTGGCGTGTTGTGATAATTGGCTTTTCCTCCCCAAAATCCTAAACAACTTGCTAGTACCACATCTGGGCGGATGGAAAGAGTGGTGAGTGCCGTCGTGCACGAGAGTGGTTGGTAGGTGGTATGAAACACCCGGATGGATTAAGGACTTAATCTTATCATGACCTCCTATGTAAAACAAGTACAACCGTAAATCTGCAAAGTGTAACTTGGCTTAGTAAAGTTATTAAACCCTGAATGTCATCTCACTGGTCGGTTAGTGGGAACGTGCAAGCGCATGTTGCGACCGGCTTGAAAGGGGCACCGATGCAAGGTGAAGTTGTCAGTCGCTAAGGTGAACATCCCGCATAACTTATGGACGTGGCCCATATGGGTGAAATGACGGAATGGGCGAAATAGTTTGAAAGGTTACTGTGACGATTGCTCAACCACATGACTAAGGAATTACGTGGGGCAACGAGTATGATTATCTCTTGCGGGTATAGTGTACAACCTATGTAGAGTCTAAACTGTTTAAATAGCCGTGCCTACGGTTAAAGGCAAACATGAGAACTTAACTATAGTTAGTTCTATTTCAAAAACTTTTATGGGTGGTATAAAAATCAGGTCGGCTCATCTAGACTGAGGTTTTGTTTTTTCTTGGATCGTCGTATCTAGTGTTGTTAATGTATTGAGGTAACTCCAATCAAATGAATCATTTGTAGAGTTTCCGATGGAGGGAACCTCTACTGTTATTTAATATTGTAATTATTCTCTTTAATAAAACACAATTTGTTTAAAATGTTAAGTCATAGAAATTTGTAATTATGATAATGGAAAATGTTGCTTTAGTAAATAAAAGAACCCGAACCATCCTTGTTAAGCCTGTCATACTTATTATTGCATATGTCGTGTTGGCCCACGAGCACGAAAGTTGTGCTCATCCTCGCTCTTTCCCCAAACCCTCAGAAGCAGTAAATCCTGAAGCTTTCGACTATTACGAGGAACCAGACGTATGAAGGCCCAGCAGTTTTTGAAGCGTAGTTTAGTTTTAGTCATTCTAGTCACACCTCAGTCTAGCCGACTCCGCCGGTACTTGTGTGCATCCTATATTATCTGAGTTTTTCGGGTAATATCGGACGTACACATATTTTCCTAGTTGCTTGCACGTGGAAAGATGTGCTCTCACCCTTTTTGTTTCCGCTGTCGCTTCCGCTACTTTTGTGATGTAATTATTCGGCATGTTCGATCCTTATTGTAAAACTTGGCCGAAGCGGTCTATATAAACTCTGATGTGTTAAATTAATGAATTGTATGATTTTATGCTATGTATAAATTGATTCAACAATATGCCTGTGAGTGCTATCTAATGATTCAGAGAATAGCACAGTATTTTCACAGAGAATTCGAGATTTGAAAATCCGGATTCGACATCTAGTGTGCCACTGTGAAGCCCGTTTACGACTGATTTGGAACCACGCCACCATCAGAGGTGGAGCTAGATCTCGAGTCTCCAAGACAATGGTTCAAAGCCCAATATAAAAAAATTCCACATGAATTCTTCGCGAGACAGAGGTGAGCAAGCCATTCAAACTCCACGGCTGGGCGAGCCCGAGTCGTGGAACGCGTATATGAACAGATTATAGAATCATTCGCATATGTAGTATGGTACAAGTCTACAAGCTTTGCACTGTTCCATGCAGGTGTAATATACGGGCCGTTACCGGTGTCATATAATTGCATATGAAGAATAAAAAACTCCTTTTTTTTCCCCTTCGAGCGGCTCAAAACCGGAGCGACGCCTCCCGCCGCCACTCCTCGTACCAGCAGACGCAACTGAGCGCGACGAGCACCTCCACCACCGCCGCCTCCGCCTTCTCCAAGTCCGCCCACCGTAGCGTCTGCAGCGCCCACGCACGCGCGCCGCCCTCGAACCTCCTCTGCCTGTCCATGCTCCGCTCCGCGTGCCACCGCGCCGTGTCGCGCGCCATCGGCGCCAGCCACGCCAGGATGCGTCCCGCCGCGCACCTCCACCCCTCGGCCAACCCCGCGTCCAGCGGCGCCGCGCCCGGGCCCCTCTCCCTCCACCACCCGCGCAGCTTCGCCCTCACCGCGGCGCGCAGCCTCGATGGCAGCATCGCGTACATCTCCGCCCGCTCCGCGCGCGCCTCCTCCTGTCGCTCCTCGGCCCCCGTCTCCAGCAGCAGCCGCTCCGCGGTGGCTATCACGTTCGCATATTGCAAGTCCAGCCCCGCGCCTCCCACCGTGCTCGGCGGCGGTTCCAGGTGCTTCCGCCAGTCGGCGCTCGCCGTCTGGTGGTGTTGCTGCCACTGCGAGCGAATCATCGGGCACGAGTGGCTGCTCATTTTGATGCACAACGGCATGTCTCGACGTTGGATGGGTCCTGACGACGACTTGCCCTGCGCCGCCGACCTCGGGTGGACTACCAGCTTGGAGAGGCGAGTGTGGACGGTCTCGGCAGCAGGAAGCAGCGGAGGCAGGCCGGGGACGTAGGCGCCGAAGACGCCGCAGGCGCGGACGAACACCGCGCATGCGGCGCGCGCCATGAGGCCCACGGCCTTCTCGTAGCTCTGGCTCCAGAGGGACTCCTCCTTGAGCCGCCGCACCCTGGTGCGCAGCGCCTTGAGATCCTGACGGAACAAGTCGGAGCCGGGGGCGGCGGCGGGCTGCGGACTCGATCCGCTGAGGCGGCCCCACCCGCGGAGGGCGAGCTTCTGCTCAGCTGCCTCCAGCTCGTCGAGTGCCTCCATCTTGCCGCAAAGCTTAGCCGTGGCGGCCACGAGTCGTTCCATCTTCTTGGCTTCCACCTTGAGCCCCTTGGCCACGAGCGGCTCCAGCCGCGCGTCGGGTGCGCCGGCCTTGAGGCTGGCGTACGGCCCCGCGAAGTCGATCCCGCACCGCAGGCCAAGCCGCGCGACGGCCGCGGCCGCGGGGTCCAGCAGCGCAACCACCTCGGCGCACGCCAGCCGGAGGAGGAAGGTCTGGTCGGTCGAAATGAGGTACGCCACGCCGGCCGACCGCATGGCGTCGGAGCGTAGCTTGGTCACCTCCTCCTTCGACAGCGACCGGTGCAGCGACAGGAGCTTCGACATGGTAGCCGCCGCCTCGAACGCCAGGACACCGAGCGCCGCCTGCGGCCCGGCCGGCAGCCGGAGGTCGTCTGCCACCCTCGGCATCTTGGGAACAACCATGGATGATGGAGGCCCACACAGAGACACACCGCTACGCTAGCTTGGCTTTGTCAAAGATTTTACATGGGCATGGCGCAGCAGCGTGGCTGTGGGTTCGTTGGCGCGCGACGCCCTGCTACTCTAATGCTAGTAGCCTAGTACGTACGCGAGAGAAGAGAGTCGGGCTTGGATGGTGTAATAAGCAGGCAGTTCATGGGGTATGACAAAGAGGAGCGGAGGAGACGCGTGGTGGGAATGCTGAGCTGGGAGGCGGGCGCTAACCAGATTCTCGCAGCGTCTGGGTGTTGGATTCCATCGTTTTATAGTGGCGTAGTGGCTGCATGAAGGAGTATTTTAGAATCTGGTTTTGTCACAGGATAATCGGTTATTATCAAGCTAGAATTAAATATACTCACATTTCAAATTAATCTAAATACCAAGAAAATCGACTCAGAATTAAACCCAAAAAAAATCAGGCAATTTATAAATAGCGGACCCGTTAGCACTAGTGTCAATCAAAGCTGCGTACAGATGCAAATCCTCTTACTTTTAGAAGAGGTCATGGTGAACAGTATTCTAACATTGTTTTGTAGTCGTCGGTATGAATGAGGTCCAAATCTGTTACAACAGTGCAAATACTGTAGCAAAGTTACCGTAGCATCAGAACTGTTCACACACGTTGTAGCGACCCTGCAGTGAGTGATCGCTCACATCCGTTGTTTTTCGATCCGACGGTTAGATCTTGGAAATGTTATAGCATTATTCACTTGTGACATTTCCAGTGGAATGTAAGAGGTTCTAAGATTGTCTGGTTGATTTGCGAGGACCGGACTTTGTGATTTGTGATCTTCAAATAACTAACAACACCACGTATCTGCCAACAGATGGCCCAGTGCCCGGATCCTCTGTTGGACGACACAGAACCACCGTCTGAACAGTGATTTTAGTTTGTATAAACAGTATTTGGCAACAACACTGTCACAAATGTTGTAGAAACAGAGAAATATTTACAGTAACAAAATACAACATAACGCTTTTACTATTTACACGGTAGCGCTGAGATGCCAAGTTAGAAATGACAAACTTTTTTCAGCTACGTCCTGCATCTCATAGACATAATAAGTTATGGTAAGATTCCCTTAACAACTTTGGCAAATTAGGCAAAAATGTTTGACAAACTTAAGCATCTCTAGGCTATATGAACCAATCAAACTCTAAATGACACAATTCAAACAACCAAGTCTCGCTAACTGCAAATTATATAGGTTTGTTTGTTGATTCATGGGGATTTGACCCTGTCACCTCTCGGTAATTAGGTTTTTGTGAACCAATTGCACCCATAATAAGGGATCAAAATACCGTTTCCGGAGGGAATACCGCCGGGCGGCCGGTAACAGGAATTCCCGGGGAAAAAAAACTCGGTCAAAATTCGTCCAAATAAATTTGAATTTGAGATGTTTCCGCCGGAATTTTGAATTTGAATTCAAATTTGAAGTTTCCGGCCGGTATTTCAAATCCCGATTCCCACCGGTAAATCCAGTTACCGCCTTTAACCGGCAAGAACCGGCCGGGATTTCGATCTCTGGACAGCGTCAACTACCCTAACTATACTCATTTACAATGGTGGATCTAGAGAAAAATGATCGGGTCCACATATGTATCACATGTACTATGGTCCGTTCGTAGTGCGGCTCATGTGACCCATGTGGAATTGTGATGGTGAAATTAGTCTCACATTACTTGTCTAAAGTGAGTTGTAGTAGCATATAATGCTTATTGGGTCCAAATGTAGCATTTAACCCTTTACACAAAGCAATGACGAAAGTGTAAGTGGGGTGCTATACATGTGTGGGTACGCCCCACGGTGGACTGGGCATTGAGTAGATTTTAGGTTAGGGTGTTGTATCAGAGCATCAACCCTCGCTGCACAGGTATGTGTGCGTGTGGGCCCACTAACGGGTACCCACGGCACGGAGATTGCACTGAGGGTGGTTTTGGGAATTTGTCTTGCATACAGTGTGCTGCCGATGGCGTCAGCACTTAAGGGGGTGAGTGTATACCTCAACTCGTTTGTAGTGCTGATCTATGTGGAGTTTGTAATGGTGTGGTTAGTTTCACATTACTTGTCTAAAGTGAGTTGCAGTAGCATATAATGCATGTTCGGTCCAAACGTCGCACCTCTGGGTTAAACCCTTTTACATAAAGTGAGGATAAAAGTGCAAGTCGAGTAATATGCATGTACAGGTCCGCTCCACGATGGGCTAGACATTGAGCGGATTTTGGGTTAGAGTGGTACATCACACATGTCTAATTATAAAGTAGTGTTGTACTTAATGGTAATGTGTTCAAATATTCAACATGACTGGATAAAGAAGTGGCAATTAAAGTACTTACCAAAATAAAACATCCCACTAGTAGTATTGGTTAATTGTAGCATATAGTGAATAAATGATGGATAAAGGTGCAAATCATAGACAAAAGATGACTGATATCGGCAAAACACAATATCTGACCATGATGTCCTACAAAAAAGAAGAAGAAGAAATCGCTTAGTAAAATTTTAAGTAAAAGAATCATGTAATGATCGAATAAAGATAAGTACATTACATTTTAGAAATTCTTTGTACGCTATCTCAAGTTCTGGAAGTGATGAACAACATCATTATTGGTAACTCTCCCCAAATTGTGTTTCTCAGCATAGCAAATAAGGCTATCATTCAAGAATTCATCACTAAGGTGATTGCGCTAATATGTTTTCAAAATTTTTACGGCAAAAAAACATCTCTCAACTATAGCAGTAACAACAGGCAAAACTAGTACTACATTTAAAAGTCGGTAAATTAAAGGATAGCAAATATATTTCCTTGTTTCCACTATTTTTTAGAGAGCTCACTAATACTCTCAATGTTAGAGAATCTATCATCAGCTTGCACATCGGCAATATAGAGGCAAAGATGATGGGTAAGACCCCTTAGTTCTCCATCATCAAAATCACTGGGATAAAGTTTAGCTAGACTCATTAAATGCTATAAATTGAAATCATAAAATGATTCTCTTGAACTCGGTCAAGCAAATGAACAATTCGGAAGTTTTCTTATTGAAACGGCTATCGAGCTCTTGAAGTATCCAATCAAGAACATTATTAAAACAATCCACTTCATAAATGATGCCTTTTGGTAATTCTTTTTTTTTGTGTGCCTTCTTTGGATTCACATATACTTCTCCCATTTCTAATCTGAAAATGTCATGCTTCTCACAGAAAGCATACGCTTCACCTAGAACAGACTCCCATCGATGACTCCTAGGCACATCCAGTTGTTTTTGGTTGATTTCGCACATTTAATGGCATTTACAATATGTTGATCCTTATGTTGCAGAGATAATGACAAGGTGTTTGTGATGATTAAGAAAGTCATCATAAGCTGCAAATAAAATACAAAAATCAAATAACTAGAAATAAACTAGAAGACCGATGATTGCCTTCTATTTTTGTCATTCCTGTCTTCTACTTATTCTAACACTTTAACGACTGTTAGGAATAAATCAAGCAAACTCTTAAAAGAACTTCGCTGTCCATCCTAGGAAAAATAAAGTAGTTTTATTTGTCATCTTCGTCAAAACTAGAACCTGAATTCAGAACTTCGCTACGTCCACAGTTTTTATGACTTCTGCTACATGACCAAATAGTTTTACTCGTTCAATCGTTTAATTACTCGGTTTCCCTGTTTGGAAAGTCGCTGCAAGTTGTGTAGATGAAACGCAAAATGTCAGCCCAGCATTAAAGCCTATATGAATCAAACGAGTTGAATTAGCTAGAGGATTCCAATGTCCAAGTCTACAGTCTACTCTCCCACAAGTCAATGATCATTAATGTAGAATAAGACGCCCGTGAAATCACTAAAGGCAGCTCAAATTGAACCTTTTTAGATTATTACTTTCCCTGTTTGGATAATTTAGTCCATTTGTGTTGTTCATATGGGAAATTAATTCTATGGCTCAGACTCGCTATTCGTCTCAGAAGTCTCAACTCTGCGTGTTAAGGAGAACCATTCAGCTTCACCACGTTTTGCGTTCTGAAAGTCTATATGCACTGCTAGCAAGTCCATGTTGTATTTTTGTCAGCATGCAAGAACAATAATTCTGGAATTGAGTTCTAAATTTCTAATTGATTAATCAATCTATGTGCGGAACTGCAGTAGTATTTTTTTTATATGATTGAATTGCTCTATCTTGCATTGGATGTTGGAAAATGAAAATCGGTCCATGATTGAGATAAGCGTGTTAAACTCCAACCGCTGCAGTTGAGTCGGCATTTAGGATCAACAGCAAACCCAGTCGTTCGATTTCATTGCAGAATGTCATCTCCATAGAAAAATTGTACGGCACGCGATATTCTCTTTTCTTTCTTTCTTTTTTTTTAAAAAAAAAAAATTGGCGAGGGACATGCAATATTTCTGGTCTCACGTAGTATAGAATTTCCAGAGATGTGGGGGAAAAATGAGTTGAAAAATTGCACCTAAAATTAAGGATTACCTCTAGTCACAAAAAAATGACGCTTTGGATAATGTGAATAAAAAAAGAGACGAGTTAAAAATTGCACCTAAAAATTAAGTAGTACTCCAGGCACAAAATTAAAGGGACTCTGGGTATTGATGCGACCTGCAAAATATTACTTTTCGCAACAAATTGTGTGGGCTCAATATAGCAAGGGGAAATCAATCCTAAGAGTCCCCGTATTAGGGCTTGTTTGAAAAACCTAAATTCCCGGTTTATTCACGTGGATGGATCGGGATTTTGTTTGGTTAGTGGCCGAAATAATTTAAGTAAAACCAAATACGAAATCCATATTTTGTGGTTGCCCACACGATGCTCATCTCCCGGACGCTCCAGGACGACAGCACGTGGCGTGCCAGACGCGTTTCCTCCTCCCTCCTTGTCTCCTCGATATGCACTCGGGCGACAACACGTAGGGCGTCGAGCGCCATTATCTCCTTATCTTCTTCTCTTCTGCTCGCGCTCTCTCTTCCCCGCAAACTGGAGCTCGAGCTCACAACGCATTCCGCGTTGCGCCATTGTCTGTGACCACGAGCCAGAGCTCATGTGCCATGTGCGAACGCCGCCGCGCTGTCGTCCACGCCGCCATACGCGGGTGCTACCGCTGTTAGTCTTAATATTATCGTCTAAAGTTTAGTTTTGGTTCCTACTTAGAGTTGTATTCATATCGAAAGGTGAAATTCGAATCGAGTCAGTCTGCAATAGGTTTAGTCTTCTCTGCTTCGTTTTCGAGCCGGACACTGTAGCTAGTCCAGCTCTTGTCGATTTTCTGTTTTCAGAATTGTTGGAGGTTTGGAATCAGGAAACCGTATTCGTGTTCTATTTGTAACTCATTTTGATGTCTATACAAGAAATCAGAAAAGTCGTATTAAGAGATACGACACAAATTGAAACAAGTTTTTTGTTGTCTTTGTTTTCGGTTCTTCAACAATGTTCTGAAGTTTCAGAGAAACGATTCTTTAGAAATTCTTCAGAGGATCTTCAAAAGCATTTTTGTTTGATTTCAGTTTCCATTCCAACATTTGGTATCAGGGCTACAAATTTGTTGGTGATGGTAGGGGATCAATCAACAAATAAGGAATCACAAACACAAACTTTGAAGATAGGCGTTGAACCAGCAGCGTCCGGAAAAACATTGTCAAGGGGAATTGGAGTGTCGATCCAGTACCCAATTGTGAACTACACCAACTATGGTTTATGGGCTGTAAAGATGAGAATCATCTTGCACTCTTTTAGAGTGTGGACAATGATCGAGGGTGATGCACTGGTCGATGATGAGAAAGATCAGGACGCTCTGGCCGCAATTTCCTAGGCAGTGCGAGATGTTGTGATGTTGGCAATTGCTGATAAATAGATGACAAAAGCAGCATAGGAAGCAATCCAAGAGATGTGTGTTGGGAAGATCGAGTTAAAAAGGCAAAGGCTTAGACGATGAAATGACAATTTGATCGTATGATCATGGTAGACATAGAAAGCATAAACGATTTTTCACATAAGCTGGTAAGTACAGCAAGTGAAATTCGTTCGCTTGGCATTGATCTAAAGGAAAGCGTCGTGGTAGAAAAATTCTACGGTGCAGTTCCAGATAGATTCCCTCCTATTGTCGACACAATTGAACAGTGGGGAGATGTGTCGACAATGACTTTGTCAGAGGCAATCGCAACTAATGCTGACGCGTGGTCCGTGGGAGTCACTGGCGGTGAAAGAGAAGAAATTTTGATGGTGCTGGCAGAGGCATGAAGAAAGGCGGCTGGCGTGGCAGAGGCCGTGGTCGTGGTCACAGCGGTGGACGTGGCGAAGACACACCAAGAAGCCGTATAAGAAAATCGATAAGTCAAAGATTAAGTGTTTTAATTGTGATATATATGGTCATTATGCCTCGGAGTGTCGGCAGCCAAGAAGGGAGCAAGCAAATCTTGTACAGAAGCAAGGTGACCAAGAACCAGCTTTGATCATGGTTAAGACATGTGAAGTCGCACAGATGACCAAAACGACAACAAGAAAAGTCATGTTGCATGAAGATAAAGTCTGGCCTGATCTTGGTCTTGAAAATGGAAATTTTAGTAGTTCTTAGTATTTAGATACTGGAGCTAATAATCACATGACTAGTGTGAAGAATATGTTTGCTGAGCTAAATGAATCAGTTACACGAACTGTCAAATTTGGGGATGATTCAGTTGTTGAAATCTGAATGAGAGGAACTGTTATGTTCCAGTGCAGGACTTAGGAACACAAAATACTCACAAATGTGTATTACATGTCGAAGCTCATGAGTAATATTGTGAGTCGTGGGCAACTCTATGAGATCGGGTGCAAGATCAGAGTCTTGCAGCCTTTAGTTGACCGTGGGGGTGACGACCAGTTCACATCCACTGATGATGAGTATACGGGCCACCTAGCTCCTACCAGGGAGCAGTACACGGCGTCAGGGTTCGGAGCGTACACATGGCAGAGCTCCTCCGGGTTCGCTGTCCCACCGTACGTTCAAGGCCAGAGCTCCTCCGGGTTGGCTGGCACACCGTATGTCCAAGGCCAGAGCTCATCCGAACGATAGGAGTTACATACATCGTACCTTGGGGGCGGATAATTCGGGAGTTGATTTATACAGTCCATCATTCATGAATTCATTGGAGGTGGCCCCCCAGTTCGGCATGGCCTCAGCAGGACGACATATACGCTTACCAGACTTAGCTTACTGGTGCACCTCCGCCCACACAACATACTCAACAGTCTCCATACCCCCCTTCGATCCGACACACGCTGTTCAGACCAGCTGACGTATCCCACGGGACATGCTCGACGTAAAACATCCAGGCACACGTGGACGCAGACGCAGCGAGCAGAGAGTAGTGGCTCAAACGAGTAAGCCATATTATATCCCGTGCTATGCAATTTTATTTTGGTATATTTGTATTCATATTTTTGTTTTGCTATATTTGTATGCATATTTTGTATGTTATGTGTGTACTGATGCGCTATATTGTATATCGATATTTCCAATGATGTTTTATATAAACATTTCCACTTCTCGTGTGACCAAAACCCTTAATTTTTTAGGCAATTTCAGAACACATATAAAATTATAGTAACATTACACAATCAACTCCACTGTGTAAGGTGTCTTCAAAATAAAATTTATAATTTTTAGAGATCATTTTCTGTATTTAGAAATTCCTACAACAGTATACTTAAATGAAATTGCGAGGAAAAAATTCAGAACGAAAAAAATTATGAAAAAATTACACATGAAAGTACACTGTCTCGGGAGACTCCACGAAAAAAAATCTAATTTTTTGAGCTAATGTGCTATATTTAAAAATTCATACCAACAACATTGGAACAGAGAAGTGGGGAAAGATGGCGCTGTTTTTTCCTTCACCGTATGATGACCGTGCGGCAATAAATGTGTATCGTTCGTTGATACGTCCCGCACGATAACCGTACTCCGTACGATAAAAACAACATTTTTATAAATACGAACACGAGCTCACCATTTTTAGTAAATCGTCGCAACTGAGGCATCCCTACAGCATACTTCGGTGATTGCAAGCTCCGTATAGCAGGCTACCGCTCATCGGATGCTCATCGGATGCAGACCGGGGACCAAACCGACCGACAAGCTATCGCTGAGCACGACTTGCAAATTTTTTCTGGCTCGTTGGCCCGGTGGTCTCCCGTCCCGTGTGGGCCCCCAGAAGCCAGCGAGCCTGACGCGACGGCCTGGCCTCGGGAGTTGGAACGAGACAAACCGCGGTCAAATCGATGGAGACGGCTCACGTTCTCCTCCTCCCCGCGTGCTTTCTTGTTTCCCTTTGCGCACTGGAGAAAAAAACCGGAAGGCTGCATGCAGGGTGGCGCCGTCTCGAGCGACGATCTCTGTGTGCGATTCGGCCTGGTTGATCACTGATCCAATCATCGTGGGGCTACGGACTAGCTAGCGCTGCATGCGCATCAAGCACATGCATGGATTCTGTGTTGATCGCGAGTGACGGGCGCTGATTGGAGGTCAAACATCGCGCGAGCCCGAGAGCGAACAGCATGCATTGCAATTCGCCTACATGATCAGTCCCTTCCGTCCGAAGCGCTTGAAATTACGTCTCCCAAGCGAAACAGACGCTCGACAGCTGTACAAGAGCAGAGGACCGAATGGTCTGTGCCAAGGGTCGCTCTACAGAGCCAAAACGATCGCTTGAGCGCCTTCATCAGTCCTTTAAAAAAAACGGAAGGATAAACAGTGATACACCACTCAATAGACGGGATGTGATTCTACGTTTTGTCGTCACGTAGATTGTAATTCGTATTTTGCCATTATATAGAGTACTATTTTAGAATTTACCACTTTTTAACAATTTTACTTTTACCTCTCTCCTTTCTCCCCCTTCTCTCTCCTCCTTTTCTTCTTCTTACCCTCTGCCATGGCTATGGCGAATGAATGTACGGTGCCACCGGCGGCACACCAGCGACGCCACCTCCCAGTCGCGTGGGTTGTTCACGTACCCCATCACAAGGTGCAGCACGTCCTCGGGGATGCTACCGCTACCGAAACTTAGCGCACGGCTAAGCCGCCACGACTCCGGCGCCTCCCAGTCCATCGATCTGACGGGGCAGCAGATGAGGCAGCCTCAGCTCGCTCCACGCCTACCGTTCCGCACTAGCTCACTGGGGAGCGGGGAAAGAGGAGCCGGGGTCGGGGCGAAGGGATTTTGGAGTGGGATTTGCAGTGGCAGCGGAGGTAGGAGGGAGATAGCGGTGAGGCGGGGGAGGAGGAGGGTGGTTGTGGTCGCCGGCGTGGGCTTTGGGAGCGTCATCCAGCCGCCACCACCCTCATCGCACCTACGGCGCCACCCAGCTAAGCTCGACGGCGACGCTATGCAGCGCGTGGCCAAGGTTGGGCCGGGCGCTGCTTCTGCCTCGCGTGACATCCACGCTGGCGAGGTTGCCGGCGCGTGGTGGAACTTCATCTATGCCCCTTCCTCCGTCTCGGCGCCACACGGAAGCACATCACCGTGCCCCTTCTGCTACATGACGTCCTCGGCGCACTTGCTCATGTGGTTCCCATGCCTAGAGTCGCTGGCGCTCAAGGGGAAGCCCCGGGCCGCCATGTTCAGCCTCATCCCCGATGACTGGGGTGCGTACCCTGGGTCGCGGTGATGAACCACGAAGCTCCTGTTCTAGTCCGATCTTTCGATGAGAAGGTAAGTTCAATAGTAGTCTCTCAACTCTCTCTCTAAATTCTGTTTTTTTTATCGTGTTGCGGTAGTCAGATAAATATTAGGTTTCCTTCTAGCAACACAAAACATCCTCTTTTAACTCGCAGCGGTTGGGTGGCTGTTGGTCGCAGCAATAAGATGGCAAAACAGTGGTAGAGTGAGTTGGTGCCGGGGAAGTGATTAGCAATGGCGGCAGGCGCTGTGGTGGTCGATCGATTGCCGCGGCAGACGTCTTGGTGGCTGCGACAAAGATCAGTAGGCAACGGAAGGGCAGGGGGTGATGGGTGCCCCGGCAGCGAAGGTAACAGCGGCAAGGGACGGTGGCAGGAGTGCGGCAGCTAGGAGTTGTTGCGGCATCACTGAGGTGCCTAAAAAAATTACTGTGACAGAACTAGACGACTTGTAAGAGACTCCGAACTAGACCAATCTAGACAGACACTAGTACAATGACTCGACAATGCAACAAAAATTCAGCAACGCGAACTAACAGAAACAAATTGTAATGGCTTAAGGGGCTCGGTATGGATGATAGATGCAATATTTTTTTCTTGTTAATTTTATGGACTCTATGTATGATAAATAAATCTAATACTAGAAAACTGAAAACTCTCACCGATCAATCTGACTCTGATACCACTTGATACGACAATGGGTGTACCGATCTTTCGGTGAGAAGGATAACTCGATTTTGGTGGAGATGACTATCACGATTCGGATACCAATCGCACACGGCCAATATACCCGACAATCACTGAACCAACTCCTAGATCGTTATCGAGCTTGCTAGAAGCACGATCGACCTGACCCCGAAGGTCTATTCATGCATACAATCGAAGAACACGCAAGAACAAGATAATAAGCAATCTGAAATTGTAAATAAGATTAAAATATTTGATAAAGTTGGGATTCTGTAGCGGTATTATGGTTGGTCTAATCAATACAAGCCAATACATGAAATTGCAATGAAGCTAACTTTTAACTAAACAAAATCCAAGGAAACTAGAGGGGTGCGATCACCTTAAATAGGGGAGAGGGGTTGCACATAGCTAATAAAATAGGGATGATACTATTCACAATATTGTTCATACATGAATAATATCTCATGAACAGTATGGGCCGCCTAGGCTGGCGCCTCCCCTTGTGCCCAAGCACTACATGGCCCAATCTGGTCTAAATAGGTAAAACATCATATTCTTTTGGTGATTACGGTGCCCACAGAAGGAATTTGAAGGTGAGACTGGATCCGTTAGAAAGAGGACGAGATAAACTTTCTATCAAGTACTCGTGGAGCTCAAACGGACCCTATATGTGAAAGTTATGCACGTTTGAAGTCAGTGCTGCCTCCGGAGGCCAAATTGGATTCCAAAACGTGTCCAGCTCGAACTCTTGCTTAGCTTAAACAAAAAGTGATGTGATGTTGCAGAAATATACATTTTCATCATTAGATAGCATCATATAGTTCATATAATATAAATACACTTCTAAAAATGAGCTCACCTGATAATTTAAGTGAAGCGTACGAGCTCTTGTAATTGGAATAGCAAGCATAGCAAATATGATTGTATCCATAGGGGTCATATCCTCATCACGCGGAGCTCACCGCCCCACACGAGTGCATCAAGGTGCTCCACCTGCGGCGCATGGTCGCCACTGACGCCTAAAGGAGAGGTGACGGCCGGTGGGGCCGGCTCGACCGAAGGGAGGATGATCTAGAGGAAGAAAGAAAGGTGCTAGAAGGAAAGCGGAGGAGCAAAAAGGTGGTAAAATTGTAAAAGACAGGAGCAAAAATGTCCAAAGTGGCAAATGTTGAATTGGATCTTGTATAGAGTGGTAAATTTTGAATTGCAATATCTATAATGGCAAAGCGTAGAAGACCAATATATAAAGTGGTATATTCTCAATTATCCCTAAAAAACCAGCTTATCGTCCCCAAGTTAAACTTGTTCAAACGCCAGGCTGTGATTCCCAACACTATCCTACCCTATTGCCTTCATCTCCCTAGTGACCACCACATCCGTCCCCACTTGGAAACCACCGCCCATCGACATCTGCGGTGGTGGCTACCCTCTGTGATGCCCCGCCTGATGTCACCCTCGCTGTGTCTTCCTCAACCCTGCCGCGACTGTGACATGTAGCCCCACAACCTAATTGGTCAACCTCTTGTTTGTCCATTGTCTGGCGACAAATATGTGTCGATGGCGTCGCCCACCGCTGGTCCTACCATCCACTCCGAGCAATAATTGAAGGGATGGGTAAGCCCAAAACCTAACCCCCCTAAGTTGATTTCTCGTCACCGCCCGCTTGCCATCGCCAATTTGAAAGTGTTCGCTTGATAGCAAAAGCCTTGTGCCAATGAACAAGCTAGGCCAACTTGCCAATGAACCATTTCAGAACTACTAGGACGATAAGTGCGCTACACTGCGCCCGTAGAGTGGATTGAGAAACCTCGGCACGATTTAGAAAATCACAATGGGTTTTTTTGCAAAAATGAAGCGGGACCTCGACGTTATTTCGGAAACCACAAGGGTCTTTTTGAGAAAAACCTGATGTTGAGGACCTCAGCGTGAAAATCGGAGTGGGACCTCGGCGTTATTTCGGAAACCACATAGGGCTTTTCAAGAAAAAAAACCGACGTGGAGATCTCGATTTGATTTCGGACATAACATGGGACTTTTTGCAAAAAAAAAAAAAAACTGACGTAGAGGATCTTGATGTGATTTTGAAAACTATTGGGCTTTTCACAAAAATAATCGACGCAGAGGACCTGAAAGTGATTTTAAAAATATGAGAGCCGTTTCGCAAAAAAAAAGAAGAAGAACCGAGATGGAGTTCCCAAGGAATCGTTCGCTTCTTAAGAAAGGGTACGTGAATTGATCGAAAGCAGTGCTCGCCTAGTTGATCAAGCTCGCGTCTCGTTGCTTCAACAAGGCAGCCGAACGTGCTGTTGTATTAAGAGATGTTGACACTACAAATATCGGGACACTTACCTCAACAACAGTCGTAATCCTCACCCTGCCGTCGCCTCGCCTCGCCTCGCCTGCGTAATCTGACACTATGGGAACTACAATATCCTAGTGTCGCAATGCCCCACACACACACAAAGCATGCCTTCTGACACGGGTTTCAAACAGGAAGCGCACGTGCCTGTGAGCATGTCGCATTCGCGGTTACCCGAACGTGACAGACGCGCCGAACGACACAAGGAGTCGAGGGAGTTTAGGCAAGCCCGGCGAGCACGACGAAGGCATCGAATGCTTTGGTCTGGTCTTGCTACACGTCCTCCCTTTGTTTTCCTTTTTGACCTGAGAACTAGGCCTAGTGTAGTATGTGCGTGGTCCATTTAACAAAATGACCTAAATCAATATCCAATGGACTAATTCGGCACATCTATGTGCCCACTTCTTGGAAGGCCAGGGTGAATAAATAATACTCAGTAGCAGCCTAGCAGGATTATCTGGGCTGGCTGATGAGTCTTTCCGTGACGGCTCTCTTAACATCTGTCGTGTAGATTTAGCCTTGGTCGTGCAGATTGGGTTGGACGGGGTGTTAGCCGAATTAATTCCGTCCAGCCCATTTCAACCTGACATATCCTACGGCCCGATCTATCCCGGCCCAATTGAAACCGTCCAGGCAAGTTTCGTCCGCCACGTGCCGCTTCCTCACGCGTCCGAACAGAACACCCCGACGTGCACGTGTGCTGGCCCACTCGCAACCCACCGCCATGCGGGGCCGAAATTTGTTCCCCCGCACGACAGTGAGGTACCCACGAAACCCACGGTCGTGAGGACGCGGGCGGGCGCTACCCAAATATAAAGCCCCACGATATTTTTAAGCGCCGCGTGGGGCAGAGCACGTGGTGAGCCCCCCCCCCGGGAACGAAGCTTAAATCCGCTGTCGAGCTGCTGTCGCTCAACGCCACGACGCCAGGTGTACCCCCCCGTCCCGGTAATCACACGCGCCCTACGACACGCCGGTGACGACGCCGCGCCGCTCGTAATCTCCGCTAATAATATCGGCCAACAGGTGGGGCCTGCGGTCGCCTCCACGTGTCCGCGCGACCGGGACGGACGGCGAGTGATGGATCCGGCAGTCGGGCTCGCCCTTCTCTTATTGGCGCACCCTTTCCGTTGCGATCCGTCGCGCGCTCCGCGGTGGCTTTATTTCCTCGCGAGTCGCGCCGCGCGCGCCTCGTTTTGCCCTCACGGTTGCGTTGCATTGGTTCCGACGGCGACGGCGACGGCGACGGCGACGGGTCGCTGTTTAAGGTGAGGAGGGGTTGAAGAAAATCTAGCGCGCGCGGCCGGTGCTCTGTTGGCATTACGTCTCGGCCTTGCGTACGTAAGCCGAGCTATTTGCGCGCGCTTGCGCGCGTGACGAGCATGGCCGAGATCTGCTGCGAGGACGCCAAGTCGATGCCGGCCGCGGCGTCAGCGACCGTCGCCAGGCGGCGCCGCAGAGTGGAGATGGCCGTGGCTGGGGGATTCCGCTTCGCCGGCGATCTCGAGCCGCCGACGCCAGCTGCCGCTGACGGGGGTGCGCGCGCCGGCAAGCGGCAGAGGCTGGCGTCTGGGTTCGGGTCCAGGTGGTGGCCGAGGTACGGCGTGACCTCCGTCTGCGGCCGCCGGCGCGAGATGGAGGACGCGGTATCCATCAGGCCGGACTTCCTGCCTGGCTCCTCCTCCGGCAAGCACCATTTCTTCGGCGTCTTTGACGGCCATGGCTGCTCCCATGTATGCATGAACACGTTGTTGTATACATAAGCTATGACCAATCCCGCAAATGCGTGTCGATCTGTGCTAAGCGGAGTTCTTGTGCCGTTAGGTGGCAAGGCTGTGCCAGGACAGGATGCATGAGTTGGTGGTGGACGCGTACAAGAAGGCGACCTCCGGTAAGCAGGCGACGTCGGTAGAGTGGAAGGAGGTGATGGAAAAGGGGTTCGCGCGGATGGATGATGAGGCAGCGAGCTGGGCCGCGGGCCGCAGCAGAGATGACCCCGTCTGCCGCTGCGAGCTGCAGACGCCGGCGCGGTGCGACCACGTGGGCTCAACCGCCGCCGTCGCGGTCGTCGGTTCCACCCACGTCGTCGTCGCCAACGCCGGCGACTCGCGCGCTGTCCTCTCACGCGCCGGCGTACCCGTTCCCCTCTCCGTCGACCACAAGGTATGCATTAATGCGTATATATAAACCGCCTTCCTCGCTCGCTTATTCGTGTACTTACCCTACCCGTTTGTTTCAGCCGGACCGGCCCGACGAGCTAGAGCGCATCCAGTCGGCTGGCGGCCGCGTCATCTTCTGGGACGGCGCCAGGGTGCTTGGCGTCCTCGCCATGTCTCGAGCCATTGGTGAGCGCCGCGCGCTTTACTTGGAAGTTTTCGAGTTTTTGTCCGTTGTCAAGAAAATCTGTTTCTATTCGGGCTGCGGTGCTTAGTGCGGTGGTCGCGCAGGGGACGGCTATCTGAAGCCTTTCGTTACGGCGGAGCCCGAGGTGACGGTGACGGAGCGCACCGACGACGACGAGTGCCTGATCCTGGCGAGCGACGGGCTGTGGGACGTGGTGACCAACGAGATGGCGTGCGAGGTCGTCAGGGCTTGCTTCCGGAGCAACGGCCCGCCGGCGCCGCGGGGCGCCCGGGCGAACGGCGTGCTCCCGTCGGCCGCCGCGGGGCGCGGCGACGACGCCGTGGTGAAGGGAGTCGACAAGGCCGAGTCCGACGAGGCGTGCTCCGACGCGGCCTTGCTGCTCACCAAGCTCGCGCTCGCTCGGCGGAGCTCCGACAATGTCAGCGTCGTCGTCGTGGATCTCCGCCGGGGGCCGTGATTCTTGGAGCAAAATTACATGCTGTCATTGATTCTTCTTTTTCTCTTCCTTTTCGCTTTTACTACTGCGATGTGCATAATTAACGCCTCAATATTTTCCGGTTATCTACTCTAAAAATAATTTCCGGTTATCAATCTAGTGTTCGTGGGTCATAACAAGCAACAATTGAACAAGGTCTAGCACACGCAGAACGGTCTTTAACTTGATGGATAACTCTGCCTTAGGCGACTGCGAGCATTTCTGGGGTTGCGGATATGGAAGCTCAATCCGTTTCTCATGTAAAAGAGAGAACAAGAAAGCGATTTGCGACATGGAAGGAACTGGAGCGAGGTGATTTGTCGCAGATCGATAACGCATCTCTGCTGTAGACTGAGCGACCAACGAACGATGCTTGGGTCTATGTGCCGATCCTTCCGTCTTGTATGCGTTTCTGACAGAACCCTGTCATGTGTTCTGTCGGGAACATCAGAAGAACCGGGAACATTGGATGAACCCTGTCACGCGTGATTGGCGCCTAATCATATCGCACTCGTTAAGTTCTATGCTTCAATCATTCACTCACGCAGAAGCTTGAGTAAGACAACACTCCAATTGGGAGAATCCAACAATGCCTTACATTACACAAAGACACACAAGGGCAGGAGGGTTCTCCGACTGAACGATACACTAGAGCTTCTCCAAATCACGCTCCAAATTAGAAGCATGTAACTATGTAAGTATATGCACAGGGCACAGGCTACCACCGAACGTAGCTTGTTCCTTCTTCCCGATGCCGTGAGACATGTTGCAGATCCCGCGACCCTGCGCGTGCATTGTACATGCACCAAACGGCACCGCCACATAAGCACAATGCCTGACTAAAATTAATCTCACAAGGAAAACAAAAACCATTGAAACTAAGCTTTAGGTCAGGAAGGAGACAGTGTTTTAATTAGTGACTTACGAGTTACGAGGAACATGCTCGAGGCAGCCAGGGCGGGAGGGATGGCGACGGATGTGATCATGTCGTAGCGCCCCTTGAGCTACGTGACGTCGGTTTGTGGATACCTCTGCTTCTCCACGATCTTCTCCCTAGGCCGGGATGACGACATGCTCCCAGAATTTACAGCAAAAGTTGCACCCAAGACACAAAGAATACTGACTAATCGCTCCTCTCAGCTCCTGCGAGCTGCCAACCTGTGACTGTGTGCACAAAGATTATGTGTCAGTGGTCGATGCAGCAACAGTTTATAGCACGAACCATTGCCGCATTATGTCATATATATATAATATATATATATATATATATATATATATATATATATATATATATATATATAACACAATATATATAACACAATAAAGGATGTACGTTTACAGTACCTCATAATGGAATCCTACGGGTAAAAAGGCGCATGTTTCCGCGCAGCTCGTGGTGGCCACGTCGCCCGGATTCTTCTTGGCCGCCGGATCCCGCGCGTAGCTCGTTCGCGGTCGTCCGATACTTTTTTGGTTTTGCGTGTCTGCGGCGGCGTCGTCATCCTCTCGCGATTCTTCCGTCTTTGTTCCCCGTCACTCCGCGTCTCGCCTGTGTCGCTGGCGCTTCTTCCCCCCTCGCGACCGCTTCCTCCCCATCTGATACGGATCCACCTAGTTGATTAGATGAATCCTAATTGTTGGCCCAATCTTTCACGGTACACTCGAAGTTCAGTAGCAATCTTACAAACCAACTCGGTGAATTGAATTGTAAGAAAGTCAATATACTCATAAACCAATCTAATAGATTGAATTGCAAGTAATAGCGTTGGGTGAATAGTACTCCAAAACAAGAGATAGATATCTTGATCTTGCTCTCAATCTTTCTCCCTCAATCTCTCCAATTCATATCACGACTCAAGAACACACGATATGCGTCAAAACGGCTTTTCTGATTTTTTTTTATTATCTAAATCATAACTTGTCCTCTATATGGTGCGGCCATGGGGGGGTTTATATAGCCTCCCACGCAAGCACAAAAATCGGATAAACAGTGTCCGATTGCTACAGTAACCGTGTCCGATTACTGTTCACGTGAACAATAATCCGAGTCGATTACTGTTCACGTGAACAGTATCCGAAGCAAAAAATACTTTTTCCTTTTTAAAAAAATTAGAATTTAAACTATTCTAGTTTTGAAATAAAATATTAATCACCAATTAGCTGTCTGAATTGGATCCAAACTGACCCAACCCACATGCTATGTTCCTGGTGTCCTCTCCATGCATGGCCAAATCTCCCTCTTGGTTTCTCTTGTGTTGTGGGCTTTCCTCCTCTTAGCTTCTTGCACGAACTTGTTCCATGCACTTGATGCTTCTTCTGACGCCAATGCAACCCTTGCTGCCATACCACCACATATCCTTCTTGACTGCACGCACGCGCTAGGGTTTTATCCCGAGAGAACGTTCCCTCTCGTTGGCCAGCATCCCCATCCACCCTATCGGCCTTCACAACATTTTGTTTTACCTTTTGCAATGCTTTGGTTGTAGATATGGCCGTATCACCGTCCCCTCTCCTGGTGCTCAGAGACGGGTACAAGGCCGGAAACCTCAAGTCGGGGATGAGTTGCAGCTATGTGAAGGATTACGAGTTTGTTGCCATCTTTAACGCGGACTTCCAACCAAACCCGGACTTCTTGAAACGTACTGTGCCACATTTCAAGGTAATTCGAGGGGAATTTTGTACTTATTGTTATTAGTCATCTGTGGTTTAGGATTCCAATGTTGATTAATCCATTTGGCTTTTGCAGGACAATGTTGAATTGGGGCTGGTGCAAGCGAGATGGTCCTTTGTGAATAAGGATGAGAACCTATTGATGCTGCACTTATTATCACAGTTCATACATGATAGATAAACTTTAGCTTGCTATTGTTTTATTGGGTATTTATAGAGGTTACCCCTTAACTCATGGTACCCGGCACAAAAATCTGCCTTTCGATCGTGTGTGGCACTTGATCAACAGAAGGATTTGCAAGATGGCAGAAGCTGCAATCACAACGTACTGGTACTATGAATGTGAGCAGGCCATTGAGAAGGTAGTTGCTGAAATGTGCCAGGATATTTTGTAACTGATTAGAGGTAAAAAAAAAGAGAATGTTCGCTATTTTACAGATTTTCAAGCTGGCTCGCATGTAATTATCAATCTTCTGAGTATTCTGTGAGTCTTTGCAGAATGACACAGAATTCTTTTTCAGAGGCCAGCGTATCTGGAAAGCAGTTATGAATGAACTTCCACTGAAGGGGCTCAGGCATGCTAAACAGGTCATTCCTTGCAAGCACAAGACTGCTTATTTTGATTTTTCAAGTGTATACATGATTCAAATAATCAATCAACCATCTTAAAGATGCTGTCCACTTATTTTCTTGTCCTGCTTTTATATATGTGTTTTTATTTCAAGTTAACTGGATAAAATACGGAAGTTTGCATCATTAGCACACAAGGGATCTATTCGGTTGGTTTATTTGGATATCAGTTAAATATTGTCTTATTGAGGTATAAAGTGTCTCCAAAGAAACACAATATGCACTGATTTGCATCACTAATCAGTGATCAACAAATGATGTGGACCCACTACATATCAACAATAGCAGTCTCATTTTACTTCTGTGTTTACCTATGTGATTTTTTTCATCATTGTCTGTGAACTACTATAGGACTATTTGACGGTTTCCCTGGATGTTTTTCTTGCTACACAGTATGTATTCGCATGTTTACAAAGTTTACAAATGACTGGATATGATTGATAGCTGTATATATGGATATGATAGACTCATTACCTTGTCTTTGCCCATATAAGCAATTCGACAATTGTACTGATGGTGTTATGCTGATATTCCTTTTCCAGCTTTCAGGCTTTTCTAACAGGATGCTCTGCTGGTGGGTTAGCCACTTACATTCACTGTGACGATTTTCGTACACTGCTACCAAAGGATTCTAGGGTCAAGTGTCTTGCAGATGGTGGTTTTTTTCCTTGATGTGTGTTTTCAAATCACCTTTGACTGCTGTGGATACATTTTACGATTCCTCCTTTTCTTTAGTTGATTTCTGTGTATGTGCTTTGTGATTTTATTTTTCAAATGCATGCATGGAGTAATTGCTCGATGTCCTGCTAATCTTCTAGAGTACTTTCATCTCTCAGCATTCAAATGTCAACTAGAACACTTTTAAGGTTTAAACATTCGAAAAACCATTTTTAGCATCTGAACATTGAAATCTTAAGCTAAAGTACTCGGAAACTAAAACTGTTCAAAGAGAGGATATTTTGTTGTCCTAACTCCAGGGTTCTGAGATGATCATTGCTGGAGCAACCAGTGGTGGTGCATGTGCATCCAGTTCTGACTTTTCAGATTGGTTTTCTTCACAGTTAACAATTCCTCTCTGGCATCACCTAGCTTACTAATTCTTTTCAATGCATTGCCCAATGCCCATGAGCAAGAAGAAACACTGCCATTAGATTCGCTCAGACTAGATCCACGTCTCCAGAAGCCCAGAGCGTTCTACAATGGGGGAAAAAGTGTTAGAAAGCTCCCGGTGTTCTTGACAGCCGGTGAACTCGCAATACGATCTCAACTCAAACACAAGGCAAAAGATTAGATCACAGAGTGTTTTGTGCAGCTCAAGAAGTTACTGCTTTTCTGAGGCTATCTTCCTTTTATTCACAGGCTTACAAAGAGCTGAAGCTCTCGGGTGGACAGCCGCACATATCGCTGCTTCCACAACCGATCACTCCCGGTGTTTGATCTAGGGTTAGATCTCTTTTGGTCTTTCAATTCTTTGGATCTGGGATTCTTATTACGGGTTTGAGAGAAACCGAGAGAGAGAGAGAGAGATACCGTCGGATGTAGATGAAGAGGAAGGGTTGGCCATGGTGGGTTGCGGTAGTCGAGGCGGCGGTGGTCGGTCCCGTTCCTTGGGCGTGGCCGGAGCGGAGGCGAAGACGGCAGTAGTCGATCGGGTCGGTGTGAGTCGGCGGTGGATCGTCCCGTCGCTTCAGCGCACCCTCAGTGATCGGATTAGGGTTGTGTGTTAGGGTTTGTGGCGGCGCCGGTCAATCTCGTGAACCGTGCGCCCGGTCCCTCTCTTTTATAGCGGCGGCGACAGGCCCACCACCATCTTGGTGGCGCGCTCGATCGGTATGCAGATCGATGAGGGATTGGGCATTTGGCGTTGGGCCAAATGCGAGATCAACTCTAACATTCTCCCCTTGATCTCAATCATGCTTTATCTTTAATTTACTTTTGACTTTACTCATTCCATCACAAATTGGTGCATAGAGCGTGTCCCATCGTCACGGTCAATCGCCGATAGATTCAACGACTACAATACACCTCCTGCTCGAAATAGTTACTTTAATCTTTTGGGCCATCTTTTAGTCCAGAATCATAGGCTTTCCTTAAACCCATGCCGCTATATGTTCTCTGAACACGTTGGGTGGTAAGCCTTTAGTAAGCGGATCCGCTAACATCTTTGCGGTACTTATATGCTCAAGACTTATAATTTGATCCCGAACTTTATCTTTCACAACATAGTACTTTATGTCAATGTGTTTGGCAAGACCACTTGACTTATTGTTGTGGGCATACATTCTGCGGGTTCATTATCGCAGATACAACTTAAGTGGTCTATTGATGTCGTCAACCACTTTTAAGCGGGTATGAACTTCTTTAGCAGTTCACTGCCCGTAGCCTCATAACATGCTACAAACTCGGCATACATTGTGGACGATGTAGTGACGGTTTGCTTTGAGCTTTTCCACGATATAGCTCCTCCAATGAGTGAAGACATATCCGGATGTCGACTTTCTATCATCTCCGCAAAATCGAATCAGATACCCCACTATATGGAGTAAATCGATCTTCAGTATGTCATCATGAGGCCTTTTGTTCCTTGCAAATAACGCAAGACTTTCTTTATCAATTTCAATGTTCTATTCGAGATTGCTCTGGAATCGCCAAGTAACCCGGTAACAAAAGCTAAGTCGTATGTGCACACTTGAGCATCTTGTAAGCTTCCGGCAATTGAAGCATATGGAACCGCTTTCATTTGATCGATCTCATCTTGGTTCTGGGGCATTGAAAATCCCCATATCTCGCCCTTGACTATAGGTGCGGTGAAGGACTACATTTATGCATCCCAAATTTCTTTAAGACTTTCTCTATATATGTCTTTTGTGATAGTCCCAATATCCCTTTGTTTCTATCCGGTGAATTTTGATCCCTAGAGCGAGCGAAGCATCACCAAGATCTTTCATATCAAAGTTTGAGGACGAAATCTCTTCGTCTCGATGTGCGCATGACATCACTACTAGCTAGTAGGATATCATCCACATACGAGATTAGGAAGATAAATTTCCGTCTTTAAACTTTGTATAGACACGATTGTCTTCTACATTCTCTTTAAAACCAAATTTTCTTATTGTCTTGTCAAACTTCAAGTACCCTTGTCTTGAAGCTTGCTTTAACCCATAAATTGATTTCTTTAGGCGGCATCCCATTCTTTCATTTTCTTCCATGACAAAACCTTTTGGTTGTGCCATGTAAACATTTTCCTCCAAATCCCCATTAAGAAATGCCGTCTTTACATCCATCGATGTAACTCTAAATCATAATGTGCTACTAATGCCATTATGATTACGAAGGAATCTTTACATGAGACTGGAGAAAATATCTCATTGTAATCAATCCCTTCTCTTTGTGTAAATCCTTTTGCCACAAGTCGCGCTTTGTATCTTTCTACATTCCCTTGGGAGTCGAGCTTTGTTTTGTAGACCCATTTACGACCCTCTTGTTTTGGCTCCTTTAGGAACAATTTCCAAGTCCCGCACTTTATTAGTCTTCATGGACCTCATTTCCTCTTCCATGGCCTCAAGCCATTTTGAAGAATTTTAAGCTTCTCATGGCTTCTTCAAATGAGGTGGGGTCATCCTCCATTTGAAATTCTTACGTATGATAAATTTGATAATCATCGAAATAGTGATCTTCTTACTCTTTGAGACCTCCTCGGGGCCTCCACATTTGGTACTTCTTACATTTGAAATTCTTTGTTGCTCCCCTCATTTGTGGCAATGGGTTCTATAGGATCTGAAGAACAGGTTCCTCATTCTCATTCAATGTTGCCACGGGAGGAACAATAACGATTCTTGGCACCACAATATCTTGTACCGTCGGTGCGTGACAAGTAGTGAGAAGAGTGGCTCTTGAATCATCGGAGTGGGCACATATACCCGCTTCTCTTCAAGATCAATCTCTCGAGCTACCATGCTCCCCTCATCATTTCATCCTCTAAGAAGGCAGTGTGTCTCGTTTCTACAAACTTTGTATATCATGCGGGCGGTAGAAACGAAAACCTTTTGACTTTTCGGGTAGCCAATGAAATGGCAACTTCTTTTTTTGGGATCTAGCTTCCCAAGGTTTGGGTTAAATACTTTGGCCTCAGCAGACTCCCCACACACGTAAGTGGTTTAGTGAGGAACTCTTCTGTCCATAACTCGTCGACGGTGTTTTGGGCACCGACTTACTAGGCACTCTATTGAGAATATGAATGGCGGTTTTAACGCCTCCATCCATAAGCTCAATGGGAGTGTGGAGTAGCTCATCATGCTTCGCACCATATCCATCGAGTGCAGTTGCGTCTTTCACTACTCCATTTTGCCGAGGTTCGCCGGTGTAGAATCTTGGGCTACTATGCCATTTTCTGTAAGAACCTCGCAAAGGTCCAGAACTTGTCCATATGGGGTATGTCGACCGTAGTACTCCCCCACGATCGGATCGAACTATCTTAATCTTTAAATCATGTTGGTTTTCAACTTGACCTTAAATATCTTGAATTTATCCAAGGCTTCATTTCTTTCTTTGATTGGATAAATATATCCATAACGGAGTAGTCATCTGTGAATGTTATGAGCGAGTCATAACCATCCACACTTTTCACGGAAAAGGACCACAAATGTCTGTGTGAACAATTTGTAGAACTCTGTGCTTCTTTTTGAGTCTTTCTTAATTTTCTTTACATATTTTCCTTTAATGCATTCTCTGCATTGTTCTAAGTCGAGAACTCTAATAGAGGAAGAATTTCATTCTTAACTAGTCTTTCTATTCTCCCCTCGAAATATGGCCCAAACGATGATGCCATAATTTCGACGATTCATTATGAGTTCTCTTTCGTTTTACATTTACGTTCGTGACGAGGATTGATCACTTTCTACACGCGACGTTCTCATTATCGCATCGACATTCACATCATCACACAATGATAACAAATAAAGTTCATTTTGTAATATGGCAAGACCAACACATTCTTTATTAAATATTATTTCGCACTTGCCATTTCCAAAATTACAATCATAACCATCTTTATCCAAATTGGAAACACTAATCAAATTCCTCTGTAAAGAGGGTACAAAAGAACATCTCTAAGTAAAAGATTGGAGCCATTAGCTAACTCTAATGAAAGATCGCCAATGACTTCAACTTCGCTTGGACTCCATTTGCGACTTTAATGCATCTTTCGTTTCTTTGCGTAGTCCTCGTCGAACGGAATCCTCAGAAGGAATTAGCAACATGAGCAGTTGCTCTGAGTCAATCCACCAAGTGGATTTGAATATTGTACATACAAGCATTCATTTATGAATGTAATAATGTTCTCACCTTTCTTTGCCATGATCATCTTCAAGTAATCGGGATGTTCTTCTTGTAGTGTCCTGTCTTCTTGCTGATGAAGACAACGATCTTTGTCTCTGACAAATTTGTTCTGTTGAGGTTGATGGATGGATGCTTTTCCCTTGTTTCTTGAGAAGGAGGTCTTGTGGAAGTTCTTTTCTTGTTATCCTTCACATAGTTGATAGATCCACCATGTGAGGATTTAAACCTTTCCTCCTCTTGAACACACATAGCTATGCATTTTCTAAGTCCCATTTATCGAGTGCATATTGTAATTGACAACAAAAGTGTCAAACTGTTACGCAATGAAGCAAAATCAAGTGAATAAGGAACTCATCCTTGAGTGCCAAATCCATTGGTTTGAGCTTGGATGCCAAGTTGCTCATCCTCAATATGTGTTCTCTTATCCCACCACCGAATACCTCTCTGTCACAAGTCGTTTAATCACCGTGTTGCATATGTCTTTGAAGAGCGATGGCCCGACTCTTTATTTTATCAAGGTATACGTGATAAGTGTCACGATCTGCGATTGAGCCCACAATTGTGGGCTCAATCGTATTCTTTATCACACCATACATTTCTTGTTGGTGTGGTCCATTCTTATGCTCTAGGTCATAAGACATCCGTAAGGAGCATGATCTCTCTGTCTTTTACGCCAAGCAAGATCATCCTCGCTTTGACCCCTCACCGTGCAGTAGGCTCGGTGGGTCGTCTTTAGTGAGGACCAGTCCACCTCGGCTAAGATAAGCGCTAAGTCTATCTTTTCTTCCACTCTCCATAGTTATCTCCTTTGAGAGTGGGTATTTCTCTGATACAACTCATCAAGTTGTATCCTCCTGAAAATGTAGATCAAATAAAGTGAGAACGTAACATTAAATTATATGTCTTATTTCCAACGTTGGTCAAAAATACGACATACAACTAAAACAATTTTATCTATACATTAAAACTATATCACCGTTGGGCAGAAATAGAAACAATGTATAAAAAATATCAATTAGAATTATAATACTGTTATTATCAACTTTGGTCAGAAAATAACAATATCATAATTCACAATAAATTCTTAAAAATTAAATTCTCTCGTTGGTTCGAATTTAATTAAAAGAATTATCTATATTGAACTTTTGCAGCGGAAACTGTAATTATTCTAAATAATCAATTATTCAGAAGCATAATAACTATACACAATTAATCTCTGGAAAATAATAACACGTTGGTGTAAAATTTACAGAGATTTTATACAATTCTTCTATTGAAATTCACTCAAAAATACTTCTGAAAAATAAATTAAATTCAATTTCGGGATTTACTGTTCAAAACCGGTCGAGTTACTGTTCAAAACCGCCATTTCGGCCTGTTACCGTGCTTCGGCCCACGGCGGCCCGTTACTGTGCAGCCTCGGCCCGGCCTACAGCCGGTTAGGTTTTTCATGACGCAATTTCAACCGTCGGATTCGCATCCGACGGCTGAAATCCAACGCATCCGCGCGTTTCGTTCCGCGTCGCTCGATCTCAGCCTTTGATTTTGATCCGACGGCCCGGCGGCGTTTTCGGATGAACAAAACCCCCCGCGCCGCGGCGTCTCCGCCCGAAAAACCCTAATCCATTCTCCGTTTTCTCGTCTCTCTCTCGCTTGTCTCTCTCTCGCTCCCGAGCGGCGGAAACGGAGAAGAAGCAAGCGAAACCGAAGAGCCCGGCGCCGCCGTGGGTCCTCTCGCCGGCGTGCGCGCTCCCCTGAGAGGGAGCGCGTCGCCGTCGAGAGGTTTCTTGGCGGCGCCCTTTCAGCCTTGCCGGGGCGCTCTCTCTGAAACCGGTTACGAAGCGAAGCAGCGGGACCGGCGACGACGACAACTATCTCCCGGTTCGCGCGACCCTCCGCTACTCCAGGTAAGATCTGATGATCTTAGATCTGGAGTTTGGATTCAGCCGATCTAGGGTTTCCGATTTTGTTTTTCTTTTCGGGTTAGGGTTTCTTTGAATCTTCTCCGATCTTTTCTTTTGCCATCCGGATCTGATCCGTCAAGGCTCTGATACCATTGTTTGATCTAGGGTTAGATCTCTTTTGGTCTTTCAATTCTTTGGATCTGGGATTCTTATTACGGGTTTGAGAGAAACCGAGAGAGAGAGAGATCCGCTCGGATGTAGATGAAGAGGAAGGGTTGGCCATGGTGGGTTGCGGTAGTCGAGGCGGTGGTCGGTCCGTTCCTTGGGCGTGGCGGGCGGAGGCGAAGACGGCGATGGTCGATCGGTCGGTGTGAGTCGGCGGTGGATCGTCCCGTCGCTTCAGCGCACCCTCAGTGATCGGATTAGGGTTGTGTGTTAGGGTTTGTGGCGGCGCCGGTCAATCTCGTGAACCGTGCCGCCCCGGTCCCCTTCTCTTTTATAGCGCTGGCGACAGGGCCCACCAGCCATCTTGGTGGCGCTTCGATCGTATGCGCAGGTCGATAAGGGATTGGGCATTTGGCCGTTGGGCCAAATGCCCGAGATCAACTCTAACACCCGGGTCATGCGCGAGCTCTCGCCATGCCCTCCTACACGCACGGTGACCACAACCAGATGTACGTGCGCATGCGATTTTACGGAAGCGAAGCGAATAATGCTAACTAACTAATACATGCGCAAGGTTATTAACAAATTTTCCTCCTAAGCCTTGCGCACGCTCTGTAAATCAATGACCCCAAGCTGAGAACGAAGTTCACAAAACCGTTCACGTCCCAGGGCCTTTGTCAAAATGTCAGCCAGCTGCTTAACGGTCCCAATGGACTCAACTGCGACCCTGTTTTCCTCGATGCATTCTCGAATAAAATGGTATCTAACATCGATATGCTTGCTACGATCATGAAAAACAGGGTTCTTACTCAGTTGGATGGCCGACTGATTGTCAATCTTGATTAGTGACGCCGGGCTTCTTGCCTTTGAACTCTGCAAGAAGTCGCGCCAACCAAATCCTGGCGAGCGCGATCGTTGCGACAATATACTCGACCGCATGATGAAAGGGCCACCACCTTTTGCTTTTGAGATCGCGAGTTATTATGTTTCTGCCAAGGAAGAATAGGACTCCGGAGGTGCTCTTCCTTGTATCAATGTCTCCGGCAAGGTCACTGTCACAGTAACCTTCAAGCTGTGCCTCCTTCTCCCTCTTATAGTGGCAACCGTAGTGAAGAGTTCCTGCAACGTACCTAAGTACTCTCTTCACTTCACGCCATATGTTCGATGGTTGGATTCTCCATGAATCTACTAATGTATCCCACTGAGTATGCCAAATCTGGCCTTGAATTCACCAAGTAGCGCAGAGAACCAACAATGGACCTATACTGAGTAGCATCAACAGCAGGGGCAGAGCTAGACTTACTCAGTTTTAACCTGGGCTCCATTGGAGTGTTGATTGCATTACAGCCTGCCAGACCAGCACCCTCCAAGATCTTTGCTGCATATGCTCTCTGGCTTACACTGATTCCCAGCTCAGATTGTATCACCTCCAAGCCGAGATAATACTTCAGCAGTCCCAGATCACTCATCTGGAATGTATTCTTCATCTCCTGCTTGAACTTGTCAATGTCAGAGTGGTTGCCGCCGGTAATCACCAAGTCGTCAACGTAGACTCCCACGATGAGCCGTCGTGCTCCCTGACCGCGCAGATACACAGCATGCTCGGAGGTACTCCTGGTGAACCCAAGCTTGAGCAGCGAGGCATCTAGCTTGGAGTACCAGGCGCGTGGGGCTTGACGAAGGCCGTAGAGCGCCTTGATCAGATAGAGCACCTTGTGTTCCTGTCCTTTAAGCACGAACCCGGGGGGCTGCTCGACATAGACGTCCTCCTGCAGCTCTCCGTTAAGAAAAGCCGACTTGACGTCCATGTGGTGCACCGGCCAGCCCTCGCTCGCAGCGTAGGCCAGCAGCAACCGCACAGACTCAAGCCGCGCCACCGGAGCGAAAACTTCATCAAAATCGATCCCTTGGCGCTGGACATATCCCTTGGCGACGAGTCTGGCTTTGAACTTGGCAACGAGACCGGCTTCATCGCGCTTGGTCTTGTAGACCCACTTGAGGCCGATCGGCCGAACCCCTGGCGGTGGATCAACGAGCTTCCAGGTGTCATTCACCTCGATGGAGGTGAACTCATCGAGCATGGCGTTGCGCCAGTTCTCGTGCTCCTCTGCCTCCTTGAACGACGCCGGCTCAGCTTCACTCACCAGCAGCAACTGCTCCTCCAGCTCCCGTGCGGCGAGCCCCGGCGGTGTGGCTGGCCCCAGTACGTTGTCGATGTTGCGGTACCGGACTGGGGCGTCGTCATCGTGGTACACGTCCAGATTTTGTGAAGCGCCAGCTCCAGGTGGCGACACAAATTCGATCGGGGTCGCTTCCTGGAGTGAGTGCGTGTCCGGCATTGCGCTCCCAGTGGTGTTCACTGACGAGGCATGGGCTGACGACGTTGGCGAGACGTGGGCAGACGGTGCTGGAGAGGCGTGGCCCGACGGTGCTGGTGAGGTCGAAGGTGAGGCAGCAGCCACGGCCGATGTACTCGCGCTCGTCGTCATTGTAGTGGTGACCGACCCGGATGGCGCCAGATTGAAGTTCTCGACGACGAAATCTCCCATCTCGCTGCGTTGGCCCTCGGTCCAGGACCACTGCGCCATCTCTTCAAACACCACGTCGCGGCTGATGTGCACGCGCCGTGACACCGGGTCGTATACCCGGTACGCCTTGGAGCCTGCTTCATAGCCGATGAAGATGGTGCGCTTACTCCGGTCGTCGAGCTTCCTCAAGTTTGGTGTCGTCACCTTCATGTGCGCAATACACCCGAAGGTGCGCAGATGGTGAACACCAGGGACACTTCCGGTCCAAAGCTCGTAGGGAGTCTTGCCACCCACGCTCTTGGACGACGAGCGATTGAGCAGGTAGACGGCCGTAGTGACCGCCTCGCCCCAGAATTCGCCCGGGAGCCCCTTCGCCTTGAGTATACTCCGAGCAGTCCCGACCACGGTTTGATTGCGGCGTTCGACGACGCCGTTTCTTTGAGAGAGTAGGCGCGTCGGCTCGCGCGACGAAGTCGGCTCGTAGCGATCTTGCATGAAGTCCTTTGCTAGGAACTCTCCTCCCCGATCCGTGCGGAGTGCACGAACCAGCTTGCCGGACTTGCGTTCCGCCGCTGCCTGGATGCGCTTGATCGCCGTGGGTGCCGCATCCTTGCTGGGAAGCAGAGACAGCCACATATACCGGGAGCAGTCGTCGACAAGGAGGAGGAAGTACCGATTTCCACTTGGTGTTGGCGGCGAAATGGGGCCGCAGAGGTCACCGTGGAGTAGTTGCAGCACCTCCGTCGCTCGTCCGAGTGCTCGCTGGGGAAACGGTGTGCGCCGATGCTTGCCGGCGAGACACGCTTCACAGACTTGCTCCACTTGGGTGAGCGGGGGCATGCCGCGAACAAGGCCATCCCTGCCCATCTTGCGCAGCGCGGCGAAGTGGAGATGGCCGAATCGAGCGTGCCAGATCCACGCTTCCTCTTCTCCCCGCGCCGCCAGGCAGACAGGCCGTGCGATGTCGACGTCGAGCACGTAGAGCCGCCCTGGGTTGCGGTGGATCTTGGCAAGCAGGCGGCGCTCCTCGTCGCGGATCCGCATCACCCCGTCTTCAACCAGTAGCTGGTATCCAATCTCGTCGAGCTGGCCGACCGAGATGATGTTGGCGGTGAGGCGCGGCAGGTAGTAGACGTTGGAGATGGCGCGGTGTTCGCCGGTCTTGCAAGAGAATATCACAGTGCCGATCCCCTCGATGCGGGCGACGGAGCCGTCGCCGAAACGCACGGACCCAGTGACGCCGGCGTCGAGACTGGAGAACGCCCCCCGCGAGCCCGACATGTGATTGGATGCACCCGTGTCCAGGACCCATCGCTTCGGGTCCCGGTCCCCGGATTCATCGAAGGCGGCGAAGACCTTGTCCTCGACGAAGTGGAGTTGGTCATCGTTGCAGATCGACGGCGGAATCGCCGGAATAGAAGTCGGTGGTGGCGCTACGAATTGGGGATGAATCCCCTCCTTCTGCACAGCACTGAGGGCAAGAAGTAGGGTGGGCTCATCATCCTGGGCCACGTGGGCCTGCTCCACCCTCTTTTTACCCCGGCAATCTCTGGCCCAATGGCCCTTCTTGCCACAGTTCCTGCACACGTCGTCGGGGACGGTCTGACCTGCGATCGTGCCGGCCCGCGAGTCGTAGCTGCTGCTAGTACCTCGCCCACGCCCTCTGCCGCGACGCTTGCTGCGGCCGCCGAAGTTCGATCCGCCGCGATTTGACTCCTGGTCCCGCTTCTTGTAGCGCTCCATCCACTGCTCCTCCGTGAGCAGCAGCTTGCCACTGACGGTCTGCGTCGACACCGGAACGTCGTCGTCTGCCGCCTTGAGTCTCCCTGTAACCTCCTCAATCGAGAGCGTGTCGATGTCAAGAAGTGTCTCGATGGAGACGACGAGTTGCTTGTACCTCGGTCGGGCGACGCGCAGGTACTTGGCTACCACCTTGGGCTCCGGCTCCGGGTCGCCGAGGATCGACAGACGTTGCACGATGTTCGTCAGGCGAAGGGAAAAATCTTCAACCGATTCGCCGTCGCGTAACGCAATCTGCTCGTACTCAGCGCACACTCTGCGCCGTCGACTTCCGCACCCGATCATCCCCGATGCGCATCGATTTGATCGCTTCCCACGCCTCCTTGGCTGACGGCTTGGTCGCCAGGGTGGGAACCATCTCCGGAGGCACCCCTGTGCAGATTGCCTCCAGTGCGGTGCGATCGTCGTGGAAATCGGCGCCATCATGTTCGACGGCGTCCCAGAGATGACGAGCTTGGAGCTTCAGCTTCATCAACAGAGACCACGAGTCATAGTTGGTCTTCGTTAGCTGCGGCCAATTGCCGGAGCCGCCGGACTCTCTGATCACACGCTCAACCACGACCTCCCGTGGACGACGTGCGTCACGGGTTCGCGAGTGGCGGGCGTGGCGGGTCCGCGATCGGCGCGACGGTGAGCGGCTTGGTGACGGCGTGCGTGATGGCGTCTTGTCACCCGAGCCATCACCAATGTCAGAGATCTCCATCCTGCCCGTACCCGGCAGTGTGCGGCCACGGCTACCCGTCGGCGACACCATGGGAATGCAGGCCTTCACGAACGGCTCTGATACCACTTGTTAGAAAGCTCCCGGTGTTCTTGACAGCCGGTGAACTCGCAATACGATCTCAACTCAAACACAAGGCAAAAGATTAGATCACAGAGTGTTTTGTGCAGCTCAAGAAGTTACTGCTTTTCTGAGGCTATCTTCCTTTTATTCACAGGCTTACAAAGAGCTGAAGCTCTCGGGTGGACAGCCGCACATATCGCTGCTTCCACAACCGATCACTCCCGGGTCATGCGCGAGCTCTCGCCATGCCCTCCTACACGCACGGTGACCACAACCAGATGTACGTGCGCATGCAGTTTTCTGGAAACAGAAACAGAATAATGCTAACTAACTAATACATGCGCAAGGTTATTAACAAAAAGAGTTGGGAACAGAACAGAACTACAGAAGTACGGTGTGGTGCTTCAGAAATCACAAGCTGTTCGTACCTCCCGTTAGGCACAGAACAATAATCTGGTGGCTGTAAATTTGAATCTGATCACAAGATCTGAGACTGTAAATTTGAATCTGAATGTGTGTCCTGTTTTGGTGGCGCAATATATAAGACTAGAATAACGCTTTGTCCAACAAAGAAGGTTGGCCCAAACAAAAGTTTGACGACTTTGTTTCGCCGTAGCTGCCTCCACCTCTACCAAGGATACGGCTTCTGAATCGTCGCAGGCTCGGATAAAAGATACACTATCTTTGCACGCCCGACGGTGCCCAGGCTAGCTGCTGTTGATTGGAACTTTAGAAAGTTGTGATTGAAACGGATTCTCAGGCATCGCTTTAATCTTTGGAACACCGACGACGTAACCACCGGCCTGGTACTTTTGGCCAATCTAGAGGAGCTAAGCAGGAGTTTAATAGTGTCTATGTTTAAGTTTTGCGTAGACATGCCAAATTTAGCTCCCCTATGCGCAAAAGAATCTTATGTGAACCTTTCCAGGATCTATGCCGTTCTGAACAATGATTTGAGAGTAATTTCGAATCGAACAAAATTTTAGATTGAAAATTTGTAGGGGCCGCGCGAACGCATACCCCTCTATCATAAATTATGACATCCACTCTCCAACTCGAGGAGGTGGTAAACCAACGCTCCTCCCAAGTGCAATAGAGGCCACTGATCTAGGCCATAGGTTTTCTTGATCACCCATCGACCCTGTCCAGGTAAGTATGTTCTACCACAGTACTAGGTGTCCGATACATAGCCTCCTCATGTGTATCTCGCTGTATTGAGGCGCAGTACGGGACTAAAGGGAAATAGGAGTAACATTAAGGCCGAACGTGTTTTTATTTATTCTTTTTCATCTGAAGGCCCACAGGCTTACGCCTTCTCGGCCGAGACGGACGTGTCTCGGCCGAGCTTGTTTCACGTGCTAAATTGCATTGCTAATAGGCCTGTAGTGCTAGTGGATATATACCCTCATTCCTCCGTTGTTTTCCGCTTGAAACTTCGTGATCATACGCTGAACTCTAGTTTCTTCTTCTTCTTCTTTTATCTGACGAAGTAGATAACGCTTTCAGTAACAACGGGATAACTCCACAAGTCTTCAGCACCGCTCCTCCCCTGCTGCCCCCCCCTCCTCTCTCTTCGCCTTCTTCTTAAACATTGGTCGCCGCTCCGCACTCCTCCGCCTCCCCTTGCTCCTCCTCCACCAACAGCTGCCGACGGCGACGTTGTTGCACCACTGTCTTCCCCTCTCCTGCCTCTCCCACCCTGTCCAATCTAATATTCAGTCCATCACCGCCTCACCGTGCCTCCCTTTGCCGCCGCCCACCGCCTTCGTGGCCTCCCTCTACAACAGGTGGGGCGGGAGGGGGAGGGGGGTTGAACCTAGTGGTGGCACCCTCATCGGCCATCATTAGACCTCCACCGTCATCGCCTCGTGGTGCTCCATCACCGACGAGTGTGTGTGTGTGAGAAAGAGAAGGGGGAGGAGCTTTTTCAATAAGTCTAATTTACCTCTAAACTTTTGGGGTGCGTCTAATATGTTCCTTGAACTACAAATCAGACTAAATAGACCTATGAACTATGCAAACCCGTCTAAATAATCCGTTGAGATGGTTCTGCCACTGTGACAGTGGTTTTGCCACCGTGACCGATGATATGATTGTGAATGTGGCAATGGCAACAGAGTTATGGAACTGTAACAGATAACTTGACTAACAATGTGGCAATGATTATCAACCAAGTATCAATGCCATGTATTGCTAAACTTTTCTTCTCAAAGAACGGTAGGTGACATATTTTGTGATGCCTGAGTTGGCTGCCACACCTTTAGACAAAAGTTGGCGAGTGTATATAGACGCCAACGCTCAGAGCAGATCGTGCGTGCGAAGAAATCCTCGAGGAGAATCGGCGTTTCGGCAAGCAATTATGCTTGCATGTAACTAACTAATTCGTTGGTGATTAGTTAAGTTGATGACATTATACTCTTTTTGAATAATGATTTAGAACAATACAAAAAATCTCAAATTTTTTTTTGTGTTTTTTTTTAACCATTATCAGGTTTAAAGATTAATTTTCATAAGAGTGAGATTTTTTGTTTCGTTAGGGCCAAAGAAGTTGAACAATAATATACTCAGTTATTTGGCTATAAAGTGGGTGCCTTTCCTTTCAGGTACTTACATATTTCAATTCACTATAGAAAATTACTGAATTGTGGATGGAAAGGGGTTGAGGATAGAGTCGGAAAAAAACTTAGCAGTTGGAAAGGAAAAAAAATTATATTTTGGTGGACGAGTCGTTCTTATTAACTCGGTGCTCAGTAGTCTGCCAATGTTTATGTCATCTTTTTTTGAGGTTCCTAGAGAAGTTTTCAAAAGACTATATTTTTTATCGATTCAGATTTTAATAGCAGTCATAAACGAAAATATAGACTTGCTAAATGGAGTGTAGTATGCACACCTAAAGAGCTGGGCGGTTTAGGCATTCAAAACTTAGACGTTAAAAACAAAAGTTTACTAGAGAAATGGTTGTTTAAGCTGCTTAATGAAGAAGGAGTACGGCTGACAATCTTCGCTAACAAGGAAATATATGAGTGAGAAGAGTCTTTCGTAGGTGGTTAACAAACCTGCGACTTCCAGTTCTGGTCGGGTCTAATGAAAATTAAAGATCAATTTCTTTTCTTTAGTTCATTCCAGGTTAAAAATGGAATGCAACCCAGGTTTTAGGAAGATATTTGGTTAGACGAGTCTCCACTGAAAAGTCAATATCCCATTCTTTGTAATGTAGTGAGGAGAAAGAATGATACAATGGCAATGATTCTGGGATCGAATTCTCTACATATTTCTTTTTGAAGACCTATTATTGGACCTAGGTTACATGCTTGGAATGAGTTAATTTTGCGAGTATCGAATTTGCAATTGAACTCTCAAAAAGATGTTTTCAGGTGGAATTTGATTAAGTTTGGACTTTTCTCGGTACAATCTTTCTATATGGCACTAATAGGAAATACTCGAGTTACCATTTGGGATTTCTTTTGGTGCATTAAAATTCCATTAAACATGATTTTTTTTCTTTGGTACCTCAAAAGAGGGGTTTTATTAACTAAAGATAACGTGTTCAAGAGAAATTGGAGGAGAAGCAAAAGATATTATTTTTGTATTAAAGAGGAAACAATTCAACATCTATTTATTGAATGCCCTTTGCTCGCCTTGCGTGGTGGGTTGTTCAATGTGCTTTTAATTTATCTCCTCCTGTGAGTATAGCAAATATAATTGAGAATTGGTTAATCGGTTCTCCAAAAAATTTAAAGGCACAACTACTAGTGGGAGCTAGTGCCTTATGCTTGTCTATTTAGTTATGTCGGAATGAGATTATTGTAAGGTGTCCAAAGTCCCATATGATGGGTTCCAACGTCTCGAGCTAACGAACACCAAGAATGAAATCGAATCCTCTTGGTGAGAGTAAATAACAATCGATGAAGGTCTCGCCTTGGATGTTGATGAGGAGATTGAAAGCAACACCTCTACTATCCAATTTTCCCCGTTTGCCACGACAATGTGCATGCCCGTGCGCGTTGGCTGCATGGTGTGCCCTAGCTTCTCCCGTGCGGCTTCGTTGACGAAGTTGTGGGTGGACCCTTAATCCACCAATGCCATGAGCGTCTCAGTGTTCACACTGACCTCCAACTGCATCATCCGACCAGTATTGATGCCGGTTAACGCATGGAGGGATATCTCTGGGTCGGCATCAACGGGCTCGTCGTTGTCATCGTCAGAGTTGTCCTGGGCGAGCTCAATGAGGTAGAGCTGCTTACAGTTATGATTGCGATGGTATTTTTTATTGCAATCAAAACAAAGCCCCGCTTGCTGCGCTCCGTCATCTGTGCAGGCGTGAGTCACCGAATCAACTGTGTCTTCCCGGCGGTGTCCGTCACCATCGCAGGGGCACCCAACGTTTGCCCGGCAGCCGTCTTCGGTGCGACTAGAGCTTGCGCACCAAATCGCGGAAATAGCATCGGTTTCTAAAGCTTGGGCGTCGGTGTAGCCACTGCTAGTTCGGTTATGACCTGAGCACAGCGCTCAAAGGAGCGAGCAAGGTTCATGGCCATCTCCAAACTCTGTGGCGTCTGGAGTTCGACGTCGATGCTAAGGGGTTCTTGCAACCCCATCGTGAAGAGTTGAATTTGCTATGTCGGAAGCAAGGGCTCAGCTTGACTGAGTAGCACCAAGAACTGGTCGATGTAGTCTGCCACTGTTCCCGTGCGCCTCAATTGGGTGAGCTCACCAAGGGGGTTCTTGCGGATGGGAGGCCCAAAGAGTAGGTTGATCATCTCCATAAAACATCGCCTGGATGGTGTACCCTCATCACTTTCCACGTGCAAGTACCATTGTTGGGCACTGCCAATCAAGTGATAAGATGCTAACCATACCTTCTTGTCTTCTAGGGTCTGTTGCCCGTGAAAAAATTATTCGTGTCTTTTGAGCCATGGCCACGGATCCTCCTTGCCGCCGAACACTGGGAATTCTAGCTTGTGGACGCGAGGCACTCGATTCTGCTCTCTGTTCTCCCCTTGAAAATTTCCCCTCACCATAGGAGGAATTTGTGGTGTTGTGGGAACGGCTGAGGGGCCATCACCCTCGACTTTTGCCTTCTCCAGCCGCGCCAACTTCACATCGTGGCTCTCCAAGCAGTTGTTGATGGTCATAAGTTGCGCCCTATGGGCTTCTTGCGTCATGCAGATCATCTTCAACTGTGTGAGGATCTCCTCAATCTTCGTGATATCGAACCATCACTGCCCATGGATGAAGGTGCAGCAGGTAGTTCTGATACCAAGATGTTATGTTCTGAAATTTGGTGGCGAAGATTGTAATAGTGTTGCGTGGGAGGACATTCTCCTGGGCCTCAGTGGTGCTTGGGCTCTAACCAAAGCAGGGAGGAGATGCGCACGACAGCGCAGAGATAAGGAGGTGAGAGATAACTCTCTTTTCTATTTTCTTGCTTGTCAAACTCTTACAGCCGGTGCACATTATGACCCTGTTTGGTACAGCTTCCACTCCTAGCTTCTCAATCGATTCTCTTGAGGCCGTACCAAACACCATGATTCTCAAAACCACTAGATTCTGCTTCTCGTAAGGAGCTGACTCGAAAATAAACTAGCAATGAGAAGCAGCCAACCAGTAGATTCTCGTGAGATTCCAACATTCAGAAACGAAAATACCCTTTGAAGTTGAAGGTTTTTACCCGCAAATACCACTGAGTTACACCAATACAATTGAAGTATTACACACAGGGGTGACATGGTCTATTTGCCTCTAATCCTCCCTTATATGATTTTTGGAGCCAACCTATCAGTCAAACGGTTTCAACAAACATCTCTAGATTCTCAGAGAAGTGAATTCTCAGAGAATCTGAAGCAGAATATGAAAAATGAGAATCTGAAACCGTACCAAACAGGACCTATATAGTTCTTATGAAAACAAACTATGACTCAAAACTCCTAATTATAGAAACTAACTCTGACTCATACCGAATCCCTACTGGACTCCTGTCCCATTGATCCCAAACTGGACCCCTGTTGCCGTGCTCTTTTCGAAGTCCCTGCTCCCTGGTGGACACTTCCGGTTGGACCGGCCGCTGCACCGGTTGGACAACGTTCATATACTTCATATTCGCTCTTGATGGAGGTTAGGTCCCACCGTCCAGGTGGCTCATCTGATCTTCAAGGCTGAAGACTCTTCTATTCCTCTCCCTACATATTTCCCGTACGGTTAGCAAGCATTATATCAGGTTGTTTGTAGCCTTCCTCACCGTGATATCTGCTTACTTAGTGCGCTCGATCAACCACCTGGCCCGATTCTTTCCTCAAATTAATCATGGTCTTCTGGGATCTTTTATGTTAACAAACCCCATCGGCCGTGCATCTTTCCTCAAATGCTTATCTCAAGTTCTCACCCTGCTTAGTGGTGATTATTGTTTTGGCGATAGGAGGATAGTATTGATCGTCTTGCATCAACAACACGCGCACGAGCTCGAGCTCGAGCTCATGTATACCGGTGGCTTCTTCATGCATGCTAGTTTATCTGAATCATTTCTTCTGTTGCATTTGCTGACAATAAATTTGTACTTGCAGATTCAGGGGCTCTTCTTACATTTGGATGGGGATTATATATATGGACAGGTTGGTTTTGCCCATCCTAGTTTTCCTAGATGTGTGTTATATTGACTGTTGAGTGCATAAATCAAGTTTCTCGTTTCCAAATGTTTTTAACATCTCTTATGGACATTTAGTGACGCAAATACATTAGCTTGCTGCTAGTCTTTACCTAGTCATTTATGGAGCATGTTACTGTGTATGATAGTTTCTACTTTCTACAGCTTGGTGCATTGTCTAAATTATTTGTAGGTACAAGCAGTGTAATTGGTTGTAAAGAGTCATGGTGCTTACTATGTAATGATGTTTTAATATATTTTACAGTGATTGTAAAATGGATTTCTTATTTGTAAATCTAGGTCAGTTCAACTGCTAGGCACGATATACCTCGTACGAACTTGTTAATAGTTGCCTTTTATTTTCATATTCTCATTTAGCACAATTTCTTGTTCTACTAAGAGGCGTAGAATATCTTCAGTAATTGTTCATCTGATGAAAATGTCATCCTGAGTGGATTGCTCATAATTTATTTGCTTAGTTGCATCAGCCGTTTGCTGCCAATTAAGTGGGTAACCGGGACAGAATTTGGTAGCAATCCGTATTTGAAATGATAATGTGCTGGGCCCTGTTTAACTTGCATAAGGAAAACATTTGACTGGTGCAGTAACCACTAACCAGTATTCTAAAATAGCACAGAAGTATTGACATGTGCAGATATGCATTTATGGAATCTTGTCATTTGTGATAACATTGTTTACCTGTTGGGCAAGTCCAAAATTTCTAGGATGCACTGCTGCCTAAGGAATTTGTAGGATCGTTAATGACAATCAAAGGGGTTGAATGATTGTAATTCGCAGTGGAATCTTTTCCTTCAAATATACTATCAAAACAATAAGAACACAAAGATAAAAACAACGAAATATATATATACACACTCTAATACTGTAGCGAACTGAAAATCAGATACTGTAGCAAAACCGGCCGCACGCGTTATCCTCCCACGACCTGCCGCACGTACAGCTGGTATCAACCAGCACAGCATGTAATCTGCCGAAACGAAACTACCTAACGTGACAGGCATGCAGGAAGGAAAACAACATGCATGGCATAGATGCAGAGCTACCCTCCAATTAATGAAATAGAAAACAATGAATTGATCAATAGTCTAGTCAATAGTCTAGTCAAATCAATCTCCTGATAACATGTGAATTCATAATGACAAAAGCTCATGCATGTAAAGTAGCCAACAATTAATATTCAATGGTCAACAACCAGTCCAACCTCCATGCACGGAAGCAAAATAATCAATCTCTTAAAAACCGAAAATCAAGAGAGCCTAGGCTGCCATACCCCTAGGCCTACAACAAAAAGCTGAGCACCTCTCTTTCCTTTTGGCCGCCGGCCCCTTTTCTTTTCGTGCGAGACGCCTGCCGCCCTTGCAAAAGACTCTTTTTTTAATGATCTCTAAGCCGATTACAGGGACCCTATATATACTAGGTTGCCGTCTGCCGTTTCGAATTCGGGTATCATGAGACTTTAACCGTCCCGTGTACGACCTTGCTCCAACTCACCCGTAACAACTAAAACTAAGTATCGGTATGTAAACCGAATTGGTTACCTAGTACTATTTCCTAATTCTATCTCTTTCTGTGTCTTGCACTTCTGCTGAAGCTACAACCCCGTCTAGACTCTTGGCAACGTCCAGAGTCTTCCGCGTGTAGAACTCGGACTAGGACCCACCAACATGATCTCCATAGCCCCAACACGGATCATCCGTCTTTAATCTTCATGCGCTCCAACTCGAGCTCGACCGCCTCCTCCAGCATCTTCGACCTTCAGGACCATGACTTCGTACCAAGCCATCTCCCGATCATCGCCGTAGACCACGATCGCCTCCGAGTCACCCTGCACATGCAAAGACCAAAGCAACATATTTTCTCGGCACAAGTTCTTCCCAACTTGACCGACATAAGTCCACACACACCACATGCCTCAAATAATATCTGTAAATAACATTGTCAATTATTCATCAACTAAAATATATTAAACTTAGCCACATGGTCTAACCGAATTTCTTATATCAATATTTTTCACTGCCGCGTCCCCTTTTGTTCAGTGTGGACAAGGGAACACTGATGATATTTTAAGCCCAGCATGTGTTTCATCTATTCTGGGAGTGAACATGCAAGGCGTAGCAGCTGGGCTATGGCATACCGCATGGTCCGTATGTACATCCGCAGATGGTGATGTATATTCCTTTGGAGGTAACCAGTTTGGGCAGCTGGGAACTGGATCAGACCAAGCTGAGGTAGAGCTTCAGTCTTTATGGCACTTCATTGTAAGCTAGGACTAAGGACAGGGCAATACCTTGATTTAAAGGAGAATGGGGGTGTTTGGAACTGCTGGTTTTTTTTTAAGCGGCTTTCGGTTGTGTTGTAGGGTTCTCTAGATACGGATTGAAAGGTTGGGTTTTTTCTGATTTGTTGTTTGGTTGCTTCACTTTTAGGTAGGCTGGCTGCAGCTTCTGAGATAGAAAATACCAGAAATGCCCCTAAGGAGAGTAATAGCTTGTTTGACGCCGTTTAACGCAATTAATAATATTTAACAACATTTGACGATATTTAACGACAATTGACTACTATTAATGATGACTAACGCAATTGACGAGAACTACCGCAATAAACGAGAATACCGATATTGACCGCGATTAACGACAATATACTGTAAACAACGCAATAAACCACAATTAGTGTATTTAACGATAATTATTATAATAAACATTTATTACAACAAATAATTATTACAATAAGTAATTATTACAGTGAATAATGAATACAACTAAAGCAATTATTACAATAAATAATTATTAAAAACAAATCCATGCTAGTAGAATTTAAATTTTGATAATGCTTAGTCAGTCAGCAACTCTATGCATTAATGGATAATGAATTTAGTTGTATATGTAACAGAAACATGTATTAATGGATATAATTACAATAAGAGTAACCGAACAAATTTCTATAGATGTTGAGGCATCAAGAGCTACTTCATAGTCATTATAAACAACTTCTGAGTGAGTTTCACTGATCCTCTAGATATCAAATACGCCTTACCAACCTCAATTAGGTCATAAAACTGATCAAGCACTGAATTGAAGAATGTTGTACGAATTTCTCCACCATGTGAATCAAGGAGATCAATAAGTTTCGTTGCCATTGCTATGCCAAGAACTGTCAATGTTTGGATTGATTGATACAATATACAGAATTAGTGACAAAGTGACAATGTTTGGATTAGTTAGTTCAGTACATCTACTAAACAATATCAAACTAAATACTAAATACTGAAAGTAAACCAAGTAGATTCACAATTATTACATAAATAATTCATTCCCCTCCACTTTTTCCGAGCTTGGGACTGGCATCAGCAGTGTTAGGCACCCCCACCCTCACATGTACCCCTAAGTGTTCATGCAAATCTTAAATGAAAGCGCAGACAAATACATGCAAGAGAAATTTATGACAAGAAGAAATAGACTAGTACATCTACAAAAATACTCATGAACATGCACAAGGATGAATGTCTCTACAGATATGTTGTAATGCTACAAAAACAAACATTTCATTCTTCAGTTCATCCAGTGAAAAACAAACATATAAACATACACAAATTTCATTTCATTTTGATATCCAATAATATAAAACTCTTGAGTGAAACCCACATATAATCTATTAGTCCATAAGATCCATCTAGATATCCAATCTTGCTCCACTAATTGCTTATATGTTTTCCATTACAACGACATGTTCATGTTAAAAACCTCCAGTACCAATAGCAATACCTCCAGAAACACTCCCAGTCACAACTATTTACCATCAAAACACTACAACATAAATGGATTCAGACAATAGGTAGATAATCAACTGATCAAGCCACTGAACTCAGGTAAAATACATAACTAATAGTTGGATCAAAAGCACTACTAGAACAATCTGCAAACACCAAAGATTGTTCATTGGTGCATGTTCTGGAATCGCTGGTCAAACTTCAGAATCCATGCAAATCTATGAATTATGCACCAAAGATTGTTCAAACATCAGTTGTAGAATCAAACACCAAGCCAACAATTTCATCGCTACAGGGGTACTGCCTTGAATGGAGGATGGAGCAGGGGGAGGCCGGCGAGGAGGATGGAGCCGGGGGAGGAGGGCGCCGAGGGAGGAGGAGGCGGGCGGTCGTGGGTGCAGAGGTTGAGAAGCGCGTGGCCGGGGGAGGGAGCCCGAGGAGGAGGCACTGCCGCATCAGGGAGGAGGGCGCCGAGAAGAGGAGGGAGGAGGACACGGCGGGGTGACCGGAGCCAGAGGTGACCGGAGAGGGAGGAGGCCGCCGGCGGTAGGGGAGGAAGCTGGAGGAGGGAGGAGGGGCGGCCAGATCCGGAGGTGGCCAGAGAGGGAGGTGGAGGAGGGCGTCGCGGAGGAGGGAGGTGGAGGAGGGTGCTGGGGAGATCCTGATCTGGATCTGCGAGGAGGAGGTGCCCCGGGGAGGAGGTCGGCGGGGAGGAGGTTCTCGCCGGGGGAAGAGGCCGCCGGGGAGGATGGAGCCGATGGAGGAGGTTGGGGGAGGAGGGCACCGGGGGAGGAGCAGTAGGCGACCGGGCAGGCGGGGGAGGAGGAGGCGACCGGGCAGCGGGCGGGGGAGAAAGAGGAGCCGAGCGGGAGAGCGGGCGAGCGAGGGTGGAGGGAGCCGAGTGGCCGAACTTGGAGGAGGGAGGGGGTTTTGTGCGGAGGGCAAAGCAGGTAATTACCCCCCAATTTGGGGGTTAAACTCGGAACGGGGGAGGTGGGAAGCTGCGGAAGGGCAGCTTCCGGCTTCGGGCTTCCTCCCATCAGACGCGTTTTTTGGCTTCGGGAAAAGGCACGCACAAAAGCCACCCGTTTGGTTCGGCTTCCGGCTTTTTCGGCCGAAAGCCGGAAGCCGAACCGAAACAAACCATGCCTCAAACTATTGATAATCTCTTATCCTACCAATAGCCCGTCACTGCATTAACATTTATTTAGCACAGAATGATCAATTAACATCAGGGACATCAATATGCAGACTGTTAGAGGCCTAAACCTTGGAAAATAAGAACGCAAGAGGTGTTTCGTGTGGAGGCCGTCACACCGCAATCATAACAGGTACACTACTGGCCTTTATACTGTATTTTGTTGGATTGGTAGAGTTTTGACCCCTTGAAATATCCTGCTTTATCGCGATAAGTATTTATGGTTACATTGTCACATTTTACCCCTTCTTCCAAATTCCCCCGCTGTCCATTTCCATAGGATCAAAACGAGGGGTTCTTAAATCTTACAATGCATTTTGCAGATAAACACGAAGCACTGACAGGAATGTACCATGCCGTGCACCTGTGGAGGCATGCCACCTGCTAAACGTTTCTTGCACACATTGGTGCTCGCGGAATCTCCTTGGCGAAGATATCTGCTTTCAGTTTTGCTAGGGAATTTGGTAGGTTTCCCCATGCTGCACCAATGTACATACATGGCAGTGCTTACAAACTTAATCATTCTTTAATTCCATCGTCTTCTCAACATGAAATGTAAACAAGCTTGTGTTGCAGTGCGTATACACCAGAGTAGTGACTAGTAAATTGGCGTACACTTGCTCTACTGAAAACTACGGTGACGCTTTAGGCTGATGTTGTACATACAGTGGTGATAGAAGGAAACTAACATAAAGACTACGCAATGCTTCGTGCTGAATTCTACAGTCATATATGTAGTGTATGGAGCTGTCATTCATGTTGCCGTGCTTCTTTGTCTGTTCTGGTAGTAAAACTACCAAACGGAAGATAAATACTTCCCTACTGCTACAGAACAAAGAGGGTTACATCATACGTTCTTCCAAAATTCAATAGAACATGGTACTGCACTGCATTGCATTGATCATCTTTGAACATGGATTATTTTCTTTCTATAATCAATCCGAAGGATGTATACAAGCCTCCAATGCACAGTTTGAACCTTGAACTACACACTAAATATAAATACGATGAGTTAGGTGCAAATTGCAGGTGAGTTAGACTGCTACTGGCCTGGAGCTTACGCTTGCTGTTAGTAATTCATGTGCTGTTACGTCACTGTTTATTCCTTGAGCCAGCCACAGCATTGCCGAACCCTAGAGCCTAAAAAGGTGCAGACGTCTCCAATTCAGATGCATCCTCCTCCTTCCATTTTCGGTGCCAAGTCGCCGTCAAAATTCGACCGGCGCATACATACGTGCATTCCGGCCGCGCCAACAGAACACCTTTCTGTAGGCATTAACTTGGGGGGTTTAAAACGACTAACTGTAGATCAACGATGAACACCTAACCTGAAGCATTAGTGCAGAAGCGAAATCTCTTACCTGAACCTGAAGACGACATGTTGAGTTGAAGACTCGGTCGAAATCGGTGAGCAGGAGGAGTGGGCGAGTGCGGCAACGTCGCGCGGTGATGACGGTGGCCGTCGGTCTTCGCTCACTGCAGCGCCCGTAGAGATCGGTTCTATTTTGGACTTGCGCAGCCTAGAACACCTTAACCCAAAGCATGCCGAGTCCAACTGATTTTATATGGCGCTGGGTGAACGGGACCGTGACCAAAATGTTGGTTGTGCCCCCGATCAGGGCGCGTAGTGGGTGTTGCCCCCTGATTTCTCGGAAGTTCGTTGGCCGAGATCAACCCAATATTCTCCCCTTTGATCGTAACGCTAACATCATAAGCCCATTCTCAATGAAACAACATACCAAGATAATGTGTCGCATGGCCAATAAAGTGTCATACAACACCAGTACCTATAGTGTACTATCTCATCTCTGAAATGTATATTCATTATACTTAATGGGAGTTGGTTTGTTTTAAGATTCTTTTATCCAGAATCAGAGGTTTTCCAATAAACCCATGCCGACAACATGATCATGAAAGATATTGGGCGGTAAGCTTTTAGTAAGCGGATCCGCAAGCATTGACTTAGTACTAATATGCTTGATATTAATGGTTTGATCCTGGATTTTATCTTTCACAACATGATATTTAATGTCAATGTGTTTGGCAGCACCACTTGACTTGTTGTTACTCACATAAAAGACAGCGTGTTCATTATCGCAGTATAAGGTGAGTGGTTTAGAAATGTTGTCTACCACTCTAAGACCTGGAATAAAGTTCTTAAGTCATACAGCCTGCCCGGTAGCCTCATAACATGCCACAAATTCAGCTTGCGTCGTTGAAGATGTCGTAAGGGTTTGTTTAGAGCTTTTCCACGAGATAGCTCCTCCAGCGAGTGTGAAGATATAAACTAATGTAGATTTCTTAGTATCAACACATCCCGTAAAATCTGAATCTGAATAACCAATAACTTCAAGGTTATCAGAAATCGTATTGTGAGCATGAGATGTTTAGTAGCTTGCATATAACGCAAGACTTTCTTAACAGCCTTCCAGTCGTCCGATCCTGGATTTGACTAATATCTGCCAAGCATTCTGGTTACAAAAGCTAAATCAGGGCGTGTGCTTACTTAAGCATATATAATGCTTCCGACACCTGAAGCATAAGAAACCGACTTCATCTGATCTGTTTCATATTGGTTCCTTGGACATTGAAATGTCATAAACTTATCGCCCTTAACAATAGGAGTAGGCGAGCCAGAGCACATATGCATATTGTATCTCTTCAGTACTCTGTCAATGTATGCCTTTTGATATAAACCTTATACTCCTTTGGACCTATCTCGGTGAATCTCAATGCCAAGAACGTAAAAGGCACCACCAAGATCCTTCATATCAAAATTAGATGAAAGAAATCTCTTGGTCTCAAACAGCATATCCTTACCACTGCTGGTCAATAAGATGTCATCCACATAAAGCACTAAGATGGTGAATTTACTCCACTTGAACTTAACATATATGCAATTATCAACTTCATTTTCCTTAAATCCAAAATTCCTTATGACTTTATCGAATTTGAGATACCACTGCATCGATGCTTGTTTTAAGCTATAAATAGTTTTCTTAAGTTGACATCACATATGCTCCTTGCCCTCCACGACAAAACCTTCCGATTGAGCAATGAAAACGTTTTCTTACAAGTCGCCGTTAAGAAATGACGTCTTAACATCCATCTGATATAACTCTAAATCATAATGAGATACAAGTGACATAACGATTCTGAATGAATCCTTAGTTGAGACAGGAGAAAATGTGTCATTATAATCAATCCTCTCTCTTTGTGAGAAGCCTTTTGCTACGAGTCTTGCTTTGAACCTTTCGATATTTCCCTTCGAGTCATACTTGGTTTTGTAGATCCATTTACAGCCTACTATTTTGACTCCGTCATGAATTTCTACTAAGTCCCATACATCATTAGTGCTCATAGACTTTAGTTCATCCTTCATGCATTAAAAAACCACTTAGAAAAATGTTCACTCATCATGGCCTTCTTATAACAGGTGGGATCATCTACCTTCCCTATATCATTAATATCCTCATTCATATAAACAACATAATCATTTGGGATGACAGATCTTCTCTCCCGCTGTGATCTTCTGATATGTTCATTGGTTATTGCAGGAGTTTGATGAGGTGCAGGAGACTACTGAGGCTCATCATTAGATGCGACATTAGGAATTTCATAGACCTCAACAGTTGGTGTAACAACAGTATTCGGTACTGGAAGTGCAACCACCTGGAGCGCAGGGATAAAGGCCTATGGGATAAGCGGTAAAGGAACATAAACATGCTTCTCTTCAAGATCTATTTTCCTAGGCTCCAGGTCCTCGTCATTCTCTAAGAACACATCGTGTCTTGTTTCTACAAACATAGTTATCATATCAGGACAGTAAAACCGATAACCTTTGGATCTTTCAAGGTACCCAATAAAATGACAACTTACTGTCTTAGGATCTAATTTCCCAATATGTAGATTAAATATCTTAGCTTCAGCACGACAAACCCACACTCTTAAATATTTCAAACTCGGTTTCCTCCCAGTCCATAATTCATAAGGTGTTTTAAGCACTGATTTACTGGGAACCCGATTAAGAATATGTACGGCTGTCTTTAGTGCTTCCATCCACAAACCAGTTGGTAAAATTAGAATAGCTGAGCATGCTCCGTACCATATCCATAAGTGTACGATTGTGTCTTTCAGCTACCCTATTCTGCTGAGGTTCACCTGGTGTAGATATTGGGCAACAATGCTATTTTCCTGAAGGAACTTAGCGAAAGGGCTAGGAATTTGCCCATAAGGTGCATGTCTCCCATAATATTCTCCTCCACGGTCCGATCTTACCACTTTAATTCTTAGGTTGTGCTGATTTTCAACTTCAGCCTTAAATATCTTGAATTTATCAAGTGACTCAGATCGATTCTTAATGGAAAAAATATAACCATAACGGGAGAAATCATCAGTGAATGTGTTGAAAGAATCAAAACCATCCACTGATATCACAGGGTGAAGGATCTAGACCCGTCATTATGAGTTAATGGAATATTTTGGTGATTAATGACAAATCCAAATATGAGACTAACTCTCTTGTCTAGTATTATTTTGTGTAGTCTCATTTGGATATAAAGGTGAAATTCAACGAGGTATGTAATCGACATCTTAATCTTATATATTGTTGCATTCCTCGGATCCAAAATATAGGATGAACTCAACCATAAGTTTAACTTGAATATATGCATACGATCTTATTACACATTTGTGTATGCACACATTTAGGGGGGGTTATTATATATTTTATGGTTTCATTAGTATTGATCCATATTCTATTTTTCACACATATTAAGGATCTTTACTTTGAAACATATCCTCTCGAGTATACAAAACTTGTGTAGTTCTTGTATACTCATATTTTGGAGTATATATAACTTGTGTAGTTCATATATACTCATGTTGTATTACATTAAATTATCTACATTAAATTTATGTGCAATTGAAGTGGTTATCATAAATTATCAAAGAGCGAAAAATTGAAGTATCTTATCCCACCATTATGAGTTAATGGTATGGTGTGGTAATCAATGATAATCATATTATGGAACTAACTTTTTTTATGAGTTGGATGAATAGGTTATGTTCCAGGATAATGAAGACTTGTGATGATCATGAGTTGATCATCAAGTCAAGATTCAAGTAAATGATACATCATGTGTTGATGCATATGAAGAGCTTGAAGAAAAAGGAAATCATCGTGTGTCGATGATGTTCAAGATGAGGAGATGATCATGAGTTGATCATCAAGTCAAGAGAAGACCCATCATGTGTTGATGGAGGTCAAGTGAAAGAATGCATCATGTGTTGATGCATGTCAAGACTTGGGATGGAGAAATCATCATGTGTTGATGATGTTCAAGACAAGATTCCGAAGTAAAGAAAATCATCATGTGTTGATGATTACCAAAGTCAAGGACCCGGACTTGAAGTGATGATGTGCGTCATCAAGCTTCAAGAAGATGTAAGGCAAATGTATGACTAGCTAGGGCTAAGGATGTGTTCCTAGTCTTTTACCGGTCTTGGTGTTTGGTTGGAAGACCGGATTGCTAGTATAGGTTGCCGTACTATTAAGAGGGGGTCTTGACTAGTAGCATGAGTTAGTCATGTGTTGATAGCTCATTATGCTTGCTCTAGCTCATCTATGCATGGAGCTATTATTTACGAATGTGTTTTGCAAATGGTTGATGCTCGTGCATTTAATCCTTGTAACATGGGACTATAATTTGCAAATATATTTTGCAAATGGTTGAAGTCCATGCACCTTAGCCTTGTGGTATGATGCTATTATTTACAAATGTGTTTTGCAAATAGTTTATGCTCGTGCTTGATTTCTTGTAGCATGTGACTTAAGTTTGCAAATGTGTTTTGCAAATGGTTAAGTCCATGTACCTTATTCCTTTTAGTGAGTATTCTAAAAGTTAGCAAATGTGTTTTGCAACTTGTTGATAATATCATCTATATCCCTTGTTGGAATTGCACTCAAATGGGCAAATGTGTTTTGCCATTTGAGTGAATTCAAAGTGCGAACCTTTTGTGGTCTGGCGGTCATACCACCGATGTGGACCGGTCTGACCGGTGCTCAATCGATCGGACCAGCATGTGTTGGGTGGTCAGACCGGTGGCCTTTTGAGTCGATTCACTGTGCGGTAGTACCGCCATTGAGAATACGGTACTACCGAAGAGCAGAAGTACCAGAGTATTTCGCGGTACATTTTTTTTTCTCCATAAAGCACCTTTTGGAATCACATTGGTTTTCCTTGGGCGGTCTGACCGCTTACCCTTGGCGGTCTGACCGATATAGCGGCGGTCCGACCGGTTGGCAGTTGGCGGTCCGACCGGCCGTGAGTCCAACGGCTAGTTTTATAGCCGTTGGCGCATGAGCGGTCCGACCGGCCATTAATTGGCGGTCAGACCGGCCCAGCTCTGATTCAAGGGTATCTTTCCTCCAACGGCTAATTTTTGAGTGTGGGCTATAAATACCCACGTTGGCTGGTTGGAGGATGTCGTTGCTGTTGTTGCTAGTGCTCATATTCATTCTTTGAGCTAAGAGCAACCCTCTCATCTCTTTTGTGTATGTGTTGCACTTAGTAAGCTTGGAGAGCAAACCCTAAGTGCATGTGTTGCCTTAGGTAGTGGATTGTGTATCCACTTGAGTTTAGACACTTGATTAGTTCAAATGAGAGTTGAGATTTGTTACTCTTGGTGTTTGCCGACACCTAGACGGCGTGGAGGCGTCGTGTCCGGTGATCTTCTCAAGAAGCTTGTGAGAAGGTCCGGTGTGTTGTGAGTGGTTTGGTGCTCGCCATCTCCGGAGTGGAGGAAGAGCAACCCTAGTGGAGCGAGGTGTTGGTTCGTGTTAGAACTGGTCCAAGTGGTTGGACTTACCTCTGTCGGACCCGGATTTTCAAATCCCGGATCCTCTGTGAACATTACTGTGCTACTCCCTGGATCAGTAGGTAGCACTCACAGACTCATTGCTGAATCACATCATACAAGGCGCGAATTAAGATATTTAATTAAACAAACATCAGAGTGACATAGACCACGTCGGGTCAAGTTTTACATAAGGGCCACCAGGCCAAATGGATTACATTACACAAAAGCGGCGAAACAAAAGGGAGGGTGGAGCTCATCTCTCCACAGCAAGTGATTGGGAAACTCATGTACATCCGATATTACCCGAAAACTCAGATAATATAGGACGCACCTAGGTACCAGCGGAGTCAGCTAGACTGGGGCGAGACTAGAACAACTACGAACTAAGCTACGCTTCAAGAACTTTAGGGTCTTCAGGCATCTGGTTCCTCGTAGTACGCGTAGTCTCCTTGCTCGCATCATCCGGAGGTTTGGGGAGGCGAGAGTGAGCACAACTACCGTGCTCATGAGCCAACACATGAAATGCAATAGTATACATGCAAGGCTTAACAAGGATGGCTCAGGTTCTTTTATTTACTAAAGCAATATTTTCAATTATCATAATTACAAAGTCCTATGACATAGCATTTTTAACAGATTGCATTTTCATTAAAGAGAGTAAGTGCAATATTAAATAACAGCGAAGGCTACCTCCACCTTATGCTTAATTTTTGATAGTGGTTACGTCCACCGATTATCAACACTGGATAAGGCTACCCAGGAAAATTCAAAACAAGGGCTGGAGGAGCCCAACACATTTCCATTCCACCCACAAAGATTTTTTGAAATAGAACTAACTCAAAGTTAAGTTCCCATGTGCGCCTTTGACCAAGGCGCGGTGTTTAAACAGTTTAGACTCTGCAGAGGTTGTACACTGTACCCACAAGAGATAATCATACTCGTTACTCCACATGATTCCTTAGTCATGTAGTTGAGCGATCGTCACAGTAACGTTTCAATGTATCTTGCCTCTTCCGTCATCTCACTAGTATGGGCTAACCCACTGCGGTGGGTCCCATAAGTTGTGCGGGATGTCCGCCACCACGACTTGCGTGGTGGCGACTTCACCCTTCCTTTGGTGTCCCATTCAAGTGGATCGAATCCACTACTTGCACTATCTTGCTCTACCACCGATGAGATGACTTCCAAGATTTGTTACATTTACTAAGCCAAGTTGCACTTTGCAGACTTGCGGTTGTACTTGTTTTACACGGGAGGTCATGACAAGATTAAGTCCTTAAGGTTATCTGGGCGGTTCATTCCAAAGTTAACCACGTTCCTCAGGCTACATTAGCACCCATCAACACCCCATTCCTCATACCATCCGCCTGACGAGAATGACAAGTTATTAGGGTTTTGGGAAGGAAAACCAATTAACACAACACACGAGTCATCTTACATCCAATGACTGCCCAAAACCATTTTTCATGTTTAAAGGATGATGATCGGGACATTTATTGTCCGGTATTTAACAAGACTAGCATGTCGCTTAAGTACAACCTATACTAGTATTTACCAAATATTTACTAGGGTGACAAGGAATAATGGATTCAATTATCAAAGGATGGCTTAATAAGTAATTAATCAACAAATGGGTATTTAACTACCTTAAGCTTTAACATATCATTGATTACAAAATTAAAGCATGCAACTTTGCTATTTTAAATAAACATAGTTTGTATAAAATGTAGGTTCGAATGATCAAAGCATTGACTCGCCTTGGTTAAAGGCGGAGGGTCTGTAATCTTGAGCTTGGTCGAAGGGAGGTCTCGGTGTCGTCGAATCCTAATCGGTCGTAAAATCCTAAAAAAGACACAATGACAAAGAGAGCAAATAAATACCAACTCAATAAATAATGAACTCCAAAATGAACAAGACCAGTACCAATAGAAAGATCTCGATTTTAGAAAATTTTAGAAATTGGTTTCACAATTTTGGAGTTATCTGAGAAAAGATATGAATTTTGGAAGTTTTAAACTAGTTTTCAATTAAATGTAAAATCCAAAAATCGAAAAACCAGAGTCGACACGTGTCGTGCTGTGCTCGATCCACGGCATCGTGCTCGTGGATCGAGTCCACGCTTCGGGCGCACGACACTGCCGACCCGCCCACTCGTCGGTAACCTCATGCGGCGGGCCCACTGTCGGCCGACGATGACGACGGCAGCGGTTTAAAAGCGGCGACGCTCGCGGCGCGTCGCCGTCTTCCGACGCTTGAGAAAGCGAGGAGAGAGAGGGAGCGGCGGGAGGAGGAGCTTGGCGAGGCGGCGGCGGCGGGAGCCGGAGGCGAAGAGGCGGGGCGGCGGGCGCGGAGCGGAGGCAACGGAGGAGGCGCCGAGGCCGAGCCAAGAAGACGAGGCGGCGAGCTTCGGCGCGGAGGCGGCTGGCGGCAACGACAGCGGAGGGAGGAAGAAAGCGCGGTGGGGAGGAAAAGGGAGGAGGAGGCCAGGCTCGGCTTTTATAGCCGAGGCGAGAACGGGGAGAAAAGCCGGCCGCGGCGGGGGCGGAGGCGGAGGAAAAGCAGCGCGCGCGGGAGAAGGGAGAAGAGTCGGGTCCGGCACACACGGCGAGGCGGATGGCGTCGGCCTTGCGCGGCTGGGACGGACGCACGGGAGGCCGAGGCGGCGGTGTGTCAGCGTCTGTGGGGCGGCACCGGCGTCTGTGAGGCGCGAGACGGCGGAGACCGGCGCGACGGAGGCCGGAGGAACCGGCGGGCGGCCCAACCGAGGTAAGGGGCTAGGGTTAGGCTAGATTAGGGTTAGGGTTTAGAGTTTTGGATTTTTGATATTGAAATTTGAAGTTTTGAAATCGAAATCAAGTTTTGGATTTTGAAATCTTGAAATTGAATTCAAGTTTTGATTTTTGAATTTTTTTTCAAAAACGGGATGTTACAAAACCTACCCTCCTTAAACGGAATCTCGACCACGAGATTCGGCTACTCAAACGAGACAGGGAGCGTACCTCTTATTACTTCTGAAGTTGCTGGGGCTTCTTCGACGGTGACATGGTTGACATGACCCTGGTTTTGGCTTGGCGTGGAAACAACTCTTGATGCTTGCGAGGTTTGACGACTCTTACTTGCAACTGAAGTCTGGCCTCGAGTTGGTGTGGTTTTGAAGTTGAACCTCACCGGGGTGACTGGTTGAGGGCACCTGTTGGCGAAATGTCCTTTTTCTCCACAGTTGAAACAGCGAAGATGAGCTATCGGATTGGCTGCTGCAGGCTGTCCAACGGAGTGAGAAGCGTGGGAAACACTCTCACTAGGACGCGGGGTTGCGACTGGCACCGAAGTTGGAGTTTGAAATGGAACTCTTGATGATGGGGCGGCCAACTGCCTAAAAGATGAGCTGCCCTGAAAAACTGATCTTTGCGGAAAGTTACTTTGTGGCCCTTGAAATGCCATCTTCCTTTTGTTGCCGACTTCCGCAGTCCTTTTCTCATTTTCCAGCACTATGGCCTTGTTGACCAAGTGATGGAAGCTGGGGAAGTCATGAAGGATGAGCTGACCTCTCATATCTTCACGCATGCCTTCCACAAAGCGATCGATCTTCTCTTCCTCCACTGCTATGTCATTGGGGGCATAGCGGGCAAGTTGGTTGAATCTGGTCAAATACTCGTTCACTGACAGCTGGCCCTGCTTGAGAGCTCTGAACTCGTTTTTCATCAGCCTCATAGTACTGCTTTGATGCGGTTTGCTCTGGCGGTCTTGAATTCCTCCCAAGGAATGGTCTGCCAAGCGGGTTCAGCTTCTTCTTGAGGTAACTCAGCCATTTCTTCATCGAGAGCGGGGTTGGGTTGGTTCTGGGTTCGAGAAATTTCTTGCTTCTTCTCCTTCTTCTTCCACTGAGCCATCACCACCTCGAGCAGCGAGGTAGTTTTCCCACCAGGCAGCGGCGGCTCCATGCAGTTGGTGGGTGGCAAAGTCCACCTTGTCCTCCTCTCGAGCAGCGGCGAGGCGAAGCTTCTTTTCCGTGTCCCCGAGCCAATCTTACGCTTCCGGGGCTCATTTGCAAAGGCAAGCGTGAGAGGCCTCGTCGGAGGAAATCGCCCGCTTGAGTGCGGCTCTTGTCCCACTGTTGGTCGCGGCGGGGCTGGAGAATCTGCGTCTGCTGAAACATCACTTGAGCCATGGAGGGGTTGGCTGGCGGTGGTGGCGGCAGATCTTGTCCCTGGCCACGACCAGGACCAGTGCCACGACCTCGTCCACGGCCGGTTGCAAAGGCTCCACGGATCAAGCGCGGCTCTTCTGAGGCATCGAAGAACAGTGAAGATAAGAACACGGGGTATATGAGGGGTACTAGCCCTCTAGAGCACAACAGAAGAAATTCAAATCATACGAGGAAAAGCGATCAAATACAATACAAAGCCTAGAGTGGCTGCATTATATTAAGGGGGTTAAGTGTTTACATGACTCCAGAAACACAGCATATAGGCTATGATAAGTCACGACACAAGATACACACACATCGTCTACAAAAGAAGGAAACAAAGAGTGCTTACAACCAAAAGACTGCTAAAGCAAGCACTGCTAGCTAAACTAAGCTAACTACTCCCACATGACGACGAAGACTTCGGGATCGGTCTCTCCTTCCTGGAGAGGCAGGTAGTAGTAGAAGGGCGCTTCTCGCAGAAGATCTAGGTGCATCCGGCTCAGGCGGTTGAAGGCGAAGCGTGCTGCGTCTTGGACTGCTTCAGAACAACTGCCATGGGAGGTCTCGGGTCTGAAGGTGTGAGCGATGAACTCACCCTCTCGGGCATAGAGGAAAACCTCCATGGTCCATGACTCTTGGTCCAGGGTTTGAGTCTTTCGACCTCTGAAGATAGGCTTGCGGAGGTAATCCAGGTGATGCATGAATTGGTGGAGAATGTCCACGAATTCAACTCCACCTTCTCCATGAGAGCAAAAGTCCCATGGGGCATCGGATGACGGGGTTGCCATCTACAAATTTTTGAAACAGGCGAGGGAATCAGACTGAGTACAAACTCAAGTGAAGTCAGGGGAAGTGAAGAACTAAGATAGATGAGTAAGAGCAATAAATACATTATATTTTGCCAAAGCTTTTCATAAGTTTTGAAAATAGGACTCAAGTCCTTAGGCTCGACCAGTCTAACTAAAGATCCTACAGTCAAATGCTCTGATACCAGCTCTGTCGGACCCGGATTTTCAAATCCCGGATCCTCTGTGAACATTACTGTGCTACTCCCTGGATCAGTAGGTAGCACTCACAGACTCATTGCTGAATCACATCATACAAGGCGCGAATTAAGATATTTAATTAAACAAACATCAGAGTGACATAGACCACGTCGGGTCAAGTTTTACATAAGGGCCACCAGGCCAAATGGATTACATTACACAAAAGCAGCGGAAACAAAAGGGAGGGTGGAGCTCATCTCTCCACAGCAAGTATTGGGAAACACATGTACATCCGATATTACAGAAAACTCGGATAATATAGGACGCACCTAGGTACCAGTGAGTCGGCTAGGCTGGGCGAGACTAGAACAACTCCGAACTAAGCTACGCTTCAAGAACTTTAGGGTCTTCAGGCATCTGGTTCCTCGTAGTACGCGTAGTCTCCTTGCTCCGCATCATCTGGAGGGTTTGGGGGAGGAGCGAGAGTGAGCACAACTACCGTGCTCGCGAGCCAACACACAGAATGCAATAGTATACATGCAAGGCTTAACAAGGATGGCTCAGGTTCTTTTATTTACTAAAGCAACATTTTCAATTATCATAATTACAAAGTCCTATGACATAGCATTTTTAACAGATTGCATTTTCATTAAAGAGAGTAAGTGCAATATTAAATAACAGCGAAGGCTACCTCCACCTTATGCTTAATTTTTGATAGTGGTTACGTCCACCGATTATCAACACTGGATAAGGCTACCCAGGAAAATTCAAAACAAGGGCTGGAGGAGCCCAACACATTTCCATTCCACCCACAAAGATTTTTTTGAAATAGAACTAACTCAGGTTAAGTTCCATATGCGCCTTTGACCAAGCGCGCGGTACATTTAAAAGCAGTTTAGACTCTGCAGAGGTTGTACACTTGTACCCACAAGAGATAATCATACTCGTTACTCCACATGATTCCTTAGTCATGTAGTTGAGCGATCGTCACGATAACGTTTCAATGTATCTTGCCTCTTAGTCATCTCACTAGTATGGGCTAACCCCACTTGCGGTGGGTCCCATAAGTTGTGCGGGATGTACGCCACCACGACTTGCGTGGTGGCGACTTCACCCTTCCTTTGGTGTCCCATTCAAGCTGGATCGAATCCACTACTTGCACTATCTTGCTCTACCACCGATGAGATGACTTCCAAGATTTGTTACATTTACTAAGCCAAGTTGCACTTTGCAGACTTGCGGTTGTACTTGTTTTACACGGGAGGTCATGACAAGATTAAGTCCTTAAGGTTATCTGGGCGGTTCATTCCAAAGTTAACCACGTTCCCTGGGCTACATTAGCACCCATCAACACCCCATTCCTCATACCATCCGCCCAGACAGTAACAGCAAGTTATTAGGGTTTTGGGAAGGAAAACCAATTAACACAACACACGAGTCATCTTACATCCAATGACCGCCAAAACCATTTTTCATGTTTAAAGGATGATGATCGGGACATTTATTGTCCCGGTACTTAAGCAAGACTAGCATGTCGCTTAAGTACAACCTATACTAGTATTTACCAAATATTTACTAGGGTGACAAGGAATAATGGATTCAATTATCAAAGGATGGCTTAATAAGTAATTAATCAACAAATGGGTATTTAACTACCTTAAGCTTTAACATATCATTGATTACAAAATTAAAGCATGCAACTTTGCTATTTTAAATAAACATAGTTTGTATAAAATGTAGGTTCGGAATGATCAAAGCATTGACTCGCCTTGGTTAAAGGCGGAGGGGTCCTGGTAATCTTGAGCTTGGTCGAAGGGGAGGTCTCCGGTGTCGTCGAATCCTAATCGGTCGTAAGTACCGGAAAAAGACACAGCGGCAAAGAGAGCAAATAAATACCAACTCAATAAATAATGAACTCCAAAATGAACAAGACCAGTACCAATAGAAAGATCTCGATTTTAGAAAATTTTAGAAATTGGTTTCACAATTTTTGGAGTTATACAGAAAAAGATATGAATTTTGGAAGTTTTTAAACTAGTTTTCAATTAAACAGAAAATCCAAAAATCAGAAAAACCAGGAGCTGACACGTGTCGGCGCTGTGCTCGGTCCACGGGCACTGTGCTCGTGGACCGAGTCCACGCGCTCGGGCGCACGACACAGCGACCCGGGCCCACTCGTCAGCGGCATTGTAGCAGGGCGGGCCCACCTGTCAGCCGACGATGACGACGGCGCGGTTTAAGCGGCGGCGCTTGCGCGTCGCCGTCTTCCGACGCCGAGAAAGCGAGGGAGAGAGAGGAGCGGGCGGGGAGGAGGAGCTTAGGCGAGGCCGGCGGCGCGGCGGGAGGCGGAGGCGAAGAGGCGGTCGGGGGGCGCGGAGCGGAGGCAACGGAGGAGGCGCCGAGGCCGAGCCAAGAAGACGAGGCGGCGAGCTCGGGCGCGGGAAGCGGCTGGCGGCAACGACGAGCGGAGGGAGGAAGAAGCGCGGTGGGGAGGGAAAGGGAGGAGGAGGCCAAGGCTCGGCTTTTATAGCCGAGGCGAGGAACGGGGAGAAAAGCCGGCGCGGCGGGGCGGGAGCGGAGGAAAAGCCGCGCGCGCGAGAGAAGGGAGAAGAGAAGTCCGGCAAGCACACGCGCGAGGCGGATGGCGTCGGCCAGCAGCGGACGGAGACAGGACGGGAGGCCGAGGCGGCGGTGTGTCGGCGTCTGCGTGAGGCGGCACCAGGCGTCTGTGTGAGGCGCGGAGACCCGGGCGCGACGGAGGCGCCGGAGGAACCGGGCCGGGCCCAACCGAGGTAAGGGGCTAGGGTTAGGCTAGATTAGGGTTAGGGTTTAGAGTTTTGGATTTTTGATATTGAAATTTGAAGTTTTGAAATCGAAATCAAGTTTTGGATTTTGAAATCTTGAAATTGAATTCAAGTTTTGATTTTTGAATTTTTTTTCAAAAACGGGATGTTACAACCTCGGAGGTGTTGGCTTAATTTGTGGAGCCGGTCCAATGCGGTTGGGCTTACCTCAACGTGGATTAGGGGAGACTAGTAAGTCTCCGAACACCACGGTAAAATATCATTGTACCATCTTAGTTTGTGTTTGTGCTTTACTTGCTTTAATTGCTTATATATCTTTGTATGATTGTTCGTATTCAATTGTATTCATATTGTTGGTGCACTTAGGGGGGCCTAGTTGATTTAGGTTTTAATTGTGCAAAACCATATTGTTATTAGCTTCCGCATTATAAATTTATTTTGGCCAAAGAGATTTTTAAAATCGCCTATTCACCCCCTCTAGTCGGCCTCCTCGATCTTACACATGGAAAGGACCACAAATATCAGTATGAATTAATTCTAATAGTCATATGTTGCGAGTGGTTCCCTTCTTTATTTGCTTTACATATTTTCCTTTAATGCAATCAATGTAGTGGTGTGAGTCAGAGAAATCTAATAGGTGGAGAATTTCTTCCTTAATGAGACGCTCCATTCTCCACTTCGAAATGTGGCCTAAACGACAGTGCCACAGTTTCGATGAAGTCTCATTATTCTTTTTACGCTTAGTATTATACACATTCAAAGATATAAGAGACTCAGTAAGGGAAAGCATATAGAGCTTGTTTTGTCTAAAAACAAAACCAACATCATTTGAATTAAATGTAATAATGCATTTATTGTTACCAAAATTACATTTAAAACCATCATTGTCCAATAAAGAAACCGAAAGTAAATTCCTCCTGATGGAAGGAACGTAGACTAAATTATTGAGACGAAGTATGAAGCCACTATCTAAGACTAATGAAACAGATCCAACTGATTCTACTTCGGCTTCTTTTCCATCCGCGACTCTAAGACTTCGCTCCCCCTTTCTTAGTGTTCTCGCGGTAAGGAATCCCTGTAAAGAGTTGGTAACGTGCACATTTGCACCTGAGTCAATCCACCAAGAATTAAGGGAGAAATCAGCATAAAGAGTTTCATCAATGAACGTTATAGTATCATTACCCTTCTTGGCGAGCCACTTCAGAAAACCAACACAATCTTTCTGAAAATGTTCTGGCTCCTTGCAAAAGTGACATGTATTCCCATTAAGTGCTTGCAGAAGTGACATGTATTCCCATTAAGTGCTCCAGCGGGAGCAACATGGGGCATAGGTGCATTGTGCGCCTTAGGCCCTGACTTATCTGAATTCAGGGAGAATTGCAGCTTTTTCTTAGATTTGAAGTTCCTTTGGAACTTCCGTTTGTTGGACCCGCTAACTTGATGCATAAAGTCTTTCTTTTCGGTTCTTATTCTCTCTTCCTCCTGGACACACATGACGATTAAATCGCTCATGCTCTATTTTTCTTTCTGAGTATTGTAATTTATCTTAAATGCAGTGTACTCAGAAGGAAGAGAAGTCATAAAAAAATGGACTAGAAACCATCGGATATCTCCATGTCTATGCCCTTGAACTTTCCAGCCATATCAGTCATCATCATGATATGCTCTCTTATGCTGCTGGACCCATCATATTTAGCGGATAAGAGTCTCTAGATTAAAGTACTGGCATAAACTTTAGTGGAGCCTTTGAATTTCTCCTCAACTGAAACCAAGTACTCCTTAGCATTTTCAGAATCGGGGATTGCTCCCCTGATCCCAACTGGCATAGAGGTCTTCATGATCATTAGTGATAGGCGGTTGGACCGCTCCCATTTTTCAACATTAGCATCATAAGTTTTCTTTTTCTCATCATAATTATCCTCACCGTCGGTGGGGGGAATGGGAGCGCTTACCCTTAACGCATAGTCAGGATTCAAAACTCCAAGGATGACATCAATTCTTTCTTTCCAAGTGGGAAAATTCCTTCCCGTAAGCTGCTCAATATTATCAATTGTGGCGGAAACATTCGAAGTGTTTATTGCTGAACATTAAAATACAAGGAAAAAAATTAGAAATAACATAAAGATGTATTGCATACAATTAATCCTACGTTAGTCTGATTAATAATATGCAAAATTTCAATTCTAATTCATATCACCGTTGGGCAGAAAATGAAAAAGAACTTCAACAATTAATATGGCGACACACGATTACAAACAACGTTGGTCAGTATATAATCATGTGCATACATAATGCCAAATTAAAACATAAAAATCTCTAATCAAAATATCTCGCTGGTTCAATTTTAATTAGAGACAATGATACACTGTTATTTGGACAATTAACATTAATTAAAAACAGTGCACAAAACTTAAATAAAAAAGACTTTAAAAGAAAAAGAGTATTGTGCATCCGATGCATAACCCGCTCTTTGCGTTCGCCCACTCAAAGCGGGTCGGCCCATCACGGTCAAGCCCAAAATCCGGCGATGGATACCGTCGGATCTAATTGATCGGCTGAGATCGGTCGCGCGTCCACACGTCCACCGGATCGCAGCGACGCGAGCCGTCGGATTTCATCGGACGGACGAGAACGATCGCAGCGCGATATAAAAACCGACGAAAAACGAGGAACCCTAGCCCTAACTTCATTCGCTCGTTCCCCTCCGAAAAAGCCGGGCGATGGCGTCGGCGGAAGCGCTCACGTCTTGAGCGAGCGGGCGGAGAGCGGCAGCCGCGGCTCGGCGTGGGGAAGATCGAGGAGTGGCGGCTTAGGAGAGGCGGCGCGCGACAAGAGAGAGCGCAGCAAGAGGCGGCTCTCGCAGCCTCCTCTCGGCGGCGGCCGATCGAGGTCGCGCGCGTCGCGACCGTCGAGTGGAGCTACGACGGCGTCCGATACCGAGGAAAATCGGTGGTCTTCCAAAAAATCGTAAGTATTTGCCGCTCCCAAAACTACTTTTGAGTTCCGATCTGATGCCGAAAGTTGGGGATTTTGAGTGTTTCGGGATTTCATTAGGGTTTTCGCTTAAGGATTTCAAATCCCTTCCTTCTAAGTGCTAAAACGAGTCACTAACCATTAGATCTAGGCGAGAAGGAGACTCAGTTGGGGCTAATAGGGTTCAAACTGAGCTAGGGTAGCTCTGATACCAAATGTAGGCATTAACTAGGGTAAAAACTTGATCTAAACATGATTATCCATAACTCAATGATGAACACCTAACCTAAAGCATTAGTGCAGAAGCGAAATCTCTTACCCGAACCTGAAGACGACATGCTGAGTTGAAAACTCAGTCGAAATCGGTGAGGAGGTGTGGGCGAGTGCGTCAACGTCGCGCGGTGGTGACGGTGGCCGTCGGTCTTCGCTCACTGCAGCGCCCGTAGAGATCGGTTCTATTTTGGACTTGCGCAGCCTAAAACACCTTAACCCAAAGCATGCCGAGTTCAACTGATTTTATATAACGCTGGGTGAATGGAACCGTTACTAAAATGTTGGTTGCGCCTCCAATCAGAACGTGTAGTAGATATTGTCCCCTGATTTCTCACAAATTCATTGACCGAGATCAACCCAACACTTTCATATCCAACCAACAAACACGCACGGGATTCATTCCGTGCTTCCAAAACTGTCGCTCTTAAGTTTGTAGATAGACATGAATACTCAAGAGAAGCTCAAAGCAAGCATCAGGATCATGATGTGAAGTCTCAGAGTCTGAGTTCAGTAACAGTGCAAGCTTATCTAGTTTTTTCGTGGAAATCTGCTCGTCTTGATCCCAACCTAAATGTAGTTAGTTCAGATGCAGCTATCCAGGCAAAAAGCAAATCGGACTGCTGACACAACCAGTGATTTCAATATCGCCCGAAAACTGGTTCTAGAACCATAAATCGGCGCCATAATTTTTGATTTAGTTGAATTTTGATTAAATTTGATTAAATTTTGCTTGAATTTATTTTTTTTTAAATCCAAAAAATTCAATTTTGTTTGGAAATAGCCAAAAATTTTCGATTATCGGTCGTGTCGGCCTTACCGGCCACCCCCGGTATTTATTTTGAAAAGGTACTAAAATCCCTGGACACAACACAAAGAGCAGCAGATGGTCTTGTATCATATGAACTTCGTTCCAAAAAAAAAAGTCTGGTATGAACTGTTGTCTGACCAGCATCTTCAATCTTCCAGATGATCATATAAACAAACCAACTGTACTAATTTAATCCGGTCAACCCTACAATCATGCCTCAGTGCTTCTATTTTAGCCGCACGAGCTGCAATCTTTCCTTTGTTGAATCATCGTTGGTATGCTAACAACTCAAACTAGTGTTTGAGAAGTCACCACCTGAATTGATGGACTTGTCTTGCCCTGGCAGAAGTCGGCTAGGGTGACGTACGCAAGATCAAGACGAATTTTCCTGCTACCACTCGGGTTTCCAACGGATTACGCCACTGGAAACTCGAATTAAGAATTCCACTGGTTGCACAATCATTTTGAGCTCATGATCGGACGGGAGCTTTCTTTTCTTTTGTAGCAGGTAAGCTGTATGCCTCCAAGGGTTGAACTGAGAGATTCTCGCGCTCTGCCCATCACTGTCCACTTGTGTAACTCGCCTTCTAAGACTGAACATCCCTTGCGTTCAAGTCTCCTCCCTGCTGGAATTCTATTGCCCAAAATCCTATCCAATTACCTTACATGCCCATCCTGCAAGATAAAACCAGGAAGCCATGTATGATCTATGAGTCTGACACGACACATTTAATTCAGAGTTAAGCTCAAGCTGTCAGAGAAAAGTAATAGTAGCATATTACCGGGGCTATTAGTTAGTAGCTTCAATTGGATTCTTGGCAAGTACTCCATTTGGTCTCTATCCACTTGAAGGTTTCTTCAGTTTGCCTACCTTTTTAAGCTCACTTCCCCCTCCTTTGCCATCCTAGATAACCTCTCTCTCAAGTGCCCTAATAACTAGTTCCCTTTATGCTCCAGCTCTCTGAATCAAATTAAAGCTTCTGAAAGTTAGCAAAGCTTCTGCAAATCCTGCTCATGGAAGGCTTCATCCCGTTCATCTACAGGGCCATCGTGCAGTACAGGAAGGAAGGGCAGGTCTCCTTCAGCGACCTCTTCTTCGACGAGCCGTCGCCGTCGTCCTACTTCCGTCTCCCGGGGGACTCCGGCCGGTACCAGCTGACAGCAAACCAGCTGTTCTCTCAGACATCAGCCGATTCCGATGCGGTCGTTGCCCCGTGGCGGTCTCCGGCGCACCGTCGGCGCCCCCCAGGACCATGAATCATGATGATGGAAGTGCAGAGGCAAGAAAAAGAAATCAGAGGGAAAGCAAGTGAAGACTTGCTTAGGTAGCAGCAATGGAGGTAGTAAGTACATGCAGACTGTGGTATGCAGATGCTGAGCAACTGTGAATATTAGCCTAAGTTGCAGTTTAATTATGTGTACTTGTTTCTCTTTCTTTTATTCAGCTTGTTATGATCGGTGAAAGTGTCAAGTATGAATATGTGATGCATGGGTGCAGGTGCTCCCAAGGAAGCTTGCACCTTAATTAGAGTGAGAAGCAGTGTATAGTGCCATCGAGTAATATGGCAGCAAAAAGTGTGTAAATGTACAAAGGCTTGTACGAATACATGCATGGGGTGCGTATAAAATTGTGAAGTATCGAGATTGAATGCATCATTGTTCTTGGGTCAAAGTTCGAGCTGTTCTAAGGGAAGCGTCATCGCGGCCGGAAACGAGCAGAGTCGGGTCGGCTCGAGCCTAGCTCAATAAAGCTCAGATGAAACAGCGGCTCAGCTCGTTTTGGGAAGGAACCAGAAACCTAGCTCGGCTTGGTTCGACATTAGGCTCGAGCTGAGCCCTCGCGAGCTTGAACCAAGCAACTGTTCCTCTAAGGTCTGCTCGGAGCTCCGGCATTAGGAGGACGCGAGCCTGGCCACTGGCGCGGTAGGCGATGGACTCCGGCTCTCGCTCGTCTATAAGGTCTGCTCAGAGCTCGAGGCCCACCTCGGCGTCGGCGACCGCATCCTCGCCGAGTTCGTCGTCAACCTCAGTCGCGCCTCTGCCTCCGTCACCGAGTTCGGTGCCAAGCTCAAGACCCACGGCGCCGAGGTGCCGGACTACGTCGCCCGCACCCTTCACATCGTCATCCACGCCATCCCTGCACGCCAATGGGATCATAGGCATTTTCCGTTAACGAAACGGCGCCACGGCCCACGGCGCTGACACCGATCGTGCGCACGACCCTGCGCTGTTCACCATTTGGGCGAGCAGAAGAGGCGTCTCCCTCGCAAGCCCCTGCCCTCTCCGTCTGAAACAGAATTGCGCGTAACTCTGAACTTGTCTGAATCGCCGTGCTTCAGTCTTGACACCGGCCCCGAATCCCCGCCCAACCTGTCGCTTTCTTTTCAGGTAAATTGGTTTGGTTATCCACCCGATCCGGATGCTTTGGCTCCAAGATTGGTTCTCTCCCCCACAAATTTGGCTTAGGGGGATGTTCTACCAGTTCATTTAATCTGTGATGTTTTGTTCGCAGAGGCTAGCTCTAGAAGATATTGCAAAGAATTAAGTGAATCATGTTTAATGAAATGGTATGTGTATTATTACTTTTTAGTCTCTTGACAGTTACAAATTCATATAGGCTCAAAGTGTAGAAATAATTATCAAGCTCTTAATGAAGTGCAGACAATAGGTTGAGTAGTAAAGGTTTTTTGAACTCTCCTTCTGGAGCTCATTTGTTATTAATCATCTGTCTTAATGTTGCTTTATGATGGTTTCTGATATTAATGTTGAGCATAATATTGTCTTTGATGACTATCCATATCAGTACATGTTATTGTGTCCTTTATTATAGGGTATTTGGCTTTATTTTGACACTATTCTGGGTTTTATATGTAAGTTTGAAAACTTGCTTCTTCAACACTATGTACCTTAGCGAAGCATGATTATCTTGACATCTCAGCAACTTGCTTAGATTTTTACACTTAGTATTTCTTCTCTCAAACACCAATCGATTTGGCGCATGGGTTTCGTGTGGGGTTTTAGTCGCAATCGAGCTGTTGACTCGATCCCCTTGGTTGTAATGTTGTCGCTACTAAGATTGAAAAATGTCAGTGGATTGTAGGGAGCATAGCGCGACATCAGATGTTTGTTCTAGGTTGATTAGAGTCTAGAGAGAAGTAGCAATGCGAAGACTTATTACACTTGTATGTAGTTTATCTCCCTATGTGTTGGTTCGCCCCTGTAAGGTTTCGTTTGGATAGGAAGGAATCAGAACTAATTCTTTCGGATTGGAAGGGTTTTAGTTCAAATTCTGAGTCAATTTGAAGGGATTGAGTCGGATGACAATGTATCCAAACAAACCCTAAAATGGAAGGGAAAGAAACTAGCGTATAATAGACCAAGAATGTGTTGAAATTTTTGTTTGATATGGCACAGTCCGTGCATTTGATTTGAGCAAGATGACCTGAGTCGAGTGGGAAATAGGTATGTAATGGACCAATGACAGTAGCAAAAGTGACCTTAAGTCATGTATAATGGGTTTATATCTGCTGTCTATAGCCTTTGCTCCGTAAGATTTAAGTTGATATGGATGAAAAAGAATAAAGAGAGGGAAATATACTGTCTGCAATCATGTAGCCGACTGTATCACCAGAATTAAAGAAAGTATTAAAAGATTATTTATTATCTACAATCCTGTAGTCGACTGTATCACTATTACTCACTGTATGAACTGTCTTTAGTACTGTCTACATGTGACATAAAGAGTTGTTATAGACAGCAGTTGTTTGTACCGTTGTACATACCCTTACTCTGCACTTCTGTAGTCTTACTGCACAGTGTTTCTATCCCCTATGCACTTATACTGGCTATGTAAGAAACTTTTGAGCGATAATTGTTTCTTTTCTTCCGTAGCAAAGCTTCCGGGTCCTTGCCTCGTCTCAGGACTTCGTTAACATCTCATGTCAACTTTGGCTTTTTTTAGCAGCTTAGTATTTCTATGCGTAAAGTTAGTTTGGTCGTAATGTGAATTTGTTCTCTATGTTCTACTTGGCTTAATTTTGTATTTTTTTATTTGATCTCTGCATATCATTAGCAGGGAGGGGAGCAAATAATTCAACATGAAGGCTCTCGTTCTTGTTGGAGGACATGGAACTCGCCTTCGGCCTTTGACGCTCAATATCCCCAAGCCACTCGTGGATTTTGCTAACAATCCCATAATCCCCCATCAGGTATATAGACCCCGTAATTAAGGTCCTGTTTGATACAGCTTTCACTCCTAACTTCTCAATCGATTCTCGTGTAGCTGTACCAAACACCCCGATTCTAAAAACCACTAGATTCTGCTTTTCGCGAGGAGTTGTCTTGAAAATGAACTAGCAACGAGAAACAGCCTCCCAGCAGATTCTCGTGAAAATCCATCCTTCAGAAACAAATATACCCTTTGAAGTTTGTAATATTTACCTGCAAACTACCCTCATCAAAATCCAACCGCGCCGCCAGCCCTTTCCCCCTCGCCTCCTCATCTTCTCCCACTGTCTCACGACAGGCGATTCCCAATGACCTCCCTCGGCGTCTCCATCGGCGTCCTCCTCGAGTTTTTGCGGCACTGACCCAGGCGGCAGCAGCGGTTGATGGATCGTCTATAGCGCCAGAACCCTAGCAACTACTCCCATTCCTCTTCTCTGAAGCCACTACGGCCCCTGCGAGGCCCAGCCTTCCTGCCCCGGTCGGCGTCGAGGCCTCTCCCCGAGCCCTCCTCCTAGGTCTGTATCGCCCACCTCGACCGCTTTGCGCTCCTTGTTTTGGGTTTATGAATCCATTTAGCTTTCTTTCGGTAGATGAAGCAAGCCAGGGTTCTTGAAGTTTTTGGGTTATGAGTTGAATTGGGATTGCATGGGATTGGGGTTCAGGAAGACGCCGCAGAGGTAAATATGTGGTTCGATTCTAATTGAATAGTAATGTTCAAGAGAAATAAAAGCGGTCATGTTGTTTGTGGGAGAGTTGAGACCGTTTACCATTTTACCTCTCAATTAAGTAGGATTTGGTGCTGGTTTTTAAGGTCGTATGCTTCTGATCCCTATCTACATGGTGATATTTTCCATCTGTTGTTGAATGTATTGTTTTGATGGTAGCATTTGGTGGTTTCTTTAAAAACTTTTACTTAGGATTTATTTGGAATTTGCATATAGAACTCTGGCTAATTTCTAGTTAATTTACCCTCAAGTACCATCATGTTGGACATTGCAGCCTTTCTTCAGTGATACTTTTCTCCTAGAAATCATTCTGCATTTTTTTCTGGCTTGATGTAATGATTGAGTACCTACTACCAAATGGCTGATGAAAGGCCAAGGAAAAAGGTTCGATTTGCAAGTGAAGCTGGTAGTGAATGAGTTTTTCATCAGATCTAAAGGTCCATTGTTTGCTTCATTAGAAAATTTAACAAGGGAATAATTATCTAGTTGTCTTGATTTCTCCTTTCGACTTCATATATCATATTGCTCCATCAAAATAGTTCTTTCGATGGTTATTGATGTATCAGAGCATGAGCTTAGTGCTCTGGGTGTTGTTTTTCTATTGTGCACTTGAATATATCAAATCCGTGATATAGCTGCAAATATGCACTTGAGAGCATATGGATAATGGGCCTTTGCAATTCATATAATTTGCCTTGCTCCAAGAGACCATTTGCATAGAGATGGTATTGTTTATAATTATTTATCGTATCGGTATCCTAGCATCTGATATTTCGAGTGTTCTCATTGCAGTGCACCCCAGATTATGTGTATAGAGCAGGTGGGTTTCCGGCCTGGGGAATTCGGCCAAACTCAGTGCTGATATTAAAGATTGAAGTTCTTAGCGCCTAGTGTTGCACATTGTAATTCTGGATAGAGCTGTCTATGAAACATTGCCATATTGGCAATGCCTGTTAAGTACTGAAATAATTGTAACGTCACATCCTGTTAAAGTGCGACTACATTGGAGTGATGTTCTAAGTGGATTGAGTAAAACTTTGGTACTTCATAGTCTGTGATCATAATATTAATTTTCTGGATGTCCTTATCGCATGACATTCACTGATGCCTTCATCCCCTGGGATGATGAGACGGCGGTGGTAATAAATTCCCACTTTACTGGAAAGCATCCTGTTGGACCGAAAAGGCGACTAGAGGGGGTGAATAGGAGCACACTCACTTTTTCATAAATAATGGATTCAACACGAATTTCACTCCAGTAGCTATGGAAGCTATGAAGATCAGTATATCAGTACAGCGGAAGACTAATATTGAATCCAATAAAAACCATAAGCAATACTGCACAAGATCAAATACAAGATAACAAATCTCAGTGTACTGCCGGTCGGACCGCTGGCTCAAGGGCGTCGGACCGATTGCCTGCCGGTCTGACTGGTGATGCTGGCCTGTCTGACCGCTGGCCTCCAGAACAGATCAACAGCCCGATGACGAAGTTGCAAATAGATAAAACTTTTGATCTACAACTCCAAACTTGATAAAACTTGGAACACACCTTCTCTATGATCTCATGAAGCTATTCCAATCGAAGATTATGATAATTCTTGGAGGAATAAAGATCATTTTCCGTTTGATTGAAGAAGGGTTCAAAATCGGGTAAAAACGAAAACTTGATTCAAGATCTTGCTCATGGGTGATTGATTATCAAGATGATCCTAGATAGGTTCCCACACGTCACAGTAAGCTAGATCACGTGAAGAATTCAATCAAAAACTCGCTGATCAAAGAAAGACTCAAAATCATCAAATATAGAGAAAGAACGCAATAAGACAAAACATTAATCAAACTTTCCTTTGACTGATTGATATGCTATGGGCTTACAGGCTCTCCATCAATGGAGGACAATGCTCAATCCAAGAGCATAAAAATCACATCAAACAATCAAGAACCCTAGCATCCACAAAAGCCCTCCCTAAGAAAATTAGGGTTTACAAAAATAGCAAAAGAGACGAAGAGAAGGTGCAGCCACCTCCCTCTCCTATTTATAGTGGAGTCTTAGACCTACTAGAATTTTGACTCTATTGGGCTCTCGTTAAGGTCCAAAACAAATGGGACACTTACGCACGTATTTTAATACGTTGTCTTTATCTCCTCTTGACCTAACTAGCTACACCTTGCGCCATCTTGCGCCTCGGATTAGCCAATACGTCACCCTTGTCCATCTTGCACCACGCTTGAGTACATTGACCTCACCCGACATCGTCGATCGTTCTGGACCTCAGCTCTCTAAGCCTAGTCCCGATCATTCTCGTCGTTGACCGTCGTTGACCACCAAGCAACCTGCACAACAATAGACAAGTAAACCGAATTTGAGAAAAAGTTCTTCACAACTTGACCCATGTTAGTCAAAACATGCATCATGCAACATATATGCCCTGAAACTCATGACTTTGACCTAACAACCGAATATCGCCACCACGACGGGCGACGAACCAAGTGAAAACCGGTCAGACCGCCCTAGGGCTGGTCTGACCGCCCACCCTGGCTGGTCTGACCGCCAGCTATTGGCCGATCAGACCGCTAGTAATGACTTAGCCATTTTTCCTCTCTGGAAAACCGAAACCTACTGGAATTTTCAAACCAATAGAACTTTTGACTAGAGACTCTAAAAATTATGAGACCAAGTGTAACAGAATCCCCTCTGTTGCCTGCTACCTTTATTTTTGGCCCAGCTCAATCCAACACTTTCTGATATTGCCGGTCCGACTGCCACTAAGGCCGGTCAGACCGATCCTGGACCGGTCTAACCGCGGCTAGGGCGGCGGTCAGACCGATTCTGGCCTGACAGTACTGAAACTATGCCGAAAACACGTGAAACAGCAAACCGTTAACGTCATTGCCAATTGTCACATCATCCTAAGATCTGGAGCATATCCCCATGATATCCACACATCATTTTTAGGGGTCTAGATGCTTTTAGGTGACAAGGATCATATGATACAAATGTCAACGGATGGCATAATAATATTTAATTACCAAGTAGGTAGGTAACTGCCTTAAAGATTTGACATACATTTGCGTAATAAATTAAGCATGTAATTTGATAATTTAAATAAATATAAATTTTCACAAATATAGGTTCAATGTGATCAATTGTTAACTCGCCTAGCTCAAAAGTAGGTTGGTCTTAGAAGTCTTGTGCTTGCTCAAACGGGGGCTCTTCCGCGTCTTCGAACTCTACTCGGATGATCGCATCGGAAAATGAACAAACACACAGGCAAAGCAAATAAATTCAAAAGAAAATTCAAATGAACTCCAAAGTGAACAAAACCACTGCCAACAAAAAGATCTTTAATTTAGAAAATTTTAGAAACAAATTTCACTAAATTTTGAGCTAGAACGAGCGAGAACAGGCTCTCCAAAGTTTACTTTTGGATTAAATCCATAAAATGAACAAAGGAGAGAGAAATCATCTCCCCGACAAGTGGGGTCCACTGCACAGTAATTTAATTTTTGAAATTACTTTCTACTCAAAAGGCTGCTAAGACTGACAGCTAGGTCCCATGGGTTTTTAATAAATTTGAATTATTTTCTAAAAGGAAAAGGGTTGAGGAGCTGACAGGTGTGACCAAGCTATGGTACAAACTGTAAGCGGCCCACTTGTCAGTGGTTTATACAGAGTTAACCAGTTTAAATAGGCTTTAAATGCTAACGAGCTCACATGTCAGCGAGACAAGATTCAATTAAACGCAGGGGCCCACTTGCCAGCGGTTAACTAACAAAAAATTAAACTCGGTCAAGACTCCTTTAATCACAACAGTTAAACTAATGGTTACGCTACAATACTCATTTCCTCTCCCGAAGGAAAAATGGTGCTGTCGTGCTTGTCGCTGGTGAGGGAGCCCACTGTGGTCAGCAGCGAGGCCAAAAATGGAAACTTAGGAGCAAGCCAGAGCCGAGGGTAGGGATGGTACTGCTAGCGGTGGACCGGAGCGGCGGCACACTGGCGCGAAGCGGCGGCCATGGCGAACATGGTGCTGACGATGAGACTAGCTGGAAGAAGGCTTTGGAAGCATCTACTAGGCGATAGGAACTCACCTAAAGCAATGGTGATGCTCAGGGAAGCTCGAGGCAACACGGCTACGAGAGCCCGAGGTGGCGGCGAGGTGGTTGGCGCAGAGAGCTCGCCGGAGAGGAATAAGAAGCTCGGCGCGGCTTGGGATGTCTTCGGGATGTCCACTGGAAGCTCCTGGCGCAGGCAATCAGACCGGGGTGCCGTGAAGCTCGATCGGCGACGGATGCACCAAAATGGTCGGAGGTGGAGAAGAAAGGGATTCCGGTGGCGCTCGGGGCAAAGGGGACGGTGGGAAAGCAATTGGGAGTAGGGCGGAGGTGAGGGGAGCTTTATATAGCCCTAGGGAACAAAGGTGTGTTACACTCTTTTGATCCTTTGGATCTGGGTTCTTGTTTGATGGATCGGGTTCGAGAGAAAACCGAGAGTGAGAGAGAGTTACCGTCGGATGTAGATGAAGAGGAAGGGTTGGCCATGGTGGGTTGCGGTAGTCGGCGGCGGTGGTCGATCCGTCCCTCGGCGTGGCCGTGGCCGAGGCGAGGACGGCATGGTCGATCGGTCGGTCGATCGGCGGTGGATCGTCCGTCCGCTTGCGCGCCCTCTGGATCGGATTAGGGTTGTGTGTTAGGGTTTGTGGCGGCGCGGTCAACCGTATCTGTGCCGCCCGGTCCCTTCTCTTTTATAGCGGCGCGCAGGCCCACCACCATCTTGGGTTGGCGCCCCGTCGAGCGCGGTCGATGTGGGGATTGGGCATTTGGCGTTGGGCCAAATGCCCGAGATCAACTCTAACATTCTCCCCTTGATCTCAATCATGCTTTATCTTTAATTACTTTTGACTTTACTCATTCCATCACAAATTGGTGCATAGAACGTGTCTCATCGTCACGGTCAATCGCCGATAGATTCAACGACTACAATACACCTCCTGCTCAAATAGTTACTTTAATCTTTTGGGCCATCTTTTAGTCCAGAATCATAGGCTTTCCCTTAAACCCATGCCGGCTATATGTTCTCTGAACACGTTGGGTGGTAAGCCTTTAGTAAGCGGATCCGCTAACATCTTTGCGTACTTATATGCTCAAGACTTATAATTTGATCCCGAACTTTATCTTTCACAACATAGTACTTTATGTCAATGTGTTTGGCAAAGACCACTTGACTTATTGTTGTGGGCATACATTCTGCGGGTTCATTGTCGCAGATACAACTTAAGTGGTCTATTGATGTCGTCAACCACTTTTAAGCGGGTATGAACTTCTTTAGCCGATTCACCGCCCGTAGCCTCATAACATGCTACAAACTCGGCATACATTGTGGGCGATGTAGTGACGGTTTGCTTTGAGCTTTTCCACGATATAGCTCCTCCAATGAGTGAAGACATATCCGGATGTCGACTTTCTATCATCTCCGCAAAATCGAATCAGATACCCCACTATATGGAGTAAATCGATCTTACGTATGTCATCATGAGGCCTTTTGTTCCTTGCAAATAACGCAAGACTTTCTTTATCAATTTCAATGTTCTATTCGAGATTGCTCGGAATCGCCAAGTAACCCAGAACAAAAGCTAAGTCGGGCGTGTGCACACTTGAGCATCTTGTAAGCTTCCGACAATTTGAAGCATATGGAACCGCTTTCATTTGATCGATCTCATCTTGGTTCTGGGGCATTGAAAATCCCCATATCTGCCGCCTTGACTATAGGTGCGGTGAAGGACTACATTTATGCATCCCAAATTTCTTTAAGACTTTCTCTATATATGTCTTTTGTGATAGTCCCAATATCCCTTTGTTTCTATCTCGGTGAATTTGATCCTAGAGCGAACGAAGCATCACCAAGATCTTTCATATCAAAGTTTGAGGACAAAAATCTCTTCGTCTCGATGAGCGCATGACATCACTACTAGCTAGTAGGATATCATCCACATACTGAGATTAGGAAGATAAATTTTCCGTCTTTAAACTTTGTATAGACACGATTGTCTTCTACATTTTCTTTAAAACCAAATTTTCTTATTGTCTTGTCAAACTTCAAGTACCACTTGTCTTGAAGCTTGCTTTAACCCATAAATCGATTTCTTTAGGCGGCATCCCATTCTTTCATTTTCTTCCATGACAAAACCTTTTGGTTGTGCCATGTAAACATTTTCCTCAATTCCCCATTAAGAAATGCCGTCTTTACATCCATCGATGTAACTCTAAATCATAATGTGCTACTAATGCCATTATGATTACGAAGAATCTTTACATGAGGCCGGAGAAAAGGTCTCATTGTAATCAATCCCTTCTCTTTGCGTAAAGCCTTTTGCCACAAGTCGCGCTTTGTATCTTTCTACATTCCCTTGGGAGTCGAGCTTTGTTTTGTAGACCCATTTACAGCCTACTGTTTTGGCTCCTTTAGGAACAATTTCCAAGTCCCAGACTTTATTAGTCTTCATGGACCTCATTTCCTCTTCCATGGCTTCAAGCCATTTTGAGGAATTTTCGCTTCTCATGGCTTCTTCAAATGAGGTGGGATCATCCTCCATTTGAAATTCTTCTGTATTATAAATCTGATAATCATCAGAAATAGCTGATCTTCTTATTCTTTGAGACCTCCTCGGGGCCTCCTCATTTGGAACATTTTCATTTGAAATTCTTGTTGCTCCCCTCATTTGTGGCAATGGGTTCTATAGGATCTGAAGAACAGTTTCCTCATTCTCATTCATTGTTGCCACAGAGGAACAATAACAGTCTTGGCACCACATGTTCTTATACTGTCGGTGCAAATGACAATGCAGTAGTGAGAAGAGTGGCTCTTGAATCATTGGAGTGGGCACATATACCCGCTTCTCTTCAAAATCAAACTCTCGAGCTACCATGCTCCCCCTCATCATTTCATCCTCTAAGAAGACAGCGTGTCTCGTTTCTACAAACTTTGTATATCTGTCTGGACAGTAGAAACGAAAACCTTTTGACTTTTCAGGGTAGCCAATGAAATGACAACTCACTGTTTTTGGATCTAGCTTCCCAAGGTTTGGGTTAAATACTTTAGCCTCAAGCAGACTCCCCACACACGTAAGTGGTTTAGTGAGGAACTCTTCCATCCACCACAACTCGTACGGTGTTTTGGGCACCGACTTACTAGGCACTCTATTGAGAATATGAATGGCGGTTTTTAACGCCTCCATCCATAAACTCAATGGGAGTGTGGAGTAGCTCATCATGCTTCGCACCATATCCATCAGGGTACGGTTGCGTCTTTCAGCTACTCCATTTTTCTGAGGTTCGCCCGGTGTAGAATACTGGGCCACTATGCCATTTTCCTGTAAGAACCTCGCAAAAGGTCCAGGAACTTGTCCATATGGGGTATGTCGACCGTAGTACTCCCCCCCACGATCAGATCGAACTATCTTAATCTTTAAATCGTGTTGGTTTTCAACTTCAGCCTTAAATATCTTGAATTTATCCAAGGCTTCATTTCTTTCTTTGATTGGATAAATATATCCATAACGGGAGTAGTCATCTGTGAATGTTATGAACGAGTCATAACCATCCACACTTTTCACAGGAAAAGGACCACAAATGTCTGTGTGAACAATTTGTAGAACTCCTGTGCTTCTTTTTGCGTCTTTCTTAATTTTCTTTACATATTTTCCTTTAATGCATTCTCTGCATTGTTCTAAGTCTGAGAACTCTAATAGAGGAAGAATTTCATTCTTAACTAATCTTTCTATTCTCCCCCTCGAAATATGGCCCAAGCAGCGATGCCATAATTTCGACGATTCATTATGAGTTCTCTTTCGTTTTACATTTACGTTAGTGAGCGAGGATTCAATCACTTTCTACGCGACGTTCTCATTATCGCATCGACATTCACATCATCACACAATGATAACAAATAAAGCTCATTTTGTAATATGGCAAGACCAACACATTCTTTATTAAATATTATTTCGCACTTGCCATTTCCAAAATTACAATCATAACCATCTTTATCCAAATTGGAAACACTAATCAAATTCCTCTGTAAAGAGGAACAAAAGAACATCTCTAAGTAAAGATTGGAGCCATTAGCTAACTCTAATGAAAGATCGCCAACGACTTCAACTTCGCTTGGACTCCATTTGCGACTTTAATGCATCTTTCGTTTCTTTGCGTAGTCCTCGTCGAGCGGAATCCTCAGAAGGAATTAGCAACATGAGCAGTTGCTCTGAGTCAATCCACCAAGTGGATTTGAATATTGCACATACAAGCATTCATTTATGAATGTAATAATGTTCTCACCTTTCTTTGCCATGATCATCTTTAAGTAATCGTGATGTTCTTCTTGTAGTGTCTGTCTTCTTGCAAATGAAGGCACCGATCTTTGTCTCTGACAAATTTATTCTGTTGAGGCCGATGGATGAGGCTTTTCCTTGTTTCTTGAGAAGGAGGTCTTGTGGAAGTTCTTTTTCTTGTTATCCTTCACATAGTTGATAGATCCACCATGTGAGGATTTAAATCTTTCCTCCTCTTGAACACACATAGCTATGCATTTTCTAAGTCCCATTTATCGAGTGCATATTGTAATTGACAACAAAAGTGTCAAACTGCTTACGCAATGAAGCAAAAATCAAGTGAATAAGGAACTCATCCTTGAGTGCCAAATCCATTGGTTTAAGCTTGGATGCCAAGTTGCTCATCCTCAATATGTGTTCTCTTATCCCACCACCGAATACCTTTACATCACAAGTCGCTTAATCACCGTGTTGCATATGTCTTTGAAGAGCCATGAACCGACTCTTTATTTTGTCAAGGTATTCGTGACAAGTCACGATCTGCGATTGAGCCCACAATTGCGAGCTCAATCGTATTCTTTATCACGACCATACATTTCTTGTTGGTGTGGTCCATTCTTATGCTCTAGGTCATAAGACATCCGTAAGGGAGCATGATCTCTCTGTCTTTTACGCCAAGCAAGATCATCCTCATTTTGACCCCTCACCGTGCAGTAGGCTCGTTGGGTCGTCTTGTAGTGAGGACCCAGTCCACCTCGGCTAAGATAAACGCTAAGTCTATCTTTTCTTCCACTCTCCATAATTATCTCCTTTGAGAGTGGTATTTCTCGATACAACTCATCAAGTTGTATCCTCCGAAAATTTAGATCAAATAAAGTGAGAACGTAACATTAAAATTATATGCCTTATTTCCAACGTTGGTCAAAAATACGACATACAATTAAATCAATTTTATCTATACATTAAAACTATATCACCGTTAGCGTAAATAGAAACAATGCATAAAAATCATCAATTAAAATTATAATCTTTAGTATTATCAACTTTAGTCGAAAATAACAATATCATAATTCACAATAAATTCTTAAAAATTAAATTCTCTCGTTGGTTCGAATTTAATTAAAAGAATTATCAATATTGAACTTTTGCAATGAAATCGTAATTGTTCTAAAATAATCAATTATTCGTAAGCATTATATCGTATACAATTAATCTCTAAATAATAATAACACGTTGGTGCAAAAATTACGAGATTTTAATTCAATTTTCTATTGAAATTCATTCAAAATTGCTTATGAAAACAATTAAATTCAATTTTACGTATTCTTGTTCATAACCGTAGGAAAAAGCGTGCAAAACCGGTTTCTTGTTCAAAACCGCCAAAAAGCTGTTTAAACCGCCATTTGGCCCGTTCGCGTCTTTCGGCCATTCTCGCTTTCTTGGCCCACGGCTCGCTAGGGTTTCACGATCGTTTTGGTAGTCAGATTCTCATCCGACGGTGGTTTCAACCTTGACAGCCAAGGCTCGGCGACCGATCCGCCTCGATGCGATCTCAGCCGTTGATATCAATCGACGGCTGAGCGTCAATCTCGGCGGTATAAAAGACGCGACCGCGCGGCGCCCCGGGAAACCCTAATCCCCATTTCGTTTCGTCTCTCTCGCTTCGCTTCGCTCCCGAGCTGCGGAAATCGCGGAGAAGAAGAAGAAGCGTCTGGCGCCGCCATGCGGGCCTCTCGCCGGCGTCGCGCTCTCCCCGAGGAGCGCGTCGCCGTCGAGGGCTCCTTGGCGGCGCTTTTCTGCTGCGGACGCACTCGGGAGTTTGCCCGACCCTTCCCGAACGACGAACGGCGACGCCGGCGACGACGACGACGACGACGAGCTCGGCTCGCCTCGACCCTTCCGTCTCGGTAAGATCCAATATTTTAGATCCGAGTTTGGGTTCTAGGGTTTCGGTTTGGGTTAGGGTTTCTTTGAATCTACTCCGATCTTTTCTTTTTGCCATCCGGATCTAATCTTTGATGGCTCTGATACCATTGTTACACTCTTTTGATCCTTTGGATCTGGGTTCTTGTTTGATGGATCGGGTTCGAGAAAACCGAGAGAGAGAGAGTTACCGTCGGATGTAGATGAAGAGGAAGGGTTGGCCATGGTGGGTTGCGGTAGTCGAGGCGGCGGTGGTCGATCCCGTCCCTCGGGCGTGGCCGGCGCTGAGGCGAGGACGGCAGTAGTCGATCGGGTCGGTGCAGTCGGCGGTGGATCGTCCGTCGCTTGCCGCGCCCTCTGGATCGGATTAGGGTTGTGTGTTAGGGTTTGTGGCGGCGCGTCAACCGTATCTGTGCCGCCCGGTCCCTTCTCTTTTATAAGCGGCGGCGGCAGGCCCACCACCATCTTGGTGGCGCGCTACGATCGTAGCGCGGATCGATGTGGGGATTGGGCATTTGGCCGTTGGGCCAAATGCCCGAGATCAACTCTAACAAGGTGATCGTTGGGCGAGACGATGGCCGCGCGGGGCCCTGTAGGTGAAGCTAGGCACGACACTAGGGGAGGGGGATGGCGGAGCCGACGGGTGCACGAGACAGAGGTAAGAGAGGTTTCTGCTAAAACTGGATATAACAAGATACTATCACCGCTGCAACATATAAATGCTCCTGCTGAAACTGGATATAGCAAAAGCTTTCGACTCGATTTCCTGGAGCTACCCACTCGACGTACTGAAGGCTAAGGGTTTCGGCCCCCGTTGGACGGAATAGATTGCTGTCTCTCTAGCAACTTCCTCCTCCAGAATTATCCTTAATGGCACACTGGGTCCGAGCTTAAAACACTGCAACGGGCTCTGTCAGGGTGACCCCCTCTCCCCGTACCTCTTCATACTAGCAATCGACCCACTACAACGATTGCTCGACCTAGCCACGGAAGCCGGCGTTGTGCAAGTACCTAAGGCGGTGTTGAAGCAAATCGACAAACTGTGATGAAGCTGGTTGTGGTGAGGGAGAAACACCACCAACAGCGGTCACTGCACTCTAAATTGGGACCGTATGTGTTGGCCATCCAATCAGGGAGGACTTGGGGTGCTGAACCTGCAAAAATTCAGTAGGGCGCTTCGTCTGTGTTGGCTTTGGCATGAAAAGGCCTCACCGCACAAGGCGTGGGTGGGATTTGGCACTCCCGGAAACCCATGCGACAGGGAACTCTTCTCTACGGCGACTGCTATCTCAGTAAGGGACGACAAGTCCACCTTATTCTGTAGGGACGGATGGCTGCAAAACTCCACGCCAAATCTTCATAGGGTTGCTACAAGGAAAAATAGAGTAGTCGAAGATGCCCTGACGGACGACAACTTGATAGAAGGCATCTGCGACAGCATCATCCCCAGCATGCTGCCTGAATTTATCGGCCTATGGACTTTGCTATCATCGATACAGCTACAGCAAGGGCACATGATGTTATTACCTGGAATCTACAACTCTAAATCGGCGTACCAACTACAATGCGAGGGGGCGGTCCAAGTCCCTTACCATGACATCATTTGGTTGACCTGGTCTCCCTCCAAATACAAATTTTTCGCTTGGCTGGTCACTCAGAAAAGGATCCTCACGACGGACAGGTTGATGCTTCAAGGATGGCCAAATAGCTATTTCTGCCCACTCTGCTACCGCAACCTCGAGACCTTAGACCACCTCATGCTGCATTGCACGTACTCCGCCAAGGTATGGTCGGACATGGCGCCGTCACTCCTATCTCCCACCCCCACACAAAACGTGCTAGTATGGTGGACTGAGCAGGTAAACTCGGCGGCGCTGCTGACGAACTGGAAAGGCCTCAACTCCATCGTTCAAGCTACTCTTTGGGAGCTATGGAAGGAGCGGAACAATAGAATTTTCAAACAACATCACAGGCCTCCCAGTGTGCTGGTGCATGTGATTAAAGACTCCCTCAATCTCTGGATGTTGGCCGGTGCAAAACACCTCAGGACTGTAATAACCCCGTTTAAGGATTGTTTGGATACATTGTAATCCGACTCAATCCCTTCGGATTGACTCAGAATTTGAACTAAAATCCCTTCCAATCCAAATGGATTGATTCTAATCCCTCTCTATCCAAATAAGTCTTTAATGTAAGTACCTATGTGTACAATACTATCTTTTACTCGCTTAATGATATGATTTTGGCAGTTCTCCCGCCATTCATTAAAAAAAAAACGAGTTGAGCATCCTGCAGCCTGAGATCTCGTGAGCCCTAGTATTGCAATAAATACAAATACGGTATATGAAACTGTTTTTGTGAACTATGGTATCTTCTTCTTCTTTACCCTTGTATCTTTCCTAGCGCCAACAAATTGATGTGTCCTAAAATCTGTTATTATTGCTCGTGCGTGTAATACTTGCATCTAATCCTGTTGACGAGTGATTTTTTTAGTGTGCTAATAGTGACTTGATCGATCCAATTTCAAGCTTTTGGAATTGTCCATAAGACAGCTTTCAGGTGTAATAGTGGATGTCGCTTCCTTGTTCCTTTTTTGGGCAATAGAAAGTGTAATAGCATAAGAATACTGAATAAATGAATACCTCTGAAATTTAAATAACCATCGTTTAGTTGTCAGAAAGAACACTGGGAAATGCAGCCTCTGTGGTTGCCATCACTGTGCCGTTCAATGCTGTCATTGTTGCGGGGCAGTGTTCTGCCGTGCAGGGAATTGCGTAGACGCTGAACAGAAAAAGGGTTCCCTTGATGTCGTCTTCTCTTTTACATCTGGACAATTAAGCCTGTCAGCCTCTCACCATTGTACGCTGAATGACCGGAATTTCTGGACAATTAAGCCTGCCAGCCTCACCTTTGCACGCTGAATGACCGGAATTTCTCATGCAGATCTATCGCTCAGATGAGTTAGCGGTAGAGTTGTAGTCAACACGGCGCAAACTGTTGGTGAAATTCAGAAACAACTCAATGATCTGAAATTGCTTGACTTTCCGTGGACAGCATGTAGCCATCAGCCCATCACGACGTTACAGGTAGAAATATAGGACAAATCCAGATCAGCTCGAGTGGAAATTGCGGTACATGTTTGAAATGGAGAGCTGTTCGATTTCAGTGTGCTTGAAACTCTACAAATACTCAAAGGAGTCAAAGGACGTTTGCAATCGCCGTTAAAGAGTAGTAATACTCCAAAGTGCTTTCTCAATAATATACAACTCGGCTAGAACGTTATTAAAGGCCACTAACATCGTGCCATTCCATAACTATCAAAAGATAGTCGGATAGAGGTAGAAAGCTGCATCGCTAAGACCAAGGTACTTCCCGGAAAATTCCCACAACAATGAACACAAAGACAATCCAACATTTCCATTTTTTTGGGCCGTGTGGTTTGTTACATATCTGGAATACTATCCTATATAAAAGCTACAAATAAAGGAAAACAGAAAAGGAGACACTATAAACAGAACTTACGCAAGATTATACACAAATTCAGAACGAAGCCAAGAGCCAAAACATGATAAGAGCTGACGTAGCACTTAGAGCCCAAGACAGAAAAGCAAATGCTGTGGCGAGTTCAAATCTCCCGCAAGGGAGTTGGAGATATCTTCTGCAAAAGAACACGTCCCTTTCAAAAAGAACTATTACACCACCAGCTGAGCATGATGCAGCGAATGACAGGATTGCAGTAACCTGCATTGCATAGATGGACATTAGTGTTGCTGGATGGACATTAGTGTTGCTGGAAGCAATGAATTATGGTTAGATGGATGCCATCCTAATAATGAACACAGGGCATGTACTCGCACAACTTCATAGATAACTAATTCAAATAAGAATGTATGTCATCCACGGATCCGATATTTCTTCTATGTCAAATTAGTATGACCATTCGGCTGACACCAGGATGCATTATGTGGAAAATAGAGAGAACATGAATAACTCAGCAATAAGTACAGCAAACCAAACTACCCTAAAAAAGAGCAATAATCAACAAGTGTTGCCCAATCTACTGTCCCTTTAAAATGTCAACCATGTAATAGGTGTGCTTCCAGCCGTGCATGCATCTTGAAAGGGAGAGAGGAACAGAATGATAAGATGATCATTAACATAGTAAAACTAGATGTATAACAGTATATATTTCTGTAACATTGTAGCAAAAGAAAAGAAGCCTGGAATAATCATTTGATATGGTTTTGTCATATGGTAAGTTCCAATGCTTGTCCAAAAAACAGTCTGATTATATATGGTATGTTATAGTCTGTCACAAACAATGAAGTAGAGTACATCTAAAATTTTTTCAGAGAAAGCAAGAATCAAGGCAACATGCTATGTGGCCAGAGTTTCAAAAGGAGTTTTATAATTACCCAGTCTCCGACGACAAATAAGCTCACTAGAACGGCATTGTTGAGATCCCTTTTGACTTTAAGGGCATATCCATCAAGGCATGCAAGTCCCAAGCTCCACAATGCTTGTAGTCCCATTGACGCAATCAAGTAGCTGACATTTGAAATCCACAATGAACTTATCACACGACTCAAAGGCATCCTGTATTTATACCCTACTAAATACCAGCAAATAAGCCATGATTGCACTAAAGTTGTTACCAAATGTAGGAACCGCAAAGATGCACCACATGTCTCACACGACTAACGGGTGACAGCATGTCAAACAAAAGGGAATTTTTGGACAGCATTCACCGATGCAAGTGGCATTAAAACCGCCATTCCAATCTTATAAGTTTTAACTTACATAATTTTCAGAATGCATGCATAAATGGATTGTGCAATGATTAGCTTCATATATTCTCAGATGTTCTTGGATTATGTAATAAACCATCCCATCGAAAGCACAGTTGCCAGTGGAAGGCTGGCCGCATTTCTACAGTTCTACTCACAAATTAACAAAGCCCCTTGTAAATTATCCATCTCTCACTCCACTAAAAGGAAAGGCCACTCGTGAATTACTCACTGCATATCACGAATTCACGACAAATGTTTCAGGGCAAAAAGGGTACTCCTCAATGCGCCCCAGCCCAAATTCCCCACCCAAGGCGCCATCTACTACTCACATTGCTCCATGAGAGCCCAGCAGCACTGCACAGATCAACCAACTTTCCACCTAGGGTTCACAAGAATAACACACCCCAAAAAAAAAACAAACAAACAAACAACAGAACACGAGGCTATGCGACGACGGTACCAGAAGGCGGTGTAGCTGCCGAAGTCGAGCGCGGACGCCATGGTGCCGACGGACGCTGCGGCGAAGGCGGCCTGTCCCACCCGCAGCCACAGCCCGCCCCACGTCCCGGGCCTCCCCACCAGCTCCCTCATCCCCCCGCCAATCCAACCTCCCTCCGCCTCCACCCCCTCAGCGGCCGCCCCGATCGGCCATGCGCGCGCGGGTGGATTACTACTGCCGCCAATCCGATCGGGTCGGTCGGTCGGTTGGGTAGGTGGCGCCGTGCGCGGATGGGAGGAAATCGCACTTAACTACTGGCTTTTGGTGAGACTTGAGGAGGAAGAGGAGGGGATTAAGAAAAGTAAGGTGGGGGAATGAAATATTGGACGGACGCAACGCTGGCTGACGCCACGGCGGCAGAGTTGGTGCGACGCTGACGCGCGCGCGTCCAGCCGCGGATCCCAGTCTCCCAGATGCAACGCGACACCGACGCCGACGCCGACGCCGCCAAGAAAAGAGAGCGAGCGCGGTTGCTTGAGTTGGCGGTTTTCCGATCGAGTCCGATGGTCGGGGTTAGCCGAGAATGTGGGGGGCGAGCAATCTCCTGATCGAGTTTTTCTTAGGAATAATTAAGGTTTATCAACCGCAGGCCGTACTGCAGGACCTTCGTGGGACAAAAAAAAAACTCGTGCAAAGAGGTGTTCTTGCGTGGATGGGATTAATGGATTGGAGTAAGAATTACGCACGATGAGAATTTATGTAAACAAATGAGCAAAGTCCGTATGGGTTGGGTGGCCTCGGCAGTCGGAGTCGGCAGGAAAGGAAGTTACACCGAATTTTTTGCCGATACGGCCGATTTTCAGAGCGTATTAGCAGTTTTGATCACCGCGCGCACGTATTTGTAAAAGTGGCTGGACTGGCGCAGGTCGGGCATGCGCTCGCGCCATGGCGACACGTGGTCACGTGGCGCAGCGGGGCGCACGGCCGCCACCACGCCCACCACGCGCAGCGCAGCGCGCGCGCGCCCGGCCCCACATATTGTATTGGCCTTGGCGCGGGAGAGAGTATCATCCTGTTGGCATGCCCACATGCGCCAATTAATTAGGTTAGACCGCAATTAGCGTTTAGGGTTAGTATTTAGTTAAGGTTAGTTAGGAATAAAAAGAATTTTAAATTATAGCAAATGAGGTAAAAAAAAATAAAAAATTTTGTGTAGCATTCTGACAAAGTGTATTTGATTATGTAATTTTTGTATTATTTTATTTGTTAAGAATCTTTTGATATAACTTTGCTTTCGTACAGATCAATTAATGTACTTCGTATGCTTATTTTGCTAGGTCATATGGTCATTATGATATCTGTGACATGTGTTCATTTGCTGGAGATTGTAATGTGGCCCTTGCAGGCACTTGCTACCAAGTGTTGATTGTAATGCTTCGGTTCATACATGTGGTTTAACTTTGCACCAAAAGTTTGGATGAAATGTTATCTCGTGACTCTCTTTGATGATTGCAGTGGATATAAAATGATTCCCTTTGATGATTGCAGTGCATATATATTGGAGAGAGCGACCGCGCGATTTCATTTCGCGATCGCTCGCTTCGCTCGTTCTTCGCTAAGTTCATATCGCGATCGCTCGCTCGCTCCTCGCCCATTCTTTTCTTTTCATGCGCTTGCTCTCTCGATTATATTTCAACGTTATTAACCGCCGTCGCTGTTCGCGGTAGGTTTATCGTAATTTTAATTTAGCTACATTCTTCTATGTTTAATTAGCCACATTGTCGGTAATGTTCGCTATGTATGTTTTGCTAGTCATGTCTCTACCGAGCTACTAGAATAATTCTCGATGAGGACCACCGGCAAGTGTGGCTCATCACGTGGCGTGGATGGCCCTCCGCCCGGCGCTTGCCGCGGGGAGGGGCGGTGGGCGGTAGACGATCGTTACGTCCGATCCTCCGGAGGCGGGCTTGTTGCCCTTTGCGAGGATGGTGTCCTTCCAACGTGGGTTCACCTAGACGGCACTGTTGTCCGCACTTGTGGACCTGGAGGCCCGAGGCGCACACCTTCCATTTTCGGTGGGGTGAGATGGCGATCACCCTACAGGGGCGCCTCGTTCTTGGTCGGTCTCCCGATCGGAGGTGTGCCGCTTGTTCCGGGCCCTCCGAGAGCGGACTGGAAGGTCGGTGGAGCAATGGTTTGGCCAACCTCTGCCGGAGGGTGCACGTGGCGTCCTCGGGCTTAGCCGAGGCGATTCGTGAATGCCGCAGGTGCACTGAGGACGTCGTTAGGACGCATCTCGTTGCTTACCTTCTCCAGCTCTTTGGTTGGGTCCTGTTTCCAACCACAAAGGGCGATTTTTTTGAACCCAAGTTTCATCCGCGTCGCCGAGTCTTTGGTTGACGCGGGTCGAGCCGATGCCGCAATCTACCGGGATCGGTAGTCCTTGCGCTACATACCGAGGGTTGTGTGACGCTTCGCGGCGCGGCAGCGCTGCTAGCAACCTGGCCGTGTGCTACGCGCTCCTGCAGCTGTGGAGTTGAGAGCACTTCCCTGTTGGGCGGCCGACCATTGAGACAGCGGCGCACCCGTACCCTCTCCCACATGACCACATAGACGCGCCCACCATGGGCTTACGGTGGACTGCCGCCCGTCGTCTGCGCTGGGCCAACAGAAGACCGGCGAGGTGCTACTCGTTGTACCACAACGAGTTCGAGTTATTGCACGGCGACATCATCCGTGTCCATGGCATGCTGATTTTACGCTTTCGCGGTTGCGCCGACGGGCCGTCTGCGCAATGCGTCGAGGATCGATTTTTGTGGATTTACGACCGCCACCGCCGTTCTCACATATGGTGGAGCCTTACGCGCCAGCGCGCGTAATCACGACGATTTTGTCGATACCACTCGTGCCCCGAACGGCGGCCCCCGAGCGAGCCGTACACCGTGAGTCAAATTTCATCCAAGTAATTTTTGCGATCCTTACGTCTTCTTTTGTAACATTAATCTTTCCAAAATGCGAGCAATCGAGGTCGGGTGGGCATATTTGGAACGGCAAAAGCCCCAAGCCCCGGGGGTTGCGACCTGGATTAACAGGATGCACGTGGATGTATGGCATGAGCAGCGTCCATATGACCCTGAGTCGTACGCTGCGTACATGGAGTGGTACATGCCACGAACGCGCGCAAGACTCACCATTCCTCCTCCGGAGCGCCCAGAGGAGGTGACATTTCTGACGCACCAAGAGAGCCTCCGCCGCACGTACGACCGTCACAGCGCTTCAAGACATGACGACACCGTACGACACTTACAACCTCTGGTTCGCAGTTTTGTTGACGATATTCGTATTTTTTGTTAATGAACCTGTTACATATGTCACTACGATTCGGCGGGCGGTGCGCGTCGAGCGCAATGACGAGGCCCAACTCAGACCAGATAGAACCCCGGCGGCATATAAAAAAGTTTTGAAGCACATCTCGGCGGAGATGAAGAAGATAATAAAGAACTTGAGCAGTGGTCGTTCGAGGGACGACGTCTTGCGCATCGGGCACGAAGTGGGGGGGGGCGTGCTCACCCGCTAGGTCACCACGACCTAGCGAGTCCGGCAGGCGTCGTAGCGTTCCCCGTCGGTCATCTGCGGGCCAGGTCGCCGCACAGGTAAGTCGCTATGTACAAATTTACATTAAGTTTTGTAATTATGCCTTACGTTCCGCTAACATCATGCCGTTCTCTCGCCGTAGGTCCGTCGGGATGAATCACTTCGTCGTCGGACCGGTACCGACCGCCGCCCCTCGGTTATCTCGCTTTGCACATCCGGAGGTACGAGGTTCTTAGTTTACATCCAGTGTTCATTTGTACTAACATCGTTTCGTCTTGCGACCTTCACCGTGCGGGTGACGGCGATTCACATCGACCGATGACGACGATCACGGACTCCCAACTCCTACCGGGGAGCAAGACACGACGCCGAGGCAAGGACAATGGCGGCCGGGTTTTAGCGTCGCAGGCGAGCTCCTCCGGTTATCGCCCCCTCAGACGTTCAAGAGCGATGTCCTCCGGGTTCGGTGCCCCACGGTATACTCCAGGCGAGAGTTCATCCGCGCAACCGGAGTTGCAGGAATCGTACCCCCAGAGTGGTTTTCTAGCCTCCGTCGTGGATGAATTCCTCGGAAGTGTCCCCCAGGTCGGCACGTCTCATCACGACGACATGTACGCCTACCAGACTCTGCTCCAGACTCAGTCTACTGGTCCACCTCCGCCTCAACGGTCTTCGTACCCCCTCCGAACCGACACGCGTTCTCCAGAGCGGTGGACGTATTCCACGGGTCATGCTCGGCGCAAAACAAGGCGCGCGCCGCGCGACGCAGCATGCAGCGAGGAGAGAGTAGTGGCTCAGACGAGTGAGCCGTATAGTATCACGTGTTATGCGATTTTCATTGTACTACATGCTTGTTATCGCTATTTCGTATGAGTGTCTTGTTCGTATTAATCAATAAACGTACAAACTTTTTGTATAATGATTCCACTCCATTAAACCTTCGAGACCTCTCGTGGCCTCCTGAGACACTTTGTCAGAATGCTACACAAAAATTTTCATCTAAGCGAGTGACTGCGATATGAACTTAGCAGAAGAACGAGCGAGCGAGCGACTGCGAAATAAAATCGCGCGGTCGCTCTCTCCAATATATATGCACTGCAATCATCAAAGGGAATCATTTTATATCCACTGCAATCATCAAAGAGAGTCACGAGATAACATTTCATCCAAACTTTCGGTGCAAAGTTAAACCACATGCATGAACCGAAGCATTACAATCAACACTTGGCAGCAAGTGCCTGCAAGGGCCACATTACAATCTCCAGCAAATGAACACATGTCACAGATATCATAATGACCATATGACCGCATACGAAGTACATTAATTGATCGAAAGCGCATTCGACACACATTTATTGCTTTGTATAAACACGCATTTATATCAAACAATTCTTAACAAATAAATTAATAAAAAAATTACACAAACAAATATAATATGTGAGAAACCCCCACAAACATTTTTGTAATTTTTTGATGTAATATGCTATATATTTCAATTTTTTCAAATTTATACTCTATTCTAACCTAGCCCTAAACTAACCTAACCCTAAACTAACCTAATTGGTCAAGCGCTGTGGTGGCGGCGCATGCCGCCGCACCGCGCGGCCAATACCGACGTGGCGGGGCGGGCGGCGGCGCGGCGTGGCCTTGCGCGCCGCTGCGCCCGCGGCGTGGCGTGGCGGGCGCGCGCGGCGCGCGCCAGCGCCACGCCACGCTGTTGGCCTTGCCGACGCGCCCGCGCGCGCGTGTCACCAGCGCGGCGCGAAGCCGCTGCGCGCTGCGCGCGGCCCGCCACTTTTGCAAATACGTGCGCGCGGTGGTCAAAACTGCTAATACCCTCTGAAAATCGGCCGTATCGGCAAAAAATTCAGTTACACCCTACATGCCTGGTACAGTGACAATACCTAGTCTATACATACGGAAAGGCACTGCGCATGATCTACAAGCCCGCCCCAGGGCTAACGAGAACGGTGGAGAAGGATTGGGCGGCATATGAATGGCAGCTTGAGAGTTTGATCGGGTGTGGAAACCCGCGGATCGAGTGTCGTGTGCAGCGCAAGGACATTGTTCCACCAGACTAGTCCGTTCTAAAAATGTACACCGATGACAGCTATGCTAGTAGATTCGGTAACACGGATGAGACCGAGCATCGTCTTGAGTGGGGAGTGGGGGATACTGCGTCAGTACTTGGCCGGCGACCTGTTATGTGAAACAGTGCAGGGTTTTACGCATGTGCTGGAGCAAACACCACGTAGGCGATGACGTGGGCACTGACTGGGCAAATGAAGCTGCCAGGTGGAGCCACGTGGCGACCACGTCACTTCGGCGAGTGGTGGCGCACGGGGCCAAATGGTCGTCGGTGCTACGCGCTACGGTGACGAGTGTGCATGGGCTCAAACGAAAGAGGGAGAAATGGGGAACCTGGTGCGCACTAGAATGGCGGCGGGATGTCAAGGGTTGGCCGGCGACGAGGAAAAATGCGGTGGTATGGCTTGGGTCTACAGCGACGAAGTTGTTCCAGCGATGTTCCGACGACGAGAGTGTGCACACAAGGTAGAACGCAGATTGGCGATACTCTTGGTGCGGACGGTGTCAACGGAGCTCCAACGGCGGCGACGCAACCGATGATGACACACCTCGGGGATGGTGGCGAGAAATCCAACATCCGGCGATGGGAGAGAATGAGACGGACTAGGGCTACTAGTTGGATGAGTGAGAGACGGGGGCATGGGTGCTGCCTTTTATTGGGTGAGGGGATGGCCGGAGAGGGGAGAACGTGCACGAGCGTTACCTCACCGGCGGCGAAAATGAATGCAAGAGATGGAGTGGGGATCGTGGGCTTGATTGCGCACGATCTTGAGTAGAAACGGGTGTTTGAATGCACGGGGATGGTGAGAAAAGCAGCGGTGCTGGCGCGACCGTGAGGAAGAAAAAGGTGAGGTGGGGTGACAGGTGGGCCCCACTTGACAAACAGAGGGAGAAAGGGTGAGGGAGGCGGGCGCGAGCGAGCCGTGCACAAGGGAAAAGGCCATGGGCCCGGGGAAAGAAGTGGGTCGTGGGGAAGAAATTTGTCCTGAAGCAAAATCTAGATTTTTCGTGATTTTTGATTTACATAAATTGTAAGAATTCAAATAGACTTTTAGAAAATAGCAAATAGAGTTTAAAAAAATCTAGAAAAATTAACAAAAATTCCCTGAATTATTTTGAAATTCAATGAAATATTTCTAACTCAAAATTGGTATCTGGATTTGCAAATACTTTATTTTGGTTTAAATAAATAGGAAAAGTCCTTTTCAAATCCAGAAAATTCAAGGATATCTATTAAATTTTCTTTTCAACAGAAATAAAATTTTCGAATATTACATAAGGGCACCAGACCACCACCGTTCTCGACTCACCAAGCCACCGAGGGCAGCGAAGTGCGGCGGCGGCGACGATTGACACCCATGTTTGAAGTTGCGTGTACTGTGTTGCGCTGTGATTTCATGTGATAAAATTTGTGATTTTTTTTCTGGTACATGTGATAATACATTTGAAGCTGCGAGTGCGAGGTAAAAAAACAAGAAGAAAAAATTCAATAAAAAAATATTTTTAAAATTTTCAAATAGTATTTCAAATAAATCTATTTTTTTCGCTCCCACCAGCGCCAACCCCTGGTGTTTTAGGAACCTGGATTTCACACATGACTTGTGGGGGAGGCCGACCCCCTAGAGCACGGTAGAGGTCGAGTCCAGCCCTTTAGGGACCGAACTTAGTTATATATCATCAATCGCCGGCAGCTCCATGATGGTATTTTTTGTATTAACAACGGAAGATGGCTAAAAATTTTATTAGCACCGTCAATCGTGTCGTACAAGGGAGGAAAAAAAAACTACTTCTACAGCAGCGGTGTTACAGGCATTGCCATGCAAACGCTCGCAGCAACTCTCGCCATCGGGAATCGGGACCCTCATGGTGAGGTTTTCGGCCCTTAACTCTACTTGGTTCTTTTTGCATCGCCACCCGGCTGGCCATTGGCTGCGACCTGCCCGTACTATGTGTTGGCCAGGCTGCCAATGGGCCAAATCCTAGGCCAAGATGAAAAGCCCACGTTAAGTAAGTAGAGTACAAACCTAAATTCATTCACGCCCTGTATGGAGAAAATGTGGTTTTTTTTGGGGGCTCAGCCAGAATGAAGTAATGAACTCCTCCAAGCAGGGATATCACTAATCAGCCCATCAATCCCTCTCCGAAGGGCCATCAATTTCTTGAACAGAATCAATTAAAACATCAGCTAGATGCAAATAGTATGCAACCGACGCAAAACTTTTAGGCGAGCCATGTCGATTCTTTCTTGGCAAAACAAGACGAGGGACAAACTTTCATGGATTCGACAAGGCTGAATTAATGGTGAGAGACTGCATCGTAGATGTGACAACCGGATTCAGGGAATAGCCTTCCCTTCCACATATCCATTGGGTACAGAGCAAAAGCTACTTCAAGATTCGGCATGACAAACTCTCGATATACTTACTTCTTTACTATAGGTAGGCTGCATCCGCACTGCTAGCTCACCAGGGACGGTTCTGGATTTCAGTTCTTGCAAAATGCATGCCAATGCCAATACCAATAAACACAAACTAGTCGACTACTGATTGGACATACACTTATTATCTCTCACAATTGAGATGTGCTTCTTCTTTTGCGCGGGCAAAGTTATATATAACATACGCACAAGCTGTAGCCCGGACAAAGAACAGCTCCCAGACAATTGTTTAGATTATTTCGCCATCCCAAAGCTCTTCGATGGATTTGTAGACGCCTTCCGGATGAGTCCAAAAGGCTCCTCGGATTAACTTCACCTGCAAATCACAATCACTCACCGAGATTCTCGAGAAAGTCGATTCCATCGTGACAAGAATTTAGAGCGCCGACAATAAAGGTTAATAACACTTTGTCAACAGCTGCAGTTTTCAGCATCTGTTGCTGACGCCTACTTGCCTGTTCGATTTCGGAGAACTTTGCGAACAAGTCGTCCGGAATGGACCAGTCGTAGACATCAAGGTTCGCCTTGATCCTCTCCTCGCTGGTGCTCTTCGGAAGCACGCTATGCCCCATCTGAATCCCCCACCTCAGAGCCACCTGTGCCGGCGTCTTGCCCAGCTTCTCCGCCGTCGAGACGACGACAGGGTGCTCCAGCACGTTGCCGGCTTTCATTGTCCCCGGTGAGCCCAGCGGCGAATACGCCTGTGACACAAGATAAAGAAGAGCCTTTGAGCACTACTAGAATACACTGAAAAGTTCAGTAACAGCCTGTTTGGACGAGCTTATGCTTCTGGCAGCTTTAGTTTGCCGTGCTGAACATACCGAGAGATGTACCCCTTTCGAGTCGCAGAGCTTGCGGAGCTTGGTCTGCTGCCACACGGGATGGCACTCCACCTGGTCGACGACCGGCGGCACGCGTGCGATGGCGAGCAGGCCCTCCAGTTTCTTGCTTGAAAAATTACTGACACCAATGGCGCGAGCTTTGCCGGACTCGTAAAGCATCTCCATCGCCGTCCATGTTGCCGATATGTCGGACGGAATAACGTTTTCCGCGCCAAAGCTGGAGCCTTTCTTCATTCTTACTGGCCAATGGATCTAACGAACGGTACAAGCATCTTAAGGTACAAGGCTAAAACAGTAAAAAAAAAAACGGTGCATGCATCTCATACGCACTGCATGCTTACAAGGTAAAGATCCACGTAGTCAGTTTGCAAGTCCTTCAGTGTGCCGTCCAGTGCAACCGGGACGTCCTCTGGCGCATGGTTACTATTCCTGCAAAAAGTTCCAAGATGTTGCATGTCCTTCAGTAATGTTCAAGATTACTGCAAATTGCTATGCATGAGTCGACAATGTTCAGGTCTCAGAATCAGGAAGGAAGAATGACCAGAGTTTGGAGGTGATGAAAAGATCTTCGCGCCTGGTTATGCCCTCGTCGAACACTTTCTTGAGAGCGAATCCAATCTGCAAAGCCATGGTGGTTAGCCTGCCTTAATTTTGACTCAAAGATCGTTCACTTGACCGGGGAGTCAATTTGAGGGGATAATTTACTTCTTTTTCATTGCCGTAGGCTTGAGCGCAATCGATATGCCGATAACCAGCCTGCATAGTTACGCATAGCATAAATTCAGATATCGCAAAACTACTGCAAAGGTGGAAAAGCACAATAAATTTAACTAGTACCATATATGTTTTAATGTCCAGTTGAGTTTTTTTGGGCAAAAAATCATAAAAACCACCGTAATGTCCTAGAATTTTTTTAAAACAAAATTACAAAAATAAATAATCAGCCCAAGGAACCTATTCTTACTATTTTTTGGACCGACTACTTATTTTTATAATTTTATTTTTTAAAAAAAATTCTAATGTCCGAAGGAACATAACTTAAGAGGAGAAGTAAAAAAAAATGACATACGAAGGATAAATAAATAAAGTACGCAACTTACGTGGGTGTTTATAGATTCGTCCCTAATTATTTTAGGAAAAAGTGATTCTATGCCACCCAAAGATACATGGTTTTGCAAAACAGAAATGTTTCACACGTACAACGCCCCCGGCCGCCTGCCCGTGGCCTGTGGGCGCCGCCCGCCCAGCCACCCCCTCCTCCTCCGACCGACCAGCGCGCCTCCTCCTCCGACTCCAATCGGCCCGCGCTCCGCCTCCTTCCTCCGCCGCAACATGCGCATTGTACGCGCGTGCGATGAAAACGTCGTTTGCAAAATACAACCGAACCATTTTGCCTTGGTAAAACACCACTCATAGGACTTTCCCAAGAAATCCCAAAATTACCCTCCCTTCTTCCTCTTCTTATCTCCTTCCTGTTCTCTTCACACCCCCAAATAATGGCAGCAGCCGCCACCGGGCTGCGGGCCGCCTTCAGTCAGCGCACACCCACTGCTTCCGTCCAGCACAAACTCCGCCGCCGCCGCCCAGGCTCTCGCATCCGCCGCCCAACCTCTCGCCTGTTGCTAGAACAAGAGCAAAAACACCATCCAGCATCCAATTCCAAATTCGCCCCACCAAAATTCAACAATCTCCACATTAGTTGTAGTTCGTCAAGGTGGAAAAAGAATTGCTAAGAGTTTGTTTTATCAGTTGCGAACCCAATTTCATAGGCTAGTATGATATCTGATCATCCAAACACAACCTGGATACTTCCTCTTTTCCCAAAAATTGAAAAACACACATCCTCAGTTGCAGTGGTGTTATACCGAACTAGTTAAAACAGGAAGAACACGGGCATGGTTTGCAACGACGCACCTTGACGGCGGCGTAGACGGCGTTGCCAACGACGCCAGGATCGGCCTGCCACGTGCCGAGCCCAACCGCCGGGATCTTGGCGCCGGTGTTCAGGACGAAGTAGCGGGCCATGTGTTACTGTGCGCGTACAGCCCTTGGAGCCACAAGCGCAAAAGATCTGCCTCCGGTACTGACAAGTGGAAACCGCGCGCGCAGACGAGAGGCCAGTGCTGAGACCCGAAGCTCGCACGGGCGAACTTTTATGGAGGCCGAGCCCAAGCTGGCGAGAGGTTTGCATCACCAGTGACGCCGACACCGCAGTGACATGGGTGGTGGTGACCGGCGAACACACCTTGGGACCCTGGGGGATGGGACCACCTCGCATCCACGGCACGTGTCGGTGGGTTGAGTATGGAGAGAAAGTTCGAGTTTTTCCACCTAAAATAGCATTGTCACCCTAAAATAGCATTGTACAAACATTGCTCTTTGAGAATAAAATTGCAAAAATAATATATCTACTGTGCGAAAACATCGCAACAGGGCACCTACCGTGCCCCCGTGTGCGGCAGCCCAAAAAACCGCTTTGTAAAAGATGCTTTGCACTGTAGCTACAGTATACCCATTCGGCCTACAGTCGCCTGTCGAGCATAGCGGCGCGGTAGGTAGCTTGCTACGACGTTTTTACACTATAAAATGATATTTTTTTTGTTATTTCGTTAACGGGAGCTGAATTTGCTATTCCGTTCCAACAAAGAGACCAAATGAGTCAAATACTCAGGAAGTTGGAGGTTTGCAACAAGGGTCATGCTAGTGCTCGCACGTCCGATCGGATATTTCCCATCAGACGCTCCATAAAATTATGAAACATTTCATTATTCTGTATGCAACATTTTTTGTCATCCTTGATAAACATTGCAAAACAACGTACCAACATCAGTTACAAATTTGAAAAAATGGATGTCTCACAATTTTGACAAAAATTTGTTGTAGTTTTGTAATATTTTGTGATGTATGATATGTTTAATACCATGGAGAAAAATCAGATAAAATAAATCAATTCATACAAAAGATCTCACGGTGACAATCACCGTCAATTCTCCTTTATCCAGTGGTGCAACAAATGAAAAGCAAGTCGCAACAAATGAATAGACCTGTGCAACAAAAACCATTCTTGATGCAACAATCATCACAACAAACAAAATGGATACTACGAATCTACAACTCTACTGCAACAAAACGATAAAATCTGTTACAACAATCCAATAGGACTGCTCTAACAATACATCTTGTTGCAACATTATTTTTAGAAAACACGATGCAACAAAATAAAACGCTTCTTGCAACAATTGAGAAATTGTGATGCAACAAATGGAAGCACATGCACCAAACCCATTGAAGAGGAAGGAGTAAGTATCGGCGGGAATAGGTTAATTAGCCGAGCTCGGAGGAGGAGGAGGCATGCCCATCGCCTCATCGCTGGAGGACCTAGATCTAGCTGGGACGAGGTTAGCCCACATCACCAGTTCACCGCCTCCTAGTCGAGTTTAGGATGCCTCGTCGCTTCGCCGTGGAGCATAGGATGCCTCACTGCCCTACCATAGAGCTCCATCGCCACCAAGCTCGAACTTGAGAGCCTTGATGCCCCCACCGCCGCCGCAAAGGATGAAGTACTCGAGTGCGAGCTTGAACCACGGTGGTGTGGAGGGTGCAGTGCGACAAGAAGAGAGAGAGAGAGAGAGAGAGAAACGAATGGATGGATAGCACACGTTGCAGTTGGATAAGGTGGAATTCTGGACTCTAGTAGCCTCGTTGCGCAACAAAATTCCAAAATTAGCCCCCATAAATCAAAAATTCCAAATTTGGCCCCATTCAGATGCGTCTTTGCGAGGTGGACTAGACACCAAGTCTTGCCCTCATACTTACCAAAAAAAACTAAAAAATCTATTTAATAATATTTGTTGGACAATTTTTTAAATATATAAAGTGAGCTCAAACAATTATGATTTTTTTGTGGAGCCTCCTGGTATAGTGTGTCTGCTTGTGTATTTTTTTAAAAAATTTATGCATTCTTTTTTTTCTCCAAAATTCTTTAAAGTCTAATATTTGTACGAATTTTCTAATATAGCAAATGAGGTCCAACCATTATGAATTTTTTTTTTGCCAGACTCCCTACACAGTGGACTTGATTGTGTAAATTTTACATAATTTTATATGCTCTGAAATTATCTTGACAAATTCAGGGTTTAGGTCTCAAAAATTAGAACGAGACGTTTTGGAAATTAGGGTTTCATGATTTCATGTGACTTGAAATGTGCGAAGTTTGGTACGACATGACTACTCTTGGTCGCTCTGGTTCTTGATCACATTTCTTCTGTACGGTGGAGTTAAAGCAAAGTACATAAATTAACTTAACTGAAGGGGCTGAGAACATTGCGATTACGGAGAAGCCCTAAAACATAGAAAAAATCGATGTCGATGTGAATGGTTATCTCTGGAATTCCACCAGAAGAGGCATACTTTGTTGGCTCGGTAGGTCTGAGAACTGAACTACATTGCGATCATGCGCGACGAAGCACGTTACATATGGTCACATGGTATGATGGTTCGGCTAATTGCTTTAGTCATGGACGCTACTACTACGGTAACTTGCGACACGAGCTTCCGGACCATGTAAGTACGCATGCCTTAAGGGGATAGTAAAAAACATGGCGAGTAGGAGGGGGACTACTACGGAATGACCCGACCTACTGCGTGGACTGGGACCATTTGCCCTTCCTTGCGAGCTCGGCGTTGTACTCCTCGCCGGCCGGCCTTGCCTCGGCCGCCATTTTTCGCTTTTTCTTGCGCTCCCTCTCGCGTGCCTCGCGCTCCCTGCGCCTGCACGCCTCGAGATGGGCCTGCGTCTCCCGCCGGATACGCTAGTTGTGCTCTTCAGTTCGACTCTCCTCCTCTCGGATCTCGCGTGCCCTTTCGGCATTCCACTCCTCGAAGTCGATTCGCCACTGGTCGCGTAGGTGGATCTCTAGGTCGATCCACTTGCAGTAGCCACATAGCGGCTCCGGGGACTACGAGTAGACGGGAGAGATTGTTAGTGCGTACTTTTAAAGAGAATTGGTAGGGGAACTTACTGTAAGTAGTCCTTACCGGTTGTCGATAGCTGCTCGTATTCCGACAACGGTCGGGATAGTCAGAGAGAAGCCATGTCCTATTTTTCGGAGTGATGTCCTTTCGGTCTGAAAAAATAGCGAGGCAGAGTGTTGTCACGTCTTACTTTGCAGAGTCATGTCTCGGCCTACTTTGCATAGAGAAATCACGTCTTACTTTGCAGTGTGTTGTCATTTCGGTCTGAAAAGCTGACGAGGTAGTGTGTTGTCACATCTTACTTTGCAGAGTGGTGTCTTTTCGGTCTGAAAAGCTGGTGAGACAGAGTGTTGTCACGTCTTACTTTGTAGAGTGCTGTCATTTCGGTCTGAAAAGCTGGCGAGGCCGTGTGTTGTCACGTCTTACTTTGCAGAGTGCTGTCATTTCGGTCTGAAAAGCTGACGAGGCAGTGTGTTGTCATGTCTTACTTTGCAAAGTGCTGTCATTTCGGTCTGAAAAGGTGGCGAGACAGTGTGTTGTCACGTCTTACATTGCAGAGTCATGTCCCATCCTGCTTTGCAAAGAAGGTCATGTCCTACTTTGCAGAGTGATGTCATTTTGATCTGAAAAGCCGGCGAGGCAGAGTGTTGTCACGTGTTACTGTGTGGAGTCATGTCTCGTCCTGCTTTGCATGGAGAAGTCGTGTTCTATTTTGCAGAGTGTTGTCCTTTCGGTCTGAAATACTGGCGAGGCAGTGTGTTGTCACGTCTTACTTTGCATATGGTGGTCACGTCCTGCTTTACAAGATAAGTCGTGCGGTCTTGCCATTGCGAAAACTCAGTATTCTGAAATTGTCTGCAACATTACAGATTTAGGTCTCGAAAATTTGGAATGTAGGATTTGAAAATTAGGGTTTGATTAATTCACACGCAAAGTATTCATAACGGAATTAGATAGAGGCATACATGATACAAACGAGTACAACAACACCGCAAAGGCATACATCACGTAGTGCATGGATGTATAGATAAAGAGTGGGCATTACAATCTTATTAAAACTGAACTTCTACTTGGCAAGAACAAGAAATAATAGAAAAAAAACTGCCAAACTAGCTATGTTAACTAATTTCTGAAGTAATTTCCCAACCCTTTCCATCCTTTCATCCAGTCTTTTAAGAACATTTTCTTTATTTTCCATCGGTTGATCCGATGGTCGAGGCACTTGACGATATAAAGCCACACGACGGGTGTCCTCTTGCAAGGCAGCAATTTGCATTGCAATATCTCGAACCTCCGCACGGCTTCATCATTACCACAAATCGAACCGACATATTGTGTTCTGTAAAAATAATTGCAACTGCAAGTGAAAAACATGCTGTTTGGAAAGAAGTTTATTGGGGATGATCAGGCACAAGTTACCGTAAAATTTGAACACTTCATGAACACTCGGGATGGATTCGTTGGCGTATGGGAGTTGAACACATTCACCGGATCCCTGCAACGAGGGCAATCCAAGTGCTGCCGTAGTGTTTCTAATTGCCTGCTCACTCGAAAGTTTTATGAGGCCGTAGACATCCCGTTTAAGACTGGAAGAAAGGAGAAGAGGAACTGAAGAGTAAGGGGAATAGCAGCCAAATCATGCATATATATAGCCTGCGAGTAAATTACAATTTGGTTGAAGAAAATTCACGTCCGCGAGGTAGCGGGGCCGAGGAGGTATCGTGGGGCAGCATTGTGTCATGTCTTTAAGGTTTAGTAAGTTTAAATCGGGAAGTAGAGTTGTCGTTAGTACTAAATATTTCGGAGAACATTTTGTATACATAAATCACAGTGTCGTAATGCACAGGGACATTACATAAATCACAAAGGTGGAATGCACAATGACATACATAACAAGATTTACACGGCCATGACATTAGTTAGGGCGCATCGTTGTGTCACTTGCCGGGACGGCGTAGTTGATCCTCAGGGAAGGTGAACCTGTCCGGGGAGCGGCGTACATCTCAAGGCCGTAGTAGGGGCCCTGCCTGGGAGGCGAATCTGGGGTGATCTCATCGTCCGACTGAGGCCTGAGCATATCGTCAACCCACTGGTGTTCTTCCTGCGGGGAAGGGTACGGGGTGAGTTAGTCATTGGTTTTGTGCAATAGGAAAATCGGTGTAACTACGTTAAATCGTACCTGAGTAGGCTGCTGTGTGGAAGAGGATCCTCCTGGCCAGTCTGAGTCGTAGTGCTTCACGGCGTACCCTCCGTACGTGTCGTCAAACCACTGGTCGCGCTCCCGCGGGTGTGATTGAACGACGTACGTCAATGAGCCGAACCCTTCGTCCCCGCGCTGCGGTGAGTGAGGGTCGGCGTGTGGAGTGCAAAAACATCGCGCCGGCGAGGAAGTCCTGTCCTGCGCCTTCCTCCGTGATGACGATGGTTGCAGCATAGTGATGTCCCCTCGCAAGTGCTGCAAGAACAAAGGGTAATGTCTGATACGTCTGAAATGAGTGCATGCAAAGGTACTCACGATAAGAACCAGCTGACAGATGACAAACCTGTGGCCCGAGGCGGGTCGGGGCCGAGCGACCGTAGCTCTAACGACTCTCAGAGTGCGACGGGCGTGCGGAGGGCGGTGCCGACGGAGGTGCTGAGGGAGGAGGTGGTGAAGGGTGCCCTCCGTGTACGCGATGCTGTGTGTGAATGTCGCTGCGGCGACCATAAGTTATGGCTCTAATCGCAACCCTCGTGTCCTCGCCTATGGTGCGCATCACGGCTAAGAGACGGTCAAAGGTGATGTTGTTTCCACGGTGTATAGCTTTAGCACTCTCACGCTGGATACGCTCCAAGCGGTAGTACTGCAAGAAAACCGATAGTAAGTGCAAAAAGTGTTGTCGGACGAAAATTATGCGAATAATGCTTTACCGTCTCGTCGAGGCAGGCCGTCCGGTGACCGATGTTAACGACGTATCTAGCAATAGCATGCTGTGCGGCACTCTTGTTAGGGAAGCGCTGGCCTAGGAGCAGGGTGTCCTCATTGAACCCCCACTCTGCCCCCTCCGGACGTGGCAGAACCAGCGATGTCGTTGCAACGTCGTCCAGTCGTGAGGGGACATAAGAAATGTCAGTGGTCACAAAACCACCAACTGCACCTCCCGTAGCAGCTTCTCCGTCTTCGTCGCTTCCGAACTAGTTGTTTCCACGTCCGCCTCGCTTTTCACCTCATCCACCTGGTCGGCCAGGTACTCGTGACAATCAATACGGGCTGACCACTATCTCTCCGCTCCTTCGTTGGGCTCGAAATTGATGGCACGCCTCCTTAGGTCTCCATCGCCCACGTCTCTTCTAACACCGGAGACCAACCCAGCCTCCTCCGCACTAGCAACTTCACCGGAACCACCTGCGCCGGATGTCCCCGTCCTCTCCAAGAAATGAACGTAGACCATCGGCTGCGCATATGTTGCAACAGCGGGGTTGCAAACAACCCCCATGTAATTGGCCCATGAAGCGTCACATGTGACCTACATAAGTTGCCAAACGGTCTCGCCTGCAACACCCACCACTGAGGCATACAACGCCTCGATGCGCAGCTTCTTCCTTCCAGTGGCGCGATCGAACGCAGAACGTACGCACCGCCTTAGCTCCAAGAGGCTGATATCCTTCAGAGCCGGTGCCCGGATCACGGCCGGTGATAATTTGACAGGTCCGCACTGTACGGTCCGTCGTGTACGATAGCGTCCGCGTGGAATATGGACAGATCTTGAATTTCCGCCATAAAGTACCTAACACATGTGCATATGAAACCATCGAATTATTTGTGGGATTTTTTTCCAAATGAATGCTTCTACAAATTTGGTTATGCCCACTTTATACGAGCGTTTTGTCGTACAGGTTTTCAATCCCGATTGGAGTTCGTATGATTTTTCTATCTATGAAATGTTCAAGCTAATATAATTTGTAGTATAAAAAATTCGTAGCCTATTCTATGTTACACTTCATAAATTTCATGTGGTACTACAAAGGTTCAAACCTATTTCAAGTTAACATACAATAAAAAAAAGAAAACCAACAAAACTGGTTTCCCTAAATTTGGAGTTAATTTCAAATACTTATGAATTTTTTAACTAGTTCGAATTTACAATGCAAAAATAAATCACTTTATAATTCCTTATTGCATTTGTATGTTTCCATACCCGAGTTAGACCTAGCTTACTGTAGGTCCGTAAAGGCGACTAGAGGGGGGTGAATTGGCGCTTTCTCAAATTTTTCGCCTTAATCAAATTCAACACAAACTTTTCTCTTTAGCTAAGAAAGCTAAGAAGATCAGTACACGCACAGAGGAAGCCTTGTGCTGAATTCAATTACCCCCTTAAACCACAATACACAAATGTGGAGAATTAAACTCATTTGGTGTTTACGGACATCGGCGGTCTGACCGGTGGACAAAGGGCGGTCCGACCGCTGGTAATCGGTTCGACCGGCCTTTAACGGGCGGTCCGAAGGCTGGCGGTCTGACCGCCGTTGCTAAACCGGTCTTACCGATTTAGTCCAGAACCGAACCACAAAGCCCAAATCTAAAACGAAATTTGGTCCAACTTTTGATTCAACCAATGAAACTTGACCAAATTTGGTGCACACCTCCCTAAGGATATCTGAGACCTATTTCTAGCAACGATCGTTCAGATCCACTTCGAAGAATCGATCTCTTAAGGATTTACCAAAGAGGTGCTCAAACGCTAGAAATATGAAAAACTTGATCCAACACTTGCTTGTGGGGGGGTTGATGATCTAGATGATTCTAGGAGCATTCCCACACATCAAAGCAAGGTAAATGAGGTCAAGAGACCAACCAAAATCAACCGGATCAAGGAAGCACCAAAATCAACAAAAGAGGGAAGAACACAAGAGAGACTTCACCCTTGAGCAAACATCAATGGATTGATTGATTCAAGATGTTGCTTACAAAGCCACTCCTTCAAGGAGGACAAGAGCTCAATCAAAGAGCACACATACAATCTTCCTCTCCTCTCCTCTCCAAACCCTAACCCTAACAAGGAATTTTGCAAATGAGGGCTTGAGTGCTTAGGGGTTTTTCATCTCCCCCCTTTCTATTTATAGGAGAGGCCTAGGGTTTCCACTAATGGGCTCCCATGAAGGCCCACACACACATGGGACCCACTCACACACATCTGTTGAAGCAATCACCTGCTTCACCACGTGTAGGTTGATCAGCAGTTCTCAGCATGTCGACAAGTCTCTCCCGTCTGAATCCCATCGGAACCTCCCAGGGACTTGCACCGACTTTCGCACCGCCTGATCCAACCAGCTGCACCGAACTGCCCGTTCGATCCATCTTGCCCATTCTGCACCATGCTTGAGTCACACGACCTCACCCGGCATCCATGATCGTTCTGGACCTCAGCTCTCCAAGCGTAGTCCCGATCCACCTCACCGTTGTAGTCGTTGACCTGCAAGCCACCTGCACAGCAATAAACAAACAAATCGTCTCCGGGAACAAGTTCTTCACAACTTGACCCACGTTAGTTCAACAATGCAATATGCAACAATAAAGCATTGAAATCCATACATAAAACACATTCAAATCACAACAATGCCACCAAGGCTAAGTTCCAAGTAATTGGCGGTCTGACTGCCCCATACGACCGGTCCGACCGATTTCAGGCCGGTCCGACCGATTCCACAACGGCGGTCGGACCGCCCGAAAAGACTTAGCCAAAATTCCAACTCAAAAATCCGAAAACTTCTGGAATTTTCAAAAGAATAGAACTTTCGACTGGGGGCTCCAAAAATTATGTGACCACATCCAGGAGACTCCCCTCACTTGCCTACACATCCTATTTTAGGCTCAGCTTCAAAATCCAATTTGAACCATATGCGGTCGGACTGGCAAGCACTGCCGGTCGGACTGCTCCACGGGCCGGTCGGACCGGCGACCTGGCCGGTCTGACCGCTAGTGACCTGACAGCACTGGAGCAAACCCGAAAACGCGAGATTTTGCAAACCAACAATGACATTTCCAATTGACTCATCATCCTAAGATCATGCACATATCCCCACGATATCCACAATCTCCCCCTTGATGAACACATTGGCAATTTCCCAGAAAATGTAGTTTTAAGGTTTGAAAAGTAAAAAATTCGTAGTTTTCGCATAAAGACACAACTTGGTCCATAAGCATGAAAAAGCCTAGGAAACGACCAAGCTGGCTTCAGAATAGTAGAGACAAGTGAGATAAGCCAATGAAAGCACAAAAGGATTTAAATTCTAGAAAGTAGCCAAAAATCTCACTTAGGTCCATATGAAAGACAAATGTTCTATTTGACCTTTGACCATTGTGAGTCTTTTTCAATTGCAAATATTATCAGAAAAAGGCAATAAAACCAAGAGACTCAACTCACTATGATCACAAATTTTCAAAAGGTTCATTTTTTTTATATGAGTTCTTTTATATGAAACCAAAAGCTCCAAAACAACATTTTTCTTCTCAATCTTTCTCCCCCTTTGACAATGAATTCATCAAGATGCATGGGAAAAGATAGAGTATGAAGGAATGACTTTATTTTTGAATTTTAGCAAAAATGAGCCATGACCATTATACATGTAGACAGTACAAGTATTATACCAAGCCATATTAAGAGAAGAAGCTATGTTCAATCATGGCAAAACATGTACTGCAAAGCTAAGACCAAAATAGCAGTAATATGAGATTAAAAGAATTAATACCATGAAAAGTTGCTCAATATCATAGTTTCACTAAAAGCAACCAAAAATGAGTCAAGCCATGTCTATCAGTAAAAAGAGACCCAAAACTGGAACTGAGGCATTTTGAGCATTTAAGAGTTCAAATATGAAGCAATATCCAAGCACTTAGCATTTTGAGCATTTTCCTAAAAAGGATTTTTTTCATTGTGCTAGATCTCAAGCCTTTCCGCGACCATCTCAAGCAAGAAGCTTAAAAGGGTGGTCTAGGTCATCCAAAACTCCCCCTGAGTTCATGCCTAGTGCAATGGCAAGCAGTCTCATGAGAAAAGATTGGTGAGATCAGTTTTTTCGCACAGAAAATCTCATTTTTCATTTGCTTGACTTAAGAAATAAAAAAACTCATTTTACATCTCAAAAAAGTTCAAGACTCAATTTAACCTATATGACATGGCATGAATCATAAGAGGATCACTAGAGCAAAACTAGTCACAAGATCCAACAAGACATGATTTGATTTAATTTGCTCACAGATATAAGGCTAGCAAGGCAAAAGCTAAGCTAAAACACGAAGAGTCATAAAAGAAGTCTAGGAGACAATTACTTGACATGACAAGGTATAGAGTATGAAATCAAGCCATACAAGGATAATAATCAAAGCTCCACAAGTTTTATTATACAATGCAAGATATTTAAAATAAAAAATGCATTATGATACAATGAATGCAAAAAGAGCAAATTCCCCTCAAAACATCCATACCTGAGTACTGGGGTTAGAGATAAACGATCTAGGAGTCCAGTACTGAGACGCACGATGCCTAGGAATAACAGAAGAAGCAGCAATAAAATGATCAGGAACAAAATCATAAGAATGCACACGAGAACCACCTGGACCTCTCCGAAACGATCTACCAAAAGATCGATACTCCCCTGTCTAGGTGCTACCCGTGGTCTCTCATCACGATATCCTAAACCAAAATGCTGCCTTGACCCACCAAAAGAGTCAACAAGATTCTCTACAAATCTAGGCCTATATGTGATACGATGAATAGGCTGTCTGGCTCTAGAGACTACAGCTGGTGAAGGGACTCCTCTGATGGATCTCAAAGTGCTCATCCTCTCTTTCCTCTCAATCTTTGCTCTCCGGAAGCAAAACAAAATGGTGTGGCCTTCTTTCTTGCAGAAGGTGCAATGGTACTTGACATTTTGAGGGGTCCGTACAGGAGAAACAGAAGCACCTTTCTTGCAAGAAATAGTTTGAGCACAACCTGCAGATTTGAATACAACCTTGGATGGTTTAGGAGGTTCTAGCTCAAACAGACCACTTTTCACAACTCTAGCAATCTTTGGTGGGTGATTCTTGGAATGCTCTAGAGAATTAAAACCTAGACCACTGTTTTTCACACTCACCTTGGATTGGTCGAGAATCAAGTTGAGTTTCTTTTTCCCACTAGAAAACTTCTCAAGCGTCACTTTGAGGTAATCATTCTCTTTAGCTAAATCTTCACATCTAGCGTACTTTCCAGACTTGATTGCCTCATCATGTTTGCTCTTAAGAAGAGCCACTTCCACTTTAAAAGCCTCACAAGATACACAATAGGATTCCTTAATCCTATTCAACTGCTCCTTAAACTTGACTCTAAAGCCTCTTGTATCTTACCAACAACAGTTTCAACTTCAGCATGCAACATACAAGAGGAAGAATCAATGACTTTCTTGGAAGCAGTAATAGATATGGATTTTTCAATTTTAGCCTTTTCTTCAAGAGTCTTGTTTAAAGCTTCAATCTCAATTGTAAGCTTAGGACAATTTTCACAAGATGCAGCTCTAGAGTAAACAATCATTTCGGTCATCTCTTGCATTTTAATCCTGTTATTCTTATAATGAGAGCAAGTGTGAGTAGCATCAAATTTTTGCAATTCTTTCAAAGAGCTATCCAGTTTTAATTCTAGCACAACACAATTTGAGCAAGATAAAGGAATAGCATCTAAAGCAGTCACATCAAGAGAAATGACCTCCATGCAAGCAGAACTAGACTTGAGAGATTCTAGTCCATCAAGAGCATCTTTCAGTTGATTTACAATAGAGGAATGGGCAGTTTTTAAGCTTATTAATTCATTAAGCAAGTTAGAGCATGAATCACAAATATTATCAGGATTAATGGATTTGAGCCTAACAACTTCTAGGTTCAAGTTATTAATCATATTATCCTATTTCTTAATTATTTTAGCTTGCTTATGCAATTTTTGTTCAGCAAGCACCAAAGCCCTTTTCATATCAGGAAGTGAAGGACATACCTCATCGGGATCACTAAAAAGATCATCGTCGTTGGAGAAGTCGCTGTCGTGGCTGTTCTTGGCCATAAAACACATGCCCGTGAAATCATGAGCCTTCTTCTTACTACGGGAGTCACTCTTGTCGTCCTCTACCTCCGAGTCCACATCGCTCATGCTCACATCCTCTAGAGCTTCAAGGACCCGGCTGACAAACTTGTGATAGTTTATCTTCTTGGGTTTAGCATCCCTCGCTTGAGGATGCCTTTGTGACTCCTCCTCCTTGCCCTTCAGCTTAGGGCACCTAGAGCGAATGTGGTTTGGCTCACCACATTCGAAGCATGTGATAGGTCCACCTCTCCTCCTATTCCTCACCTTGTTGTAAGCTCTCGTGAATTTGGTGGATAGGAGGGCTAAATCATCTTCAGGTAGTCTCTCAAGTTGCTCATCGCTCAAAGAATGCAAAGCTGATAAAGAAAAGCAAGATGAGCTACAATCCAAAGAATCAGAAGAACTACCCTTAGATTTGTCGACCACTAAAGTCATTGACTCTGTCTTGGGGAGACGCGAGATAAAATCAATTTCATGCGTCTTCAACCTCGAGTACAGCTTATCCATGGTAAGCTCACTCATGACAGTGTTGTCATTGATGGAAGTGATCTTCATTCCCCAGACCTTCACATCAAGAGCACCCAAAAGCTGGCGTGCATTTTCTGACTCAGTGAAGACAAGGTCAACAACGCGGAGATCATGAAGAATCTTAGAAAATCTCACCCACAGCTCATCTAAAGACTCACCAGGTCTTTGCTCGATCTTGGAGTAAATTTTCTTCAGCTAGTTCTGTCTCACTTCCTTGATCGCAGTGGACCCCTCGTGATAATCACAAAGAGTCCGCCAGATCTCATGAGCAGACCGCAAATGAGCGACACGCTCAAACTCCGATCGACTAAAGCCTTGTATCAAAAAATTATGAGCCCTGCTGTTTGCCTCCACATCTGGAGTGAACACATCGTCATTGGCTGGCATGACATAAGGGTTTTTCACCTTAACCCAAATAGCGTGCCCTTGAGCCTCGATATAAGTCTGCATTCGGGCCTTCCAATAGGCAAAATCAACTCCATCAAAAATATGTAGCTTGGTTGAATACCTGTCAGTCGCCATAGCTCCAAAGACCGGTTAAGATTTACGAGAAGAGCTAACCAGCTCTGATACCACTTGTAGGACCGTAAAGGCGACTAGAGGGGGGTGAATAGGCGCTTTCTCAAATTTTTCGCCTTAATCAAATTCAACACGAACTTTTCTCCTTTAGCTATGAAAGCTAAGAAGATCAGTACACGCACAGAGGAAGCCTTATGCTGAATTCAATTACCCGCTTAAACCACAATACACAAATGTGGAGAATTAAACTCACTGGGCTGGGCTGGACACTGGCGGTCTGACCGGTGGACAAAGGGCGGTCCGACCGCTGGTAATCGGTTCGACCGGCCTTTAACGGGCGGTCCGAAGGCTGGCGGTCTGACCGCCGTTGCTAAACTGGTCTGACCGATTTAGTCCAGAACCGAACCACAAAGCCCAAATTCAAAACGAAATTTGGTCCAACTTTTGATTCAACCAATGAAACTTGACCAAATTTGGTGCACACCTCCCTAAGGATATCTGAGACATATTTCTAGCGACAATCGTTCAGATCCACTTCGAAGAATCGATCTCTTAAGAATTTACCAAAGAGGTGCTCAAACCCTAGAAATATAAAAAACTAGATCCAACACTTGCTTGTGGGGGGGTTGATGATCTAGATGATTCTAGGAGCATTCCCACACATCAAAGCAAGGTAAATAAGGTCAAGAGACCAACCAAAATCAACCGGATCAAGGAAGCACCAAAATCAACAAAAGAGGGAAGAACACAAGAGAGACTTCACCCTTGAGCAAACATCAATGGATTGATTGATTCAAGATGATGCTTACAAAGCCACTCCTTCAAGGAGGACAAGAGCTCAATCAAAGAGCACACATACAATCTGATAAGGGCATGACCCCTATGGATACAACCACAATTGCTATGCTTGCTATTCCAATTACAAGAGTCTGTCCAATTACTCGGGAACGTGTTCGTCAACTTACTTATCAGGTAAATTCGTTTCTAGGGCTGAGTGTATTATTTGAGAACTCTATGATGTTGCCTAATGGATATGATTTACTTGTACTTAGGAATCTAGGACTACGACCAATTCAAGAAGGTCTACGACCAGCTCCGCACGGTTTACGACCACTTCAAGAAGGCCTACGACCAGTTGGACTCGTTGGACACAATTTACGACCAGTTCAAGAAGACCTACGACCAGTTGGACTCGTTGGACACAATTTACGACCAAACATAGCACGTATTCCTCAAGACCCCCATAGGGCCAGTCCTACGACCAAATCTTCTATCAGAGATACACGACACTAGGTGTTGCGTCACCGTTTTGGAAACTAATAGGACTTTGTAAATGTGACGAGGTCGGAGTCCAGGTTGTGTACGCCTCACCCCACGGCCGCACAACCCTAGGTCGACCTCCTCACGTCCCCTATATATATACAGTAGCCGCCATAGTTTAGAGGCGGGTTTTTCTTAGATTATTCTGCCAACTATCGGTTTGAGGAACCCCACTTGTAAACTTCATCTATATCCGCAATACAATTCAGATTGCATCTACCTTGTTCTTGTGAGTTGCTTCAATTGCTTGCAGGAACAATAACCTTCGTGGTAAGGTCGATCGCGTGCAAGCGTGGTTGATAACGACAGACGTGCGGGTGTAGCGAATTGCGAGGTGACGATCTGTTGGTCGGAAGCCTCAAAGCGTCAACGTCCTCACGACGAACCAAATCGAACCTATCGGAAGATCGGGCCGCCGTGACTCATCAAGTGGTATCAGAGCTAAGGTTGCCCGTTAGGTAATTTCGTTTATCCCCTTTTTGTGAGTTTTGTTCCGTCACCTAGAGTCCAGAAAATTGCCCTACAAAAAGTTTTAGATCGTAATTATTCCGCTGTCCAAACCACTTTGTGCCTTCGCAATTGTGTTTTCAGTTTCGCGTTGTTGAATTCGAGTCCATCGTCGGTGTCTTTGTTGCTGGTCTAGTCGTCGTATTCTAGTTTCTAGCGTCGAGTCTTTACTGTTTCGATCATCTAGACACACCCACATACGACCACCTACTCGGTTTCGGCTTCTCCACCCTGGTCGGATTCGAACACCGAGACACCACCCCCATACGACCACCTACTCGAATTCGGCTTCTCCACCCTGGTCGGATTCGATCACCGAGACACCACCCCCATACGACCACCTGCTCAGATTCGGCTTCTCCACCTGGTCGGCAACGAACGCCTGGTCGGATTCGACCGGCCACTCGTGTCCGACAACCCTATTTATTATCTTGTTGCTCTCGGACACCCCACCACCTGGTCGGAAACAATCGACTGGTCGGATTTTTCCCATAGCTAAAGTTCAGAGAGAGAGAGAGTATCTTTTAATTACCTTTTTACCCCTGCTCTCCGGAAAAAGTTTGTGACCCATATATATCCATAGACCCAGAAAAGGGTTTTGAAGAGTTTTGAGTCAAGGCCACATTCGCAAAAAAAAGGAAACCTAGGTTGGGTTTTTGCAGTAAAAAAAAGAGAAAGAAAGCAAAGAGTGCAAAAAAAAATAAAGAAAGCAAAGAGTGAAAAAAAAGAAGAAGGAGAAAAAAAAAGTTACTTTGTGATTTTGGATCCGATTGTGTTTGTATCTACCATATCCTTCCGTTTGCTTGAGCTAGTTCTAGGAACGCGTTTGGGCGACAATCGTGGCCAGTCTTGTGGACTTTATTCACTTTGCTAATCTGATTTCATTATTGCTATTCCTTGCTACTAAACATTGCCTTTCCGAGCTCCACATACTTCCGGCCCTCAGATTGGATCCTCGCATTCGCCTCTGCCGTGGTCATACATCCCACCTTCTCAGATCAGACCACCTGCGGCAATTTGGTAAGAAACTCGTAAGAGCTTGGTAAGATGCGTGAGAGTGTGTGACTCCACCTTCCGACCACCTAGTAGTTGATAGGGATAATACCTTTTGTGTTGTCTTTTGTCTCCTACTAACCATGTCAGGTGAAGAATTGGATGCGCAAGAGTGTGTTTTGAGGGGAGAGTTCATGACGCTCTTGGATGAACAACGCACCACCATGAATGAGTTCATCGACAGGAAGCTTCAAGCTACCACGACCACTTTACAACGCTCAATCAGCGATAGTATTGCGGCGCTCACTACACGCCTCGAAGAATGGTGAACCGACCACCAAACACCGGTCGTGGAACCTCATGGTGCGACCATGACCATGAGTTTGATAATGATAATGAGATGCACGACCACGACACCTTTGATGCACGACAACGGAACCGGCCGAACTTCAACCGTCAAGGTATGAGAGGTAACAACTTTCAGCAACATAATGCACGTGTTAATGATGATCCATATGCTAAAGTTAAGTTCTCTATTCCATCTTTTGCGGGTGCTTACGATGCTGAAATATATCTAGATTGGGAGATGACGGTGAAACGAAATTTAATACTCACTTAGTTCTGAAGTGCATAGAGTTAGGCAAGCCACCGATGAAATTTAAAGATTTTGCTATCTTTTGGTGGGATCAAGTAGTTAATTCTGGTTCAACACCTGATACATGGGATAGATTGAAGGTAGCTATGCGTGCTAGATTTGTTCCTCCTGCATTTAAACGTGATATATGTAAGAAATTACAGCGTTTAAATCAAGGTAGTAGAACTGTAAGGGAATACTATCATGAATTGAAAGCTCATTTGTTGCGTTGTGGGTTAGAGGAACATCTTTGAAGCTACCAAAATAGATTCTTAAGTGGACTTAATCATGAAATTCAGGACATTCTTGTTCATAAAGAATATAATTCTCTCTCTCAGTTATTTATACTTGCTTGTAACGTTGAATGTCAGATTGAGGAGAAATTAAGAATACTTGATGATAGAAAACATGAGAACAAGCCTGTGTTTGTGTCTTTTTCTGTGACTAACAACTTGCAGGGAGTTGGGAACCATGCCGAAGAGGAGAATGAGCTGATTGAACCATCGACTCCATTGGTTGAGAAGGAAGATGAGGAGATGGATGCACCTATATCATTTGAGGAGAGCCAAAAAGGTAAGGATCATGGTACTATCATCACACAAGGTGAGTATGTTTGTAAAGAACTACAATTGCCCGCTGTCCATGCTATTTTAGAGCAAAAATTAGTGGAAAACAATTCTGATATGCCCATATTCCACGTAGAGAATTCAAATTGTATTGATTTTTGTGCACCATGTGGTAAACTTGTTGAGTTACCTGTTGACTTGAGTGCACCATGTGATAACATAATTGAATTGCCTACTGTGTTGAGTGATTCATGTGATGAGTCCATCACATATCGTGATACTGTAGAATTGGTTAGACATAAAGAAGTTTTGACTAGAATTTATCCTGCTGATTCTTTATGTTACATTATGTTGGAGCCACCTATGAGATTGTCACATACTATAGAGAAAGTTTCTGAAATTACAAGTACAATCTCCTTGTCTAGTGCGTATACCCCTGGATATAAGATTAATTTGATTGGAGATTATGAAGTAAACAATCAATTTCTTGTATATCGAATATGCATAACTGGTGATCACATAGATGAATTGAAGCTTACTGTTTTGAACCACAATTCTTGTGTGCCAGATCTTGTTTATTATGAGAGGAAAATAACCTTTAGTGATCATCCAATGGCTATGTGTTTATCTCTTATTGCACCATCTAGTATTGACAATCTGCATAATGATGTTGAAGTATGGAAAAACTTTCAAATCTTTTCACCCTTACTAGATGAATTTGCTAACGCTCAATTGAAATATGTTTATATGGATGAACTTTGTATAAACCCGAAGGTCGTAGATTTGCTCATATATACTACCACTGCAAGTTTACAACTTCAGATATTTGAATTGTATAAATGCTTCACTTACATTTGCAAAACTAGTTGCAATAATTGCTGTGTGAGAAATTTTGTTTTGCTCATTAATATATATGATTATTCTTGGCCTAATAATACAATGAGCTTTTATGAATACTACTATTTTAAAACATTAATTGTGCAACAACGAAGAACCGTTAAAACGGATGACGTATACATATACCATGCATACACCTTGTTTTCTTTGTTATCCTATTTTCAGCTTATCAAGAGCCGAGGACGGCTTTGTTTTCAAGAAGGGGAGGATGATAAGGGCATGACCCCTATGGATACAACCACAATTGCTATGCTTGCTATTCCAATTACAAGAGTCTGTCCAATTACTCGGGAACGTGTTCGTCAACTTACTTATCAGGTAAATTCGTTTCTAGGGCTGAGTGTATTATTTGAGAACTCTATGATGCTGCCTAATGGAGATGATTTACTTGTACTTAGGAATTTAGGACTACGACCAATTCAAGAAGGTCTACGACCAGCTCCGCACGGTTTACGACCACTTCAAGAAGGCCTACGACCAGTTGGACTCGTTGGACACAATTTACGACCAGTTCAAGAAGACCTACGACCAGTTGGACTCGTTGGACACAATTTACGACCAAACATAGCACGTATTCCTCAAGACCCCCATAGGGCCAGTCCTACGACCAAATCTCTATCAGAGATACACGACACTAGGTGTTGCGTCACCGTTTTGGAAACTAATAGGACTTTGTAAACGTGACGAGGTCGGAGTCCAGGTTGTGTACGCCTCACCCCACGGCCGCACAACCCTAGGTCGACCTCCTCACGTCCCCTATATATATACAGTAGCCGCCATAGTTTAGAGGCGGGTTTTTCTTAGATTATTCTGCCAACTGCAGTTTCGCCGATTATCGGTTTGAGGAACCCCACTTGTAAACTTCATCTATATCCGCAATACAATTCAGATTGCATCTACCTTGTTCTTGTGAGTTGCTTCGATTGCTTGTAGGAACAATAACCTTCGTGGTAAGGTCGATCGCGTGCAAGCGTGGTCGATAACGACAGGCGTGCGGGTGTAGCGAATTGCGAGGTGACGATCTGTTGGTCGGAAGCCTCAAAGCGTCAACGTCCTCACGACGAACCAAATCGAACCTATCGGAAGATCGGGCCGCCGTGACTCATCACAATCTTCCTCTCCTCTCCTCTCCAAACCCTAACCCTAACAAGGGATTTTGCAAATGAGGGCTTGAGTGCTTAGGGGTTTTTCATCTCCCCCCTTTCTATTTATAGGAGAGGCCTAGGGTTTCCACTAATGGGCTCCCATGAAGGCCCACACACACACATGGGACCCACTCACACACATCTGTTGAAGCAATCGCCTGCTTCACCACGTGTAGGTTGATCAGCAGTTCTCAGCATGTCGACAAGTCTCTCCCGTCCGAATCCCATCGAACCTCCTAGGGACTTGCACCGACTTTCGCACCGCCTGATCCAACCAGCTGCACCGAACTGCCCGTTCGATCCATCTTGCCCATTCTGCACCATGCTTGAGTCACACGACCTCACCCGGCATCCATGATCGTTCTGGACCTCAGCTCTCCAAGCGTAGTCCCGATCCACCTCACTGTTGTCGTCGTTGACCTGCAAGCCACCTGCACAGCAATAGACAAATAAATCGTCTCCGGGAACAAGTTCTTCACAACTTGACCCACGTTAGTTCAACAATGCAACATGCAATAATAAAGCATTGAAATCCATACATAAAACACATTCAAATCACAACAATGCCACAAAGGCTAAGTTCCAAGTGATTGGCGGTCTGACCGCCCCATACGGCCGATCCGACCGATTTCAGGCCGATCCGACCGATTCCACAACGGCGGTCGGACAGCCCGAAAAGACTTAGCCAAAATTCCAACTCGAAAATCCGAAACCTTCTGGAATTTTCAAAAGAATAGAACTTTCGACTGGGAGCTCCAAAAATTATGTGACCACATCCAGAAGACTCCCCTCACTTGCCTACACATCCTATTTTAGGCTCAGCTTCAAAATCCAATTTGAACCATATGCGGTCGGACCGGCAAGCACTGCCGGTCGGATCGCTTCCACGGCCGGCTTGATCGGCGACCGGCCGTCCGACCGCCATCGACCGACAAAGACTAGAGCAAACCCGAAAACGCGAGATTTTACAAACCAACAATGTCATTTCCAATTGACTCATCATCCTAAGATCATGCACATATCCCCACGATATCCACACTTACACCAATAACATGCGGGGTTTACGACATAGTATTCTTTTTCATTAAATTTCAGACATAAAAACTTACTGACAGGTGGGGCATGTTTCTCATTCTCGCGGTGTACTACGTAGTGCATGCACCGAAGGCAACATGCCCGGTCAAGCGTACATATACAACGCGTTTTGTGGGTCTATTTCTATTTTGTTTAACGACCTCTAAATATTTTGCTATTTTATGACCAAGTTCATGATACTATGCAAATAACTGAGATGAAATTTACAACACTATCAACAAAAGGTCTGTTAAGTCAACTAATTACGGCCTAATGACATTGCTAACTACTTAGTCTTCTAATTTTACGTCCGAACACTAGGTCAAAATAAACTGATTACACAACTATAACTACTCAGTTGCTACAATTCATCTAATTACATCCTAATCACATTGCTAAAACTAGCGACAACAATACCCAGATGCGAATGACACTTACCTTTTCTAGGTGCTCGCAGCAGGCCGTACAACTTATTTGCTTCTCCCTTCTCTTCCTCTCTTCCAAAAATTGCTTTTCTCTCCCTCGTGAAAAATTTCCTTTGCTCTCGCGTGTGAAAAAATTTCCGCTCGCGCTCGTGATTTTTTTTTTCACAAACGCGACTGAGCTCAATGGCTCCTTTTATGGACGCGCAAGGCATGCGCTACTGCGCGACAAGCACCGGCGAGCACGGCCGCGACGCCAGGTAGGCTCGCCTCTGCTTGGCACGCGTGCAGGCAAGAAAGCTGCTGCCGTCCCGACAGCGAAGACCTTGGTCGCCGCCACGGCAAGACTTCCCCCCGACCGGGTGGGCCCCCTCCAAGGTGCTGCCCTCGGGGACCCCAGACCGCAGCAGGTACAATTAGGCGACTAAATTTAGAATTTTTGATTTATGGAGGCTAATTTTGGAATTTCGTTGCTCAACGGGGCTACTACAGTCCAGATTTCGCAACCGCCGTCCACCCACGACCCACTCCACCGAGTCGACGCCCTGCGAGGTTGCCAGTGCCACCACTCAGTGCTACCCTCGGGGACGGCAGCAACCGCAGCAGGTACAATTAGGCGGCTAAATTTGGAATTTTTTATTTATGGATGCTAATTTCGGAATTTCGTTGCTCAACGGGGCTACTACAGTCCAGATTTCGCAACCGTCGTCCACCCACGACCCACTCCACCGAGTCGACGCCCTGCGAGGTTGCCAGTGCCACCACTCGGTGCTGCCATTGGGAACGGCAGCAACTCGCAGATCGTAGCAGGTACAATTAGGCGGCTAAATTTGAAATTTTTGATTTATAGAGGTTAATTTTAAAATTTCATTACTTAACAGGACTACTACAGTTCAGATTTCACAACTGCCATCCACCCACGACCCACTTTACCGAGTCGACACCCTGCAAGGTTGCCAGTGCCACCACTGGGCCGCACCAGACCCGCGTAGTGCTAGGTTGGTTCCTATTTCCCAAGTCCCTAGATGTTTTTTTTTTGGGTAAGCATTAGCGATTTAATTTACCCAAGTACTGAACTAGGAACGAGTGTGTCATGTCCCGGTGTGGGTGCCATTTGTCGTTAGTTATAGCCAGCTAGTTTTCAGCCCGAGACGTGGCGGACTCCGCCACTTGCATCTCTTATACTAGACCTGATTATTCTGCATTACTCTCAGATATTATCTATCGTGTGTCAGACTGAATGTCATTGCTCTACGATTCAGAATGATTTTTATTGATCCAAAAGCGTCAATAAATAACACCACAAATAACTCCAAAACCTTTCCAGCTCATTTCAACATTCTTCCATTTGAAGATACATTGTGTCATATTACCGAGTAAACTGAGATGGATCGGTACTTTTCTTCCAACACTCCTGTCTCCTTTTCCAAGTTGGGTTCGCACTGAAGAAGCTATTTCATGACAGTATAGTTAAGCCTGAAGAGCCTGAAGATCTAATTATCACATTTAAGTTGTGGTCAGGCTTGATTTCCCAACCTTCGTTGCAGTAATGTGCGGGAGAGTACACCATGTAACAAGCAGTTATGTTCGCACTGATTATCCAGAATATTTTGAATGTTGCAGGTACGGTAACAATGCACCAGAAGATGTGCCAGCGGCAATCCATGCTACTCTTAATGACCACTGATTTTCCTTACAAATCCTGATCATGCTACTTGTTTGTTTGTTCTTTCTACTTGTTTGCACAGTTTCACTTTTGGTCTCACTGTTGAGACTTGAGAGTAGAGAGCCTCACTTGGCCACAACAACAAAGGAGTGTCTTCTAGAAAAGTGTAGCTCTCATGATCTCATCAACAATAATGGAGTACCGCACCATGGTGCTGCTGTCAGCCTGTCACATATATGTAGTTATTACAGAACAAATACCCCCACCCCCACCCCCACCCCCCACACTTATCCTCTTTGATGTATAATCTTTGTCTGCTTTCTTCACCAATCTCACTCGAGTTTTCCTCATCAAAGATGGCTGAATCATTTGTCCTGAACACTGGTTCAAGGATCCCATCAGTTGGCCTCGGCACATGGCAAATAGAACCTGGCGTTGTCGGCAACGCCATCTATGCCGCTGTCCAGGTCTTTTCCCGTTGCCCTAATTATGTCTTGATTTCTTCTTGATGGTTTTGTGAATCTTGGCTATATTGGTATGTTCTGAGCCTGAATTACCTGTTCACTTCATCAGGGTAGAATAAGCTTTGTGTTATTTGGAGCCTATAGAATCTGTAGAATGAGCTCTATGAGACTATGAGAGATCAAATTTGGGTCCTAATTGGAAATTTCTGTTGATTCAGTTAACTCAACTAACCTACTGAGTTACCTCTAGAACGGAAGAACTGCCAAATTCAAAGCCAACTAGCTCTTGAAGTGTTCATATGCTCCATTATGTTGTTTTATTGTGTTCTGGAGTCATGATATATATCAAACTTCATGTCTGCATCTCTTCTTCTACCCCATTCTAAAAACTCGCTGCTTTTCCGACACAGGCTGGATATCGGCATATTGATTGTGCTCCAGCATACCGCAATGAGAAAGAGGTAATTAGTAATTACTTGCACCATAGCTTTCCATCACATGATTGTCCCTTCAATCAGCATGCTGATGTTATTTTTTTAGTTGTAACTGATTAAATATGATTGGTACTCCCAGAAAAATATGTGTAGTGTACGTTTAACTACAACTGCTACATGATTGTTTGATCCCACATGAATATTACACTGTTCTAAATATTTGGATATTAAGATATTAGAAGTATGCTCATAAATGTTAATTCTAATGTGTCTTTATTAGTTCTGCATATTAAGTCCCAACAGATGAAACTTTCTTCACAACTCCTAGCTAGCAATCCCATTAAGGACTATATAGTAAAAACTCACAACCAAAGTAATTCTTTTCAACAAAACATTGGAGGGAACCTTCTAGAGTTATAATATTGTCCTATTTGATTTGAAAATATACTGTGCCATATTACTAACTATATTGAAATTGATGCCCTTTCTAGGTTGGCTTGGCTTTGAAGAAATTATTTGAGGATGGTTTGGTTAAGCGTGAAGATTTGTTTATCACCTCTAAGCTATGGTTAGGCCTCATTTCTCAACCTTAGTTGAAGCAACGCGTGGAATAGTATCTTATGTAACTTCCAATCTTGTGTCGTCATAACTCATATGTATTCTGAAATTTGCAGGGCTAGTGACCATGCACCTGAAGATGTGTCAGAGGCAATTGGCACTTCTCTTAAAGATTTGCAGCTTGACTACTTAGATTTGTACCTCGTAAATTCCTATGCTTGATAGTATATCCAGTTGTTTGTTTATGTACTGAGACATGCCTGTATTTACTAAATACCAAAAGTTTAAGAGCACATAACCTCCTTTCTTTCCAAATTTCGTTTTTGCCCGACTTGAACCTATTTTTGTCTAGAGGTAATTGTTTTTGTTTAAATTTTGTGCAACAGTCATTAGATATTTGTTTCATTCAAAATGAAAATCACAACAGGACTATCAAATAAAATTTCTTTGTATTGGGTTTTGCATAACACGGTGTCTGCTCCCTATCCATGATAATATGAGTTATACACTTGTACTTATATATCTTACCCTCTGACCAAGTTTTGTGGCACTAAAATTATATTTTCAAGACTGTTCTGTGTTTGAGAACATATTAAAGAAATTTGCAAAACACAACTCTCAATTGAACCGAGTAATGAATCGTCAAGAACAACATAGCTGCTTTAAGCGTATGCCAGTGGTTGACTGCAAGGACTAAAGTCTGTGTGGTCAAATATAGAGTTTTCAATTCTTGTGGGGTTCAGTTCTCTAAAATTCCATGGGCTTATCTGCAAATCCTTATGACTGTAGGGCTTTTTTCTCTAAAAAGCTGTGGGGTCAATTGGTTGTTACCTGACTTGGTTGTTGAAATGACCTTATGTTACAGATTCACGGTCCAATCCGTATTAAGAAAGGAACAACGACGAGCCCTGAAAATTTTCTCCCACCTGATATTCCTGCTACATGGGGAGCGATGGAGAAGTTATACGACTCCGGCAAAGCTCGTGCAATTGGTGTGAGTAACTTTTCTTGTAAGAAGCTGGAGGATTTGCTTGATGTTGCACGCGTGCCTCCAGCAGTCAACCAGGTTGAATGCCACCCGGTTTGGCAACAAGACAAGCTCCGTAAGCTATGCCAGTCGAGGGGTGTTCATCTTTCTGTAAGCTTGACATATCATAACTAATATTCCAGCATTTATTTCAGTTTTCTGTAAGCTCCTACCTTAGTTTGTCGATAATCAGTACTGCACTGTTGCCCTAGGTTCTTGTTATAAACTGCCAATTGCGTTTTTGCAGGCATTTTCGCCATTAGGTTCGCCTGGATCACCTGGGGTCAATGGGGCAAGTGTCCTTAGCAACCCCATTGTCATCTGTATTGCCGAGCAGTTGCAGAAAACGCCTGCACAGGTCGCCCTACGCTGGGGTCTTCAATGGGGCCAGAGTGTACTTCCCAAAAGCGCCAATGAAGCAAGGATTAAGGAGAACTTTGACATATTTGATTGGTCTATTCCTGAAGATTTGATGGCGATGTTCTCTGAAATCAAACAGGCATGTCTCAAGTCTCAAACACATCTTTCTTCCGTTTTGCACGTCCTTGATTTCTTGTCTATGTTTGTTACTTATTAGGGTATCTTGTAGCCTAACCATACGCACAAGGCAAATTAGAATGCTTCACAGCATTCTTTTCGAGAAGAAAGATATCAATGGAGAACTCCAACGCTTATGTTTTCATTCTTGACATCCGAGATTTGGTTTGGTTTGAAACATGCAGGTAAGGCTGCTGAGAGCGGAATTTGCAGTTCACCCGCTAAGCGTTTATAAAACCTTGGAGGATTTTTGGGATGGTGAAATCTAAAGCATATGAACATTTCTGGAGTGAAAAAACTGAGTGATGAAGACAGTGCATATCTGCAGTACGTTTATTCATGTTAAATTAAAATAAATTATTCTGCATATGCTTTCCCCCTTTTCTTTTTGGAGGCAGCAGATGCTTTTCTTGAAAATCTGAGAATGTAATAATACACGCCGTCGTTCAGAGAAAAATCTCTAAACGAATCGCCCTGCTGTTCTTCTGTTATCTTGTTCTTCGTGATCTTCATAGACGTCTGGTTCCGAGTGCCTAATCCCCTTCTCTACAAAGTAAAGACAATGTGCTAGTGCTACAATGTTGTGCCTCTAGTTTAGTTTTTTAGTATTTCCAATTGGAAATTCGAGACATGTTTAATGTTGAGTATAGTGACTCGTATCATAATCTACTATGATTTGGAGAAATGTACTTCGAGAAAAGCTAGATGAATCTTAGTAGGATTATGCTTCATACTTCGCTTTTAAGAAGAGCTAGGATAATATATAAACTCATGAGAGGTGGCCATAGGAACCAAAAGGCAACAAGCAAGCCACAAGGCAACTCATCTAAAGTAGAGGTGTATGAGAGAATTAGTGGCTAGATTATTTTTTAACAATATATTCTTATATAGGGTAAGAATCCAATAGTCCTAAGATGTTCGAGGGGGTTACGAGAGAGCGATAGTCCCTTGTACTCATTTGAGGTCGTGCTTAAGGAATTTTCGGTCGGTTTCGCCAAATCTCTCTTGTTGTGGTTGTTTTGTCACCGTTATTTTGGTTTTCTCTTCGAGATTCATCTACTTCGTTCTTGATATCGCGCACACTCGTATTGTATCTCACAAATTTTGATCCGAATCGAGACTGCTGTGCATAAAGAGGGGTATCAAAATGTAACATGTTAAGATACTTTAGCAATTGATTTGAAGGATCATGATATCCTAATGTGCTCGGTTTGTATTTGTTATGTTGTCTTTATTTTTAAAGCTAATGTGGAAAATAAGCGTTGGAAAATTATTATTCTATTTTATTTGGTAAACCAGATTAAAGTTAAATAATTCTGCTATCCATTGGTTGCATTCCCATACTTCTTCTCATATGTTGTAGAATATACTCTAGTTCACAAAAACAAGTTGCTCTGGTCAAACTTTAGAAACTTTGGTTATCAATATCTTTTTAAATATTTAGATTAGATACATGAAAATCACACGTAGATTCGTCTCGAAAAGTATTTTTTACAATATTATTGTTTTATTGGATTTTATAAATATATTATAATAGTAATCAGTGGTTCAAGTTGAAATAATATAATTGTTTGTAACTTGATTAAGAAAAATGCAGCTGGCCAAACATCCAACCTAAATTAAAAGCGAGCAACCAAACAAAGTCTACTCCCTCCATTGAGATGTTATTCTAGGATTTTACACATCAACCAAAGGAATACATGGAGAAGACCATATTATACTTCTTCGATAGGTACTTTATTACTCTTGAATAGTGTGTTACTCTAATAGTTAGTAGTAAATGATCTTAGAAATAGACATGAACAATGAAGGGAAGGGTATACAAAGGAAAAAATGATACAAAGTTATCTCAAAATTGTGAAATGACATGTAATTGAGAACAAAATTTTCAGTATTCGGAAACGGAAGAAGTATCCTAGTCCATACAGTCATACACTTAGACCCAGTCCACACTGCATTCCGTGTTCTCAACGCCGCTCCGCAGTCTCTGCCTCCTCGCCTTGCCTGCCTCGCCTTGGCCGCGTCACCCCTCTCCGGCCCGCCCGCCCGCCCGCCCGCCTCGACTTCGCTTTCTCCGGCGAGCCGGCTCCGGGACTCTTGGCGAGAGACGGCAGAAAGGTGCCGCCTTTCGGCGATATCGCTGCGTAAGGTTCGATGATCAGCTTTTACTGTCCCGCAAAGTAACCCCTCCGTCTTCTTGTTGTGCAGCGGTAGAGACGGTTTGTTTCACTGGTGGCAGTACCTTGCGCTGTTCTTTCTGCTCTAGAGATCGAACGAACAGCTTGAATTTGAGGGATCCTCCTAGTCCACGGCTATCTCTTCTCCGTCTATGACTGGCAGTAGATGCTGCGGGTGAGGAATTTTACAAAGATTCCCCAAGCCCCCTGTTGCCTCCATCTCTAGTAGCAGTAGATGCTACGCATAAGAGTTTTGGAATGTTTCCAGTAGTCTCCAGTTGTCACTGTCCTTGATAGCAATAGATGCTTCCAGTTTCTGAAAGCTACTACTCCATATAACCATCCAGATCGTTTGTAGTTTTCTTTTGAGATTAACTGCTCAAAATCAGGCCTAGAAACTCGCAAAAACAATTTAAGTGTGCATTTTTCATGCCTTTGAATGCTACTCCATATCCTCTGTACCACAAATTTCAAGTGGGGGCCTGAGGAGTAAAGTGTGAAGATTTAGTGGGGTAGAGCCGGAAACTTTGTCACATTTAGTGGGATGGGGCTCGGCAGGTTTAACAAAAACTGATACTAATAACTTTTTTCGAGAACACACTGAAGAGCTGCGTGGCATACTCATAACTGGTCAGTCGTCAATTGCAAGGCGGTATAAGTAACAAATGCACTTTACAGAAGTGCACTAACATTTCCCTCCTAATTGCTATCTTCTTTGATAATCTCTCTACTTTGTTCTCTAATGTCCCGCAGGTTTGGCTATCAGATAATCAGAGATGGCTGAATTCTTTGTCCTCAACACCGGTGCAAGAATCCCGTCAGTTGGCCTTGGCACAGCGAAAGCAGAACCTGGCATTGTCGGACAGGCCATCTATGCTGCTATCAAGGTCTTTTAAGTAGAATTTGTAGAGCTAGCTCTGAGAGAACATATTTAAGCCTTTCCTAGCTCGAAATTTTTGTTGATTGATTTACCTCAGCTAACCTACCGAATCACATCTAAGTTGAAAGAACTGTCATATTGAAATTTAACTTGCTCTTAAAGTGTTTGTATGCTACAGTTTGTTTTAAACACAGAAAAATGCTTGGTTTCAAGAAAACACGCAGAAAAATGCTACTGAAGCTTATCATGGTATTAAGTTTGAAATATCAATCTGTACTCTTCTATCCAGGATTAAGAATTTGATGCTTTTACAATACAGGCTGGATATCGGCGTATTGACTGTGCTCCAGCATACCGCAATGAGAAGGAGGTGTTCTCTTCTGTTTGTTTGTTTCTAATTGTGCATTCATTTGCATATAACAATCTAGAATTGCTCAACTGGAGTTTTCTGTTGTTTCAGCCACCCAGTTGGCCCAGAAAGTTAATAAACACTCAAAAGAGAAAATTTAGTTGCCTTGACCGCTGTATGTTGTCTTTTGTTGCACAAAATGAATGGCATTAGTGTATTCAAGGGTGCGCTTGCGTGTTTTAAGTAAGGGGTATTCAAGGTTTTGAGCTTTGGGAACATATATCATCTGGGATTCTTCTGCTTGGATAATTGAATATAAATGTTTTATATTTGTAATGATGCAGGCAGGTTATCATCATATTGACTACTCTTCGCGGTATGGTAATCAGAAGGGAAAAAAATATGCCACTACAAGTGTTCCGAATCCCTGATCTGTCATTGCAAAGTGACATCTTCCTTACATGCCACTGCAAAGTCGAAACCTTACCTTTTTATGCCACTATCATCAACTCCGTTAGATTTATCAAAAATGACCATATTGCCCTCATCTTCTTCTCCCCGCCCTCGCCCTCTCTTTCCCCTTTTCTCGCTCCTCGCCACTAGCACCGCATCTCCTCCTCTTTACTGCCTCCTCTTGGTTGGCCGCCCCCTTCCTTCGCTGGAGCACCGTATGTTCGTGGCGGTGGTGATTCCATTTTTGAGGTCAGTAGAGGCAGAGGTGGCGTCAAGGAGGTTGGCGACGACGACGACGATTGTGTCAATGAGGAGGAGAACGACAACAACGTTGTGACAGTGGGGTAGCTTCGGAGTTCAGGGGGAGGAGGCGGCCATGGTGACATGGGCAACTCGGCAAGGGAAGGTTGGAGGCGACGAGGACATGACCGAGGCGCCGCTGCAAGAGCACAGTTGTGGAGCTGGACTCATAATAGCGGTGTAGGGAAAAGGGCGGCAGCGGTGGCACAGGGAAAAAGGGCGGTTGCAACGACTCAAATAAGAGGCGCCAGCAGTGACCTTGGAGGTGGCAACCTGAGTTGCAGATCTGGCGGTGGCTGGAAGAGGTGGCGTTGGTACAGATCTAATGGCGTAGCAGTAGCAGCCCTCCTCAAGCAAGGTGGCGAGCTCGCCGGAGGAGTAAGTTCACCGGTTGGAGAAAGTGAAGAGCTTGGAGCTTGGGAGGATAGAGAAGCGAGAGATTAGAGGATAAGGAAGATGCAAAATAGTATTCGCACGGCTCAGTCACAGGCTCACAGCTTGACTGGTGAATAATGATATAAAAGGATAATGTTTTGATTTTAAAGTGGCATACAAGGGAGAGATCATTATGCAATGGTAGATCAAGAATCCAGAACATTTGCAGTGACATTTTTTTCCCTAATCAGAAAATGGTAATTAATTTCGAGTTGTTTTACATCACAAGATTGCCGCTTAAACATGTATGCTGCTAGTTTGTATTAATCTTTAGTGTCAGTTTATATGAGATTATTATTTGTCTATGGGGTAGACCTCTTTGAAGATTTACAGAAATTTAAAAGTGTCAAGACATCTGAATTCTGAAGTAACTCTGTATTTCTGATACACCGTTTGAGGTTGATTTCAGGAATTGCTTGGTAAGTGTTGCTTCAAAGTAGAAGAAAGTAATATTACACAGATGGTGTCAGAATCTTTGAAATTTAACCACACAAATATATACACAGATGGTGTCAGAATCTTTGCAATTTAACCACACAAATATATTCTCTTCATTGTCAGAACCTCACCCCTCCAGAGCTGAAAGTAGGTCTTGTAAGTTGTGACTTCTTTCTTTAGCAAGTTGGTTCGGATCTGAAGAAACTATTTGAGGAGACTATAGTTAATGTTGGATACTTCGTATTAGAGTCTAATATAGAAGTTGTATTAGAGTCGGATTGAAAGTTGTATTAGAGTCGAATTGTATATTAAGACTATAAATAAAGAGTGTTAGTGTCTTATGGGACCACACACAAATATTCTTCAAAATCCTACATGGTATCAGAGCCAACCCACTCAAAATCCTAACTCAAGAAAAAAAAAACCTTTACATCAAGAACCGCCGCCGCCATCTGTCGATCCACTAGCTGCACTGCCTCGTTGCACGTTGTCCTCCGTGACCGCGTCTCACGGGAGCAAATCGCGGCCAGCCAGGTTGCGTGTGGGCAAACGGGGTGGCGGCGTGAGGATGTGGATATAGTGATGGAGATTGGGGTGGCTGGGGGCATGAGGGTAGAGGAAAATAAGGTTGAGATCAGTGCAGCTGGTAGATGGTGGAGATGGATTTTGTGACGTCCTGAGTAGTATTGACGGTGAGCAACTTTTTTGTCTTTGTAATGGTATTGGCATGGATATCAAGGCGTCGCCTAAGCGACGCTTAGGCGGTAAGGCGGTCGGCAGTGCGTCGCCTCGCCGTCGCCTCGCCGTCGCCTTGCCATGGATGCCTAAGGCGTCCGCCTCAAGGATAAGGCGTCGCCATGGCGTCTCCAAGGCGGCAGAAGGCGCCCGGAAGCTCCAAGGCGGCCGCCATAAGAAAGGGTGGAGGAGATATAGAGACGGGAGTCACGGGATGAGGAAGCAAGCATAAAACATGTAGCCGCGTGCGTGAAGCCAAACGACCGAAGACCTAGCGCCACCTCCATCCCCATCGCGGCCTCCATCCCTGAAGCGGCGCGTCGGCGACCATCTGTTGCGCCATCGTCCTCTGCGGTGCTGATCCAGGTTTGCTCCATAGTCCATCCCCTCCCTCTCGGCCTCCACCTCCACCTCCTCTCCTTCCCTCCCCGTTCTCCCCCTCCACCTCCCTCCCAGGCTCCCCCTTCTCCCCGCCCCCCCCTCCCTCCCTTCTCCCCGCATCGCCGCAGGGAGGGAGGGGGAGGCCGGCGAGAAGAAGGGGGAGCCGGGTCACCATCGGGAGCGTAAGTGAAGTCAACGGAGCCGCGGAGAAGAGAGGAAGGGGGAGGCGGGGAGAAGGGAGGGGGCAGCCGGCGGGGAGAAGGGGGAGCTGGGTCGCCATAGGGGCGTCGTGAGTCGTGGACGGCCTTATGTTTGCCACCGGCGATTCAAATGAAGTCCGATCGCCGACCGCTTTGTGTTCTTGATCTACATCTTGTGCTATGTTGAATTGTGATGTGCTGAAGCTGAACTATGTTGAACTCTAAGCTTGTGGACTTATCACCTATGTTATTTGTGTAAACTTATGTCGCTTATGTCGTGCTTGTTAATTTGTTATGTTACTCATATTTAATTCTCAGATTCACTTAATTGTTATTGTGGACTTATGTTGCATTGTTGTTCATTATTCATGTGGCTTGTTGCTTGGGAGAATTGAAGAGAGGAGAGATTGCCAACAAGGTATGTCACTCAATCCGTATTTATTCAATTAATTGGAACACAATTTGTATCTATTACATTTATAACAATCTATATGTTGAAACTTGCAAGAGGGATGGATACTACATGGGAGAAGAGCAATTAGAAAGGATGGATGGGTGCTACGTGACCTCAAGAATTAGCAACAATAAGGTACTTGTGCTGCTGAAATGCTCATTTTATTCACTACCTTAGCGCCTTAGGACAAGAGAAGGCGTCACCTTGCCTCACGCCTACCGCTTAAAAGGTGTGAGGGGGGTAGGTCGCCTCGCCTCGCCTTAATAACCATGGGTATTAGTTATGAAGTTGATGCATTGTAGGTTTTAGTAAATCCTAATAATTGTATTACAATATATAACAAGATTGATATTGCTATCTCATGCCCATCTTGAGAAGTGTTGAGTGTTCATATTCGAGTCTAGCATAAAAGTTTTATTATAGTCAGATTGTTCTTGAAACTATAAATAAAGGGTATGAAAATCCTATGAACACAAATATTTTCCGAAATCCTACAGTCAAGTGTGAAGATTTATTCATCACCTCTAAGCTATGGTAATTTGTCAGCCTCCTGTCTTTCCGGTTGTTGAAATGCAAAGGAAGAATTCATATCATGTCAATTGATTTATAAAAAATGTTCTGAAATTTTCAGGTGCACTCGTCATGCGCCAGAAGACATACAAGAGGCGATTGATTCCACGCTACAGGATCTGCGTCTTGGATACTTAGATCGTTATCTAGTTGGAAACCATATGAGATGTGCTGGTATACAAATACTACACTTCACATCGATTAGCTATACAGGATAGAAAGATTAGAATCCTGCTTGCCAGCAATGTATTGTGCAAACCAAAAATTGTGTCCATTTTGACCGACCACCGTGAGCAGACGCATGCCAAGTATTTCGTTAAGTAGTAATTTACAGCGAAGTGGTTGAAAGTTCATCGAGTGCAAATTTAGATGGCAAACTCAGTAACTCTGTACTGAAACACACAGTGAAATTCTGTCAACTACAGGAGGAGTCAAAAACCTTAAAAATCACACACTTCAAACTGGACAACACCCAAGGTCTATCGATCTAGGGTCAATATGTATGTCCAGTAAAACTAGTCCGCCTGGTCCTAAAAAAGTTGCTTGCCAGAACAGAATGATGGGAACAAAGAACACATCCAGCTCACCTGCCAAAAGCAAAATAAAATGTATAAAAATAGCTTGCCCCACTTAATTAACGAACTATGTTATGATAGAGTACTCAATAGCATTTTATAAAGGTATGAACTGTTGAGAACGGTGTAATGGAATATATGGAAGGAGAATTGAGGGATATGCAGTTATACGCTAAAAGAGAGGCAGACCTGAGCAGCACCAAAAAGATACTCTCAGGCAAAAAAGAAAACTTTGATGAACAGTGCCAGGGCAAATTGCAGCGCTGCTGCACTAGCAATCAAAACCATTATATCAGCTCCTTCAGTGCATTCCTTCAAGTTTAAAGCGATGAACCAGGATGATGCACCACCAGCAAGAACTATGATGAGCCACCGAAGAAATTCCACGGGAATAAGTAACAGTATCTGAAGCAAAGAAAAATAGCAGAGCAATCTGTATTAGACATAAAAAGCACCCTTAACGTGCAAGAACAGAAGCGCAGGTCAAAATGCAGACAACCATAATAACGTCGTGAGTTTTTTACATTGAGAGAGTCGATCTTCAAACTAGAGATTCCTGGAACCATTATATATATTTGCATAAAAGAGAGTGAAAATTCCTAAGAATATAAACACTGGTACATATGCATAGCGCTACATGTTCTTGCTAATGACAACATAAGGATACCAATGAATAGTTGGAAAGGACTATAATACTTACAGATGTTGGTACGAAGATAAACAGAGAATAGCCCCACATACACCAAAACCGAACAAGACTTGGGCGCGATCCAAAATACTGAAACAGGAAAAAGAATGCAGCAGGTACCACGATAGCATAACCGTACATGACTGATGCCGCCCAATTGAAATAGCTAACATCAAAGTTCCATATGTTCAGATCAGTTTTCTTTTGGATTAGATAAGTGGCAAAGTTCCCGAATGCAGCTAGCATGAATATCAGTGTAGTGGTGATCCATAAGGGCCCATACCTACGGAAATCAGAATGATTCATCACATATCAAAAAGTTGACTCCGGGGATCGAAATGATTAAAGTACAAAAAAGTAAAATATTTACTGTACAACATACACAAAAATTCCAGTTAGATAGTAACCAGAACGAAGCTCAAGGAAGTACAAAATTGGGGTCAGAAGTCCCTTAAAAAAACTGACTTGTCCTGTTCCCTTAAAATCACACTGCTGGCATAACAAACTATTGCTTCATACTACTATTACTTTCCATATTTAAATGCCCATCTCATGCTACTATTACTTCACCAAACAATTTTGGCACATTACAACTAACAACAGAACTCTTAGTACGACAACAGCAAGTGCATCTGCTACAACTTACAATATCACTTGGCATGTTAACAACACACAGTATAATGTAGCCAACTATTTTACATTGCCCTTTTTTGTTACGAAATTGTATATTAGACTTGCCTGGAATCATTTACTAGAAATTAAAACATCAATATTGGCAGTAGCCTAATATTAGAAACTTACATGTCAGGATTAGCATCAATCTTCCTGAAAAACCCATCCATTGGATAAACTGAACTGGTGAGTCTGTCAATTACGACATCAGTATCAACGTTGAAATATGGAGCATAAGATGCAACATTGAAGTATCCTTTCCAGTTTGTCTGGGTTTCTACATCTCCATCTGCAAAAGTAAAGAGAGACTTCCACATGGAGCAACGCATGCAAAACAAACATCAGTAACATGCCATTCTAGATGCAATATTGAGCAAAATCCAATCATTTCACTAATACAAAACACTGCCAGGGATCAAAGTTCAAAGCAATAAATAACAAGTCATGCTGATGCTTGCTTCAAATTGGAGATGGTTACAAGATCATGGTATATTATCTTTTCTGAAGACCCAAAAATGTTGTGTGGTAAGCTCAGGCAGTACCATTCATCAAATGCACAAGATTATCATCAGTGTGCTCCATGCAACAGCCATAATACTCAATGACTTGTAGACACAAGATTATTTCAAACAAACTAACATGGAACGCTCTGATGGTTAACAGACCGGCTTGTTACCTGGAGGGGTCCCTGGAGGCTGGTACCCTCCTCCATTAGCGCCAGGAACAGGCGGGAACTGTTGCAAACGTGAGGTGGCAGCTGCATTCCCAACCGAAACCTAATTAATGAGAATTACAGTAACCTCGACCCAGTATCAGAAACAAGCAAGCAAGCAAGCGCGCGCGCGCACACACACACACACACACACACACACACACAGAGATCAGTACCTTCGGCGGGGGCACCGGGCTTCCTCTCTTCGGGAGTCACAGCCTACAGAAACCATCAAATCAATCACCCCAAATCAACAACTACGTCAACCCCAGCGATTCGAGATACAGGAGGCGACTAGGGAAAGGGGGGATCGGTACCGGGACGGAGCCGAGGAGGTGGCTAGTGGGGAGGTTGGCGTAGCCCTCGTCCATGGCCGCTTTCGCGTGGTCGTGGTGTCGTCTCCTCTCAGCAGCTCCGCATGGCCGCGTCGCGTCGCCGGAGTCAAGGGATGGGGTCGGAAGATTTTGGTGAGAGTGAGGAGGGGAAAGGGGGAAAACTCTGCCGTGGGGAAGTCATCGTCCGTCCTCGTCGTCGGTTTTGCTTCGAAAGGAAGGAGGTCACGAGGCCGGTGCAGCGCTCAGAGATGGGAAGCCCATTAGGAAACCATCGGCCTAAAACTATCGGCCGATCCATTAAAGCATTTCAAATCGTTTTTTATTATTATTATTATTATGGTTGTTTTTTTTTCTTTTGAATTTTTTAAAATAAACTAAGTTTTTATTCAATTTACGAAAATAAATCATGATTCTTTTTTTACAGAAATAAATCAAGATCGCAGTTCTACCGAGCGAGCGAGCGATGGTGGATTATTTCTATTAAAAAAACACGGTCGACGAGGTGAAACTGTGATTTTGGCCCAGTCACACGTGGAAGTGCGATTATGGCCCAATCGCGCGATTTGATTCTGGATATGTCATCCTTGATCTCATTGACATGTGAGCCTTGAGCCCGTATGTCAGAAAGATAAGAGAGAACGTATTCAGGATTCGAGAATTTTACAGTGCCATTTCAAAAAAAATTCCCATACTTCTATTTGCACCCACTCGCCCGCTCATCCCTAGTTGGATGTAGAATTACCACTGCGATGAGTTACGGTCGTCGAGACTTGGCCGTTGGAAAAAAAAAGTATAGGGGGAGTCGGGCTGTGGCCGCGGGCCACGGCGGTGAACTCCCCGGGTCATTGTTGTGCCGGCACGGCAAACTATCGGTGAGGCCCATTACGGTACGATGGCACGCCGGGTGGCTATTGGGCCGTACCAGCACAGGCATGACACACCTGCCCTTGTAGCTCGCCCGTCCTACGCGCACACGGTGGCCTCCGCATCGGCGTCCTCGCCATGTCGTCCCTGCGCTCTTTCACCTTGCCGCCCCACCATGTCGCCCGCATCAGCCGCGCGTCGCCACCAGCGCTCCCACCACGCTGGTCGGACGAAGGTAAGAAGAGAGGGGAGGGATGCGGCACCGGTGCGTGGGCACAAGGGAGGGAGGGCGACGGCACGTGGAGAGGGAGGGAGGGCGGCTGCGAGCGTCCAGGTGGGGAAGGAGGAATAAGAGGGGCACTGGGGGCGAGGGGGTGAGGGCGGAGAGGCAGAGGTGGTGAGGGGGCAAGGGCGCAGCAGCGACCGGCAGAGGTGGCGACGCGGCTCGCACCGTTGCTCTAGTAGGAGAGGGAGACGGGAGGAGGAAGAGGCGAAGAGGGAGAGTGGGCTTGTGGCCTGTGGGAGACGGGAGGAGGGAGTTGGAGAGGAAGAAGAGATAAGGACAGGGAGAGGAAGAGGAAGGGATAAGGGCTAAGAGCAGCTAGCAGCATAAGGCAGAGTGCAGAAAGGATAAGGGCTAAGGGTAGCTAGTAGCGTAAGGCGGAGGGCAGAAGGCAGAAGGGAAACCTGGAAGGGAAAAAGGAAAAAGAAAAAAGATGGGAAAAGGAAGGGGGAAAAAAGGAGGAATGGGAAATGGGAAAGAAAAAAGTGGAGGGGAAAAGAAAAAATTAAAGAAATTAAAATAGAGAACTTAACTAGATATTAAGTTAGAAAATTATAGACTAATTAGAAAATAAGCATTAGTTGATCATTACTAAAATAATTTAATTAATTAAGATATTAAGTTACAATTTAAATTAAAATAGTAAAATTATGGACAATTAAAAATTAGAAAGGAAAGTAAAATTTTATTGATATTTTACGCACACAATGTTACTGTCTCGTTAAAAACCTTACACCCCAGTGTGAGGTTCCTCCGGTGAGGAAAAGAGTACGGTAACTACATTCATGCATACATATCGACTACTCAATATTGTGTTCAGCTAACGCCTCTACGATCTCGGATCCTTCGGCTGATGTTGATGTCACTCTTTTGTCAATTCTCAGTCTTTGAGGCAGGTGATGATTGCCTCCATCATCTTGGGTGTGAGGGACGACCTACTTTCTTCAATTATTCTTCTTGTCATGCTGAATGTCACTTTTGAAGAGACGGAGGACACGAAACTAATATAACATCTCGTGCGAAATGACACAACACAGAGAATATCCGCTTGTTGTTTTTCCACCACTCGAGAAGTCTAGTTTCCCATTTTCTCTTTTGTTGTGGAGGTTATGAACCTTACATGAGATGAGAAAGCACGGGTCGTCGACTTGTGTTTAGAACACCTGTTGGGTGTGTGTGCCGGTTGCCCTTTGCAGATCACGGCAATGTTAGTCAACAAAATCTTGCAAAGTATTGGACTGAGATGTGTGACCGTGGAAGCTTAAAAGGCGTCATGTTTTTATTTAGCTTTGTCGTGCATGTTACGGACCTTACCTAGAATGAAAAGCAATGGTTGTCAACTTTTGTTTAGAGCACCTCTTTTGCATGTGAGCCGGTTGTCCTTTGCAAAAAAATCGCAGCGATGCCTGTGAAACATACCTTGTAGAGTATTGGACCTAAAAAAAAATATGACCATGAGGGCTTAAAAGGCATCATGTTTTTACTTTGCAATGGCTTTAGGGGGCTAGATCTTGGGAGGCGAACTAAAGTCGCCTTGTGAGTGGATTTACATACGAAATCCATATTAAGGTAACTGAGAAATGCTTGAATTCGTGGTAAGAAATTAATCTAAATCCCGATGGCGTATGTCAATCCCGCTGATTAGGGGCACCCCCTATGCCTTGAAGCATGTTGGATATGTTGTTATTATTAAAACAAATATAGATAATTTCGGAATTACATTGTTCTCCCCTCCCTCGGTGCTGTGTTTCAATATTGTAATTGTTTCACATTTTTCTCTTTTGCCATGGAGGTTATGAACCTTATGTAATATGAGAAAGCATGGGTTGTCGACTTGTGTTTAGAACACCTGTTGGAGGTGTGTGTTCCCCTCCTCGTCGGCAATATTAGTGTTTTGTTTGGCGCGCGCGTGCTGCCGATGGACGCCAACATTCGGCGCAACGAAGGCGGTGAAGGGGCCGCGAACGGGGACATGAGCCTGTTCGGAGGCAGTAGTTTCGTCCCTCCATAGTGGAAGATTGCCCCAGCAGTAGTATCTCTATGGTAAACGTTGGATATTAGGTTTGTGCTTTCTTCTTGGTTCTCCCACGCGTTGCGCCATCTTATTTTCCCTACAGGGTACTCAGGGGAGCAATGTTCAGAGGTTTGTACCGCTCACCGTGAAGCAAATCATGGGATCCTCGCCGGCCAACGTCATTTTCACTGATTTCTGCACGGTGACGATCTTGAAAATTTTGGTGTATTGCTTCTGATTGCAGTTTACATCATCACCTTGCATACCAGGTGGTCCGGGGCCCCTAGTTCGTAGTGATTTGAAGATTTCTTACTCTACCTTAAGCATGAAATGTTTGGTCGCTTTTTTGCCTCTTTGGATTTTGATGACATATCCTGTGAGAGACTGCGCCCTATCTCTCTAGCCGTCTAAAAAACTCGAACCAATCTCTCTGTCCTATTAATGGCGTATTGGAGGTGAGAAGATAAAAAAAACATAGCTTATTTTGACCTGTACTATTTTTTAAGAGTTTTATGGGAGCTCAGCTTTGGTTCGCAGGTTAGGCTTGTTGGTCGCATGTTGCACTAGGTTGAGTGTGTGGGTGACATGGTGTTCGCTCTTGATGGTGGTACTGGAAGGATAAATGTTAATATGTGGTGGGGTGATTTATCTTAGCCACTGATGAATTCACAGTTTGTTGTGTGCTTCTCGTCTATTCATTTGGGCTAATTGCTTTTGGTCCAGGGAGGACGATAGTTCTGAAATGAATGAACTGGCAGGTGCCAAGTAAGAAATGAAACTTCCAATTTGGTTTCTTCCACGATCCAGTTGACGTGCTACGTGCTTGGCGTTTCTTTTCTGCTGTGTACCAGGGATGGAGACTACATTATCGTCAGTGGTGCTCTCAAATGTTTTGACCGTAGGGTTTGTTTGTTCATGATTTCCTATTTTGTTTAATGTTTCATTTCCTAGCTACCTTGTTAGGAGCCGTGTTGACGTTCCGGAGGGATTGCTCAGGTGTGTATTTTTTAACAACTCCCCTTTTGTGTTTACATGAATTTTGCTCGCGTTCATGGTAAAGACGTTGTCCTTCCTCGGGGAGATTGTTGCTGAACATGTTGATCTGGGGCACATTTTCCCAACCATTGATGATAACCATTACAAGTCGTCCATGAATGGCTTGACCTTTAAATCCAACCGTGCAGGCGTGCGTGCCAGTTCCAATGCGGGCGTAGAATCTGCCACAAGAGATTGATTCCTGGTGTTGTTCTGTGCTTTTTTCAGCCGCTTCGATGCCCATCGCCGACGATGCTCCGACTATTTTTCTCCACTTTTGACTCATTTCATAGCTCCATCTACCTCCTCTCTCTCCATCCCATGCCTCGACGACACCTCTCGTGCTGTCGTTTACTATCGGCGGGCACCAAAGAAGGCAGTTAAATCCCTACCCTCGTACAAAGTGCAACACATGGTAAAGAAATATTTAAACCGAATTCATATTTTAGTAATTTTTTATGAGATTTTTCATAAACTTTTGATCCTAAGTACCGGGCCAATATTGGCCCAGCTCCACCCTGATCGAAACGAAGTACATTATATATTATCATGTGCTAGCGAGCTCTTGCGTGTAATTGATGAAGAAAATTCAACAAACTATGCTAGTCAGACTAAAAAAGCAATGTGATAGCCAATACTATTCCCTAAAGTCCAAACATGCCGTTGGCAATGTATTAGTTGTGCCGCAGCTAGCTTAACAGACCATGATGAGTAAATAATTGCAAGAGCGGAGACCGATGGGAGTCCGAATCCACTTGCTCCATCTCAACATTCTCAGCGGAGACCGATGGGAGTCCTAATCCACTTGCTCCATCTCAACATTCTCAGTCTCGAGAAAAAAGTTCAGCCGGAATTTAGTGGCAAATATATATAGAATGGTTCAAACTTCAAAGTGGCGCATTTCAACAAACAATATACGCTGGTCTTTACATTCTTGCGGCAGCAGCATACTTGTTTACATCCTTTACATGCTGTTCGTTCTCCGTTGCTTGGTTAGGGCGAAGTACATGAGAACAATTAATGTGATCGGGAGGATTGTAGACCAAGGTGTAGCATCACCTACTGAGTCAGTCCAGGCCCACCTCCAAAACAGCAAGTAATCACATAGTAGCGCAGTTGCGTATCATCATTTCTCATATCTCCGACTAACACAATCCACAAACAGCTGGGAAGTTTCAACACTAGGCACTTTTTCTTATCACATGAACCTGCATAGGAAAATAAAGGAGTGAACAAGCTCCCGCTTCAACCTACTCATGACGTACAACGCATGCAGCATTTTCAGGTATAGATAAACTGAAGTCCTACACGGTCGTGAAGGAACTTACATGAGACAAACACAGGGGACATTAAAGCTCACTATAATTCCGCCAAACTGCTCGGAATTCCTCTCTGAATGTATTCAGACGTGCTTTCAAATTAGGTGATCTAAAGCTGGCATGAAGTAGAGTTGCTGCCAACAAAAGAAACAACTATAAGGACATTTTGATATATATATATATATATATATACACGCGCGCACACACACACACGTATTTCAAAATTTCAAAACCCTACACTGGCCCTACCAAGTAGAGCAATTAGAAGTGCCCATAGAACTGTGAGGAGACTGCAGGAGGTCAACCAGAGGATGCAGCTAACTGCAAACATGAAAACGGTTAGTTCCACTTTTACAAAACTATGATCTGTGAAATAGGATTTTAAGAATAAGGTTCAGTGTTGTGCACACCTGCAGAAAATAACAGGACGAACACCCAGCGAGGTCGCCCACAAATATGAATTGATCTCTTCGAGCTTGGTCGACCTCGAAGAACAGGGCTGTTAACGTTGTTGACAATAGGATTACAACATCCTCTAATGACTCATGATAAAATAAATAAAAGACATTAGAAACTAAGACCCTCACGTTATCTGTGGCCTCATCTTTGCAGCTAAATGTGGTGAAAATTGTCTGACAGTCCTTGTGACTTTCTCATTGAAAGTGACTGCAAAGCTGAAATAGCAAACATGATAATTAGTTGATAAATCATCCCATCAGCAAATTAAATGCAAGGGGAAACCAAAAAAGGAATAAATCACTTATTGACAGTTTGAAACAATAATTTATAGAGATATTTAAATGATTTGAGAACTGTGTCACAAATAGACATAAGAGAAAACAACCTACATGTGTTTTATTTATTGATTCCTTGGTAGTAATGCTTGAATCCTTCATCCTTAAAAACAATTTCAGGACAGTTATAGGCATGATTTTGGTGTAATTCTGTTGATCTCAATTACATACTGGCATAATTCTATACAATAAGAACTTAAGTGGATCTACAATTGTGTATCTCACTCCCATTCAATGCTTCCTGGAAATACATTGCAGATATATCTTCATCCTATCCCTGGTGTCGTGATACAAGATGCTTGGTACGTGGTAGCTTATGACGGAATGAAGGAACATGAAGTTTTAGAAGAAAAGGACATGACTAGATAAAATGTCCTTGAATTCCTAAAGGACCTCCTAACACTTCCCTTATGACACCAACCCCGCACCCTAAAGCATTAGAGGTAGTAAAGGTCTAATTTCAGATGGAGTAACTTGCACCATATGCCCTTAAAGAGTTAAGACCTTAAACTTCCATGGATATTCCACTTAGGCTTGTGAACTTCAAAAGGTTAACATTTAGGTCTAGATTTACAAAAAAAATCGTGCGGACCCAACCAATGCAAGTTCAAGAAGACTCACCACACGCAATACAGCCACAAGCCACTTATCGAAGTTCTATTTAGATTGGTGACAAAATTTAACTTAGCAAATTTAGGTTGTGCCCTGGTATTTTGGCTTGCATTTGGATGACAACCAAAATTGGGTTAGCCCCATTGGGCAATTCACCCCTTTGCACAATGAACCTAAACTACACAGTTTGTGCAGCTTTGCATAATTCTATAGATAGACACGGAAGCATCTGTTGGTCATCACGTAATGACTAAGCTATCGCTACTGAAGTTCACAGCACAATGTTCTTTCTGAATATTTTTGCACTAACGATGCTAACCTTTGTTAGTTCAGGGTAAACAGTGCTTTTAACATATCTAATTGGAAAAACTCTCAAGAGAAATAAGTTACAAGCACAAGGAAAGAGCGGGGATTCGTTAAGTACTTACATACCTATCATTGAGAAATGCAATGCTGATTCCAGTCATAAAAGCTGCAAGTATAGCAACTGGCTTCCAAAGGAAGCCCATCCCTGCATATACCAAAGGCAGCATGTCAAAATCAACCGAAAAACAGGAAGAAGAGACAATGTTCAAATCTTTTTTGCCTACCAAGGATGAACATGATCAAGATGAAGTAGTTTGTCCTGTAGCTGCAGACCAAATCAAAGTTGGGAAAAAAAAAACTTCAGTAATCGGTACAAGATAAAATGAAACCATACAAATCATATGTCTTTTTAAAAAAAATTGCAGATGCAAATTTCATCGATTAATACTACTTTGGCATGCATTCTAGTAATCAAAATCGGCTATCCATTTTGTATCTTCTGCAGCTCAAGGAAATCAACTCAACCCTACATTTACACCACGTTGCATCTAGAGTAAATAAGAAAAGAAAAACAAGTCTTATACATCTTGCTCATCTCATCTCACAGATTCATGGATCACGGCAAGAAACACCCAATATGATGTCTTCAATGCAAGTAGAGAAAAAAAAAACAAGGGATTCAAATTACCTACTACATCTACATAAATTCTAAGCTCTATCATCACCGTACACAATTCAAATGCATATGCGTGAGCGCACAATTTTCTCCTTCCAAGTCTCTTCACCTCGTTGATCAATATTCTGGAATCTTGGTATCATGCATCAGAATTGATAGTAAATGATAGCATGGGCGAACCGAGCGAGACATTTCAACAAATCCTAATCTACCATATATAAGTACGCAAACAAGTAGAGGTCAAAACAAATACTCTACTCCCTTGGCAAACCTCATCACCATGTTATCAATTCATCAAAGATTGTATAAGGAATTGTCACAGCCTAATACACTGGCCTCCTATGCAATTCCTTTAATTGTCACCAAACTTGCTGGGATTAACAAATACAGTGTCCCATGCAACCGTGCTGTGCATGGATCACACTATTCCTATGAGCAGACTATACTTTTCCTTACTCTTATCATCCTATGACAGATAAATCTGCATTAACCGAAGGTTGCAACACCATTCCCTGCAGCTATCAAAAGAGAGTCAAGCTCGCACACGCATGTACCCTACTCTGTTCCACCGGGGGCGGCGCCTGATGCTCTGATCCATCGCTAATTCACTCAAAACACCCACAAATCCCCGTGAAACTAGCAAATATCCCGCCAGCCCCGCACAAATCCCTACCAAATCCGCACAAATTTGACACGGCCAGGCGAGGGTAAGCATCGAAATGGTAGAAGGGTTAGGGGGAGGAGGCGGATCGCACTAGTAGAGGTTGCACTTGAGGCGGCTGGTCCACTTGGAGTAGGAGCGGGGGACGGTGAAGCGGGAGAAGAACTCCGGGACGGGGCGCGGCGGCGCGGACCAGTCCACCTCCCGCAGCGCGTCCACTAGGTCCTCCGCCGTCACCGCGCTCCAGTCCATCTCCGGCAATCCCTCCCCGCACAGCCTCCGGCCACCGAAACCCTATCGAGCGAGCGCACGGCGACGCGTCTAGACGGCAAGGCGAGACGGGGCGTGGTTCGGTCGTGCGCGAGGGGTTTTCTCGCCTTGGGTTCTCGTGCGCTTGATGTTTCCTTCGGGCTGGGGGATTTGTGTAGTTTGGACTCCGTGTCCGTGGAGCGGGGAGGATTTGAGATGCCTTTGCCGTTTTGCTTTGCGTGTGCCGCAGACGCGTTGTGCTTTCCTTGCTTTGGTTTGCTTGCCGTGGGGGTGTGGTGTGCTCGTGGCGGCGTGGGCGCGGCCCGGTCCGGCTAATGCGCCGTAGGCTTGGAAAAGCCCAACAACTTGGACATGACACCAAAAAAGAGCCCGTCGATGGGCTCTCGGTTGTTGGGCTGTCTGGCCACCTGCCAGTGCCATCCCAACGAAATGAGGCCCAACCTACAGCCTGTAAACACATGCCGTTCATTCCATGTGACAAATGGCTGAAACTCTGCATCCTATCCTCCTGTGGTCAACGGTATGCCGTTTTTAGCGAGATTCTCTTAACAACTTCTCTACAATAAAAAAAAACGTTGCCAATTTCACGGAAGATGGGAACTGCTATGGCCTGTGTGTACCGAAAAGCTCATGTACTAGCATCTTCAAAGCTCCAAAAAAAAATACTAGAAGCTGAGGTTGGGTGAATCATGAATGGTACTCAGGTCCGAGTCCAGGTTCACAGACCATTTGCCTCCTCTCGCGACTAGTGCCTATCTGAACCTAAGCCGTTGAGGCCTGCAACTCTCTCCAGTGGCTCGTAAAGTCTTCGAGCAACGTGCTGCCGCTGCTGCTGCCATGTGTTTCAACGCGAGAAAGTCCTGTGACTTTTGTCCCGCGTTACCGAGAAGAGCCAACCGCCTCTGCCGCCGCTGCGTGACCCCCTTTTGGCCAGTGTCAGCGGGACACCTGCGTGGTCGAGCGCCAGGGGCAGCGAACGGCCTCGTCTGGTTGCACACCGCGGCAGATTCCGACTTGGATCAACCATTTTGATAAGGAAAAACGTTTGTCGTGTGCACAGCAAAGCACGGCAGTCCCACGAGCAACTCGTCCGAACGTGTCACGGTAGCAAAACACACAAAAAGAAAGCGAACCATCGACGATCGAAACAATTAATGTCACCTGCATCACAAAGCCAAATCCAGTTCACCAATGTACTGTACTGTATTGTATCTCTATTTTTATTTTTACTACTTATACTACTTAAAAAAAATATAGTGGTGGTAAGCAGGGGCGTAACCAGTCATGGACCAGGCCAGCTACTTTTGGCCTAAATTAAAAAAAAAATCTTATTTTTTTTCTGAATTTTATATGGCAATTTCACTCTTGGCCTCGAGCCATTGCCCCGGAGGCCCGAGGCCCAGATCCGCCCCTGGTGGTAAGTGATACATTCTGCATATCCTCTCGATCATTTCACTACTCACTTCAATCGTCAACATGTGGGTATCCACTACTCGATCCATTCCACATCCCTTCCCCCGATCCCCTTTTGCTTCCAGTTAAAAAAAACACTTTGGTACCAATAAGCCACTTAGCACTTATCTTCGTGCAAATCACTCTGATCTCGTAAACAAATCATAATAGAACTTGGAGGAGGCACGCCAAGTGTGATAGTATCTAGGCCGAGATCAAGAAGGCATGAGTGTTGTGTAACTACACTGCATGGCTACAACCTCGGCAGCTCGGCACTTGAGGTTGGGCTACCGAAGATGAAACAGAGAAACACAAGGGAAGAGAAGATCGCTTTAACACCTCAGCGTTGGACGCGTCCTTCACGTTGGTGTCGCCCGACTAGGTCTACCCGGCCGTGGCTCCCTGGTGCAGCACGACACGCATCTCCTCCACCTCGACTTGTATGCTTTACGTGCTCTAGAGAACACTCATGCTGTCAGGCTGTCCATGGAGGCACTCGCTGGTGTGTGTACACACGCATACGTATTTTTAAGATCGATGAGGCCGACTAAAGGGGATGAATAGACGGTTTTAAAAATTCTTTTGATTGTGCAGCATTCTAAATCAATTTGGTTTTACTTAATTAAAACATAAATCAACCAATGTTGACTAAGCGCACCAGCAAGGTTAGGCTAAGACAATGATTGCAATTCTAAATAGACAAGCAAGTAATTTAATTCTATAAATGTAAATTGCAAGAAAGCAAATCACAAGAACACTTGAACTTTTTCCCGTAGTGATCGAAAACTTACCGGTTTCCCCTAGTCCACGTTGGGGTAAGCCCAAGCAAATTGGACCGACTCCACAAATTAAGCTTACACCTCGAATCCACTCGGAGTTACTCTTCCTCCACTCCGAAGATGGGGAGCACCAAATCACTCACAATCGTTCGGGTCTTCTCACAATCTTCTTTAAGAAGATCACCGGCACAACTTCTTCAAGTCGTCTAAATATTGGCAAACACCAAGAGTAACAAGTCGAAGACGCTCACTTGAACGAATCACGTGTCTAAGTTCAATGGATACAAAATCCAACACCTAATGCAACACATGCACTGGGATTTTGCTCTCTAAGCTAACTAAGTGCAACACATGCACAAAAGAGAGGAGATGGCTTGCTATGTGCTAAAAGGAAACGAAAATAGCACCACTACTCTCCCACAACCGGCCACAGGGAGTATTTATACACCCACACAAGAAAACTAGCCATTGGAGGAGAATCTGCATAAATACAAGGATTCCCGGTTAAACCGCTCTAGCTACAACGGCTATTAAAACTAGCTGCTAGACACTCAACCTGACTAACCTCCCTCACAGGGGCCGATAAGACCAATAGTGGGAGTCACACCGCTCCACGGAGGAGTCAAGCTAAGGGGGAAAACCCCTTTCTGAAAAAAGCAAACCAATGGGACTTTGGCCATGGGGCCAGTCACACCGACCAACACATGGCGGTCAGACAAGTTGCCCACTAGTAGGGATGGCAATTGTGCCCGATTACCCGTGTACCCGCGGACGAATACCCTAATGGAGGCGGGTATGGGCGGTTTTCTTTGCCCACGGGTATGAAAACGGGCACAATTCCTTGCCCATCGGGTAAACAGGAGTGGGCATGGGTAAGCTCCACCCGTACCCGCTTCGCTCGATTACCCATAACATACCCGCATGTGTAAGGAACTATGTCAGTTTGTATTTTTATTTTATTTGTTGAACTTGATTAGTTCTCTTGTCGAACATGATATGTGAATTGTGATGAACTTTATTAGTTGTTGAATGTGTGATGCACCATTGATGTGTGAATTATGATGAACTTGATGTATGCATTGCTCGAGGGTAACGAGCATGTCCGCGGGCGATGGGTACCCATGGGCGGCGATGCATTATTCGCGGGTAAACGGGCATGCCCGCGGGCGACGGGTATGGGCGAGGTTTTTCGCCCGTTGTCCTTCGCGGGTACATCCGTGGGGGGAATTCGGGGTCGCGGGTATGGGTATGGGCGAGCACTACTCGTACCCGCCGCGCCCAATTGCCATCCCTACCCACCAGTCAGACCGGTCAAACATGGCGGTCAGAACGCCAGAACAAATGGACTGGCACTCAGCCCGATCACACCTATCAAGGTTTGGTCAGACAGCCAAATACAGGAAAAACTAATTTTTCATATCGCTTCAACCCAATATTGCAAAACACATTTGCTAATTGGTGTGTAATGCAAACAAGGTACGAAAGCATGATTATCAACAAGTTACAAAAACACATTTGACAACTTTTAGAATCACACCACAAGGAATTTGATACATAGACTTAAACCATTTGCAAAATACATTCGCAAACAAAAGTCACATGCTACAAGGATTATGCATGAGCCTCAATTATTTGCAAAATACATTAACAAATGTCGGCAACATGCTAAAGAGAGCTAGAGTAAGCACCAAGAGCTATCAACACATTACACACTCAAGCTACTAGTCAACAATCATCTTAATAGTACAACAATATATACTGGTAATCCGGTATCTACTCCAAACACCGAGACCGGTAAAAGACTAGGAACACATTCTTAGTCTATACTAGTCATATCTTTGTCTTAGCATCCATCTTGGAGTGATCACTTGATGACGAATATCTCCACTCCAAATTCGGGTTCTTGACTTGATAATCATCAACACATGATGATCTTTTTTACTTCATGATTTTATCTTGGTGTTCATCAACACATGATGACATCATAAGACTTCATCATCATGGAACTCAACTTGTTTCACCAACTCATAGAGAATGTTAGTCTACATGATGATTGTTATTGATTACCAAAGTACTCCATTAACTCATAATGGTGGGTCTAGATTCTTTAATCTCCCCCCTTTTGGTAATTGATGACAATCATCAACAAATAAGGAATTGAAAATGAATTTTGAGTATACAGTGAGTACAAAATAAATTGTATACTCTATGATGGCTTTAATAGCAATTAACTCATTTGAGCGGAATCAAAAGAGATTTTGAATAATTGCTTGCAAAATCACAACATATAGGTAAAACTACCCCTCAACACGTGCATATGAGATTTGAAAGAAATTCATGCACATATGTGGATTTTAAAAAATTTGGCGGAGTTTTCTCTATATATTAGATCCATGGAAGCATAACACAACAATCATAATCAAGAATTAAATATGCATGCAACACTAAAGATCTAACATAAACATACTTTGGACAAGGGTACAAAAGAAAACACAATTCATAACATAATTTATAAAGCATTCAAGTGTCCAAAATATGTCTAAAAGCATTCAAGGTTCAATAAGCTTACACAAGATATTATAAGAATGAATCTAAGCTTATCCTCATAAGACAAGGTCTATTGACCTAAACAAGAGAATCACAAGCTCCAAACCTCCATTCTTCTCTCCCTTTGACATCAAATACCAAAAGGGACTCTCCGAGAAACTCTAGGAAGGAGGAGGGGTGCCCAATGAGACTTTGACCATAGGGCCCGTCACACCGGTCAACACATGGTGGTCAGATCCAGCCCGGTCGCACCCTTCAAGGGCCGGTCAGACTACCCTATAGCTACGATCAAACCGCCAGAGACAGGAAAAATTGATTTTGCATATCGCTTCAACTCAATATTATAAAATACATTTGCTAATTGATGCACAATGCAAACAAGGTATGAAAGCATGATTCTCGAAACACATTTGTTGTCTTTTATAATCATGGCATAAGGAATTTGGTACATAAACTTAAATCATTTGCAAAACATATTTTGCAAACTAAAGTAACATGCTACAGGGATTATGCATGAGCCTCGACTATTTGCAAAACACATTCGCAAATATCGACAACATACTAAAGAGAGCTAGAACAAGCACTAAGAGCTATCAACACATAACACACTTAAGCTACTAATCAAGCCCCCCTCTTAATAGTGCAACAACCTATACTAGCAAGCTGGTCTGTACACCAAACACTAAGACCGATAAAAGACTAAGAACACATTCTTAGCCTATGCTAGTCATACATTTGCCTTAGCATCCATCTTAGAGTGATCACTTGATAATGAATATATCCACTCCAAGTCTTGGTTCTTGACTTGATAATCATCAACAATGATCATCTTTTTTACTTCATGATCTTGTCTTGATGTTCATCAACACATGATGACATCCTAAGACTTCATCATCATGAGACTCAACTTGTTTCACCAACTCATGAAAAATGTTAGTCCACTTGATGTTTGTCATTAATTACCAAAATACCCTATTAACTCATAATGACGAGTTTAGATTCTTCAGCGTGTCCTTTCGCCTACCTGTTGCGCCCCTGCTAGGCTGCCACTCGGTGGCGTAGTGCTTTGGAAGTGTTATTTGTATGTTGGTTGCATATGCTATTTTTCTATTGTGTGTATGTGTTTCATTCACATACATTTGATTGCATCACGACAACATGCGATCATGTGGTTAGACTATCATCATCATATTTTCATTGTTCGTTGAAAGGCTGAGGCTGGTGATCTAGACATCGACGACGCGGCTAGGGAGGTATTGGCCATGCCGTTGGGGCGTATGCCTAATGTGTTCACTGTAGTGCGATGGAGAGGATGTAGCGCATGGCGACGAAGTCGAAGGTGCAGCGCAATCGCAATGGTGGAGGTGTTATGCGGGTCGCATCAGAGTTTGATCATAAGCACCAAACACGGTAGCAAAGACACGAAGTAAGCCATGACGAACCTCACCGTGACACCCTGATGACCGTGACACCCTGATGAGAGTAGATGGACTAAGGTAGATCCTTTTTGTTTAGACTTTTTGTCTGGCTTAAAAGCAAAAAAGTATAAGCCTAAGTCTAAACAAATGAGTGGCTTTTAAATCTTACTTATAAAAATCTTAAGTCATTTTAAGCCTAAAAGCCATAAGCCATAAGAAATGTGTTTTTTAGGCTTTTACGGAATGGGATATCACTTTGCCACTTCGTTGAAATTACCCTCAAAATATCATTCATATATAAGTGCTTTATGTTTCATTTTTTTTCCCATGTTGCTTCCATTTCCCCCTCCCGTTTGGCTCCACACCCGATGCCTCCCCTCCCGTTCGGCTCCAACACCCGCCGCCTCCCCTTTGCTCTCCATCCCCAACGCCGCTGCCACCCCTCTCCTCCCCCGACGCCGCATCTCCTCCCCGGCTCCCCCAACACTGCCGCCTCGCCTCCCCATAGTGGTTCGTGTAGCCAATCTAGCCACGCGGGGGCACTACGCGACACTCCTTTGCCGCGCCGCCTCCCTGTCGTCCCTCCTGCTCATGACTTCCCTTCATGCCTCCGCGCTCCGCCGCGGCGCCTTGCTCGTCCCCTCCCTCATCGACACGTGCTCCACCTACGGTGACCTCGCCTCCGTGCGCAACCTATTCGATGAATTGCCTGCCAAGGAGCAGTAGATCTCTGCGCGCACCGCGCTGGCCAGCGCAATGTCCGCGCACGGTTGGTGCCGGGAGGTCCTTGATCTCTTCCGTGGTCAGGAGGGGGAGATGGACGACAAGGCCGTGACGGTGGTCCTCGTGGCGTGCACGAGGGCCGGGATGGTGGATGAGAGGAGGGTGTTTGCAACGGTGAGGAGGCCAGCGTTGCAACATTACTCGTGCATGGTGGAGATGTTGGGACAGGACGAGGAGGTAGAGGAGGCGGAGGGGCTGGTGGCGCGCATGGAGGCGCCCTCGAACTGGGTGTTATGCGTGGTGCTGCTCGTCAGGTGCTGGGTTCATGGGCGTGTCAATGTGGCTAGGTTGATGCGCCGGTATGACGTTATATGAACTTTTCAGTCTAACTATTGACCATCGCATGAACCCAAGATCATCTCACATTGACCTGTGTGACATGAAGCTGGTAAGAAATAGATGGGAAGGTGGTAACGGTGGTTCACTGGTTCTTGAAGTGCGTTCAATAATGCAGTACATTGGAAGTTGCAGGCTGGTGAAATATGAAACTAGTTCTTGAAGTGCATTTAGTAATGCAGTACAGTGGAAGCTCCAGGCTAGTGAAATATGAAATTAGTAGAAGGCGGTGATGGTGATTGTTGTGGGTGGCAAGACCGACATGTATTTTTTTAGCGGTGGCCACATGAACGTCAATGCATTTCATTTCTGGTCTCTTTATGGATGCATAATTTGAAGGCATCTACCATATTACAGTGAAATGAGTAATGCCGAGAATATTAGTAATGTGCAGTACAATACATAACTTCATTTGAGATAGTATTTTCTATATTAATTTCTTTCATTACACAATGTCCAAAATTAATACATACATGCATGAATGAACACTATCTTGCTATGAATAGATTGTCTGTTATACTCCGATCTTCTTAGGTATACATCTATGATAGATGTCAAGATTTGTAATTTATTTTGATAGTCCATGGTATACACACGCATGCTCGTACAAACGAAATCTATTTTATTTCATATGTACACTTGCGCACATCGTCATATTTACAGATCCCACGTAAAAAAAAGTTTAAATACATACTTAAAAAAGTCCTTTAAAACCTAAAAGATAATTTAAACTTTTTATCCTTCACACCTAACTCAGTAACTTAATATCATATAAAAAAAATAATCAGATTATCAAATACCAAAACTTGATTTTAAAAACTAAAATGTTTATAAACTAATTAAGCTAAAAAAACTGCCTTTAAACTATAAAATAAAAAGGCAAAACCAACAGCTCAACTAGTGCTTTCGTAAGTAAGTAGTACACGAAAGATACCGTATATCCTAACTATCTACGCGCCACGTGAATGGTACAGGTCCGGCAACTTGTAACGCGGCGTGTTTGTAGCTCAAACATTTTTTTTCGCCAACTTTTTCACTTAAAACCTCCCAATATTCCAGTACTGCCCTTGAGCTCTCCCGTGCAACAACCCCATTCGTCCGTATCTCGATGTGCCACGACCTAACAAACCACGAGTTCCATTTCGCTTCACGCGCACCCACCACGCCCGCGCGGATCAGACGGCCAGCGCTAGCAGGCGAGCCGTCGGCCCCCCGCCTCTCCGTCGAATCGCGATTCGCGATAACCACGCAGCGCGCGCGGGTGGCAGCGCCGCAGAGGATCCCGGAGAGTCGTTTGGCACGCTAGTATTTTTGCGCCCTGCGTTTCGCTCACCCCATCCCACGGACGGAACCGCTTCAAACCCACCCCCCCCCCCCTCTCCCCTCTCTCCCTTCCTCGCGGTTGCGGCGACTAGGTGGCGGGAGGGGGAGAGAGAGAGAGGACAGCGGATAAGAGGCAGAGAGGGAGAGGAGGAGCGAGTATAGAAGCGTTGCTTGCTGCCATGGCGACAGCCGACCCCAACCGGAGCTTCATGAAGGACGTGAAGCGCATCATCATCAAGGTGATCTAATATCTCGAGTTGCCGCCGCGGATTGACCTTGCTAGATCGCGCTGTTGTTTTGTGCGCGTTTTATGTGACGCGATTTGCGTTGCTATGGGGGTTTTTCTGCATTTTTGCAGCTGTTTTCGAATCGAATCGCGGCGCGAGTAGTTTCGTAGTGTTGTCATGTTCGATTTGGGTTCGCTATTTCAATTTAGATTAGTACGAATGGTGAAACAGGAGGGTTTTGTTTGGGGTTTTGGGTTTTACTTGATGTGACGGTTGTTGTCAAAGTTGACTCATATGACCATGGAAACATTTGTTGGTTCTTTTGCGATCTCCAGGAATCATGTTTTGGGGGCTTTATGTAACCATTTTTCTGAAAAGATTAGGGGAACAGTGACTTCTATCAGATGGAAATGGATGAGGGGGAAAGCACAGAACAGGGGAAAATATTGTCTTTGTAAAGGAATATACTTCGAAATTCATCATATGCGACCGATCTCACGAGTTCGTGAATGCATTTCATCTGTAATACATATTTTGTTCAAATCCCGCGTTTTTCTCTCTTGTTCTTTTGTGTTTGGGGAAACGCGGGGAGTTGGAATGATCCATGAAATGGAGAGGGTAATTGTTTGGAGAAAGGCGAGCACTTTATGTGCAGTCTCATCTCAAAGCTGCCAACTGTTAGCAAGTGTATCACATCTGCTTGAGGAATCTAGTCAACGGCGGAACACGATAGATAGGAACGGTATTTTGATCTCCGTATCGGTTTGTTTGCGACTAATTCCTTTCTTGCATCACAGGTGGGCACTGCAGTTGTCTCTAGACAGGATGGAAGATTGGCTTTGGGCAGGGTTGGAGATCTGTGCGAGCAGGTAACAATTCTGACTTCTGAACTTCTGTACTGTTCTACTATGTACATATGTAGTGTTAAATCTGTTGGTAGGTGCTTAACCGACGAAATGTGGCAATGTAGGTGAAGGAACTGAACTCTCAAGGATTAGAAGTGATTATGGTCACCTCGGGTGCTGTTGGTGTGGGGCGACAGCGACTCAGGTACCGGAAGCTTGTGAATAGCAGCTTTGCTGATCTGCAAAAGCCACAGATGGAGCTGGATGGAAAGGCTTGCGCCGCTGTTGGTCAGAGTGGCCTGATGGCTCTTTATGATATGTTGTTCACCCAAGTGTGTTTATTTAGCCTGTCATGAACTTTATTGAAAAAATTGGTACCCGTTTCATCTGTTTCTAATGTCAAACTTCTTGTGTTGCAGCTTGATGTGTCGTCATCTCAACTTCTTGTGACAGACAGTGATTTTGAGAATCCAAAATTCCGGGAGCGACTCTGTGAAACTGTCGACTCATTATTAGATCTGAAAGTTATACCAATATTTAATGAAAATGATGCCATCAGTACTAGGAAGGCTCCATATGAGGTGTGTTTTGTACCATACATTACCCTGAAAATTTTAAACTATAGTTTTGTGTGACATTGCTTCGTAATTGTGATATTGTGTCTAATACTTCTACGCTTAGATCTTGACCAGTGTATACACAAGCAATCATGACTTTCTAATTTCTGTAGCAATCTCAAAGAGTTTTATCATTTGCATGGTGGTGCTCACCAACAATTCTGTTACAGGATTCATCTGGTATATTCTGGGATAATGACAGTCTAGCAGGTCTACTGGCATTGGAGCTGAAAGCTGATCTACTTGTTCTACTTAGTGATGTGGATGGCCTCTACAGCGGTCCACCAAGTGAACCTTCATCAAAGATCATACATACATACATTAAAGAAAAACATCACCATGGAATTACTTTTGGAGACAAGTCTCGTGTAGGAAGAGGTGGCATGACAGCTAAAGTGCAGGCTGCTGTCTGGGCTTCAACAGGTGGCACACCTGTTGTTATTACAAGGTAAATCAAATATTTGCCTTTTTCATAGCATGAGAAATATGATTGTTTAGCTTTGCTCATATGTACTCCAACACTATCTATAGTATCAAATGTCCTCATCATATGCAACTAATAATGGGTACCATTTAGCAGCTGGTGATTCTGGTTGGATATTATCACTCTGCCAGATCTTATTACATTAGTGTACCTGTAATGTTAAAATTGTTAATGTCTATAATGTGACACCCAAATCCCGACGACTCTACTTGAGTTAGTTTGAACTCTCTTAGCAATAGCATATGAAATGATATGAAGTCTGATGTTTGATCGTCAGCTTCTTGACATTTATGGTTGAGCAGTTCTGATTATAACACCACTAGTTTTACCACCCCCAAAACCAAAAAAGAAGAAGAAAATAATTTGCTGTTGGCAACCTTGCATGTTATGGTCAAACTTTGCTTATGATGTTAAACACTTAAACATGTTGTGGAAATAATTATTGTGAACTAAAGAAGCTTGCTTGTGCATTTATGTTTTGTTTAATACCTGTGAATGCTTCAAACCCAAATAATAAGCTTGTGATAGTGGAGTTCATTGATCGCCATGATAGAACCAAGTAAAGTTCATATTTTGCAAGCTATATTTACCACCCCAGTGAATGGCGAAATAGTTTTACTTTGTTACTATCCTTGTAGTGGATTTGCGTCTCAGAGCATTGTTAAGGTTCTCCAAGGAGAGAAAATTGGTACTCTCTTTCATAAGAATGCAATTTTGTGGGAACCATCCAAGTATGTCAGTGCTCGTGAGATGGCTGTTGCTGCAAGAGAATGTTCAAGGCGTCTACAGGTATCTTTCTTTGTCAAACCAGTAGACCACACTAGATTCTTATCCCTACATTATGCTCACTGGAAAGTACATACTACTTTTAACCCACTATTTTTGCTTGTTATTGATACTAATTCCATATCATATGGGCATTTGAAACAGAATTTGTCATCAGAGGAGCGCAAGAAGATATTGCTAGACGTTGCGGATGCTTTAGAGGCAAATGATGATTTAATTAGATCTGAGAATGAAGCTGATGTAGCTGCGGCTCAAGATGCTGGATATGATAAGTCTTTGGTTGCTAGATTGACTCTGAAACAAGGAAAGGTAGGCCCAGTATCCACCAGTATCCATATATATTTCCTCACATTTTATAACTGCAGTTGGATAGTAGTTTAATGTTTCTTATGAACCAAATTGTTTTGTTTGATATATGACACTTGCTTTTCTTTTCTTGTTTTTGGATACTGTTTCTTGTCTGATTCAGCTTATATTTCATCATTTTGTAGATAGCAAGCCTCGCAAAATCCGTTCGTACTCTTGCGAATATGGAAGACCCTATCAACCAGATACTAAAAAGAACAGAGGTGAATGCTTGTATGAAGACTGCTACATTTTGAAACTCTCTTAGAAAGGAAATCTGCCATGTTTTTTCCGCGAAATTCTAGATGATACATATATAAGGATTTGAACCAGTAGATTACTTTTTTTCCAGGTTGCTGACGGTTTAGTTCTTGAGAAAACATCTTGCCCTTTGGGTGTTCTCTTGATTGTTTTTGAGTCCCGACCTGATGCCTTGGTCCAGGTATCTTTAGTTAACTTACTGCGGTCAATGTTTTCTATAAACCATATGTTTTGTGCATGATTTGTACTTAAGCATATTGAACAACTTGCTTTAAAGTTAGATATAATGGTGTAGATTGCGTCTTTAGCAATTCGAAGTGGTAATGGTCTTCTCCTAAAAGGTGGAAAAGAAGCTATGAGATCAAACACCATATTGCATAAGGTATTATCTTGTGCTACGTAGTAGCTTACTATTGACATTACGTGTTGTTTTTAGCTTGTGTGTCCTTTAAAATATCAATTTGTTGTTTTTTAGGTTATAACTGATGCTATTCCTGATAATGTTGGTGAAAAACTTATTGGCCTTGTTACAACTAGAGATGAAATCGCAGATTTGCTAAAGGTGAGCATGAAATACTATTACCAAAATAATGATTCTACCAATATGTCTAAGCTCATAATACATTGTACAGCTTGATGATGTCATTGATCTCGTCATTCCAAGAGGTAGTAATAAGCTGGTTTCTCAAATCAAGGCCTCAACTAAGATTCCTGTTCTTGGACATGCTGGTAAGTTCTCTTTGAGCATTATTTTTGCTGCTATTATTGCTCTTTAGACTCAAAGTTTATGCTGAATAAATTTTCTTCATTTCTAATCCCCTGCAGATGGCATTTGTCATGTATATATTGACAAATCAGCTGATATGGAAATGGCAAAACGGATTGTGATGGATGCAAAAATTGACTACCCAGCAGCCTGCAATGCAATGGTACTTGTCAAATTTGGTACCATGTATAGTTAGTTTTTTAAGCACATCTTTCACTAAGATGTAATAGCCAAATAAGTAACCTTTATACATCTACAAACATTTTTAAATGCTTTCTATTATCTTAATGCTCTGGTTGTGGTTTTTCTATGGTCCATTAAATTTTTTTGAATTGTTGTGCCTATCATTGCCCCTCCTTATTTCTTAATGTTGTGTTTTGCTGTAAAAATATATATTCATAATTGATAATTGTATATGTGCACGTCATCCTTGCCTCACTGTTAATGTTTTCTCCTTTGAAGTTTTTAACTTCATGTTTTTTGTTTTCTCTTGATATCGTAATATTTATAACCAGAAACTCACCATTTTATTCATCATAACAGAGTTACCTACAAGTTTTGTTAGTTATTCTTCTAATGTTTTCAAGATGGCGACACTTTATTGTTATATTGTTATTTATTTTTCAAACGTCTAGAAGTTATATGTTTGATCGAGTAAATAACCTATTTTACATATATTTTCTGCAGGAGACATTACTTGTTCATAAAGATCTTATGAAGACTCCAGAACTTGATGGCATACTGGTAGCGCTCAAAACCGAAGGTTTGTATTTCACTCTTTATGCACGGAAGTTATATACTCCATTTGTTTATTCTTATAAGGTGTCCACACGTTTCGAGAGTCAAAACTATATAGTTTTGTCTAACAGTTAGTCCAACAATCTATGATATACGGACGCGGATACGTCAACACGATACCGACATATGGATTCACTATTTTCCCAAAAATACCGATACAGTGACACAGCTATATATATTTAAATAATAAGAATAAATTACACATATGTATTATTTTTTATGTTTCTTCATACTTGTCAAACTGAAATAATGAAAAGTGTAAAGTAAACTTGGAATATGTACTTCTCAAAGATGACCCTCGCCTCTTCATTCTTCTTTCAGTCAATTCATGATATGTTCAATTGTTTATATGAATGCCATTTCCAGAAATCAGAATTCTATTAACCTGGGAAAAGAGGGAAAAGAACATGATCAGCAAGACTACAAAGATAACTTGTATACTTGATTCTTGAACAATCAAAGCAATAGAGCAACAACAATTCATAAATGATAAGCGCCAAGTTCAAACTTAAATGCAGGGTTCAATCAAAAGCAAGTAGCCACTAGCCAAACTAGGAGTGGTTCAACTTAAGTTACATAACAAACTCAAATTCAAGTGGCAAGACTAATTAAAAGACAACATGAGACTCCTAGAATTCAGCTTCATCCTCATTTCTTCTTGGATCATCACATCTAATTGAATCATGGTGAAGAGCATCAGTGCATCACTACATTCATTTATTTAGAGAATGAGAGTAGTCTGCTGCATGAATCATGGTGAAGACTAGAGTAGAATCAGTGCCTCTAATTGAATCATGGTGAAGAGGAGACTGAAGAGCATGAGGAAGTGCATCACTTACTAGGAGAGGGAGGTCGCCTAGTGGAGGTAATCTACCGACTACCGGAGGCCTGGAGATGGACGGCGCGCGAGGGAGCTGGCTTGCTAGCTGCTGGAGAGGGAGGTCGCCTGGAGGAGGTGGTTTGTCAAGTGTCGACTGCCGGAGGCTAGGAGATGGACCGCGCGCGAGGGAGCTGGCTTGCCAGAGACTCAGAGAGGGAGGGCGCGCTAGGGAGGGGCTGCGCGAGGGAGGAAGCGGCGCGGCGAGGTAGGAGGGCGCAGGAGAGAGGAGTTGCGTGAGGGAGGAAGCGGCGTGGCGAGGTAGGAGGGCGCACGAGGGAGGGGCTGCACGAGGGAGGAGGTGCGGGAGCCGGCAACGCAACGATCCAGCGGTGCGGCGAGGCCAATGGGGCGCAGCGAGGGCAACGGGGATTTGGGGAAGAGGCGGTGTGCGGGAGAGCGTCGAGGGATTGGGATGAGAGTGACGGAGGCTAGGTTATGCGCACGGGTGGTGGGCCGGTTGGGCTGTGTCTGGTGTTGGGCCGTGTCGGACACGTGGTCATGCTGTGTCCGACATGTATCGGGAAATTTGAAAATTAAAATTCGGTGTTTAAATGGCCAACACGTGCCCGCGACGTGTGTGTGTCGTGTCCGTGTCGGACACCGTGTCCGACACGGATACGATAGTAAAGCAGCGTGTCCGTGCTTCAGAGCCAGCAATACACGTGTTTACTGACACAAAAGTAGGGATGGCAATGGAGCCATATTCCCCTGTCCTCAGTGGGGAATTCCTCTATTAGGGAACGGGGATGGAGAAAATCCTTCGACATGGGGATAGAAGTCAGGTCGAATCAAACCCCCACACTCCATGCCCGTTCCACGGGGACCCTGTTAAGCATATGACATGTGGGTCTTTAGACATATGTAGCTCTTATACCCTGTCACAAACCCTTGATATAAGCACTATGTGATGGTATTGCATTTTTATATGTGCTTTGTAATAAGTTTATGCATATTTTTACTAATTTTGTGGTCATATATGGTTAATTATGATTAGTTCAACCAATGTTACTCATACCAGGTAATGGCCCTCCAATGGGCTCCCATTCCCCTAAAGGCAAGGAACTGGAGGAACTCCCCGTTTGTGTAGCGGGGGTCAGGGAACGGGGAATAAACAGGGGTGGGGGGGGGGCGCGTTCAAGGGTCCTCGACGGGGAATGTTCCCGTTGCCATCCCTACACAAAAGTGATACACTTATATTCAGGGATCAGAAAACTGGTTTCGGAGGGAATCCCGTTGAGCGGCCGGTAACCGGAATTCCCGGAAAAAACTCGGTCAAAATTCGTCCAAATAAATTTGAATTTGAGATGTTTTCTTCGGAATTTTGAATTTGAATTTGAAGTTGAAGTTTCCCAGCCGATATTTCAAATCCCAGTTCCCACCGGTAAATCCGGTAACCGGCGGGAACCATCCGGGTTTTCCATCTCTGCTTATATTAGTATTTGACAGTATTTTCATGTGATCATGATTAATGGCCAAACATTAATCTTTAAGATCCTGCCAGGTCAAGCGACGACCTGTAAAAATCTACGGTGGGAGTAATAGAAATTGCTCCTTGTTGATTGATACACTTATAGTATATTCTGAATCAGAAGAACACTAGCTACCCTAACATTGTTGTTTTACATTGTGCTGTGCCATGGAATCAAGTTAGCTATACTGCTAAAGAGAATTCTTACCAATTCTTGTAAAACACTTCTGTTGTGATTACATAAAAAAAGAAGTTGCCAATAAGTAACCCAAAAAATAAAGTTGATGTAAAAAAAAATGCAATGCCAAAAGCAGCCCAAGTAACATGCAACTGTAGCTTTTAGCTGTTGGAATGAATCCCCTTAATCTATTCCAATGGGTCAAAGGCTAATTTAACATGTACAGGTGTGAATGTACAAAGAACACCCTAAGCAATATACATATCTAACACCCCCTTAAACTCATGGTGGATCAACAACACTGAGTTGGAGAGGTAGAACCCGTGCTGAGCTCTAGTCTATACCTTGGTAAAGAAATCCGCTGACTGAAGCTTCGAAAGCAAATACTGGACAACAATAACTTGGTCCTGCATTCGCAATCTCATGTATGAAGCATCTACGTCAATGTACTCGGTGAGCTTATGCTTCACTGGATCTCGAGCAATGCTGATTGCACCAGTACTGTTTGATAAAAGAGGAGTCGGTGCATAAATTGAAACACTGAAATCCTCAAGTAGCCACTGAAGCCAGGTGATCTCAGCTGGCAATGACACAATGACTCGCAACTCAGTCCCGACACTCGAACGGGAAACGACAGTCTTCTTCTTGGTCTTCCCGGCAATTAGAGAGAAACTAAGGAAAACACAATTGGTAGAAAGAGATCGGTGATCAGAATGGTCGCTAGCCCAAGCCACATTAGAGTACGTCTGAAGCTGCAGAGAACTGGAACGATGAAAGAAAAAGCGACGAGTGATGATCCCGCGAAGATATCGCAGAACGCGAAGAAAATGACTGTAGTGGAACTGAATCGGGGCAAAAATGAACTGACTTAGAATGTGAACTGGGTGAGAAATGTCAGATTGAGTGATCCCAAGGTAAACGAGGCTCCCGACAAGATGGCGGTAGCAAGTGTGAGCGAGTGTGGTCCTCAAGAGGCTCACCATTAGTAGGCCGAAGGTGAACACCAAGCTCCATAGGAGTATCCACCATGTGCTGATCAGTGGGACAAGCACGGGGACAAGCACGGGCAAGGATATCCTGAATGTATTTCTCCTGTGAGAGGTAGTAGCCCTCGGGCATAAAAGTGACCTCAATCCCAAGGAAGCAACAAAGATGATCCAAATCAGACATCAAGAACTGCTCATTGAGACGCTCCTTCACAAAATCAATGTAATGAGTCAATCCCCAGTAATGATCATATCATCCATGTAGAGAAGGGAGGAGTGTTCGACCTCGAGTAGGTGTGTACAAATAGAGCAGGGTCGTATCACTGGCGGAGAAGTCGGTAGCAGTGACAGCAGAGGAGAAGCGGTTAAACCAAGCATGAGGGGCTTGCTTTAGCCCATAGAGAGAGCGACGAATGCGACAAACCATACCATTAAGGATGGAATATCTAGTAGGCTACTGCATGTATACCTCACGCAGCTCGCCATTGAGAAATGCATTCTTGACGTCCTGCTAAGAGATGGACCACTGTCGAATAGATACCACAACAAGAAGAGTGCGAACAGTGGTTATGTGGGTGACAAGAGCGAAGGTCTCACTGTAGTTACGACCATACTCTTGCTGAAAAACATGCGTCACGAGATGAGCCTTGTAGTGCTCAAGAGAACCATCTGAGGAGCCATGACTTTCTCTTACAAATCCTTATTCTATTCCAATGGGCCAATATAACATGCACATGTGTGAATATACAAAGAACACCATAACCAATATACATATCTAACATTAGCATAGTTGTTAATAGATGATCGGTTGTATCTCGGAAAATGTTTTGGACACATCATATTCTATTGAGTTTGGGTAACCTTTATTCTTCCATTTAACACATATCAGGTCTTGTCCAATGTCCACGTTCATGCAAAAGACCTAGAAGCTTTTGTATTGTTATGGACATACTATGATTTTCCACTTGCTTTTTAAATAATGTTGTATAACAGGAGTTACTGTTTATGGTGGGCCTGTTGCGCATAAAGTATTGAGCATCCCAAAAGCACATTCATTTCGTCACGAGTATAGCTCTATGGCCTGCACAGTTGAATTTGTTGATGATGTACAATCGGCAATTGACCATATACATGGTTACGGAAGGTTCTTAAGAGTTATTTTGTAGTCTATCTGTCGCTTATTCAATTATTAAGAACTGAGATTTTTAGTTGAACTTAATTCTCTCTGTTTTGTCTTCTCTTTCCAGTGCACATACAGATTGTATTGTCACTACAGATGATAAAGTAGCAGAGGCTTTTCTACGTCAAGTCGATAGGTATTTTCAAACTTCTTTTTTTATTCAATTTTCAAGTCGATAGGTATTTTCGAACTTTTTTTATTCAATTTTCGCTCTTGTGCAATTTGTGGTGACAGATGCTTTATATGTGCTATTGCTGTGGACAAAGTTTTATTATGATATTCTATGATGATTAGGTGTCTAACAAGTGCTCTGTTTTACTTCTAAAATTTCAACAGTGCTGCTGTATTCCATAATGCAAGTACGCGATTCTCTGACGGGGCTCGTTTTGGACTGGGTGCTGAGGTACTTCCAACTTTATATGTTATTTAGTGATTGTTTACCTTTCTGTCCTTATCTCTCAACCTTCGGAATATATTGTGTAGGTTGGCATAAGTACAGGGCGTATACATGCCCGCGGACCTGTGGGTGTTGAGGGTCTCTTAACTACACGATGGTATGTGGCTATGGATTCAGTCCTTCAATTATTTGTCCATTCCCGTTTCTTCCGCTTTTGCACAACCCAACCAGTCAAACTTTTGAGATAAATATTGTATGGATCATTTCATTTATTCACTAAGCAGTGGCAAATATGGAATATACTGTCTACTGGACACTAAAGACCTAGATATTAGTTTTGAATTGTTGATCTAATGTAAGTTCATGTGATCAGTCAGTTCTAGTCTTCTAGAACAATGTGAGAACACATGCATTTGAATATCTGGATTTTCCAAATTTGACAATCTGGTACGAATTTAGGGGACTGCAAACGTAAATGTATTTATTGTATTCATCTGAAAAAGAAATCGTATATTTATTGCATTCAGGTTTTAATCCCATCCATGGGATACATCTACATGCCCACACTTGTCCTATTATTGTTGGTTAAAAATTCAATACTATTTTTAGGGGCAGTGTAACACCCTGACCCAAAATCGACTCAATGTCCAGCCCACTGTGGGGCGGATCCGCCCACACATAGCACCCCACTTACACTTTTCGTCATCACTTCATGTAAAAGGGTTAACCCAGAGGTGCTATGTTTGGATCCAACAGGCATTATATACTACTACAACTCACTTGAGACAAGCAATGTTGGGCTAATCCCACCACACAACTCCTCATGAGCCACAGAGCAGATCGGGGTATTACATTCATCCCACCTTAAGGGCTGACGCCTTCGGCAACGTACCGTATACGCGGCAAATGCCCAGAACCACCCCTCGGTACACGTCTGTGCGTCCAGTGCCGGCACATATGCCATGCCATGTGTCCACTCTGGGCCCATATGTGCCATGCGCCATATGCCCGCGCCTGCCCCCGCACGCCGTGCGTGAGGTTGATGCTCTGATACCATCTGTAACACCCTGACCCAAAATCGACTCAATACCCAGCCCATTGTAGGGCGGACCCGTCCACACATAGCACCCCACTTATACTTTTCGTCCTCGCTTCATGTAAAATGGTTAACCCGGAGGTGCTACGTTTGGATCCAACAAGCATTATATATTACTACAACTCACTTGAGACAAGCAATGTGGGACTAATCCCACCACACAACTCATGGGCCACACTACGAGCAGGTCGGGGTATTACAGGCAGTTTGTACGATGCGCTATAGCTATGTAAATATTTGTTAGTTTCAATAAGATTTTGCTGTTATAACTAAAAAAATGTTTTTGACTACGTGAAAAAGCAACCACAATGCCAAAGGGAACCAGAGTCTATAGTTAAGAGCATGTGGCTTTTCAAGTTTATCATCTAAACTCTGTTAACATGTCATGTTTCAGTCGTACTGCAGTCTTAAGAGACTTATTTATTTCCTTATAAGCATTGGAATAAAAACCATGATCATCCTTAGTACCTTGCATCTCAATCTTAGTATAGTCAACATAGGGAAAGAATGAATAATCATACAGATAAAATAAACCTGTCAATGATACAATGAATTAAATAGCTTCGTGGATAGCAAGAGCTGTATGCCTGTATCTCAATATTAATACCGCCCCATTGCTATAAGGTCTTTCATTACCTGTTTCATTGCATGTTATATAAATATAAAAAAAGTTTTACTGAATTTTTGGGTGATCAATGTTGGTATGTAGGATCTTACGAGGGAGTGGGCAAGTGGTGAATGGTGACAAGGACGTCGCATACACCCATAAGAACCTTCATTTGCAATGAGGTCTGCTTCTGAACTCATGTTTTCTGTTTTAAGATTTTGTTATTCTCATGTTTACCTACTCAATTGACTGGTACTTTAATCAACTGAGATTCGCAAGTTTGTATAATAAAACACCAGTTCTGGATATTTTGTCATATGGTGCTATTACATTTTCTTTATATGGTAGACATGGTGATCTGATCTTAAGCAACTACGCAGGTCATTGCTTGGCCTGATCTGGACTGAGTGAATACCCTGTGAAGTTAGTTTCATCAGACTACAAGAAAAAGATGGTGAATCTTGTGAAGATTGAGGGGCGTTGAATCAATTGGTTGCATTGTGTTCGGTAATTGTGTACAAACCATCTTATCGCGGCGTTTTGGTAGATCATTTTGTTTGAGCTTGGAGGCCTCGCTTCTGCAATGTGACAATAAAGCAAAGCAGTGCTAGGAGTAAGAGAGCGAACTAATGTACCGATACACTATGTTGCTTGAAACAGTGCTTCAGTAATATCTGTGATTGCACGGTGTACTGTTGGTTATTTCTACACATGGTAAGGCAATCGTGGAAGCAAATCTTTCCCTAAATTTGGAGTTAATTTTTGTCGCTTCTCTTACCCTGGAATCTATCTATTATACCATTAAAGCAATAGAAAAAAAGCTTATGGTGTTCTCAAACCCTATAAACTATCACGTTAATTGACAGAAAGAGAAAGATTTACACTGTTGATTACGGTGAATTGATTACAACAATTTAGATTAAAATAAAGAGTTCAACAATCTAGAAATAAGGGTTCACCTTAAGTATAATGCATAAATAAATAAATTTCAGAATAAAAAATAAAATAAAATCAATAATTCGATGATACAACTTCTAAGTAAAACCTCAAGATAAACATAGATAAACATAATTCAGAAAAAATAATAAACAAAATTAGTAATTTGATTAGCATACGAATTCCAATAAAAAACAATTGGAATTTGGAATAAAAACATAGCGAATTGATTTGGATACGAATTCCAATAAAAAACAATTGGAATTTGGAATAAAAACATAGCGAATTGATTTGGAATTCCAAAGTAAAATTACTAATAATTGTAATTCTGAATAATTATTTATTTTTTAAAAATAGCAATAGGATTAATATACGGAATCAAATAAAAATAATAATTGAAATCCAGGATAAAAAATGAAATGAAATTTTTATTTTGATTTCCATACGAATTCCAAAGAAAAATTCATAATAACTAAAATTTTGAACAAAAAAATAAAATATAATTATCAATTTCATAAATAAATATAATTTCGTAAAAAATTAAACAAAAAATTGCAATAGGATTAATATAAAAATTCCAACAAAAACTGTATACCATAATTAAAAAAAGTTAGCAATTTAATTTCGATACAAAATCCAAAGTAAAATCAATAAATAACTGAAATTTGGATTACAAAATTAAATAAAATTTACAAAATTGATTTTGATACGAAATCCTAAGTAAAATCCCTAAATAAAATTAATTCAGAATAAACATTAAAGAAAAAATGGATCAATATATGCATTCCATCAAAATACCTGGAATTCGGAATTCAAAACAAAACAAAATAAGAAATTTGTTTTCAATACGATTCCAAAGCAAAATCCCTAATAATTGTAATTTGGAATATTTTTTTTAAAAAAACATTAGAAATTGGATTAATTTACGAATTCCAACAAAAAAATAAAATAAAATTTGGGATAAAAAACAAAAAATTGCAACCAAAGTAAAATACTTAAACAACTAAAATTCTGAACAAAATAAAATAAAATAAAAGAAAACTTGGAATTTGATTTGCTAAAGTAAAATCCCTGAATAACTAAAGTTTTGAATAAATTAAATATAAGTTATAATGAGGATATCACGAATGGTGCCGGATGAGACCATAAAAAGTGTAATTGCGTCGATCTGTCCCACAGGACATAGATCGACAAGGAAGCAAAGAACTGAGGTGGCGGCAACGATGATGAAAACAATTCCATGCTGCTCACCTTAGCCGTTCGACAAGGACAATGCCATACTGCTCGCTGGAGCCGTTGAAGAGAAAGGCCGGTGTCGAAGGAGCCAAGTGCTATGACGACGAGTGGTGAGCGTCGACATTGTTGAAGAAGTCAGTGGCTAAAGAAGTTCGATGATGAGAAAGCTCTAGCAGAGAGGAGATGAAGCTTTGCATTGAAGACGAGCTATCGACGATATGTGGTCATCGCATAGTTAGGAGCGTGCTATCGTTGGTGAGTGACACAACGTCATCGATAATGGCAAGAAGATTCGCCATATTGTAAGACAGCGGGTAAAGCAGACATACCAGCATTAGTGAAGATGTGAGATCGTCGTGGTTAGTGAGGAAGCCACATCGTTGGGTTAGACAACGTTGAAGAAGAGTAGCGACCGACACGGTGAAAGCATCTAGACCCCTAAAAATAATTTTGGTAATTAATGACAACAATGTGTTATGGGACTAATACGTGAGCTAATACCCTGGCTACGCTAAAGCCAAGATGCATCCTAAACTACTATCACCAGTCAACACTACAAATTTTTCTCATCAAGTCAACAACTAATGACAGCTAAACTTCACCACAAAATAATTGTAATAATTTAACTAACATAAATTGCAGTAAGGATCTAAGCACTAAAATTGTAATCATAACACTTCATTCAAATAGAACATTATCATGAATAGGTTCGGATAGTTTAAATCATCAACTAGCATGAATAAACTTTAAGGACAAATAATGGAAGTACCATGAATCCAATTATAACATTTAAAAGTTTTCAATTGAATGATATCAACAAAAATATTATTTCAGTCATGAAATATGTGATAAAAATGGATTTCTTCATGTGAACTACTCCCTCCCGATTCATGTCGTCCTTAACGAACACCTAAAAAGAAAATTGATAAGAGTGTGTCCAACACTCAGCAAGTACAAATGAACGACATAAGAATATTGATCGGAGACATATCATTCTCAAATTGTCACATACATATGAATATACTATGAATGCGATGGAAAATGCATGACTCCACTTGTCTTCTGCATATACTAGTATAGCAGAGTGTAACACCCGTCGGTGTACACTCATGCTCGCATTCTCAAAATGCGGGGATCCATTGCCTGTATGAAGAATCTTTCATACGGGGATCTAATTGCCCATATTGAAAATATGGGGATCTCAATACCCACTCCCGTGGGTTAAACACGAATGCTTGAAATAAGCGTAATGGAAAGAAAGGAATACTTGCATACTTTGTAATTTATACCAACCATTAACGGACGCAAGTAAATAACGAAAAGTACTCATATCTTAGAAGATTATCCACACCATACTCCTTTAACCAATGTGAACAAACAAGCATCCAATATGACTATAATTGTACTTGCCTTTCGCGCTGTGACAAGTTCGAATGTAGACAAGGCGAAACCAAACCCAAGTTCACTCCGCCTACAATAAATATTTTTCTCAAAACAAGCTTTGACAAAAAAAGAACAATGCTCAATCACTACGCTCTTAACTGCACAAAAAAAAACCAACATTTCATAAGTTGATCCTACTCAAACAGAATGACAAATTTGCAGTAACTCATTACTGGATAGCAACATTCTAAAATCCATATCTCCTATTCTGCATATGAAAAAAAAATTATTCTCAGTCTCTCTGGAAAGCTTACAAAATTGTGTACAAAAGTTTAGTTGATCAGATTATCAAATTATGCTTTTAACTAATTTTAACAAACAAAATAAAAACAACTGTAAAAAACTGACTGACATTCTGGACAGTAATATTGAAACATCCCTAACTTTCGTTCTGATGATCCAAAATTTACATTCTTTAACATTATTTTGGAAAGCTAGTTGAATTATCTACGAAAATCGTTTTGGTCAGCACCCTTGGTTCGGCCGTTATCTATTTTTAATATGTCAATTACTACGATTACCAGAATCTTCTGGACAGCAGAAGTGTAAAAATCATAACTTCCAAATTACACGTGCGATCAACATGACCAAATACTCTACAGAAAGATACTCAATTCATCTACAAATCTGCAGGAGATGACATCCTCAGATTTCGTACTGAAATTATCCTAAACAACAGAGAAATTAGAACAACCGAATACCCGATCTGCTACCCAATTCTCCCAACTAGCAAAAGTGCTAAACACAACCAGGGAGATCTGATTGTACCCTTGGAACCACGACGGTGCAGCCAAGAACACGGAGAAGTCTCCTGTAATACTCCGATTTATTATAAGAAAAAAGCACCTAAAAGAGAAATTACACATAAGAAAAAGGGGATTTCTGCAGTTTTTCGGCAGCCTGGGCCTCAGGCCTTGGCCCAGGAGGCCCATGAGGGGTCGGCCACGTATAAAAGGAGGGGAAAACCCTAGTATCACTGTAGCTAAGTGCCACCACCACTGTTCATGTTACTGTAGCAACCCCCATGTTGCTCTACCAAGATGAGGAGAAGAGGAGAAAGGAAGGAGAGGAAGGAAGAAAAAGAAAGGAAGAGGAAGAAAGAGAGAAGGAAGAAAGGGGAGGAGAGGAAGGGCACAATCACGTAGCGAGACTTCGATCTCCAGTGGTTCATCAAAGGTAAACTCGATCTCCGATCACTCGGTAGATTAATCGATTCATTTTGATGCTGTCAGTAGTAGATTGATTTTATACAGGGACGTTGCTCATCGGTTTTGGGTAGGTTACATGCGTTTTTTGGTCTGGTGATCTCTTATAAAGTTGTATTTCTCGTCCTTAGCTTTCTATAGGCACAAAGATCACTCAATTTGGAGTTACGGTTTAGAAGTTATGATCGTTTCTTTGCGACTGTCCAGAAGGGCTGACGAGAATTAGCAGTTACCTTGTCTAGCCAATATGGCTTAATTAGAGACCGAATCAGAAAGTTCACCCAACACGAATATTGTAGGAATATCAGTAAGATCTCCAGATTGGTAAAGAGCATGATTTTTAGTCGTGCCAATCAAAAGTTATGGATTTTATACCACCGCTATATTTCTGACGGACAGATTGAAGGAACAGGACTTCACCTGGATATTAGAATTATTAGAAGGCCGAATCAGGGGACCTTGCCAACTAGGTTATCGTATATGGTTTTGTCATGTTTCCAGAGAGACCAAGATAACCCTGTTCTGAGTTTCGTAGTAAAAGATATGATAATTTTAGTACTGTTGTCCTATGTGACCTTTTGCTAGACTGTTGGGAAAAATTGAGTAGAACCCTTGTTCGAACCTAGGTTTCGGGGAGTCGGGTTAAGGGGTGTGAATGGAGTCCTTTTTCCTCAGTGTTCTTATTGTTAGCGATATTTTTGTGTAGGAGGCGGAGTTTCGGAGTTAGGGGCATCGTCCTTGCCTCCCCGCACGTCATAGCGGAAAAAGGCAAGTACAATTGAATTGTCCTGTTTGTTGCTTGCTCCACTTGATTGATGATTATGCAATGGGTAATTTTGGTATTTCTTATTTCCATTCATAAATGATATACCTTGGTTCTTCGATACTATGTTTACATTCAAAATATTCGTTCATTCCTTCTTTCATGTTCACCACGGAAGTGGGTAGTAAAGTCCCATCATTCCAACATGGGCAAGTACCTTGTGATTATCATTGTTGGTGAATACCGAGTGCTTGTTGTTCATACTGTTATTTCTATGATCCATGAGTAGATTCAATGCTTTATGTTCTTTTCACATTCGTTAATCCATGTTTAATGAGATGATGTCTTTCATTATTCATAATTCATTCCATTCATCCATTGTTCATGTTTCATCCACGCGAGTGGAATGAAAAGACCCATCAATTCCAGTATGGGCACGTAAGACCCACCATTCCAATGTGGGCAGCTTTGGATCCCCGTATGAAAAGTTCTTCATATGGGCCTTGGATCCCCGCATTTTATTAAATGCGGGCCTAAGTGAACACCGACGGGTGTGTCACTGGCTATACCGGTATAAGCAGAAGTGGAGTTCTTGCATTTCATTCATTCATATGATTTCATCCATTCTACCTTCGATTTCTATTATGTGATGTTATGTTCTTTATTCATCTGTTCTACATTCGCTTTCTATTCCGTGATTGATATGTTCATATTCAGCATGATTTACTTTATTCTGTTGTACTTGCTGAGTCGCAAACTCATTCTTGCCTTTGTTGTTTATTTTAGGTGATCGTTGATGATAGCATTTTGGAGGGAGTAGACATGCACTATTCATTAACTGCACCATATTCAAGTTTCAATAATATGATTTGGTTCTTGTCTTTCATTCGTTAATTGATGAACTGTAATAAATAAAGTTAGATGTGGTTGATATCTCTCTCGAAGTTATGGTTGCTTAAGTATTGCTTGTGGTCCTTGATCCCTCCTTTGATATAATTATTTGGATTCAGTCCTTATTCCTGCCATTGTACTATTAAAGTTGATCTCTCTATGTCCTTAGATGAGTTATGATTTAAATTCTTCTGCTTGATGGTTTTAGATTAGCTTATTTAGGCGTTACAGTTGGTATCAGAGCGGGCTTTAGGTCTGTGGTAATTAAATTATTAAAATGACACACTGTGCACAGTAGGTGGAGTTTGGGTAATGCATTGCATCCGTTTTTCTAGTGGTATGTTCCATCATCTTGAACTGTTCTTGAATTGCTTCTGTACTATCATTGTTGTTGTTAATATATGATCTGCTATGATATTCTATATCCATGAAATTATTCTATGATTGCAATGATATGACCTTATATTCACAATTGATTATATTGGTTAGGGTAACAAGCGTTGAGAAGTTGAGGTCATGGTTGTTGTCCTGGGTTTCGCTAGGCTACACCACCGTTCGTGGTAGGGGAATAGAGAAGTACTTACCTCTATTCCATAGTTATGTGTTGAACATGAGTTCTTTGATGAAGTTGTTGTCTTCCTTGAGCTTGTATTTGGTCTCCTGGTTGTAGTTCCTTGTGGTTGATGAACTTCTTTTGAATGATGGTTATAATGAAGTGGGCAAGCTCCATTTGGTCTCTATTTGTTCTTTGAAATAAATATTGTTCTTCCGACTAGTGTGATATTTCTGCTACTTATGAATGTAGTTATTTTACAAGATTGATCTTTTCACGGAAGTTCTGTTTTATCCTCTGTTGGAAAATACAACTCATTTGTTTGCTTGGAATTTCGAGCAGTGGAAGATTTCTTTTGCAAGTTCTTTATTAAGTGGGTGCTTTGACCTTGCATATTTCTTTTGGGTTAATTTGAGAGATTAAGTTTAACGCCTCTCTTATGAGCAAGAGTATGGTAAAACCCTGTAGTGATGTATTGTCATACTTATCCAAGAGGTTTAAATTAAAAGAATTATTTGGTATGGTAGGAGTTATCAGGTTGGGTTAATAGTTTGGTGCAAACCAATGATTCTTAGTTAATGTCTTCAAAAGTGAAGTTAATTTTGCCTTGGTAAATATTAATCTTGAATCTGTCTTCTATTTGGATACCCGAAGAATTTGTACAAATGCTAAATTCGCCTGATTTTGCCTTGCTAAATTGTTGTTATATGTATGAAGAAATGAATGAGGATTATTGTATTGACTTACCGAAATCTTGTCCTATAAGTATTCCATTGTTGAAGTTTAAATATATTTCATTCTAATTTCTGAACAAAGGTAGTAATATGAATGTTTCCATGATTAGATAATCATCGGTTGTTAGTAGTAATGGTTAGAGTGCTTTTGGTGTGTGCTAAATTGATGTGGAGCGCCAGTAAGGGTTAAATGAGCGAAATCTCTTAAGTGACTTAAACTGGTGTGCTTTACGAGATTATCTTGTGCTAGTGTGAGCTTGTTAAAAGAGGTTTGTTTCAACATTGTGGCTTACGCACTATGTTTCTTTTCTAGAATGAATTGTTATTACCATCTTACATGATGATGGAAATGGGTTGACACGATTTTGTTGTGTTTCTTTTGGGATATTTATTGATGTTGGTTCTTCTATAGTGAAAGGGTTTCGATCGCTTCTCGTGATATCTCTTAAATGAAAATATTTCAAAAGTTGCATTCATGATCCCTTGGTGTTCAAGATTTATGTGGTAACTAGAGGTTATCGTGTAAAGCGACATGTTGCAAAGTTCTGTTGGTTCTTAAGTGATTCAAGTGATTTGATACTGAATGTGTAACACCCTGGCTATTCAGAAGCCAAAATGTTACCTAAAAGCACAACATACCATCAATTTACGGAATAAGATTCAATATGCATCTAACCAATTAACGATAACAGGGTAACGAGATATAAATAACCAATTCATCAATGGCGAATATTCAAGAAAGTAAACGTGGAACGGCATGACATGAAGTCTAAACGACACTCATTACATTCATCTCTCATCAAAGAAAAACATAGTTGAAAACATTAATGAAAATATAATGTGAAGATCTGTGTGGAACATGCTGGTCTACTCCCTCCTATTAACATCATCACCAACAAGGATCACCTAAATAAACACAGAAAAGCAAGGGTGAGTCGAAACTCAGCAAGTACAATGTTCATTTAAACATGACATAACTGAACGAGGCAACAATCTCACAAGTTATACACAAGTCCCTTTAAAGTTGTGAGGATGAATGGAATGGATGTATGCACTCAAAGGAAAAGGACTACTCAACTGCTTATACCGGTATAGCGAGTGATACACCCGTCGGTGTTCACTTAAGCCCGTACTTAACAAAGTCCGAGGACCCAAATACCGTATGAAGAACGTTTCATACGGGTGTCCGAAACCGCCCACATTGAAATGGTGGGTCTTACATACCCACATTGAAATGGTGGGTATCATGTGTCCATACTGGAATTGATGGGACTTACAAAATTCCACTTCCGTGGAAGGAAATAGAACAACATGAATGAAATGAATCAATGAATATGAATGCCATTAACTGAAATCACATGATGTATCCATTCGAAACGAAATAAATATCATGGACGAATATCAAGAACATTCATTATCTTCTCTCACAAGAATTATCACTTGAACCAGAATCGACATCATGGATGAATAACAAGGACATTCACAAACATATCAAATCATCAAGCAACAGTCGAAATCAACACATTTTAACTCATGGTACTTGCCTTCCGCGATGTGACGTGCTAAGAGGCAACAACGGTGCACCTCCACTCACCGCCTCACCGCCTACGCAAATAATTATTCGAAATAAGAAAATATGGATTGACATAACTACAGGTGGCCTACATTAACCCTTTGGCTATTCTACGAAATCAACGGAGTTAAAACTAGCATCACTCTATTCAGACTCCTGCCCCTCCTACTGGACAGCGGTACTAGAAAAATCTTATTTTAAGTTATGGAACTCGGAATGACATGAGACCAGTGCCAAAAGAAACTTAACAGAAAAATATTCAAAACACTAGGAGACAATATTTCCTAATTATGCTCACAAATAAGACTAATCTGTAGTTGAAAGTGCCTGACAGACATCTGTCCTGACAGCAGACCAGGAGCAAAGAACGTAGCATAACTTTTCATCTATAAGTTAAAATTGAGTGATCTTTACCAATATGGAATCATAACAAAACTAGATACAATAATCTTGTTGGGAAAGTCCCCTGATTCGGCCTGCTACTAATTATTATATTCAGGTAAAGTTTCTATCTCTGCAATCTGCCAGTCAGCGAAACAGCGGCGGTAAGAACTCTATAACTTTTGATTTCCAACTCTAAAAATTGTGTTCTTTATCAACTTGGAAATCTTACTGAATCCGCTACAACATTCATTTTGGGTGGATTTTCTGATTCGGCCTCTAAAGAATTCAATATGGCCAGACAAGACAACTGTCAATTCTCGTCAGCTGTCCTGGATAGTCGCGGTAAAACTACTATATCTCCTAAACCGTAACTCCAAATCAGATGATCTTGGTGCCTAAAGAAAGCTAAGATCAAGGGATACAACTTTCTAAGAGGTGAGAAGATCAGAAAACATACGGAACTTACCCAAATCTGACGAACAAATCTGGCGTGCGACAGGGAGGAGGGTGGCGGCCGGTTGGAGAGGGGGAGGAGGGGGTGGCGGCTTGGGGAGGGGAGTGGGGAGAGAGAGGGGAGAGGCTAGGGTTTGGGGGAAGGAAAAACCCCCCTTGGCTGGCCCCTCTCATGGGCCCCCTCCTGGGCTGCGGCCCAGGCCCAGGTTGTCAGAAGATCACTGAAAACCCCCCGCCGATTCAGGAAATTTCAGTTCTTGTTTGTCTTTTTCCTACCCAGCTGCTTTTCTAATTACCCGATCCGAATCCGGGGTATTACAGAATGCTAGTTTGTTCTTATCTGTTAAGGATTGATATTCTCTTCATGTGAGGCCTATGTCCCCAAGTGTGGTCCCCTCTTATGTTATCTGAGTTCATTGTCTAATTGATTATTTTCCTTGGTCATGTGTTCATTGCGAGTGGTAAATGATTTTCTAGTTGGTGAAAACCGTTTTCATTTGCCTCTTCTTTTGGAAAAAGAATCAACCCATTCTTTTCACATGGGTCTTTCGAAGTGTTTTCTAATTGTTGTTGTGAGATTGATGTTAATACTTGTAGTAATTTAGTCTCCTATGGTGATATCGCTTAAATTAGAATAATTCAAGTTTAGCATTCGTGATCTTTTGGAGCTCATGAATTATCTAGTGGCTGGATTTATTTTAAATAAAATGATGTATTGGAATATCCTATTGCTTCTTAAGAGATTCGTGTGATTTAATCTTAAAGGCTCTTTGGTCTGAGTTGGCAACGTAAGGTTGCAATCAAAGAAAATTATATTGGTACCTTTAAGAGGAGAATAATCTGCTTGCTTTTCGTGAAATCCCATAAATGAAAATGTTTCGAGTTTTGTGGCTGAGATTATTTGGATATCATTTTTTCATGTGTAGGTGAACTGTTCCGAGCAAATATGACGGTATAGAGTAATGAGATTAAGATTAGTGAAGTAATCTAAATGTTATAGCATATAATGAGATAGCCGGGATCGTTCGAGTATTTTCAAGTTTGACTTGGCTTCAGTGTGTAGCCCTCTGGGAGTTAGAATTTCTTTAAAGATGATTTTGTCGAGAATATGTTTACATGTTGCTGTTAAGGATTGAGTATGTTTGGATGGTAGAAAGCTTAGTCATCGAATCTGAGGATTTCCTTATCATTTACACCAAAAGTTCGTTGTAGTAGTCTTGGAGTTTAAATTTGGGCTTCGCATTTTTATGCTAGAACTTTGGTCGCCCAATGATTATTGTGTAGAGGAAGTAGAGTAAGTGTGGATTCAGAACAGTGAGATGATCATTGAGAGCACCCTTCTGAAGTAGAACATGAGAGTGTGTGATGTGAATTCCGCGTTGTTTATTCTTAAAGGATTGAGGTAATGTGATTGTGTGTGAGATGTATTATGAGATGCATTGGGAGTCATCTCTGAAAGTAATTCCGTCGGTAGAGGAGTTGGCTAGAGCATGACTTGTGGAGTCAATAGAGCCTGTCTACAAAGCTGTGGGTGATATACTTCGGTTTGATTATGGCGTTGGGGTTGCCAATTTAAGATAAATAAGTTAGTGTGTTATGTGATGATTGTAATTCCATAAGTTGAGAGAAATTTTATACCTAAAAGAGGAATTGATAAAAGAATGTTTCCTCGAGTAATGAAACGCTCTCTTGATTCTTGTTTGAGCTATGTGTTTTCGTCGAATATTTTCGCAAATTGAGTTTGACTTTATGATTGGCATGCGTGGTTCTTGTCGGTTTAGAAAGAATAAAGAGAAATGATGGTTTTGGCCATTCGAGTGATTTTGCAGTTGGCTTATATGGTGTTTTTCTCCAGTTGCCTACTTGGAAAGCAGAAAAATTTTCATGATGAATCTTTTGATTTTGGGTTGGAGTCTTTTGAATAGAAGCTGGTTATGAGTGGGTTGCATTGTGAATCCTTTATTTTTAGCTGGGTTCTGATTATAAATAGTTTGTTTAAAAATGAGTTTTGTTTTGCGTTCCTGGTTAACGGTTGTGCTCCTTGTTAAGGTGAAGGAATCGATTGAGACATGGAAGAAGAGTTTTGTGTGTTTTATGTTAGTTGTGTGGTTTGGTACCGAACGGAAGATTGGCCTAAGGTACATTGATATGTTTTTTTAGAAGTTGCAGTGATTTTGGAAGGTAGATTATCGCTAAGACCGTCTCGATGTCCTGACGCAGGGTACACAATGTTTCTGTGACCCGGTGTCGAGGGCCTACTTGAGAAAATCTGGAGTGTGAGGTTTCATTAGAGCCGTTCAACCACGAGTAAGACCGTGCCTTTGAGTCCTGTCCGTTGAGTGGCTCTAAAAAGATCGGGACGAGTAATAAGGCGTAATACGCTAGTTCGTCAACGTGCAGTGGTCACATCAGACCGAGTGGAAAGCGACTTGGGAGCTAGAGTCCTGCTTGTGCGAGCAAAATCCAGAATTGTTCATGTCGGGTACGTGTTTATCATCGTTAAATTCCATTCACAGTTTTCTTTCGAGTAGATCGGTGTGTAGATTTGAGATCAAATCCTTTTAAGGGGGGTAGAATATAATACTCCGATTTATTATAAGAAAGAAAGCACCTAAAAGACAAATTAGACATAAGAAAAAGGGGGGTTTTGCAGTTTTTCGGCAACTTGGGCCTCAGGCCTTGGCCCAGGAGGCCCATGAGGGGTCGGCCACGCATAAAAGGAGAGGGAAATCCTAGTATCACTGTAGCTACAGTGCCACCACCACTGTTCACATTACTGTAGCAACCCTCCATGTTGCTCTACCAAGATGAGGAGAAGAGGAGAAAGGAAGGAGAGGAAGGAAGAAGAAGAAAGGAAGAGGAAGAAAGGGAGAAGGAAGAAAGGGGAGGAGAGGAAGGGCGCAATCACGCAGCGGGACTTTGATCTCCAGTGGTTCATCAAAGGTAACTCGATCTCCGATCGCTCGGTAGCTTAATCGATTCGTTTTAATGCTGTCCGATCGCTCGGTAGCTTAATCGATTCGTTTTAATGCTGTCAGTAGTAGATTGGTTTTATACAACGAAGTTGCTTGTCGGTTTTGGGTAGGTTACATGCGTTTTCTGGTCTGGTGATCTATTATAAAGTTGTAGTTCTCATCCTTATATTTCTATAGGCACAAAGATCACTCGATTTGGAGTTACGGTTTAGAAGTAATGATAGTTTCTTTGCGACTGTCCAGAAGGGCTGACGAGAATTAGCAGTTACCTTGTCTAGCCAATATGGCTTAATTAGAGACCGAATCAGAAAGTTCACCCAACACAAATATTGTAGGAAATTCAGTAAGCTCTCCAGATTGGTAAATAACATGATTTTTAGTTGTGCCAATCAAAAGTTATGGATTTTATACCACCGCTGTATTTCTGAATGACAGATTGAAGGAACAGAAACTTCACCTGAATATTAGAATTATTAGAAGGCCGAATCAGGGGACCTTGCCAACTGGGTTATCATATATGGTTTTGTCGTGTTGCCATAGAGACCAAGATCACCCTGTTCTGAGTTTTGTAGTAAAAGATATGGTGATTTTAATACTGCTGTCCTGTGGGACCTTCTGCTAGACTGTTTGAAAAAATTGAGTAGAACCCTTATTCGAACCTAGGTTTCGGGGAGTCGGGTTAAGGGGTGTGAATGGAGTCCTTTTTCCCCAGCATTCTTATTGTTAGCGATATTTTTGTGTAGGAGGCGGAGTTTCGGAGTTAGGGGCATCGTCCTTGCCTCCCCGCACGTCGTAGCGGAAAAAGGCAAGTACAATTGAATTATCCTGTTTGTTGCTTGTTCCACTTGATTGATGATTATGCAATGGGTAATTTTGGTATTTCTTATTTCCATTCATAAATGATATACCTTGGTTCTTCGATACTATGTTTACATTCAAAATATTCATTCATTCCTTATTTCATGTTCACCACGGAAGTGGGTAATAAAGTCCCATCATTCCAACATGGGCAAGTTCCTTGTAATTATCATTGTTGGTGAATACTGAGTACCATGGGTCAACCTTCCCTTTAGTATCAAATAACACATCCGGCACATATTACATGAAACTCTTTTTCCATGTCTCAATCAATCTCTTTACATTAACAAGGTGCACATCCTTTAACCAGAGACGCACAACATAACTCGTTTTAAACAAACTCTTTTACAACATAGACCAATTAAAAAAAACAAAGGATTATCATCGTAACCATGCATTACCCACTCCCCACCAAAAGACTCAAATCCAAAATCAAAGATTCATCACGATAACCTTTCCCCTTTCCAAGTGGGCAGTTTGTAAATAAGCACCATGGAAACCAAAGGAGAAATCATTCGACTGCCCAAATCAAACACTTCCTTTATTTTCATGAACCGAAAAGAACCACCATGCCAACATAAAGGCAACTCAAATTGTACATGACATTTGTCATAAACATACAGCTCAAACAAAAAAAAATCAGGAGAGCATTTTACTACCTGGGAAAATATTTTTTTTCTCAAATTTTCTTTTAGAAATAAACTTTCTCTCAAATCATGAGATTCCAAATCATCACACTAACTCCTTCCTCTTAACCGGCAAACTAAAAGCTATTGACCCAACTTGATACCCATACCATATCAATTTATTTGATTACAATCTCTGACTTAACCATAACAGGACATTGCAAAAAGGGCTTTGAGACTTTCTTTCATAAAAGAGAAGTATTAAATTTCATATTCAAATTACCCCCAAAAGAAATACATTGGCGCCCAAAGCTTTCTCACATTTAAGAACTTGCAAAAGAAGGCTCCCATTAACCAAAGTACCAAGCTAGTAAATGAATCGTGTTTCACCACAAAAAGACAAAACTCTCATGAAGTGACCAACCTTGCAATTCAACAATGTTTGCAAGTAGAAAAGTATCTCAATAGTCGGAAAAATAATAATTATTTCAGAGAATAATTAGATACCAATTGAAACCCATCAACTGCAACGAACCACTAACCCAAGAGAAATTCATCAACCGCAACTGAACAAGAATAACCAATTTAAACTCAAGGAAGACAATAACCTTTTCAAAGAAACCCATTCTTAACACCTGGAACTAGCTTACCCGAAGTAAATACTCCACTATTTTCATACCCCAAACGGCGGTACAGCCTAGCCATGCCCACGGCTAACACCACGATCTCTACATCTCTACATCAACTATCATCACACAACAATCATATAATAAATTCATAGGTATAGAAGATCATACCTATCATAGATTAACAATGCGACATAACGGAAACACAAATGCATTGCTTGACCCAAATCCCATCCTACTATGCACCAGTGTGTCATATTTTAAATCAACTTCTATTAGCAAATTTGTTCAAATTAAGTTTACCAAAGTTGTCAATTTATTCACTACGGACCTAAAGCTCACTCTGATACTAACTGTAACACCTTGGCTATGCGAAAGCCAAGATACAACCTAAACTACTGACACCAATCAACACTATAAATTTTTCCTCATCAAATCTACAACTAATGATAGCTAAACTTCACCACAAAACAATTCTAATAATTTAACTAACCTAAATTTTAGCAAGGATCTAAGCACTAAAATTGCAATTATAACACTTCATTCAAATAGAACATTATCATGAATAGGTTTGGATAATTTAAATCATCAACTAGCATGAATAAACTTTAAGGACGAATAATGGAAGTACCATGAATCAAATTATTACATTTAAAAGTTTTCAATTGAAGGATAGCAATAGAAATATTATTTAAGTGATGAAATATGTGATAAAGTGGATTTCTTCATGTGAACTACTCCCTCCCGATTCATCGCGTCCTCAACGAACACCTAACAAGAAAATTGGCAAGAGTGAGTACTAGACTCAGTAAGTACAAATGAACAACATAAGAACATTGAATTGGAGATATCATTCTCAAATTGTCACATACATATGAATATACTATGAATGCGATGAAAAATGCATATGACACCACTTCTCTTCTGCATATACCGGTATAGCCGAATGTAACACTCGTCGGTGTCCACTCATACCTGCATTCTCAAAATGCGAAGATCCACTGCCCGTATGAAGAATCTTTCATATGGGGATCTAATTGCCCATATTGAAAATATAGGGATCTCAAAACCCACTCCCGTGAGTTAAACATGAATACTTGAAATGAATGTAATGGAATGAAAGGAATACTTGCATACTTTGCAATTTATATAAACCATTAACAAAAGTATGTAAATAACGAAAAGTACTAATAGCTCAGAAGATTATCCACATCATACTCCTTTAACCAATGTGAACAATCAAGCATTCAATATGACTACAATTGTACTTGCTATCGCGCTGTGGCAAGTTCGCATGTAGACAAGGCGAAGCCAAACCCAAGTTCACTACGCCTACAATAATTTTTTTCCCCTCAAAACAAGCTTTGACAAAAAAAAGCACAACGCTCAATCACTACGCTCTTAACCGCACCCCAAAACCCAACATTTCATAAGTTGATCCTACTCAAACAGAATGACAAATTTGCAGTAACTCATTACTAGACAGCAACCTTCTAAAATCCATATCTCCCTTTATGCTTATAAAAAAATTCATTATCAGTCTCTCTGGAAATCTTATGAAATTGTGTATAGTTGGTCAGATTCTCAAATTCTACTTTTAACTAATTTTAACAAACAGAATAAAAACAACTATCAGAAACTGACTGACATTCTGGACAGTAAGATTGAAACATCCTTAACTTTCATTCCGATGATCCAAAATTTATGTTCTTTAACATTCTGGAAAGCTAATTAATTATCTATGAAAATTGTATTGTTCAGCACCCCTGGTTTGGCCGTTATCTATTTTTAATCTGTCAATTACTTCGATTACCAGAATCTGCTAGAAAATTCTGGACAACAGAAGTGTAAAAATCATAACTTCCAAACTACACGCCCGATTAACATGACCAAATACTATATAGAAAGATATTGAATTCATCTACAAATATCCAGCAGATGACATCCTCAGATTTCGTACTTAAATTATCCTAAACTAGAGAGAAATTCGAACAACCGAATACACGATCTGCTACTCAATTGTCCCAACTAGCAAAAGTGCTAAACATAACCAGGGAGATCTAATCATTCCCTTGGAACTACGACGGTGCAGCGAAGAACATGGAGAAGTCTCCACAAAATCCCCCTTTTCTTCCTTCTTCTCCCCCTTCCTCTTCCTCTCTCCCTTGGCCAGCAGCACTTAAGGGAATGGAGGCACTTGGGCTGCCATGGGAGGAGACACTAGGAGGGGTTGCTATAGTATTTGAAGGGGAACGCTATAGTAGCCACTGCAACAATAACTGGTGCTACAAAAATATCTAGGGTTTTCCCTCCTCTCCCTCTTTTGTTGATGGCCGGCCCACCTCCCACCCTTGGGCTTCGTGGACCAAAGGCTCGAGGCTCAGGTTCTCAAACCACTACGGAAAAACCCCTTTTAGATTCTTCTAATTTTCTCTTTTAAATGATTTTCTCCCTTAGAACATTTTGGAGTATTACAGCTAATATATTTTAAAGGCTTAGTCCCAGAGTTTGAATGACTACATGGAAATGACAATGCAAAGATGATAAAAGATCGACATAACTCAAGACAAATGTATTATGAATCATAATGACCTTTTTATAGTTTTTAATGGTCTCGGTGTTTTGTGAAAATACCGGATTTATAGGCTAGATGTCGTACTATAAAGAGGGATCATGGCTAGTAGCTTGAGAATTTATTTTGTGCGATCTTGATCAACTAAGAGTCATGCATTGCATTTAGAATAATTTTTGGAAAAAGCTTTTCAGCAAAAATTGGTATGACCGTAGTTGATGAGCGGTAGTACCAAATTCCAGTTGGCGGTACGTAAATTCCAGAGAGCATGTTTTTGAGAGTTTTTCTCCCTGGAAAAAACGATATGACCAGAAGAGCTGAGTGGTACTACCGGTGTGCAGTAATATCACACCTTTTTCTAACGGCTAGTTCAAAGGCATTAAATGCACCCTTTGTTACCGTTGAACAGTGGGTGCGGTAGTATCGGCCGATCAATGGCAGAAGTATCGCACCTGCTACATTTTTCAAGAAATTGCTTATAACGGTCGAATTTTTGGTTGGGGACTACAAATATCCCCTCACCAGCACCAAGCTCAGTACATTGGACTCCATTGAATACACTTAAGCCTTTGGTGCACTCTCCTCTACTCATTTGCTCATATTTCATATTTTGATGTAGTTGAGAGCATTCAAAAGCATATGCATCATTAGTTGATCTCTTTGGTACTTAATAACCTTCAAACAAACGCTGTGATTTGTTACTCTTGGTGCTTGCCAACATGTAGACGGCTTGGAGGAAGTTTGTGCGGTGATCTCTTTAAGAAGGTGTGAAGAGGCCCGACAATGGTTGTGATTGGTTTGATGCTCACTATATCCGGAGTGGAGGAAGAGCATTCCTAGTGGGATTCAAATGTTTGAGGCTTAATTCGTGGAGCTGGTCTAATGCATTTGGACTTACCCCAACGTGGACTAGTAAAGATCGGTAAGTCTTCGATACCACGGGAAAAAAAATCAATTGTCTTCATTGTGGAGTCTCCCCTGTCTTTACTATTTTCGTATTTACATTTCTAGCAATTTATTTTTGTAGAATTGCTTAGCTAGAATTGTATTTAGTATTGATATAGCTTTGATGGATAGACCCAAGGAACATAACATAATTGGTACAAAATTGGTCTTTAGGAACAAGTAAGACGAAAATGGAATGGTTGTAAGAAACAAGGCAAGATTTATCGCTCAAAGATTTTTCACAAGTCAAATGTTTGGATTTTGGTGAAACTTTCGCTCCTATAGCTAGACTTGAGTTCATTAGGATATTACTTACTTTTGCTTCATGTATGTTAAATATATGTTGATGATATTATCTTCGGATCTACTAACCAAGAATTTTGCAAAGAAATGGTGATACAATGTCTAGGGAATTTGAAATATCCATGATCGGAGAACTTAGCTATCTCCTTAGATTTCAAATCAAGCAACTTAAAGATGAGACTTTCGTGTGCCAAACAAAGTTCGTGAAGGACTTGATCAAAATATTTGGCATGGAGGACACAAAGCCCATTAAGACTCCTATGGCTATCAACAGGCATCTTGACCTTATCGAGGAAGGCAAATCGATAGATTTAAAGCTTTATAGATCAATGATTGTTAGTTTGCTTTATCTTACCGCATTTAGACCCGATATTATGTTTAGTGTTTGTATGTGTGCAAGATTTCAAGCATTACCAAAAGAGTGTCATTTAGTGGCCGCGAAAAGAATTCTTAGATATTTAAAGTATTCCTCTAGCATTGGCTTATGGTATCCCAAGGGTGCAAAATTTGATTTAATTGGATATTCGGATTCCGATTATACGGGTTGCAAAGTGGATAAAAAACCCACCTCGGGCAGTTGTCAATTCTTAGAAAGATTTTTAGTTTCATGGTCATCCAAGAAACAAAATTATGTAGCCCTATCCACCGCCAAACCTGAATATGTTTCTACGGGTAGTTGTTGTGCGCAATTACTTTGGATGAGGCAAACCTTGATGGATTATAGAATTAAATTCGGCAATATGCCTCTCTTGTGTGATAATGATAGTGCCGTGAAGATGACAAATAACCCGGTCCAGCACTCAAGAACTAAACATATAGATATACGCCATCATTTCTTGAGAGATCATGTGAGCAAGGAGATATAATCATTAGCAACATACGGATCAAGGATCAATTAGTTGATATCTTCACCAAACCATTAGATGAGAGCCAGTTCTGCAAATTAAAGAATGAGTTAAATGTCATAGATCTCCCTAATGTTACTTGAAACTCATGTCTCATGTTATTTGCTCTCATTTGGAATTTTTGAAGTTCTTATGAAAATTATTTTAAAAAACACTTTCTTAAATTTCTCTAATTTGATAAAAAAAACTATGTTATTAGGGGCTCTTATTGTCTATCTCATGTATAATGATCTTAAAAAGTATTTATTTGAGTGTTGCATTAAGGATAATTTGCATCCCTGTTCAGCCCCTGATTTTCCGATTGGTGGTCCCAAAAACGGTTGTGACCGAACCCTTATCCTTGGTCTCCTTTTTCCCCTCGGTCCAACCGGCCAAATCCTTCAGAAAACCACCGAGTCTCAAAACTTCTCTCTCTTCTCTCTTCTTCCACAAACTTCTCTCCAAATTCTTCAAGCCTGTAGAGTTTTTTGTGGATCTCTGACTGGACATTTGTACTCGAGATCCTTTCTCATCCATCCCTCTAGGTAAATGCCCTTGGGATCTTCTCCTCTTTCATTTTTGACATCTATCTCTATTTCTAGGGTTTGAGCAAAACGTGCATGATTTAATCAACTTCTTTCGGGCAAAACGATTGGAACTGGTATTTGATGACATATTATGTCTATTCCATGACTTTTCTCATGTCAAATACTAGCAAATTGCAAAATTTGATCAACTGCCCTAAGAATTTCCTGCGGGCGCGATACTACTGCTCGTCGGTAATACCAAAGTGCTAACAGAGGTACTACCGCTCCAGTAGAGAATAATTGAATCTATCATGCTCCTTTACTTAAGTCCTATCCTACTCTATCCTAATAATTGTTTCTTATCGTAGCAAAAATGGCTCGCAATTCTGGTCCTTCTTCATCAAAAGGAAAAGAGAAAGTTGAATATATATCTAAGGATGAGTTTGAAGAAGAATAAACTGACAATGACACTAGTGATGAGGGGTACTTGCTAAATAAAACCCCGTTCTTTGTTGCGAGTGAAAGGAAGATAAGAGGATAAACGTATACCACCTTGAGGCATAAAAATCAGTTTCTACTTCCCAAAAATGCAACTGAAACATATTTTCATACAAAGTTCCAAGAGGATGTCTTTTATCATGTGTATGGTAGAAAGAACTTCACAAACTGTCAATATGTGACATGAGATCATCTCAATCAGAACCCCTTATTCAATGGACTCCATTACACATTTCACCGAGTGAAATGGGATAATTTTGTGGCTTTAAAGTGTGACTATGCCGCCAGAACCATCAAGCAATTCTATGCCACAGTACATATCTCTCCATAGTTTGATTCTCTCACTTGGATGACTGCCTCTCAACAACTAAGTGCTTCAAAGGCGGATTGTCATAAATCTTGGCTCATCCCTACACTTCGGAGAGGTTTCGTGGCCATGAAGGTACATCTTGAGGAACCCCAGGATTTAACTTAAATCGATGAGCTATATGATGCCTCTCAACCCTTTGTGCATGGAAAAGCAACTGGACTGCTACCTATGCCCAGCATCATAAACGAGATCTTGAGGCAACCCTCTTTCCCAGAGGTAGCAACAATGAACATGTTCATCGCAAGGCTTGTAATATTATCTATCACATTTTGAAGGGCACCAAGTTTGATATCGTCGATTTTATCATACTTGAGATTGCTTTTTCGAAAAGGGATACAGAGGACACTATTTTCTATACTCCCTACATTATGAAGCTAATTCGAGATAAATTTGATTTTTACCTTACTAGTGACACAACTCATACGAAGTACAGACCAACCATCACCCCTCCCTTTTCCTAAAGGCTATGGAGTGACTCTTTTTGGTACTTGATGCCAAAGGGGCAGAGATCAAGGGGGAGCCTAGAAAAAAATGAATTATGTCTTTTACTTATGTTATGTCTTTTATTATATTATTATCTATTTCATACCTATTTATTTCGAACTCTTTTGGATATGTAATGACTTTTCTTTATTTGGACTATTTGGATCTTTGATTGCTTGTAATAGTCTAGTTGAACTTATGAAGCTTCATGACTCTAGTAATATGCTACATGATTATTATTGCTTATGTTTATCAAAGTTTATATTATCAAGCATCCTTGTCATGATTGCTATCTTTTTAAGCTCAAATGATAAATATTTACATGTTTCCTCATATTCAATAAATAAAGGAAACTCCGTCAAAATTTCCAGAAAATCGACACATGTGCATGAAAATCACTTCATGAACCTTATGCACATATTTAGGGGGAGTTTTGTTTATTTGATTGACTGACTTTGAAAGCAACTAATAATTTATCTCTTTTGAACTCATCTCAAGAATTATTTTGCAAATTAAAAGTCAAAACAAGAATATACAACTTGTTTCAAACTTGATGTATATTCAAAAACCTTTCAAATCATTCATATTGCTTAGGTTGTCATCCATTACAAAAAGGGGAGATTGAAAGCATCTAGGCCTATAAAAAATAATTTTTTTTAATTAATGACAAAAATGTGTTTTATGACTAATATATGTGCTAAGATGTTTTAAAGGCTTAGTCCCAAAATTTGAATGACCACATGGAAATGGCAATGCAAAGATGATAAAAGATCGGCATGGCTCAAGACAAAGGTATTATGAAGCCAAACTACCCTTATATAGTTTTTACCGGTCTCGGTGTTTTGTGGAAAGCCCATATTTATAGGTTAGATATCGTACTATAAAGAGGGGTCATGGCTAGTAGCTTGAGAATTTATTTTGTGCCATCTTGATCAACTAAGAGTCATGCATTGCATTTAGAATGGCTTCGGGAAAACGTCTTTCAGCAAAAAACAGTATCACCGCAGTTGATAAGCGGTACTACCGCTCTCTGCTGCAGAGCAGTAGTATTGAATTCCAGTTGACAGTATGTAAATTCCAGAGAGCGTGTTTTTAGGGGTTTTTTCTCCCCTGGAAAAATAGTATGGCCGGAAGAGCCGAGTGGTACTACCACTGTGCGGTAGTACCGGACATTATGAGTGTGGTGGTATCACACCTTTTGTAACGGCTAGTTCAAAAGCATTAAATGCACCCTTTGTTACCGTTGAACAGTGGGTGCGATATTGTCGGCCGATCAATGGCGGTAGTACCGCACCTGCTGAATTTGTTAGGAAATTGCTTGTAACGGTTGGGTTTTGGTTGGGGGCTATAAATACCCCCACCATCACCAAGCTCAGTACCTTGGACCTCATTGAACACACTTGAGTCTTTGGTGCACTCTCTACTCATTTGCTCATATTTCACATTTTGAGGTAGTTGAGAGTATTTAAGTGCATGTGCATCATTAGTTGATCTCTTTAGCACTTGATAACCTTCAAGCAAGTGTTGTGATTTATTACTCTTGGTGCTTACCGGTACCTAGACGGATTGGAGAAACTTTGTGCGGTGATCTCTTCAAGAAGGTGTGAAGAGGTCCGGCAACGGTTGTCATTGGTTCGATGCTCGCCATCTCCGGTGTGGAGGGAGAGTAATCCTAGTGGGATTGAAGTGTTTGATGCTTAATTCGTGGAGCCGATCCAATTCATTTAGACTTAACTCAATAAGGACTAGTGAAGACCTACAAGTTTTCGATACCATGGGAAAAACATCAATTGTCTTCATTGTGGTTTTTTCCTTTGTCTTTACTATTCCCGCATTTACATTTTTAGCAATTTATTTGTGTAGAATTGCTTAGCTAGAATTGTATTTAGTATTGACATAGCTTTGAGGTGTCTTAGTGAAAGCTTAGAATATATCTCTTGAATTGTGATTGAATTCTTTAATTAGACCATATTTGTTAAAATTGATAATTAGAGCACAAGTTTTGATAAACCTCCTATTCACGCCCCTCTAGTAGGTCATCCTTGATCCTACACACGGGAGAACAAGACACATACATGTGTATATACATACATGTATCTATACAAATTGAAGCAAGGGCGTACAGAAATAGAGGAGCAAAAAGCATAGAGTAGAGATGACACAATGATAAGGAATATGCTTAGGCCCACCAGAGAGAGCATGACGGGTGTCCCCTGCAGGGATAAACAACATTTGCATGTGCTTGCGTGTCGATATCACAACGATATGTATGGTCGAGGAGGCTGACTAGACGGGAGTGAATAGATGGTTTTAAAATTACTTTGGCTAAAACCGAGTTTTATATGGAAATGTGAATAAATTCGATTTTGCTCAATTAAAACGTAAATCAACTAGTTTTGACTATGTGCACCAACAAGCTAAGACTATTGACAAAGGTAGCAAACATACAAAGACATGCAAGAAGTTTAATTATAGGAGTATAAATTGCACAAAGTAACACAGGAGAACAAACCACAATGACACAAGGATGTTTTAGCATAGTGTCCCCTAATCCATGTTAAGGTAAATCAAAACGAATTGGACTGATTCCACGAATTAAGCCAACACCTCCGAAGTAAGTCCAAAAAAATTGGACTGGCTCACAACTTGAACCAACACCTCGATCCACTCGGGGTTGCTCTTCCACTTCGGAGATGGCGAGCACCAAACCACTCACAATACGCTGAGCCTTCTCACAGGCTTCTTGATAAGATCACTGGACCACGACGCCTCCACGCCATCTAAGTGTCAGCAAACACCAAGAGTAATAAACCAAGTTCCTTTCTTGACTCTCACCACGTGCAACGAATGCACAAGCTCAAGTGAATACGAAATCCACCTCTAGATGCAACACATGCAACTAAAGACCTATCTCCTTACTCACAAGGTGCAACACATGCATAATTGAGAGGAGAAGCTCACACTAGCTCAAGAGAAAGATGTGGAGTGTCAAAGGATTGTGTCTCAACCAACCAAGGGGATATTTATAACCTCAACCACAAAAACTAGCTGTTTGGAGCAGAATTCAACGAACATTAGTATTGCGGTAGTACTGTTGTACAAACTTGGTACTACCGCACTCACTGTTCAACGGTCGAAAAGGGTGCAGTACTATCGCACTCACAGAGGCCGGTACTACCGCTCGGTAGTAGTACCACTCTTTTCATGTGGTACTATCACATGTCAATTTCAGTATAGACGACACTCGAAAAAAAAGTTATAACTTTTTACTCCGATGTCGGAATTGAGTGATCTTGGACTCTATGGAAAGCTTATTTAGAGGGCTACACAACCCATCTAGTTGCATGATCTCAAACATATTAGATCAATGCGGAAATCACAAGAACTTCAAAGAGTCACTACCATGGTCTAAGTCCAAGGAAATAGAAACAAGCAATCTTAGACCATGCTAAAAAAAATACATGAGTCCTAACAATTTGTAAAATACATTTACAAACTTAGATCATGCCACAAGGAGTAAGTACATGGACTTCAACCATTTGCAAAACACATTTGCAAAGTATAGTCACATGCTACAAGGAATGTTACTCAAGTTTTGCTTTCCCTCAAACTTCTATTGTTATTTTGTAATGTTTATGATATTTTAAAAATCTAAATAGCTAGTAGACGCTACAAATTTTAAAATAAATCTAATCAGGCAAATACACGGATTAAACGACCTGCTCGTTTACATATGATTTGAGCAAACCACAGCAAATTACATATTTACCATCAATTAGAGTTTATTTGCCTAATTGTTATGTTCGTTTATTTGCCGTACTGAGGATGACGGGAACTGTGGTTAATGACATCTGAACTTCTGCAGCAGGACACATCTTTCAGCACTTTCCGGAAACACCAGCCTAATTGGAATTGTGTAAGTAGACTCACCCACCGGGATTTAAATCCTAATGCCCAATTATTATCCACACACGAATGTATGTGGCTAAGAATTTTCTGAGATCGCGAATTTATCTCTAACCTTGGTCTGTTTAAACGTGTGCTACAGAGGCATACTCGCTTATGTGACTTGTGTACGTATCTTGTAATCGGAAGAAGAAAAACACCCGCCTAATTATAAGCACTCGTACCTTCATTGTTACGGCTGTTACATAGACCGCTCCAATAAGCAATGATCACCCGGAATTTTTATCAGGTGACCCTGGATCATTTTCCACAACACAAGCATAGAAACTGCTACACAATCAGCACCCGAAGTTTTCTTCGAGCGTTTTCTTCGGTCAACTTCTACAGCACGAACAGAGCTCGATACATGCATCTTCATGAATGGCACCATCGTCAATAGATCATGCAACAGGCGGCCAGTGCGCGGGGTCCTTCGACGTGTCGAGGGACGTCGGCGGTATCCACTGCCAGAATGCGGCCGGCGGCGGGTAGCTGATGGTGTACGGGACGAACTTGCCGGCCCGCGCAAACGCCGCGGGGTGGAACGACGGTGCGGCAGCGGCTGGGTGCGGGACGAACTGCGGCGGAGCAGCTGCAGCGCTGACGCCCTTGAGCATTTGCTCCAGCCTCTCCCTCTCGGCCTTCAGCCTCGTCTTCTCGTCTCGCAGCTCCGACTTCTCAGCCTGCAGCACATTGAGCAATACGATCTCTGAACTTTTACTTTTCTGACGAATGGTATCCAGGTGAGTCAGTTGGGTGTAATTCGGTGTTTACCTTGAGGCTCTTGATGGAGTCCTGGAGTGACTCGTTTGATTTCTTGAGCTTCTGAGCCTCAGCACGAAGCTGGCTCAGGAGACGAGCAGCGTCGCTTAGGATGGCGACCTTGTCTGCCTTCGGCGGCTTCCCGGGTTCTATGACGGCGCAGAGCTCGTTGAACCTGGAGTGTTACATCACAGGAGATGGATTAAAGCTCATCAGATCCGGTGTGGCAGATGCTGAACATGTCTACCACTGAAGCAGTGGGAGACTGGTATTGGTAAGTTATGGAGCTGAAATTCTGAACTCTGAAACATGCCTTTCGTTGAGCCTGTCTCGCCGGAGCTTCTCGCGGCAAGCCTTGGTACCGAGCGGCGCGCTCGACTCTGGCCGGGATCTGCCGATATAATTTTTTGTTTGTCAAATTAGGCTCGTGGATTCCAGCTCAATAGAACTGGTCCTAAAGTTGTGAATTGTGATTTGTGATGGCATTTAGCATCAGTGATTAGGACATGTCCAGTAATCGTGCCAACTCTGACCGTTCACTTTATGCTGAAAAGCGAGCTGTGAACCATGAATTGGCACAGGGAGAAAAAGAAAATAGGCACGGGTCAAGTATAGTTGCCAAAATGGAGTCTGATTATGAGACAGCTATTGTCAACTAATTTCGTAGACTCGAACTTTGCAAGTAATACTGCATCTTTTGTATATTCATTAACATCATGACCTGTAATCGTGTACTTGATGAGTTCTCTGTGAGACAGGCATACTACCGTTATCTTTCTTCTCAATCAAATCTGAGAACTCGCCAACTAGTAGGGCAGAACAACTCGAGCAGAAGCACACTACAAACAAGCAATTCCAAAACATACCATAAAGAAGTTAAATCGAAAGAAACATAGTAAGGAGAGGAAAGGCTTACCTTTTCTTGGAGCTGGAGTAGTCCTGGCCACCGTCCTCTCTCCTGGGAGCATCAAAACCCAAGATGACGCTGTAAAACCATCCAATCCAATCCAATCCGATTAAACACACCACACACCAATAGTAGTGATAAGTACTAAACAACAACCCCCCATCAAGAAACGAACCATCCAAACCTCCACAAAGAAGAGCGTGATCGATCAAGAAGACAAATCACCTGTTGACGGCCGGGTCGTCCACCATGTAGATGAAGTCTGACCCCTGGATCTCCTCCTCCACGAGCCCGTAGTCCAGGAGCCACCCGTTCTGCCCCCCACCGCTCATCGCGACCAAGAAACCAAGCACCAGAAGCAATCCGGCTATCAGAGCCTCCGATCTTTCAGGGATCGTGGGGAGGGCACGAGCCGGGAAGGAGGCGAGATCGGGACGCCCTCTTCTTGCTTCCTTGCTGGGAAATGGACGGACGGTTAATCAATCAATCGATCAATCAACAGGCGGCCCGTATTTTATTCGCCAAAAGGCAGCGCAGGACGCCATGTTGCGTGTTTTTTTAGTCCCACGACATGTCGGGTGCGGGCCAATGCGCCTCCCTAGCCCCCACGCCGGATGGTTCCGACGGATTCGCTATTTTTTCTAATCGGTTGAGGTTGAGTGCGTCTTTATTCTGTGCTCTGCACCGCTGATCTTGCTCCCGCGCGTGCCTAGCTAATTTTTCTTCGTTTTTTCGGTGCGGCTGAGGAGCATCTGTGGGAGTCAAGCGGGGTCACGTCGCCATGTCCTGCGTATTCACACGGTGACACGATCGAGGCGGAGAGGGCCCTGTGGTGACGTTGCTTTGGACACTCTTGATCTGTCCAGATCGGAAGATGGATCCCCCTGGATTGACTCATTCAGTGAACGTGCAGCGGTACAATTGCTGCCGTGTCCAACAGAACAGTAGTTTGCCTCGATTGATGGTCCGTTCCGAGCTCTCTTGACCCGCCCTGTCCATCCCCAGCGGTCACATTTTTTGCATGTTCAATGAATCGACCGCTACAACGCCGTTACAGTGATGCATAGCACAGGAGAAAATCCAGCTGCAAAGTATTGGTCTCAAACAGGGGATTGCACGGTATTTGTGCAAGTTACAGTTGCTTTTCAATTGTAACATTCCAGTAGTCCAGTAGTTACATTCTCGCCGGCAAACAGGGGCTGAGCATTAACCGATGCTCGCAAACAGGGGCCTGTGCAAGACAGTGTAACAGTGTTTACTCTTTTGTTTTAAGACTGACAGTGTACTTGACCTTGTATGTCCGACTTTGTGTTCGGTGCGAGTTCATTTGAGAGCGCTTTTTTTACTTGGAGACGCTGTCACTTTTAAGTAGATTGAACCCTATTCAGACATGGAGAATGTCACGCTGTCCTGAAAAAGAAACTACTGAAAAGAACACCGAAAGAACTTGGTCGACCTATGAAGATCTTTTCCCCCTTTCGTTGCACTTCACCAGTTAGGAGAATCCGACCGTCCCTTCGAAGGGTTGAAATGTTGAAAAAGGTTTGTTCGAACAAGATAGCAAGAGATGCCACCACTACATGCGACTCGACGGTGCGAGACAACGCAACGTTTAAATATGTGCCATACGCGTGCCTCTTGCAAGATTCGAACACAGCGTGGCGACTTGCTCACCATCTCTTTACAAAGCAATAGCACCAAAGTTGCCAATACCGTACGAGAGATCGCACCGGTTTAATTCTTGGAGTGATACGTTTTGGTATCGGTCCATACCGGTGTACTGTTTCAAATTTAATATAATAATATGAGTATATATATTTTTAAGTATATATTTGTTTAATTATATGCACACAAAATATCACTTGCAGTATTATTCCAAATATATATATTTTAATTTGGTCCTATGCTGTCACTTTTATTGCAAAAATAGCTCTATTGATATCAAATTTGCAAATCTGACCCATGTCGAGCGCGGAAGAGCTGGAGGCTGACGCGTGGTGCTTCGTCTTGCTTGGGGCGCGAACGGCGCGATGTCAAGACGGCAAGCGCCGTGGCGCGGAACCACGCGTGTGGCGCAGAAGGTGGCGGGCCCGGGTGATTTCCGCGCCACGGGAGCGCAGGAATCCCTGCAGGTTCCGTGGAAACGAAGCGTGGGAAGTTTGTGGCGCCTGGATTGCGCGGCCCCGATCGCCCGGCGCGCCACCGCCACGCCCCACCCGCCGATCGTCGCCCCGCGTGGCGCTTTGACGCGCCAGCACACGCCGCTTGCAGTTGCTGCCCCTCGCGCAGGATCGTCATAGGGATTTAAACGGACTGGGATGCTTTCACCAGGCAAAGCTCATGTGCATTTCTTCGCCCTGAGCCACGAACGAGAGATCGAGAGAGAGGAAAAGAAGGGAGGAATAGAGGCCGTGCAAGTAGTTAAATTTTGGTTGATTTTCAATCTGAACTTGAAGGTTGCATAATTGTACAAGTTGTTGGTCGGCTTGCGAGCATCAGAAAAAGGTAATTTTCATCCACATGCTACTATAGTTTTAGCTAGGTGATTAGCATATAATTAGCTTAGTTGTCCTGTAATTATCACTTTTCGTGTAAAATATGCAGTAAAATATTCTCTTATTTTGCAATTTTCAGCATTTTCTTTCCAATCGATATTCCGATCCCTCTTTCTCCGCTGTGCGAACTCCAAATCCAGTGATTGAAGTTTCTAAACTCATCTAAAATCGTAATCTTCCTTCTAGTACATATTTTATACTTTTGTGATTTTACCTGTATTTATTTATTTATATTTCTCGTTTTGCACGTAGAACCCAACGCCGTCAAAAATGTTCTCGACCAACAAGAAAAGATCCCAGCCACAGAAGACAAGTCTTCCTTGAACATGTTAATTGGAGACTTGTTCGTGTTCTATTGTAATGGTCCCGTACGCGATGGGTCGTACGGGACGGATCTGTCAAATTGTGACTAGACCGAGAATCTGGCACCGGGTCTGAAGGACATTAGCCTGTGCGAGCTAAGGAGATGTGTGCATTCCGCGTTCGATCGGGACACTGGAAGGAAGAAGGTACGCATCGAGGCATTGTATACCTCAGTGGTGGGTGGTGCAGGGGAGACCTTTTGGCAACTTATGAAGATGAGCAGTGATGCATCGTGGGCCAACTACATGGAGGTTGTGTGCAACCCTGCCGCTGCGATATATGCCAGACCGATGGTGTATGTTTAGTTTGTGGAGAGGAGAGAATCATCCACCATAGGTGGTTCTAGTGGAGCTGCTGGAGATGAAGTGTCTGGGTTGGTCTTCGGTGCTGATGCAGACACTGGTGTTAGCGGAGATGTGGGCGAGGAAGTGGGTTATAGAGATTTGAGGAGGTGTGCGGAGACTTTTGAGCCGAACGAAGGCGTGCAGAGGTGGTGGGAAACACGTATTGAGTGAAGCGAGTACCTTGCCGAGTAGGTGGATGTAGTGGAAAGCGAGGAGGAGGCTGTGGATACAATTAGTTCTGGAGAGAAGCATGATGGAGAAGCTGTTACAGGAGGTGTATTAGGTGGTGTTGTTACCACCGATGTTGTGTATGTCTCGTCTACATCGCAGCGACATCCCTGGTTCTGCCACAGACAGAGGAGGCGGAGTGGGGGTTCAATAAAGACACTCTGCTCTTAGGGCAGCGCTTCCCTAACAAGAGCGATACCCAGCAGGCCATTGCCAGATACACCATCAACATTAGCCGGGCATATCGGGTGCACAGGTCCAACCCTGACACCTACATCGTCAACTGTATGGATGGATCATGCACTGGCAATGTTCGTGCGCAGCGATTCAGGGGCGCCGCCACGGACTTCCACGTAATGGTGCTCAAGGATCACACAAGCGAGCTTGTAGAGCCACTTCATAGGCATCGCAACCTGACCTCGTCATATATTGTGGACCTGATAAGCCACCTCGTCATAGTTGATGTACCTGTTTCGCCGAAGCTTCTTTTGGCAAATGTTGTCAATATAGTGGGCTTCCTGGTTGGCTACAACAAGGTGTAGCGGGCGAAACAGAAGGTTGTAGAGCGTATGCTCGGCACATACAAAGATGCCTATGACTTTATCCCAAGAATGCTCTATCATATTGTAGAATCAAATCCCGGGATATACATTAATAAGCTGGAGTAGGTGCATCCTACGCAGGGGCCGAATTGTTTTGTCCTTGACAGGGTAATTTGGACCTTCTGCCAGGCGAGCAAAGGATTCAAGTACTTTCGTCACGTGCTGTCAATGGCCGACACCTTCCTCTCTAGCAAGTACAAGGACACCATCCTCACTGCGATTGTAGCTGATGTGAACAACCAGTTACTCCCCGTGGCCTTCGCGATTGTTGAGAACGAGAACACAGATAGTTGGCAGTGGTTCCTTACAAACGTGAAGCAAGAGGTGGTTCAAGACCACCTAGATGTGTGTGTCATCTCAAACCGCAATACTGAGTTGCTGTCCACGTTGAGCACGATGCAAAATGGGATACAACCCCCCTTCAAGTGGAACGACCTGACGAACCGATGGTGCATGAGGCATCTCGCGGCGAACTTCCACACAAGGTTCCGAAGCAAGGACCCGATAAAGACCTTCAAGAAGCTATACATGCATAACCAAAGCGGAAGTTCGAGGTCGTGTTGAGATAGCTTGATGAGGAGACCGACAAGAATGTTAGGAATTCTGAGGACACCGAGGCAATGGCAGCGGCAGGAGGCTCCGCCAGAGTTAGGGAGTTCACGTAGTGGGTAAATTCGCATGAACCTGACTTGGAGAAATGGTCTCTGTTGCACGACACCGGTGGTGCACGGTATGGGATCATGACGATAAACATATTCGAGGTGTACAATGGCGTCCTCGAGGGTGTCCGATCCCTCCCGATCACCGCAATCATCAAGGAGAGCTTAAAACCGTACCGTGGGGTACTTCATCAACAGAGCCATGATGGCGAAGAAGCATATGGATGAAGGCAAGCAATTCTCAGAGGTGGCGCAGGCCTAAATGGACAAAAAGATTGAAGAGGCTCATTCACACACTGCTAGGACCATGGATGGCATCAGGAAGAAGTTCGAGATCCGTCTGAGGCAGAAGTATGTCATGGGTCATGCTAGAGGTGATCGCAAACAAGTTTGCTCTATCGATGACGTAGCGTCCTGCACCTGCAATAAGCCGTAGCTTCTTCACAAGCCATGATCCCATATGTACGCAATGTGGTGCCAGGCCTCAGTGCATTACGTCTCGGAGTACTACGACATGCCCCACATGTACGACACTTGGAGTGCCCAGTTCAACTCGTATGGGCTGGACATGCATTACAGAGACCTCTGGCCAGGGCACGTGAAGTGGGTGTCGAACGATGCATTCAAGCAGGCCGGCCGTGGAAGACGACAATTATGCTGCATCCGTAACGACATGGATGATAGCCAGCGTGGGCAATGGGTTAGGCACCCGAGATGCAGACTCTGTAAGACGATTGGCCACTCCTTCAGCAACTGCCCAAATAGGCTTGGGTCAAGCAACGCACCGTAGCGACGAAGTTTCATCGCCCGTGTCGTGATGATGTATGTTTGTTGTAATGCGTTCATATGCAGTCCTATTAGACGTCATCGTGTTGTATGTGTTGGAATGTGTCAGACAATGGTACGTTCATTGTAATGCACTGCACAATGGTTCGTAGGATACGAACTATGTGTTCTTTATCGCATGGTGCTACTCGTGCCTTCTGTAAGTCTCCTACCATGTGTTTCTCTTTCGTTTTGCTTATTGTACCTCTTATTTTCATTGCACACTAACTTGTTGATCTAGGTACCTCAGGAGATGGCGCAGCCTCGAGATGATGCCGCGTACAAGCTGTTGGATCCACGGTGGTAAGGGGCACACCGATGCCACGCGTGGTCATCTGGTGTTGGCCCTCCGAGCTTCATCCTAAGGTGTCCCAGAGAGCACTGGCCTCTGCACCAGCGGTACATCCTACTACTAAGGGACATCGGGCTCCTGCCCATTGCCCACCTGTTGGACCTACTGCACGCATTTCAGTTTGACGCGGCACTGATGTCCGCGTTTGTGGACTGTTGGAGATCGGAGACACACATCTTCCACTTCCGGTGGGGGAGATGAACGTTACTCTGCAGGACTTGGCTATACTTACAGGTCTACCGCTGCGGGGTCCTGCAATAGTGCGACCTCCCAAGCGACCAGACTAGAAGGTACAGATGACTGACAAGTTCAGTGACCCGATCCCAGAGAACATATCAGGTGTGCCACATTTCTGGCTACGATGGTACATGGCCTGCCCTGTGCACGCGACTAAGGAGGTCGTACGAACACACTTCCTTGCGTACCTGTTGTTCCTATTTAGGTGGGTCTTGTTTTCTACAACTCAGGGAGATTGGGTGCACTCTAGCTATATCCATCTTGTTGAGGCGTTGGCGGACTCATGGGCTGACGATGTGCCACAGTACTTTGCACCATGTACCGAGGCTTGTGTGATGCCTCACAGCGCACTACGCCCAGGTAGCCAGTCCTCGCAGTATGCTACACCCTCTTGTAGCTGTGGCTGTGAGAGCACTTCCCAGTTGACCGGCCGTACTTCCGCAGGGTCGTGCACCCTTTCCAGCTCATCCCCGAGTTTTACGGTCACGGTGATGGCACTGACCCCGTTGAGGGGCCCACAATGGGCACTCGCTGGACACATTCTCAGCTAAGGTGGGACAGGGACGGGCCGAGACGTGTGTACCCTGAGTTCCATAACCTGTTTGAGACTATGCACGAGGACGAGGCCATCCGCTTCCCATGGACTACACGGTTTCTTGCGGACACGACCCCTATGGCTTGTCCTATCAGTGCAAACAGGACCACACATATTGCATGACGACCTGCCATCTAGTGTTCTCCCATATGGTCGAGCTGTACTCACCGCAGTCGGTCATGAGATAGTTCAGGCTTTACCAGCAAGTGCCACCGCCACCGAGATGACCTCTTGTAGCGAAGGCCCACGAGTATGTTGTTATTTGGTTTCATCGATTAACCTATTAGCTGTTGGTGATATGCCCTAGAGGTAATTATAGAGATGATTATATCACATCTATGTTTATGTGTTATTGAATAAGCGTTATTCTATTCCTTGAATGAATCATCAGTTATAAAATATTAACGAGTATATGACTTGTTGGTGAAGCTCTTTTAACTTATGATGATGTCGTTCTAAATGTATCACTGGTCGAATGTCGCTGGTCGAAACACTAGTGACTCTATAGATCAGCACATGTATTGATTGATGACCATGTTTCATCGGTCATGGATATAGGGATATCGAATCAATAATGTGAACACATGTTGGAGAACATAGTGTTGGATTGACCCACCTTAAGACACTGCTGAGATTGTTATACTTTCATGTGTCATCAGTTGGTCTCAAGCAATGATGATGTATAATCCTTAGACCTAAGATCAACATGGTTTTCTACATGTGTAATAGTACACTTTGGGGTTGCCAAACGCTACTCCGTAACTAGGTAGTCATAAAGGTAGCTTTCGAGTATGCTATGAAACATGCGGAGGAATATAACTGGTTGAATATGGGATTTGCCCCTCCTAAAATAACAGGAGATATATCTCTGTGCCCCTCGATGTGGTTGGATAAAGAAAGTGCATAGCATGTCACTGGTGGTCAAAGAGTTCCACCACATAAAGTTATCTATCACTCTATCGAGAAAGTATTGAACATTACATGGATGACATAACATCTCACTTGGAGTTCAACCAGATATCGTGAGGCAAAAGGAGAACACACGAGTTGGTCGTTCAGTTCGATCAGATACGAACTAGTCGTATGGAGATACGAGCTAGTCGTAGGCTAGTCGAACATGATCAATAAGTCATCAAAACCTGGTCGTAAGGAGTCACGAACTGGTCGAGGCCAAATATGACATGGTCGTAGGCTGATCGAAATTTGGTTGTAAGGATTTGCGAACTGGTCGAGACCAAATAGGACCTAGTCGTAGATCATATTGAATTAAGGTTCGTCCGATATAATTCGTGTGTATTCGGGAATCGTTATGTCATGCTAGGTGTTGCTGACAACTCGTGATCAGAAAGGAGTTTCTGAGTCACAACCGATTGTGCATGAACCTACAGGGTCACACACTTAACGGGTTGGAACAAACCAGTACAGATACGAACCTTCAAACATGTTCGGATAGAATTCGTCATGGGCACTATTTAAGGAGACGCTTAAGGCTATCGAGAGAGACATAAGTAACACAGGAGACACACAACAAGAGTTGACGTGAGTTGCTCCAAACCTTAGCCGCCATATTCTTGAGAAAGCCTTATCATGCGACTTGGTGCTAGCACACCGGCGTACGGTGTTACTGCCCTGGACATGTGGATACCGTAGAGGTACTACTCGGTTGCTGCTGCACTCAAGGACTATCCGCGACATTGCAAGGAAAGCGATCGGTTGCTGAAGGAGACGATTGCCGATGACTACGTTGGACGATCCACTATGGTGAACGATCAACTACATTGGACGATCGACTACGACCACTACATCGACGTGCTCTTCATTGGACCAGGCTGCTTCAACTCTTCTTCCGCTGCATTGCGCGTCTGGTGGTAACGATCTGTGATCTCTTGCTTGTTTGGCATTCTGGTTTACATGGTAGAATTTTTGAATTGCCAGCTAACGTACCCTACCCGTATCCCTTCATTAGCTGCATCTTTTTTTCGATTGTTTAGTGTCTAAATTGACTTGTAAGCAAACAAGGCAAGGGCGGAGGAGTGACAACTGGAGGGGTACATAGTTACGGTGGATAGCACTGTGGGCCGACAGGGCAGCGATCGACGTCGTGCAGGAGGCACGACCGTACAACTTCAAGACACACTACGTACTTGAGCAACCAAGAGCAACCTTACTGGTCAAGCACCACTGTGTCTTATGAAGGTCGCGCACGACACCGCTGTATGAGCAAGTCCAGACCTTCACTGGGCGACACGCCAAGACGAGACGGTAAAATATTGTTTGTAGTTTTTTTGCATGGGAACACGTCTCTAACTTATTCTCAGTTTCCTTGCAGTACGACCACCTTCGGCGTATCTCCAACAAGGCTGCTGATGGTCTACGGCGTGAGAGGACTAACACTACCGCTCAGTTCTTAGGTACCCTGTGCACCATCTACGACGACGTGAGGGTGGCAGGGAGGACCATCACTTGTGGTCGGCACAACAACGTTGCCGCGCTACGAGGTGGACACCAAGGACATCCTCCACCCCCACCACCCTCGACACCTCCCTCCGCACGTCCGTCGCACTCCGGTAGTCATTGTAGCTACGGCCGCTCTTCCTCCACGAAGCTCAGGCCAGCAGTATGTCAACTACGATTTGTTGTCCTCATTGTTTGCACGTGCCCTTATTTGTAATGTATCTCTCACTTCCATTTGTTCTTTCAGCACTTCTGTGGGGACAACACTCTACTACAGCCGTCGTTGTCACGGAGGGAGACACGGGACCAGACTTCCTCGCCGGGTCCATGGGGTGTGACTAGAAACAGCGACCCTGACTCACCCCAGCGCTGGGACGAGGCATTGCCCACGTTCGCACATGGCATTCAGTCAAACCTGCATGAGGGCGACCCGTGGTTTAGGCAGACGTACGGACGAAACACTGTGCATCATTTCATCGTGGATTGCCCCCGAGCATCATCGTCTGCACAACCACATACACTGGTACGCTGTAATGTACTTAACACAATCTTCCCGCTGCACGCTACGGTAAACTAACGTAGCCCACCAAATTTGCAGGTCTGGAGTGAGCAATTTGGACAGTAAGGCCAAAGTTCGCCGTCCACACTTCTGACTCTGCAGGGACATGCTTTCCAGCACGACTATGCATTGCAAACGTCGTAACCTTTGCCCTAACCCAGCAGTACCATTCTCGCAGGATGTGCACCCATTTTTGACCACCTGGGTGGACGATATGCTCGGGCGTCACCCGGATACCTACAACGAGTTCTCCGCAACACCTTCTCCCACGTGGTGCTCCTACTATGACTTTCAAGATGTACGCCGCTCCCCTGACAGGCTCACCTTCCCTAAGGATCAAGTACATCGTCGAGCAGGCAGCGGACGGATGAACCATGAGTTTTAGTGTCTTGTCTTTAGTACCTATGCGTTTTTTCTTGTACTCCTGTGTATGATGTATGCCTGTCCAATGCAAATCCACACTTTTATGTTGAAAGCGCAGTTGCAGGTTGTTATTATTACTTCGACGTACTTGGATCACATTAATTCGTACAAACCCAATGATGCAGCTTCGCAGAGCGACGTGACAAACGCTGAAACAAGATTCCTCCTCGCGGACGTGAATTTGCTTTGACCGGATTGTGCTTTGGGCGGGTACGCCGCGTGGGCTCAGCATATAAATACTACCCCTTCAATGAAGGGTTCTCCTACATTAGGACTGCAACACTAACTCACTCATATGGAGAAGCAATGGGAGGAGATCACCCAACTCGCAAGGGTTGTTGTAGCCCAGGACGACGACGCCCGTCGCACCAACCCCTACCTCAATATTCCCACCTAGCATTCGCCACAAGACCCGTATGAGGGGTAAACGTCGCCCCTCTGTTGGTATATGGACACTTGCAAGTTCTTCAAGTCCAAGGAGCGGCTAAACCTCGGAATGCGCTACTGGGGTTGCGCTAACTATGCTTGGGACTATCCCGACTGCCGTTGGGACATGGTGCACTGCCGGCAGCCGGTAAGGAATGGCTACAATATATTCCCCTAGCATCTCTCTTTCAAAGTATGCACTAACGACCTCTCCCGTCTACCCGTCATCACTGGATCCGCTATGCGCCTACCGCAACTAGATCGACCAGGAGATCCACCCACACGATGAGTGGCGTCTTGACTGCGAGGAGTAGGATGCCCAAAGGGGCCGCGAGAGGAGGGCGGAGCGACACCGCGGCAAAGAGCGCATCGAGCGTATCCACCGGGAGACGCAAGCCCATCTCGAGGCGTGCATGCGGAGGGAGCGTGAGAGAAAGCGCGAAATGGCTGTCAAGGCCAGGGCCAAGGTGGCCGGCGAGGAGTACAACGCCGAGCTCACAAGGAAGGACAAGTGGCCCCGTTCCACCTAGCAGATCAGGTCATTCCATAGTGGTGCCCCATCCCACCCGCCATGTTTTTTCCTTTTTGCGAAAGGCATGTATGCATACATAGTCCGGATGCTTGTGTCGATGTGTACCGTAGTAGTAGCGAGATTGACAGAAGCAATTAGCCGAACCATCATGCCATGCAACCAAGTGTAATATCCGTCTATTCTGTGACTCTAACATGTTTTACGTTCTGTGCCTCGCAACATAGCCTCGATCGAAAGATTTCATCACTTTCCTACGTTCGAGTGTGTTTGCAATCCCCAAGTACCGCAACAAAATTGGACTTCGTAGTTACTACAACGAGATCGTAACCATCAAAATACAGTGATGATGTTTCGAATCATCTATAACGCGAGTTTTATAAATTTTTCGTTTCCATATTTCTTCCTTGTTTTTTTAAACAAATCTCAGTGCCCATACTTCTTGATTTTTTTAACAAATCTAGGTGCCCATACTTCCGCCTGATTTTTTTATAGATCTCAATGCCCATATTTATTCCTAATATTTTTTGAAATCTCAGTGCCCACACTTCTTCCGAAATTTTATTTACAAACCTCTGTGCCCATATTTCTTCAAGAGTGTTTTTTTTTATAAATCTGAGTACCCATATTTCTTCCTGATTTTTAAGTGCTCATATTTCTTCTTAATTTTTTTGGTCCAATTCTCGATGCCAATATTTCTCCACCGACGTGACTCCTCCTTGCCAGCCGCCCTGCCGTGCTCCGGAGGAGCAGAAGGCCGCCTGCCTGCCGCGCCCGGCTGGAGTGGAAAGCCGCCGGCTCCCTCCTGCACTCCGTGGAGCGGAAGCAGTCTGGGCCCGCCACCTTCCGCGCCCCCACCGGCGCGGGAAGCGCCACGCGTCGAGCTCCAGCTCTTATGCGCTCCATGGGGGTTCAATTTTGCAAATTTGATGGCAAAGGGCTATTATTGCAATTAAGGTGGCATCATGGAGTCAAATAAAAAAAATCACAAATACATAGTAGTACTATTTAATATAACATATAGTTCAATAGACGACATTATCAATTCCACCGATATAGCCGGTATTGATCGGTTTCAATCCGGTATAATCGGTATCGAGGTCGGTATGGTACGTAAAGCTACTTTGTATCAATTTAGATTACGGTATAATACGTACCGATCGGTATAGCCGGTACCGATACGGTATTGATAACTCTTATAGTACTCCTCCCATCCCACGACGACGTTAGAGGATCATCATGACCTCACAAAATCGATTCACTGGTCGTCATGGAGACGTGCATGCTTCAAACCTAACGAACGAACCGGCTCCATCTGGTGCATTGATTTTGATCTAACGGATGACGATTCTGCACATATTGATGGTGATCATAGCGTGTCTGACGCAGTCTTTTCCAACGAAATTACTGGGACAGCACCACACGCCTCCCAAGAAACGCAGTAACGTAATCGTTTCTTGAAGCATGTGACAAGAGCACGCGCGTAATCGTTTCTTGAAGCATGTGACAAGAGCACGCGAGCCGCAAAAGCCTCCAAGTGGGATTAACATAATCACTTTGCATAGCTTCCAGAATCTAATTAAGATATATATACAGAGAGAGGCACCGCACCGGGCAAAGACCGTGTGCGCTACGCGGATCCTCGCCTGCAGCGTTAGGGTTCATCTTAGCCGTCCAAGCGACAGCGAATGGGCTAGGCCAATGTGGCTAACTTGTCGATGCCTGTGAGGCTGGGTGATAAGAAAAAATATTAGAGGGTATAGTAGTAATAGTAGTAGTATTGCTACTGTCTATCCAAACTATCCATCATTTCAGAGAGCTAGCTGTGTGTGATTGCGATGGGCAATAGGCTAATCATTGTCATTGACATGTGTGGTGGTGGCCAAATTGGGAGTCTGCCGAGTGCCTTCTACGGTTCAATCCAACAATGCCTCTGGTGATGGTAACATCTCAAATTTTAATATTTTAATATTTTGTATTAATTTTTTGGATTTCAAACTCTTTTATTGCATTTTGTGATATTCTGAAATGCTTGCCTTACAATTTAAAAGGTTAGAAAAAATCCCTTCATCAAATTGAAAATTGTAAAAAATTACCAGCTAACTATGTGCTAAACCTCCTCAGGATTTGAAATTCAAATTCAAACTCAATCCAAAAATTCCAAACCAAAAGGTTGAATTAATTTATTTCCCTCCCTCTCCCTCGGACCCCTTCTCCCCCCTTCTGTAGGATCAAGGATAACCGACTAGAGGGGGTGAATAGGGTTTTTAAAACTAATTGACTATTTTAAAATTTTAAGCAAGATAGTTTCAGCAAAGCTTTCTAGCACAAATAGTATGATAGAACTACTATGCTACTTAAGACAAATAAGAGCTAATGTCAATACTAGATACAATTCTATCTAATCAAATCAAGCGCAAGAGAATTGCTAGAAATGTAAATGCGGAATATTAAAAACAGAATTAACCACAATGAAAACAAAAAAAGTTTTTCCCGTGGTATCGAAGACTTGTCGGTCTTCACTAGTCCACGTTGAGGAAGCTTGAACTAATCAAGCCGGCTCCACAAATTAAGCCTTCCTCGATTTTACTAGTGCTTGTTCTTCCTCCGCTCCGGAGATAGCGAACACCGAACCAATCACAATTTGAGGCCGTGCCTCTTCACAAACTCCTTGAATAGATCACCGCGCAAACTCCCGCCAATCCGTCTAGGTGTCGACAAACACCAAGAGTAATAAATTGTAATCTTTGCTTGACGATAATCAAGTGCTAAGGATTAATTTAGAATGAATGCAATTGAATTTTGCTCAACCACCTCACAATGAACGCAACAAGTGTGTTTGAGGTTTAAAGAGAATGCTCTTGGCTCAAGGATGTTAAATGAAGTCTTTCTTTTCTATCCTTGAACTGATGGGGGGGGGGTATTTATACCCCCCACAAACGAATACGACAGTTGGAGGTAAAACTCGAGAATTTTCAGCACGAGCGATAGTACTGTCGTTCACTGGCAGGTACTACCGCTTCTCCAAAAGTGCACAGTAACGGCTATTGCAGAAACATTTAATGCGTCTGAAAGAGCCGTTAGAAATTTGGCTCAGTACTACCGCCATTGATCTTGTGGTAGTTCCATTTATCGGTCGTTCCGATCAAATAGAGCGGTACGACCGCTTCCTTTGAGGTCCGAAAATGGCCCTTAATGGAAATAACATACCGCTTCAAAAGTTTTGGTTATACCGGGTTGTGGTAGTTACGTGATCACAACTGCGGTACTACTGCACTTCTAAGTGAGCAAATAACCTCAGAAATGTGTCATTCTTTAAAATACATACCGCTTAAAGAATCTCAGTCATACTGGGTTGTGGTAGTTCCGCGATAATAAGTGTGGTACTACCTCACTTCCAAGTGAGCAAATAACCTCAAAAATGCGCTATTATGTAAAAAATATACCGCCAACATAAACTCGGTCCGACCGGCTTGCGGTAATACCGCACTACATTCCCGGTCATACCGCTATGCGGTAGTACCGCCATGAACACTCCGGTAGTACCGATTATCCTGAGAAAAAATACAGTTGGTTTTCAAAACAAGCTCTGAATGCATGCATGATTCTGGATTGATCCAAATGGCACAATAACAAGCTATCAAGCTACTGGTCGTGATCTCTCTTAATAGTACGATATTTAACCTAAAATCCGGTCTTCCATACTTTTCTCCTAAGACCGGTAAAACATAAAGGATCCTAGACTACTTGTACCTTGTCTTTGAACCATATTGATCTTTATGTTGACCTTTAGCATGCATCTCGAGGTTGTTGTATTCGTCACTGGGACTAATCCTTTTTAAACACTCAATAAACATGTTAGTCTCATATTCACATATTATCATTAATCACTAAAATAATTTTTAGGGGCCTAGATGCTTTCATTCTTCCTTGTTTGGTAATTGATGACAACCCAATCAATATGTGAGAAAGATATAGTATTGAATATACTGCTTGTTTAGTAATTCTTTCAACGAGCTTAAAAGAGTATGAGAATTATTTGCTTGTTAAAGCCATTTCAAAGAAAACTCCTCCATAAACATGGGCATATAAATGAGAAGAAGTATTTAAAAGCACATGTAGAGATTTTTAAATAAAATTTGGCAGAGTTTTCTTTTGCTTGTTGAACTTGAGAATTATAAGATCAAGATTGCAATTCATAGAGAATACCAAGTTCAGCAATCATAACGACATAAGAACATAATACCATAACAAGGTTTAAACTAAGCTATTACAAGTACACAAGTTCCAAGTAATAAACAAAACATAGAACATGGATTATATTTTAGATAGTAGCCTAATCTTCCTGACTCTCCTTAATCTTTCAATGCTTTCTCCTCCTAACTTCTACCCCTTTGGGATTAAAATACAAAAAAGGTCACTTAGTGGGATCTTGAGGACCCCTTGGAGGTGTGTTGAGGCGACGTATTCCATAGCGATTTGGAGTCAATATAGCTTGCTCAAGAGCCGTCACACTCTCTGTCAAAGCAGCCAACCTATTGTTGGGTTTAGATTGAAATTCTTGCTGAGAATTGTTTATTTCCAGGATAGCTGAATAAATCTGGGAGAGGGAAACTTGACCTTCTTCTTGAGCATCTTGCTTTTGAGCTTCTTGCCTTTGAGGAGCTTGAGGACGAATATCTATAGGAACAAGCATCATGAATGTGTGGATTCCAGCAATTGTCAAAGCGCCTCCTGACGCACAACAACTATCACCCCTTCAATGCTTTATAAGGGGTGGTGCTGGCAAACAGAGGGAGAGAGATCGACACACATGGTGTTAGAAGCCATTGTCAACATTATTAGTTCTGGTGGCTTGTTTTGCTTTGTAATCCTATTCAATACAAAAACACAGGAGTAGAGTTGTTATTCTCTCCGAAAAAGGCTTAAGTCCATTAAAAAAAAACCCATGTATCTTCTTGCATTATCTCGAGAGCCGTATACTCAGCATTTACTTACAAATATGGATAGTAATTCATCGACAATATGGATAGTAATTCATCGACAATATTCCATCCTGTTATCCTAAATAAATCTCTTTTCATTTGGGAAAAAACAAAAAAAATGTAATCGACCTACAATGATATCCCGTAAATTTCTACTTAAGAAGTGCAATGAAATTTTTGAGTCGTTTTAACTTGGAGGTAAAATTTCTCACAGGAAGTTTAGAACCCAACTCTTAAAACAAGTTCTCGACTTTTCTACGGGAGGAAAGGGAAGTTGGAAGCGAAGGCCATGGATCATCCATTCTTGGGCAGAGCCTGGGGAACCGCGCGGGCCACGGCCGAGCTAGCGCAAAGTTGAGGGCCTGTGGAGCTGAGGGCTTAGGCGCGGCAGGACGACAGCTCCAACTGCAGCCGTGCTCGGCGCAGGAGCGGTCGAATGGACGGGAGGCCGTTCCGCCGCCCTTGCGCAGTTGCGCTACGAGAGGCGGCCGCGACGATAGAGCTCGCGACGTAGGTGCGTAGTCGTGCACTCTTTCCCGTGGTGCAGCGCCACACTGTGCGCGTGTGGAAGGAGAAATTTGGACATATATAGCCCCTTTAGACCACCGAATTTTCAAAAAAAAAAAAAAGCCCCTGTAGCATCAAAATTCCCAAAATAGCCCCCTGCCTGAGCCTACTGCCGTGTGTGACGACATCAGGCGGGCTGCGCGGGGGGCCGGGCCCCCCTACTGTGTGTGATGCACGCGCAGCTGGGGGCCGACCCCTGGCTGCTGCAAGACGCAAAGAACAAAGCAGGCTGGTGCACGCAGCGTCACACGTCTTGCAAAGCCGCACGGCCCTCTTCTTTGGCCCGCCTGGGGGGTTGAGGTTATATAAGAGATGAAAAGGAGGAAGAGAAGAAGAGAAGAAGATAGGAAGAGAAGGGAGAAGCCAACCAGAAAGAAGTTGAAGTTCTCTCAATTACGGAAGTTGTGCATCGTCTTTTGAGCATTAAGAAAAGATGAGTGTCATTCGCCTACGACTATAGTTTTAGCAATGTGATTAGGCTATAATTAGACGATTTGTAGTTTCTTATTGTTGCAACGGAGTAGTTATAGGTGTATTTTGACTTAGTGTTTGGATATCAAATTAGAAGACTTAGTAGTTAGCAATGTGATTAGCCGGTAGTTAGTTGCCTTAGCAGACTTATTATTGTTAGTGTTTTAAATTTTAACTCTGTGATTTGCATAGTGTCACAAACTTGACCCTAAAATATGAAAATATTTAGAGGTCGCTCAAAGAATTACAAATAGAATTGAAATAGAGTCGCTGACGGTCGAGTCCCATGGAGCGCGTGGTCTATGGACTCTGGACCGGACATGTTGACCTTCGGTGCATACAGTATTCAGCAGACCGCAAGAATGACAAACGCCCCTCTGCCAGCAAGTTTTTAATTCGAAAATGAAATGAAAAAGAATAGTATGAAGTATGCATTAGACCATGCATGTTATTGGTATAGGCATTTGGAAAACCCAAAAATAATTAGATGGTTCGAGCATTGCATATAAGTGGTTTGATAAGCACCTGTTTTAGGTACTTCGTGGCGGAGATTCAAGATTTGTTCGTGTTCCACGGGAACGCTCTCGTACGCGATAGACCGTACGGTGCGGACCTGTCAAATTATGACTAGGCCGTGATCCGGGCGCCGGCTCTGAAGGATATGAGCCTCTCGGAGCTAAGGCGGTGCGTGCATTCTGGAAGGAAGAAGCTGCGCATCGAGGCATTGTATGCCTCGGTGGTGGGTGGTGTAGGTGAGCCCGTTTGGCAACTTATGAAGGTGAGATGTGACGCTTCATGGGCCAATTATAGGGGGTTGTTTGCAACCCCGCTGCTGCGATATATACGCGGCCGATGATCTACGTTCAGTTCGTGTAGAGGACGGGGACATCAGGCGTGGGTGGTTCCGGTGAAGCTACTGGTGAGGAGGATGTTGCGTTGGTCTCTGGTGTTGGAGGAGATGCGGGCGAGGAAGACCTGAGGAGGTGTGCCAACAATTTTGAGTCCAACGAAGGAGTGGAGAGACGGTGGGCAGCCCGTATTGTTTGCCACGAGTACCTGGCCGACTAGGTGCATGAGGTGGAAAGTGAGGTGGATGAGGTGGAAACAACCACTTCCGAAGACGACGAAGACGAAGAAGCAGTTGGTGGTGTTGTCACCACCGACATTGCTTACGTCCCCTTACGATTGGACGGCGTTGCAATGACATCGCTGGTTCTGCTAAATCCAAAGGGGGCTGAGTGGGGGTTCAATGAGGACACCCTAGGGCAGCGCTTCCCTGACAAGAGCGCTGCCCGGTATGCTATTGCTAGATACGCTGTTAACATTGGTTGGATGTATCGAGTGCAGAGGTCCAACCCCGACACCTACATCGTTAGGGGTGTTGATGAGTCATGTGTTGGCAAGGTCCGTGCGTAGCAGTTCACGGCCGCGGCCATGGGATTCCGGGTAATGGTGCTGAAGGACCACACATGCGAGATAGCTGAGCCACTTCAGAGGTACCGCAACATATCGTCCTCGTATGTTGCCAGCCTAATAAGCCACCTCGTTGCTGGAGATGTGTCCATTTCGCCAAAGCTTCTAATGGCGGATGTTGCCAATATGGCGGGGTTCTCGGTCAGCTACAAGATGGCTTACAAACGGAAGGTCGTGGAGTGAATGTTCGGCACATTCGAAGAGGCTTACAAACTAGTCCCAAGAATGCTGCATCAAATCACAGAATCTAATCCCGGGACATACATAAACAAGTTTTAGCGCGTGCATCCGACAGAGGGGCCGAATTGTTTTGTTCTTGAAAGGGTCTTCTGGGCCTTCCATCAGGTGATCGAAGGGTTCAAGCATTGTCATCCCGTGCTGACGATGGACTGCACCTTCCTATGTGGGAAGTACAACGATACCATCCTCACCACCGTTGCAGCCGATGCAAACGACCAGTTACTCCCCGTGGCATTCACAATTGTTGAGAGCGAGAACACCTATAGCTGGTTGTTGTTCCTATGTAATGTGAAGCAGGCGGTGGTCCAAGACCGCCCAGATGTGTGTGTCATCTCAGACCGCAATGCTGGGTTGCTGTCCACGTTGAGCATGATGCAAAATGGGACGCAGCCGCTGTTCAAGTGGAATGATGTCAGGAGCCGTTGGTGCATGAGGCATCTCGCGGCGAACTTTCACACAAGGTTTCAAAGTAAGGACCTAATGAAGATGTTCAAGAAGCTCTGCATGCAGAACCAAAGGAGGAAGTTCGAAGCGGTGTGGAGACTGGGGCAGTGGCGGGAGGGTCCGCGAGAGTTGGGGAGTTCACACAGTGAGTTAACTCACACGCATCTGACTTGGAGAAATGGTCCCTGCTGCATGACACCGGTGGTCCAAGGTACGGGATCATGACGACCAACATGTCCGAGGTATACAACGGTGTTCTCAAGGGTGTACGATCCCTGCCAATCACTGCGATCGTGGAGGAGAGCTGGAACCGTACCATCAGAGACTTTGTTAACAGAGCCATGATGGCCAAGAAGCATCTGGAGGATGGCAAGCAATTCTCTGAACTAATCCACACGTACATGGAGAAGAAGATCAGCAAGGCTCGTTCGTATGTTTCTCGTACAATGGATGACGTCAGGCAGAAGTTCGAGATACGGCTCAGGGAGAAGTACGTGATGGGCCACGCTAGAGGGGATCGCAAGCTGGTGTGCACGATTGGTGGCGAAGCGTCGTGCACCTGCAATAAGGCACGGCTTCTCCACAAACCATCCTGTCAAGTGTACGCGGCGTGCGCGGCGTGGCGCCAGGCCTCGGAGCGTTACATCTCCGAGTACTACGACATCCACCAATTGTATGCCACTTGGAGTGCCAAGTTCCATTCGTATGGTCTGGACATGCACTATAGGGACATCTGGGCGGGGCAGGTGAAATGGGTGCTGAAACCAGCACTGAAGCACCCTGGCTGTGGAAGACGCCAATCACGACGCATTCAGAACGACATGGACGACAGCCAGCACGGACAACGGGTTCGCCGCCCCAGATGTAGACTGTGCAAGACGGTTGGCCACTCCATCAGCTGCTGCCCAAACAGACCTAGCACAAGCGGCGCACCTTAGCGACCAAGATTTAATTACTAAGTCTGATGTTGCATGCTTATTTTAATACATTGTATGAGTTGTGTCGTTGTCAATCCTTGCCTTTATGTACAGACGTAACGTTATGTTGTCTGTATAGACGTTATATTTTCGTTTTGTTTTCATGTGCCAAATATTATGTTTTACATGCGGACTAACATGTTGCTTCTCACCTGATAGGAGATGGCGCGACCTCCAGTTGACGACTCGTATGACCTGCTCGACGCACGCTGGGATGGGCGACACCGATGCCTAGCGTGGTCGTCCAGCATCGGACCTCCGAGCCTGGTCCTGAGCGCCCCCGGAGAGAGGTGGCCTCTTGACGAGCGGTATGTCCCGAGACAACGGGACACCGGCCTCCTGCCCTTTGCCCGCATGTTGGACCTACCGCACGCGTTTCAGTTTGACGCGGCACTCCTATCTGCACTCGTGGATCGTTGGAGGCCAGAGACTCACACCTTCCACTTTCGGTTGGGGGAGATGACTGTAACTCTGGAGGACGTAGCTATGCTTACAGGTCTGCCGCTGCACAGTCTTCCAGTAGAGCCACCTCCGAGGCGAGTAGACTGGAAGGTGCGTTTGGCTGAGAGATCCGGTCACCCGATTCCTGAGAAATATCGGGTGTGCCACATTCCTGGCTGCGGGAGTACATGACCTGCCCCGTGCATGCGACTGTGGAGGCAGTTAGGACATACCTCCTCGCGTACCTTTTGTTCCTGTTTGGATGGATCTTGTTTCCTATGACTCAAGGAGACTGTGTGTACCCTAGCTACATCCATCTCGCAGAGTCTTCGGTGGACGCCTGGCCCGACGAGGTGCCACAATACAATAGGGGATCTACAGTGCTTTGTGCTACTTACCGAAGGTTGTGCGATGCCTCTCAACGCAGTATAAGCGGGGAGCCAGTTCTCGCGGTATGCTACACACTGCTGCAGCTATGGTCGTGGGAGCACTTTCCGGTAGGCCGATCGTATTTTCGGAGCATTGTGCACCCTTTCCAGTTGAGCGTCGAGCTTTACGGTAATACTGGAGGCGACGACCCTGTCGATGGGCCTACAATGGGAACGCGCTGGACACATGGTACCCTAGGTTGGAATAGAGAGAGACCGAGGCATGTGTACCCTGAGTTCCATAACCTATTCGAGACTCTGCACGAGGACGAGCTCATCTGGTGGCCATGAACTGCACAGTTCGTTGTGAACACGCCCCCCTATGGACTATCCTCACAGTGCACTCAGGACGAGACACTTTGGTTGACGACCTGCCACCAGGTTTTCTCCCGCATGGTCGAGTCGTACAATCCACAGCGGGTCATGAGACAGTTTGACCTTTACCAGGAGGTGCCACCGCCGCCAGGACGACCACTCCCCGCGAAGGCCCACCGGTATGTCATTTTTTGGTATCATACTAGCAGCATGTCTGACTTAGATTTTTCTAACATCCTATTTCAATTGCAGACAAACAAGGAAAGGCCGGAGGAGCGACGACTGGAGGCAGACACAACAGCAGTGGACGAAATTGTGGGGCGAGAGGGCGGCGACAGACGTGTTGCACGAGTTTTGAGGCTACGCCATCCAGACGTATGCTGCGTACTTGCGGTAGTACGTTCCGCACACTAGGTGCAGACTTACTGGGACATCGCCACAACATCCAGTGGAGGTCATGCACGATGTCGTTGTACTAGCAGGTCCCGACCGGCAACGGACGGCACGCCTCGACGAGACTGTAAAACATTCTTGGTAGAAATTTCGTCTGGCAACACATTTGTAACATACTATTGTTTTCCTTGTAGTACTACCGTCTTGAACGTATCCAGCGTGAGGGTGCTGAAACTCTACGCCATGGAAATAACAACACATTTGATCGCCTCCTAGGGGCGGTGCGTGCCATGACGGACGGTGCGAGGGCTGCAATTAGGACCTTGACTTGTGGTCGCCACAACGACGTTCGCGTATGGCATCGCGAACATCGAGGGCACGCTCCACCCCCTCTGCCCTCCGCACCTCCCTCGGCACTGCCCTCCGCACGTTTGTCGCACTCTGGGAGTCGTCAGAGCTACGGTCGCTCAGCCTCAACGTGCCTCGGGCCACAGGTACGTCATATGTCTGCCGGTTGTTGTCATCAGTACTTGTCTATGCACTCCTTTCGAATATATCTTGCATTATTGTTTGTTCTTGCAGCACTTGCCAGGGGACACTACTCTGCTTCAACCGTCGTCATCACGGAGGGAGGCAAGCGCAGGATAGGACTACCTCGCTGGCACGATGTTGTTCCACTGCAGACAGCGACCCTGACTCGCCGCAGCGCCAGGACGACGGGTTGGGATCATTACCGCATGGCATTCAGTCGCACGTGCGGGAGCTCAACTAGTGGTTCACCGAGACGTACCAAGAGCACAACGTGCAGCATTACGGCATAGACTGGCCAGGAGGATCCTCGTCCACGCAACAACCTACTCAGGTACGCTTTAACGTAGTTACAATAATTTTTATGTTGCACAAAACCAAGGACTAACTCGCTATGTACCCTTCTAGCAGGAGGAGTACAAGTGGGTGGACGATATGTTTAGGTCTGAACCAGACACCTACACTCAGATCACCGAGCGATGCCTCCCACACAACACCCCTCCTATGGCTTTCGAGACATACACCGCTCCCCTGACAGGTCCACATTCCCTGAGGATCAGCTACGCCGTCCGGGCAAACGGCGGGACGATGTACCATAAGTAATGTCATGACCGTATAATGCATATTATGTAATATCATTGTGCATTGTGCCATTGTGATTTATGTAGTGTCAGTGTGCATTATGACATTGTGATTAATCTACAGAAAATATTCTTCGAAATTGTCAGTACAAATGATAACTCTTCCTCCGATTTTTATATACTAAACCTAAAAGATCTGACGCAACGTAACGCTGCAACGCGATTCCTCCTCGGGCCCGCTACCTCGCGGACGCCAAATTTCCTTCAACCCAATTCAATTGCAATTCTGTCCCATGCTATATATGGATGCTTTGGCTGCCATTCACCTCACTCTTCATTTCATCTTCTCCTTTCTTCCAGTCTTAAACGGGATATCTTCGGCCTCATCTAATTTTCGAGTGAGCAGACAATTAGAATCACCACGGCAGCACCTGGTTTGCCCTCGTTGCAGGGATCCGGTGAATGTGTTCACCTTGCATACGCCAACAAATCCATCCCGCGTGTTCATGAAGTGTTCAAATTTAACGGTAACTTGTGCCTAATCACCCCGAATGAATTCCATTTCCAAACAGCGTGTTGTTTTTTTTTATTCACTTGAAGTTGCAATTCTTTTTTCAGAGCACAACATGTCGGTTTTGGCAGTGGGCTGATGAAGCTGTCCCAGTGGTTTGAGATATTGCAATGCAAATTGCTGCATTGCAAGATAACTCCCGTGGTGTTGTTGTACTTCGTCCAAGGGCTAGACCCTCCGATCCACCAACGCAAAATGAAGATAATAGACTAAAAATACTGGATGAAATGATGGAAAGAGTTCAGAAAATACTTCAGAAATTAATTAACATACTTAGTTTCGCGGTCTTTCTTCTATTATTTCTTGTTCTTGCCAAGTAGAAGTTCAGTTATAATGAGATTGTAATGTACACTCTTTATCTATGCATTGCAGTCCGTTATGAATGAGAATGAACCAGTAACATTATCTACGCATGGATCAACTGTCGTGTATCCTGCATTACATGATGTATGTCTTTGCGACGTTATTGTGCTTCTTCGTATCATCTATGCCTGTGACTAATTCCGTTACTAATACTTTATGTGGAGTTCATTAAACCCTAATTTCCAAAAACCTCTAATACAAATTTTAGATACCTAAATCTGTAATGTTGGAGACGATTTCAGAACACTTAGTTTTCACAACGATAAAACCACACAATTTCTCTCTGTAAAGCAGGATGTGACGACAATCTGCAAAGTAAGACGTGATAACACTCTGCCTCGTCAGCTATTCAGACCGAAAAAACAGCACTCTGCAAAGCAGAATATGACTTCTCTCAGCAAAGCAGGACGTGACAACCCTCTGCAAAGTAAGACGTGACAACACTCTTCCTCGCCAGCATTTCAGACCAAAAAATAGCACTCTGCAAAGCAGGCCATGACTTCTCTCTGCAAAGCAGGACGTAACAACCCTCTTCAAAGTAACACGTGACAACACTGTGCCTCGCCAGGGTTTCAGATCGAAAATACAACACTCTACAAAGCAGGACATAACTTCTCTCTGCAAAGCAGGATGTGACAACCCTCTGCAAAGTAAGACGTGACAACACTCTGCCTCGCCAGCTTTTCAGAATGAAAATACAGCACTCTACAAAGCAGAATATGACTTCTCTCTGCAAAGTAGGACGTGACAACCCTCTGCAAAGTAAGATGTGATAACACTCTGCCTCGCCAGCTTTTCAGAACGAAAATACATTACTCTGCAAAGTAGGACATGACTTCACTCTGCAAAGTAGTACGTTACAACTCTCTGCAAAGTAAGACGTGACAACATTCTGTCTTGTCAGTTTTTCAGACCGAAAATACAGCACTCTGCAAAGTAGGACATTACTTCTCTCTGCAAAGCATGACATGACAACCCTCTGCAAAGTAACACGTGACAATACTCTGCCTCGTAAACTTTTCAGACTGAAAAAACAGCACTATACAAAGCAGGACATGACTTCTCTCTGCAAAGCAAGACGTGAATCGATGAGACCGCCTTACGTAGCGACGTGACTCGACAATTCCTCTAGGGGCCTACCCGCAAGTTTGCAAAAAGATAAGGCAACACTCTGCCTCGCAAGCTACTCACACGAATTTAACCACACCATGCCAACACTGTGGCTTATAAAAGGAGGTAGAAGAGACCTGGGAAAACACTACACTACCAAACCCGACGCTACACCAGAGCTTGCTTCACCACGCCGGGATGGACAAGATGAAGAGGCAATGGGACGAGATCCGCGAACTAGCAAAGGCTGCTGGGGCATGGGACGAACAAACAAGGGCTGCTACGGCCCGAGTCCAGCAAAATGAGCTTGCCAGGATGGCAGCTCTCTGCAATGATGCCCTCCGGTGCAGCAACCCCTACCAGAACATTCTAACCGAGCCTTCGGAGCAACACCTGCCAGAGGGGGAGACGCCACCCCTTTGTTGGTGCAAGGACACATACAAGTTCTTTAAATCCAAGCAGCAGCTCAGCCTGGGTATGCGTTACTGGGGTTATCCGAACTACTCCTGTGACTATCCCGACCGTCGTTGGGATACAAGTAGCTTTCAGCAGCCGGTAAGGACTAGTTACACTTCAAAGTACGCACTAACAACCTCTCTCGTCTACCCGCAGTCGCTGGATCCGCTATGTGGCTACCACAAGTGGATTGACCCAGAGATGCACCCACACGACCAGTGGCAAATCGACTACGATGAGTGGGATGCCAAAAGGGCACGCGAGATTCGGGAGGACGAGCACCGTACTGAAGAGCACAACCAGCGTATCTGGCGGGAGACGCATGCCCATCTCGAGGTGTGCAGGCGCAGAGAGCGTGAGGCTCACGAGAGGGAGCGCGAGAAAAAGAGGGAAATGACGGCCGAGGCCAAGGCGGTCGGCGAGGAGTGCAACGCCAAGCTCAGAAGGAAGGGCAAATGACCCTAGTCCACGCAGTAGGTCCGGCCATTCCATAGCAGTCCCTGTCCTACCCGCTATGTTTTGTACTATCTCCTAAAGGCATGTACATGGTTCGGATGCTTATGTCACAATGTACCGTAGTAGTAGCGAGGATGACTAAAGCAATTAGTCGAACCATCATGCTGTGTAACCACGTGTAACATGCTTCTGTCCGCGAACTCTAATATAATTTCCGTTCCGTGCTCCCCCTGGGCCATCAAAGCAAGCATATATTGCAAGTATGCCTCTTCTAGTGTAATCCGAAAAATAATCATTCGCACCGACAACGATTACTCTATGTTTTAGGGCATCTTCATAATCACAATGAGCATTCTCAACACCTTAAATTGCATTATGTACAAACTTCACAAAGTAGTTTGCTTTAACTCCACCGTACAGAAGTAATGTGACCAAGAATCGTAGCGACCAAGATATATATTTTTTCAGTTTTCCCGTTTGTATTTTATTTAAAATTTCAGAAAATTAATTTAATTTAAATGAATAAAAAATGTTCAATTATTTTTTATAAATTTTGTATTTTTTAACTTTTTTTTATGGCAGCAGTGTGGGGCCCGGCCCTCGCGCGCGGCGTGCGCAGCAAGCGGGCTTTATATGTCCAATTTTCGTGGAAGGATATGCTGGCGCCACGCCGGCGGAGACCAGCGTCTGGATTTGGTTCGGGTGTTGGGCCGTGTGCGAATGTGTGGTCGGGCTCGGCAGTGGTGTGGAGCGGCAGTAGTCGCGTTGGCAGATGGGCCTGTGATTTCTCTTTGTTGGATCGAACATGGAGTACTATTAAGTACAGTTGGGCCGCAGGTCGTGCGGTTATCGGCTGGGCGTCCATGTTTTCCTTTTGGACTTATGTGGAGGTAGAACCAGAGGGGAGACGGTGCTTTCCGCAAATATTTCGTCGTTGGCTGCAGTGGAAAATAAGGATAGGTATCCTGTACAGTGGCGAGGAAAGATCTCCTGCACTACGTTGTCATGAATTTTTTGCTTCAAAGATACAGGTACAGTCGGACCCCCTGCGATACTGCATAAAGATTCATCGTGCAAACAGTCATTCGTGAGAGAGTGAAAAGTACTTTGTTTAGTATTGTAACAAAATAAAAAAAAACAATAGTAAAAGTACTATAGTGAGAAACCACTGTAGCAAAAAAAATTGATCTCGGCCTTTCGTTTTTTGATTGGATATTACAGACCGCTCCTAATGCCCATGCATCATAGATCGTTACATTTACTCTTTCAATACAGAGAATCTCAATCCTATGTAGCTACATCCTCGAAACATAAGATGTAGAACAGAAACCCGTCCATGCAGATAATAAGCACAATTTAATGCCATGGTTTCAATCCCTCTTTCGCTCCACATCCACTCCTTAAAATCAAAGATGCGCAGTTCTTGTGCATACTCTCGTTTTTTTTTTTTACGAATTCTGATGTCTATCTGATTGACAACCAGCGTTTCTTAATTTAAACTAGAAACCCGCACGACGATTGATTTTATATAAGCTTTGCCATGCTGATCCGACCCCATAACCAAAAGACAAATAAAGGTGAATGCAACATGCACTAAAAGGTCAAGTGAAGAATTGATAACAACAAACATTACATGAACTTGCTTACTCCTATCGTACACCGCTGTTTTCACAAATACTGAAGAGTAAATAGACAAGTGTTATATACAATAGCAGTTAACTGAACCTGACAGGTAAACAGGACAATAATGCATGGAAAATGACAAGAATACCAACAATTAACCAAAACATATTAGTACTCACCTGCACCAGCCAGTCAGGCACATCCTGTTTCGCGTTGATGGAGTGGTCGGATTGGGTGAAGAAGGCGGTGGCGGAACCGGTCTTTCCAGCCCTCCCAGTTCTTGCAATCCTGTGGACGTAGTCCTCTATGCTCTTGGGAAGATCGTAGTTCACATGAGCGACATTCGGCACGTCCAGGCCGCGTGAGGCTACATCAGTGGCGACCAATATAGGGGTGAGGCCAGTCTCGAAGGATTTCAGTGCACTCTCCCTCTCCTTCAAATAACATCCATATACAAATGAGTCTATATAGTTTTAAAAAACATGAATGGAATGTTTTAAATATTTACTTTCCCAAGTCTCAACTGATCAACTGATATGAGTTGCCAAAAGAATGACATGTCTAGAACAGCTGTGATGCTATATACAGTCGTAATCAATACTCTGATGATGAATACGAACTATTAATCCTTTATTCAGCAAAACAAGACAACCGAACATATAAGAGGTAGATTAAAAATAGTTGAAGCATTAGCAGAGATTTTCCAAGCAGAACCTCAAGTTATCACTATTAAGTATTAACGCAGCGAACAGTGAACACTAAAGGTCATACAGATAACAGATGCATGAAGCTAGGCAGGAGAAATTGTCACCCACCCAAGAGTCCAGCATGTTCATGAAAATGCAAACTTGTCTCGAGCTCTCAATGTTCAAAATGAAAATAGGTGGTCCAGTTGAAGGTGGGAGCTGTGGCAGTGGATTCTACAGGAGGTATGAAACCAGCATGGCAGATATTTCAGACCAAAATTGTGTATATATTGCTTAGTGAGTTCAGGCAAATGTGCTCACCTGCTGTGTTCTGTCACCATGGATCGCTGTTGCAGGGGGAAACCTTTGCTGTATAGCCAGTACCTCAATCAGTCGGCCTCTCGTTTTGTCTCCACAAAAAACAATGTTAGAGGTTGCTGCAGCTAGACAAACATGCAAGCTAACATGAGAAGAAGTCTTTGAGCAAGAAATATGTAGATATCGTAGGGATATGTATATGATTTTAGGATGATGAGTCAATTAGTAATAACGTTGTTGGTTTGCCGAATCTCGCGTTTTCGGAAAAGCTCTAATGCTGTTCAGACCTCAGGCGGTCAGACCGGAGGCACTGGCGGTCAGACCGGCCGTGTGGCAGTCCGACCGGCAGCACTGGCGGTCAGACCGGCCGTGTGGCAGTCCGACCGGCTATGTGCGGCGGTCCGACCGGCCAGAAGTTTTGGTGGAGTTTGGAGCTAGGCCAAAAATAGAGTAAGTAGGCAAGAGAGGAGAGTCTCCTGTGTGTGGTCTCATATTTTTTAGAGCTTCCAGTTAAAAGTTATATTCATTTGAAAATTCCAGAGAGTTCTCAGATTTCCAGGTGGAAATTTGGCTAAGTCTTTTCGGGCTGTCTGACCGGCTCATACAAATCGGTCTGACCGGTTTGAGATCGGTCAGACCAGCCAGGTATGGAGGTCATACCGGTTTCCACTTGTTCGTCGGTCATCTTGGCGGCGTTGTGTTTTGGTTAAGTCTAGTGCATGAGTTTCAATGCTTTAATGTTGCATATTGCATATTTTGAGCTAACATGAGTTTTCGATTTCACAACGGCGGTCAGCCAGTTGGCCACCGGTCTGACCGCCCCAGTGAGTTTAATCTCTATATTTAGGATCTTTTGCTTAAGGGGTTAATCGGATTCAGTGCAAGACTTACTTTGCGCATTTACTAATCTTCTTAGCTCTCATAGCTATTGAAGAAAAGTTCGTGTTGAATTTGATTAAGGCGAAAATCAAGAAAGCGTCTATTCACCCCCTCTAGTCGCCTTTCCGGTCCTACAAAATAGAAATACGAATACAATTGTAAAATCTAAAATGCAAATTGTATACCTTGGTGTTAGCCACACCGGCAGATTGCTTTTGTAAAAGATCTAGCAGGTGGCCTCTTTTATCCCCATCAGAGAGGAACTCAATTTTCTGCATAATTAAGTCGGTACTTGACCCCACCCTCCCAACAGTGATAAATATGCAATTTGACAAAAAGTCTGAAGCCAGTCTTTGAAAACCAGATCAGATTAAGAAAGTTGAATATTAGTCAAATGTATATAAGTAGACATAGTCAAATGTATCTAAAACAGACATAGGCAAATGTATATAAGTCTAATCATTTTTTTCAACTATATGATAGTAAAAATCACAGTATCTAAAAAACAATGAAATGATCCACTGGAGAGAATATTGAAAGCTCAGCTAGGGTGGCAACGTCATTTTACCCAGAGGAACTCAACTTTCTGCATAATTAGGTCGGAACTTGACCCCACCCTCCCAAGAGGAGATAAATATGTAATTTGAGAAGAAAAAAAAAAGTCTGGAGCCAGTCTCTGAAAACCAGATCAGACTAAGAAAGTTGGATATTAGTCAAATGTATCTAAAGCAGACATAGGCAAATGTATATAAGTCTAATCATTTTTCAACTATATGATAGTAAAAAGCACAATATCGAAAAAACAATGAAATGGTCCACTGGAGAGAATATTGAAAGCTCAGCCAGGGTGGCAACGTCATTTTACCCAGCATTTTCGTTTTGATAATAATATATACCTGCATTTTCGTTCTGGCCTGAAACGATAAGGTATTCTATAAAGCACAAGACATGTACCAAGAATATTGAATTTGGCTAAGTAATTCATCCTCCGCAAAAAGTCATGAAGAGGAACTGAGCAAACTATAAGCATTTAGGAACTTTACAAACGAAACAAGATGAGCACTATGGTGTCCATCGATCTGTGACTGAATTTCACAGTGCGAACTGCAATCATCCAGATCTTACAAGAAATCAGCATCAAGAACAAGGACGAGAACAAGCACAAATGCACCCAACAAACCATGCATGGGACTTCAACAGAGTATTACTTATCATCCAATGATCAGTAAGCATCGTAAAAAACTAATCAACAAGGAATAAAAAACGAAAGCAAATAATGAAATAAAAGCATATCAACCTTAGTTAACAAACCTAAAGTTGTTTTGATTTCTTGTAGGGGGGTTGTGTTTTGTAGAAACATCACCGAATCTTGCATACGATAGCCCTCTTAGTGCTCTGGAAAAACGAAAAGAACAAACTGGGAATTCATACTTCAACAAGACAAACAAATTGCAACTTCATGCGACATCAAAACAAACAAATATAAGAATATGGAATACCTTTCTAAAGAATTTTGAAAGGCCTGAGGTAGTGGAGCTGCAATCTCTTGTGAGTTGCCTGGGGCTACCCATAAACCATTTGAAACAACTACAAAACACAATAAGCAAAGGAAACAAGAAAAATAATAAGCACTGCACTAAGAGACTCCATGTAATAGAAAAGGTTCAACCAGAATCAACCTCTTAATTTGGATATAGCAGCTTGGGTCATTTCAGGTACTGGCGATTAACGGCCAGGAAGAAACAACCAGATCTTGATCTTCTCGTCTGTCATTATGACCAAATTTTGTATAGGCAATCAGGTTAGGCAAACTTAGGGGGGAGGAAAGATGGGTTTGCCCTCGAAGCGAGCATCGACTTGGCGCAGCAGCTCGTCGGCGGTGCTGGAAAACCTCCGGGTCGAGCGTGGAGAGGTGGAGCACGGGGCGGCCGAGCGGGGCCGCCTCGGAGGGAGGGAAGTACACGGTGACTGTGCGGTGGAGTGGATCCCGCATGATGACCATGTGGAGGAGGGCGATGCAGCACGGTGGCCGTGAGGTGGAGGAGCCTACCGCATGTCGGCTGTGCGACAGCCATATTTTCTCTCTCTTCCAACATAAAATTGTTAGTAGGAATTTTTAAATATAGCACAAAAGCTTAAAAAAATATGAATTTTTGGTGGAGTCTTCCGACATAATGTACTTGGTTGTGTAATTTTTTTTATAATTTTACTAGTTCTGAATTTTTCTCGCAATTTCATTTAAGTATACTGCTTGTAGGAATCTCTAAATATAGAAAATAAGCTCCAAAATTATGAATTTTATTTTGAATCCTCCTTACACAGTGGACTTGATTGTGTAATATTTATACAAATCTATATGTGTTTTGAAATTATCTCAAAAAATAAGGGTTAAGGTCTTGAAAATTAGGATTTAAGGTTTCAAAAATTAGGGTTTCATGAATTCCCATACAGAGTACTCCTAACAGAATAGGCTTAATCATATCTAACAGAATTAGGGTTTCAGAATCACACAAAGTTCCAATGAATTCCCACACAAATGTAATACTTGTAACTATTCCGAAATGTCGTCAATTTTATCTATGAAAAAAACTACATTGTAAATGTCGATATACAATATGGCACAAAAATACACAAATAATATACAAAATATTCATACAAATATAGAAAAACAAAATATGAATACAAATATACCAAAACAGAATAGCACACCACAGGATACAATATGACTCACTCGTGTGAGACACTGCTATCTCCTCGTTGCGTCTACGTCCTCGTGCGTGGCCTTGTTTTGCGTCCAGCATGTCCCGTGGGATACATCACTCAGTTTGGAGAGCGCGTGTCGGATCGGAGCGGTACGGAGACCGTTGAGTATGTTGAGTCGGCAGAGGTGCACCAGTAAGCTGCCTCAGGTGAGTTTGGTAAGCGTCGATGTCCACCTGCTAAGATATGCCGAACTGAGCATCACCTGCAGTGAAGTCATGAACGACGAACAGTATAAATCTACTGTCGAACTGTTTGCCCCCAAGGTACGATGCCTAGAACTCCGATCGTGCGGAGGAGCTCTAGCCATGGACGTCCGAAGTGTCAGCGAACCCGGAGGAGCTCTCGCTTTCAACGTATGGTGCGCCAGCGAACCTGAAGGTGCTCTGCCCTACATACGCTCCAAACCCTAGCACCATGTACTGCTCCCTAGCAGGAGCTGGCAGGCCCGTATCCTCATCATCAGCGGATGTGAACTGGTCGTCACCCCCACTGTCAACTGAAGGCTACAAGACGAAACGATGTTAGTCAAAATAAACACTCTGGATGTAAACTGAGAATCTCGTACCTCCCGGATGTGTAGTGTAGATGACCGAGGGGGCGCTAGTCGCTGTACCGAATGAGGATGGTAGAAGTAATGCATCCCGACGGACCTACAGCGGGAGAAGGACACGATGTTAGCAGAACGTAAGGTATAACAAAAAAAAACAAAACGTATATTTGAACATAACTTACCTCCACGCTGATCTAGCCCACAGATGATCGACGGGTAGCGCTACGATGCCATCCTAGTTGATTTAGGTTTTTATTATGCAAAACCAATTGTTATTAGCTTTCGCATTAGATATTGGTTTTAGTTGAAAGAATTTTAAAAACCGTCTATTCACCCCCCCCCCCTCTAGTCGGCCTCCTCGATCTTACAACCGATGTGGCACGAGGGGAGGGCTGGCGGGAGAGAGGGTCATGAGGAGGCGAGTGGGAGGGGAGGGCGCGTGGTGGGTGTGGGAGGGCCACCGCACGGTGGCTGTGCGGTATTGCTCACCGCACGATGGCCATGCGTGAGCTCACTAGCACGTGGCGGGGGCGGGAGGGGCACCGCACAGTGGCTATGCGGGATTGGCCACCACACGGTGGTCGTGCCATCCATCGTGCGGTGAGCTAACTAGCACGTGGCAGGGGCGGGAGGGGCACCGCACAGTGGCTATGCGGGATTGGCCACCACACGGTGGTCGTGCCGTAGGGAGGCGCTTGGCGGGAGGGGAGGGCGGGCCGCACGGTGGCCGTGTGGGAGAGCCTCCGCCGCACGGTGGTCGTGCGGTACCAGCCACGTGTCATGCATTGGTCTGTCCCGCGCAGTGGTCATGCGTGCGGTCTACGATGACATTTTTGCAACAAAAAAATGAATGTCGGCTGTTATATTGGCTAATACACTGCGGAAAACCGCCAATGAGACCAACAACTCTACAGCCAGGCTGGAAATACTGCAGCTAGTACACTACTAAGGACCGCATGCATGGGATTTGGATTCTCCACGATAACAACAGCAAACAGTATTCTAATCTTATGCGAACAATTCTTTGCAGCAATGCGGTAGAAACAATGTGTGTGTACTATAGCAAGTGCTATATCAATTTTATCGTTCCCTCTGGACTGTAGCACTCGATCTAGACTGTTCATTTTAGATCGTACGGTGGAGATAATGCCCTAAAACTAGTTAATGTATATCCTCTGCATTTTTGTCTTCAATGCAGATGATTCGTTTTTGTGTGCATGATGCGAAAGTGGAGTTTTTTTTTGCTCTTTTGGTGTGTTTTGACGATTAAATAGCAAATCTAGCCTCATCTTCGATGTATTGGCAAAACTGGCACCGCAAAAGTATAGGCAGGCGAGTGCTCCCAGGGTGCTAGATGTACCTGCCGCTCACCCAGAGCACTTCAAGACTTGTGCCGCGCATCGTGTGCACCTCATCTTGCTGTCGCTATCCAGATCAATTGTAGGTAGCTGCCGCGCGTGCTAGGGTCCAGTCAAGTCACTGTCATGTTGTGTGTCGTGTCGCACGCCAAGTCCCTGCAGCGCATTGCCACTCACCCGGTGCACATCACCGTGCCAGACGCACGCCCAATGCACTTCACCAAACTATCGTGTGCCCAAAGCGAGCTACGTTGTCTGCCACTGTAGGGACTTAGGACTAATTGCACCCGCAATGTTGTTACTGAGTGCAGTATTCGCATAACTGATTATTTTCGAAAAAAGGAACAAAATATTAAATATAGAATAATTAGGGAGTTAAATTTAGAAGATGAGGTTTGAATTTCAACAATAAGACTTGGTAATGTAGGCGCGAATTACGTGACACACAGGGTTTGATTACGTGGATATGTTTGCAGCGCTACTCGTATTGCACAAATGACATCATGCACAAATCATTAATCTAATCTACACCTAAGATACATGTGTGCATTTTGAAATCGAAAAAACTTGGTGATCGGAATGAAGTAAGTCTTGCGGGCATGCGTCCTATGCATCTGGACCAATGCAACGCTACCGTTACGCTGTGTAACTCCCATATGCCCTGCCCTTGCCCATTCGTGTAGGTTACCACCCCAATGATAAGTTTCTTCTTTGTTGTATCCGTGTCGAACTCCTTTCAGATGCAGCTCCTCAACTTGTCAATACTCATGCCATTCAATCTCTTCGCCCAAACCACCATAAACTGGAATCTTGACATGTCCAACCTACTCAGTTTTCCTCATACGAGATCGTCACTAAAAAAACACAAGCAAGTCTTGCATACTGGACATTACCTACAACCATAATAATCCAACACACTTAATATCCATGTCTCCAACAATTCACCGTTTTTTACTACCTACAAATTAAAATAGCTACCCAACTATCCACATTTTTTCCTACATAGCCAACAATTGTGCTAAACACATTCGCAATGTTTACTATATTTTTTTGAGACGCAACCATTATTTTTACACAACATGTGCTAAACAGTTTATTTATACACAATCACCTAAATAGTTTGCACTATTTATTCTATATTTTCCTACATCCCCGAAGCAACTACACTTTTGTAATCCTTATCTAATTATGTTACCTAATTAGTGGCTAATTAACAAACTACTAAATTTCTGCACAATATATGCAAACCATTTTATTTGTAGACAATCACCTGAATAGTTTGCACTACTTAATCTATATATTCCTATGTCGCCAAAACATCTAAACTTTGGTAATCCTGACCTAATTATGTCAACTAATCAGTGCATAATTAACACACTACTAAATTATCATAGACTATCTTCCTAATTGCGTGCGCCAATAAAATTCCATAACCATCAACAATCATGTTTAAATATTGTTCCTACAAAGCCGACAATCGTGCTAAACACATTCACAACATGTACGAGAATTTGTACACAATAACTCGAACAATTTGCATAGTTTAATCTACATTTTCCTATAATCGCCAAAGCAACTACACTTTGGTAATCCTTATTTAATTATGATACCTAATCAGTGGTTATTTAATAAGCTACTAAATTAATGACAAATATATTCCTAACATTGCCAAAAAGTTGATCAAACACTAATTACACAATTAATGTACATAATGCATGCGGAAAAAAATTACCTCTTCTCGAAAATCTTCATTTGATCAAGAACTTTTCTACTAATACAACTGCTAAACAGTGCTCTAAAATTTCTCAAATCGGCAGCGAAATAAAAAAACGTTTAGCCGAACGCTTTGTCTATCGCTCACTCCTCTGTGTCCCTCTGCGCCGAGCAATTGAGGCTGGTGTGGGAGTGAGAGCGATGGGCGCAGGCTTTTAAAGCCGCGGGGCAGCTACCTCCAGGGCTCCAGGTGAGCGACAAGGGTGCGACCAGCCGACAGCGACGCGCTACGGTGACACGATGGGGCGATTGGATCGTGCGTTGCTACGCGTAGTAGCAACCTGCAGGGGGCGGATGAGCAGCAACGCGTTGCAGGTAGACTTGTTCAAACCCCGGGCCGGGCCAAGAAAATCCCGGCGTTGAATGGGCATGCCCGAGCTCGGCTCGGGCCGAAAACTGTGTCTACCAATAAAATAATATTATGTTAATACTTTTTTGGAATAAAAATTAATATTTGATTCATTTCAAGAATAAAAAAATATTTTTATTTATCACCATTGTTGGGCTTTTTCATGCTTCAAATCGGGCTGTTGGGCTGAAAATCAATGCCTGATCTCGAGAGAAAATCAATGTCATTTTTTAACACTTGGAGAGAGTTGGATTAGGTATTTCCTCGTGAAAACAGACCAAAAGAGCAAGAACTCTTCAAAAGCGGGGGTGCCGCTATCCAATACGAATCCGCTTCGACGCTCACATGCACTGCAGTTCAGAGTGTGTCACTTGCATTTTCCGAGAAAAGCAATTATTCTATGCGAACAGTAGCGCATGTCATTCCCAAGGCAAAAGCACGTTGCGCCACTGCCGTTGTGGGAAGTGGTGCGTGTGGTAGCTGCCGCGGCAGGGGCAGGGGCAGGGGCAGGGGCAGGAGGCCACTCGGATTAGACAAACAAAAGCGAAGCGAAGATGAGCATATCGTTAAAAGTGGCAAATCCAGAAACTGGCCATATCTTAGGAGTGGAAAGAACATATGCTTAACGAGAACCGCATTACCGAAGATTAGGTTAAGAAAAGGCCACTGGCCTTCCGCTTTGGCTCTAATGCCGATGGCCCATGCATGCACCCTGCCATGCTCCCATGATTAAGTAAAAGAAAAGGGATTGCTTTAAAGAAAGCATGTACTTGGAGAAGCAAGGAAGCAAGCAAAAGTTTTACTGCTACCACTGGTCGCCAACCAATGTTGCATGCAGGGTGAAAATAATGTATGTGGATACATACTATGCCGGTGATTAATTCATTTATAAGTCTTCCATTCCTACCTTCCTAGACAACTGAAAAGATGGAGATATGATGGAATGCAAATTTCAGCAGTCAGCTTCTTGACAAAGGAAAGTTTTGACAGCAAAAGGAACAAAGCACCTAAACCGGCACACTCGGTCCCATCACAGGACGACCTTTTCCTAAAAAAAATACACACTGTACTACCCCCATTACCAAACGCGTTTCTGCCCAAGATGCTTAGAGCTCAAGCAGCGTTGATATGAGTTACTTTGTGATTTTGATTTGACAAGAGGTGTGCCTCTGGTTTTCACCTCAAGATTAACACAGCGGAAAATAATGTCTTCGCACGCAGCCTTTCCAAGCTCTCTCGAGCAAAGGGATGGAGCTCTGAGCTAAACTCCCAACACATACCCCCTGCTACCAGCTTTATCCATGAAGGAAAAGGCAGGCATCATATTTCTTCAGTAGGCATGCAGAATCAGAGCACCTCGAGTGTGTTTTTATTGGTACAAAGATCTTATCTCTCCTCTTGGTTCCGGCAACCAGTGGCGCAGAGCTAGCAATTCCACGTTGAGGTGCACACACGAGGCAACACCTGGTACCATCCAATGTAGTCAGGAATTTGTCAATTAGAAGTTACCAAACGTCAAGTAAAAAAAAAGAACGGAAATAGTTCACTAGCATCTTTCCACATGTCACTACTATAGTAATCCATTTGAAAAATGACTTCTACAATAATATGAACATGAGAAAAATGGATGTTGCTCTATGTACCGATTTAGTATTGTAACTATCGTTCACTATTAAATCTTAAATCAATTGAAGAGAGAGGGAAATGAATGGAATGTGACATGTGAGGAATGGATTCTTTCCCGTGAACTCACCACCATGCACACCTGCAAAACCACTGGCGGTCGCCGCCCACCCACTTGCCCTACTAGACACCCTGCGCCGTATACACCAAGGTCCCCATCCAATTTCAATCAGATTGAATAGAATCAAGTTTGTCATGAAAACAAAATCAAAGGACCCCAAGGCTACCATCATAGCATGGACATCCCCCCTTCATTCTTTAGGTAGGTATCTTTTTCGATCGAAATCAAGAAATCGAGCCTTGACTTACCGTGGATGTGCGCTGGTGAGTGCCACGTCACCTACTACAACATGCTACTCCCATGCCTGCACCACGCCTCTGCTCCCACTTTGTGTCGCTGCTCCTGCGCCGCCCACTGCTCTTCCTCTCCGTGTCGGCTGTCGAGTTGTCGATCCATAGGGACCAGGTGGGAAGTAGAGGATCGCTGATTTAGGGTTGGAGGTTGGGGAGGAGTTATAGTATTGGAAATGGAGATGGTTGTGGGCTGGTGGGGCACGAGCAGACTGTGGGTTGTGGGCGTGGGTTGTGGGATTGGGGTGCACACTAGGAGTACTGCGAATATGGCTCAAATGCAGAACTGATCCCTGACTCCGCCCATGCTGACACCACACACTAAAGCACAATTGGAAACCGGTGCCAAGCAAGCAGCGGATACCAAGTGAGGTACCGGTACAAAGTGGAAAAAACAATAGGCGGTCACACTGTCAGGTGCGCTCGACCGATCCGCCTCGCCATGCTGGGGACGTGTTACCGCCGCCTGACCGAGGTTCGGGAAGATGCACCCGCCGCCGCCCCAAGGTTGAGGAAGAAGTTGTGCCGCGCCACACGAGTCGATGTTTCCGCCTCTACATCTTGGTCGTACTTGACCGTCGCATCACGATTCGCCGCCACCACTCGCCTGTCCGACCGAGGTCAAGGAAGATGCACGCACCGCCACCGAATCGAGGTCGCACACGCCCGACCGTTGTCGTGCCTCCTGACGTAGCTAAGGAGGCGAGTAGACACAAATCGGGAGAGATGAGCAGGAGCAGGCCCATAGTGGGTCTTGGGTGTTCAGCTAAACACCCAATTTTTTCTCAAAATACATGGTGTGTGTGTGTGTCTATATATATATATATATATATATATATAGTTGGGCCAAAACTATATATTTTTACCCGAAAATGAATTCAGTCCACACTCCCCACACCCCGCGCACGGCCCATGTAACACATTAGGATATTTTTCTTCTAACCTCAGCCCACTAAACCCAAACCTCTGTTGTCTCTCTCATCTTGTGTCTATCTCTACGGGGGTGGCTTTGACCTCCGAGTGGCGAACAAGCGAAGGCGCGAGCTGTGGAGGCGAGCGACGGCCGGTGGGCGTAGTGTCGCGATGCGACAACAAGTACGTGTGAGACAGCACAGGGGGGAGCATGCGGCGGCGCATCTACGCAGGTGAGGAGAGGCTGCGCGAGCGAGCGGGCGACGACATGACGAATAGGAAGGTAGAGAGCAGGCGGCTGGAAGGGAGCAACGCGACGACAGGAAGGGAGTAGTTCCTTCACCTTATCGTCGTCGTCCTCTCTCCAAATCTAGATGTGCCCCGCCAACTCCACTTCTTCTCCCTAGCTCTGCCCTACTCCGGCTCCGGTTCTTTTTGGAGTCTAGCTGGATGTTGTACAAAAATACAATATTTTCCTTGGGCAATGGAAAATTAGTTGAGCCCGTGTTACATATATTTGCATACTAAGTTTTGCTCCATGGAAGGAATATATAGCTTTCTCCTAAATTGGGGGTTCTTGTTGACAGGAATAAAAACAAAAAAGGCAAGATCAACAAGGTGTGCAAATGTCATTGATATCTATAATTTATTATTTAATTCATGCATTATGCTCAGCTTATGTCACCCATTTCCTCATAAGAAATCATTAAGTTCTACATTTTTTGTACACACACATGTATCGGTGTTACGGGGAAAATGGTATGTCACAATATCGGCGTATCAGTATCGACGTAGATGGGCAATGTAATACCTTGACCCACTCCTAGTGCATCCCATGTAGCCCATGTGGAGTTACGATGGTTCGATTAGTCCCACATTGCTTATCTAAATTGAGTTATATTAGTCCAAACGTAACACTTTCGGGTTAACCCTTTTACACGAAGCGATGACGAAAATACAAATGGGGTGCTATATGCGCGTGGGTCCGCCACATAGTGGGTGTGCATTGAGCGGATTTTGAGGTAGTGTATTACAGATGGTATCAAAGTATCAACCTTCGCTGCACGGGCACACGGAACTTGAGTGCTGGTATATGGCGCATGGCACGTGTGGGCTCGGAGTGGACATAGGGCATCACATATGTGCCAGCACTGGACGCACTGACGTGTACTAAGGAGTGGTTCTGGTTATTTTCTATGTATGTGGTATGCTGTCGAGGGCGTCAGCCCTTAAGGGGTGAATGTAATACTCCGACCTGTTCGTAGTGCGGTCCATGTGGAGTTGTGATGGTGGGGTTAGTCTCACATTACTTGTCTAAAGTGAGTTACAGTACATACAAAGCCTGTTGGGTCCAAACGTAGCACCTTCGGGTCAACACTTTTACACGAAGCGATGACAAAAGTGTAAGTGGAGTGCTAATTATGCGCGTGAGTCCTTAAGGGATGAATATAATAGCCTGGTCTGTTCGTAGTGCGGCCCATGTGGAGTTGTGATGATGGGATTAGTCTCATATTGCTTGTCTAAAGTGAGTTGTAGTACATATAATGCATGTTTGGTCTAACGTAGCACCTTCGGGTCTACCCTTTTACACAAGACGAGGACGAAATAGAGTACTATATGTGTGCAAATCTGTCCCACAGTGAGTTGAATATTAAGCATATTTTAGACCAAAATGGTATAGTCAATCTAGTTCCAAATATATCCTAAAAATACTAGATCCGCCACGGTAGATGAGAGTGGTTGGTGAGGAGAGAGAAGGAAATTATTTTAGTTTATTTAATGTGGGTTCCACCTTAGGAGATAAAAGGAGCACAAATAGTGCCCTTAAAAAAAAACAGTAGTTACTTTTGGGTAGAGAAATAGCAGTAGTAGGTGACGTGCATGGATTCCCTCCACGAAAAAAGAACGTGCACGGAGCCCCCAGCTGCTTATGCTAGTAGTACTCCTCACCAACGCGTACATCAAATCAGATGCTGCGAAACGGAGGGCTTTTACATTGGGGAAAAAGTTTAAAAACAACTGAGGTTCATCATAGTGGCGTTTCCGTGTCAGTGGCTAACTGGCCAGTTGTTTAGTGCATTGATCAAGGCAAAAGCTAGCCTACAATAGGCACAGCCCTGCCCTAACAGATATGGTTAGGGTGACGACAAAACCAGCGAAAGGGTAGCAGATGGGCAAATCATGGCTTGTCCAAGCTTTAGGAGGCTACTCCATCTAAGGATACAAGATCTGTCACAAATTACTCCCCACTATCTGCTTTCTTAGTTTAACTATTTAATACAAGTACATTGAAACGCTAACTATGCAAGATATGAAAGATAAAGTCTATCCAGTCAAATTCTATAGCTACATCACCATTGAGCCTTCATCTGTAGATTACTGTGATAAACATTTCAGCCTGCTGGCCATAAATGGAGCACCCTTTATTTGCCACTGTGGGAGCGCTCACATTTGCAAGTCAATGGAATACAGGTTAACACAACTTAATCTAGGATCAGAATAGGGAACAACACTACAACAGGTCTTCAAAGGTATAGTTATGCTGTTTATAGCCTCTCAGTTTCAAATATTGACAACATTCCTGGATCTACACCAGAAGCATACCTATGCCCCCATGCATTAACGTTCTTCACCGTCCTACTTTTAGCACAACACATGTGGATCATATCATCTGCATGAATGCTGAGCCTTGCAATCATCGATCTGTTCTTCATCACCCAACAAAGTCATGGAGCAAATGGCCACCGATCTCCTTGGTGAAGTGCCGGTCCTGGCCTCCGAACGAGCCCAGCACATAGGCGTCACTGACGTCCTCCAGTCCGAAACGGTGTGCGAGGTTGAGCGGGAGCGCGGCTGGGAGGGGCTCGGCAATGTACGCCCGGTTGTTCTGAAGGCCAAGGGTGAGTGAGACACCACCACCATTCGCAGCGCCACCGACGCCGACACCTTCCACCTGCTGGGGGTGTGATAGTGCAATGCTGTGGTGCGCGGCCAGCCCGTTGTAAGCGAAGCTCACCTGTCCTGGGATGTCATGGGGCATGTGGGGGAGCTCGTTTTGGATATGCCGAGAGGATGCAGGGGTGCTGTGGTTCCTTGTCATGCTGCTGCTTTGCCCTTGCTGCGAGTTTGAAGGATCGGCGGGCTTCCCGCTGCTGTCTGACGAATGCTGGGTTTGCTGCATGCCGAGCTGATTCTTGTCGAGGGACGAGTTCTTTTGCAGCTGCCGCATCTCGAGGTTGTGAATTTCCTCCACCATTGGCTTCCAAACTCTAACCCTTGCATTGATAAACCAGTTTGATACCTACCCATGCAATGTTTGCGAACATCAGGCACGCAATGTTTTAAAGGTTCTATAGCATTTTGATTTGACAGAAACTGTTCATGGACTGCCAGATAAATTGTTGGCAACCATTGCTAGCGGCTAACATGACCTGATCAGTTACATTAACCTACAAAATTCGAAACATAAAATGGCTGCTTACCTGATTCCTTGTTAAGCATGTCTGTTTAGCCAGCATCTGCTTGTCACTATCAGTTGGGTACCTGCAAAGTAAGCACCAAACATGAGAATGATGGCACGTACACAATCCCCCGTGCAGACTTAGGAGCACATATAAAGCATGAAAAATGAACAAACTAATCATCAGATAAAACTCGTTGCACAATAAATGTCGTTAGGCAGTAAAGAATTCATCTTGTATAACGAACTAGTAGCCTGTTCCACCACTACAGCATGCAACCTTCTAACCAAAACAAGTTGAGCAATGTCTCGAAGCTACATTACAGCATTCACACCTAAAAGCAAGTTATCATGTTGGTTAGTACCTATAATCAGTTAGGATCCCATGACAAAAAAAATGTACTCCTTTCCGATAAGGCCTTGTTTTAGCTAATCTGCCATTTTAATGCAAGCCCACGAAAATAATTAGAAGCTTTCAATAAATCAAATGAATTTCAGCCATTGGTTTGCTTACAACTATCTTAGGCATTTATCCCATGTCTCGGATCTATGAATGATTCTCACACTACCGGGAATCATGTTGGACAAGCAGCATACCATCATGACATGTCATGTCACTGCTACCCGATGGATAAACAGGTGCATTTGCCAATTGCAGGTGTCGTTGTTATACCGTAGTGATTTAAAAAATTGCAGATCCATATTAGCACACAGTACACAGTCCCCACATTCAGTACTGTGTGCCTACGGACGTTAGTCTTAAAAATATCCAGCTCTCACTAATTCTTAATTAATTTGAACGGAATCAGATCTAATGATTTCATATACTTACGGGTGCAAGAAGTGCTCAAACAGCCAAGCCCGAAGAACGGACACCGCACGCTCGGGAAGCCCCCTTTGTGGCCGCCAAATATTGTGAGGCTGGCTGAATGCATTCACACTGTTCCCCCTCAGGAGCCCCGCACCGCCTCCCATAAGCCCAAAGTTCTCCATGTCTTCCTTGCCGAGGCCATCTTTCGCGGCGACCTTGTTCGTGTTGCGCAGCTGGTTCAGTATCATGCTCTTCAGACACCTGAAATGCTTCGACATCGTCCGAAGAGCCATGGAAGCGAATGGGGCGGCATTGCTCAGCCCCGCAACGGTCTCAAACGAGGAGATCACAGCTTGGAGCTGCTGATAGTATTGCTTGTATCGCTTGCAAACCTACAAGGTTGTGGTGGTTTTATTAGAACACAACAAGAAACGGCCTCGATCAATTAGTCGTTGCAGTCAATAAACGTATCATGTAGACACTACTTCACCAAAGCATGTCACTTCCTAATTAAGGAACTAGCTAGAATGAAATCAAGCAACTTTGCTTAGCTAAATTAAAACCGGTGGACTACCTTTTTTATTAGGAGGGAAAAAAAAGGAAACTGCGACTATATAAACATAATCTTTCTACAGCTTACACTGATGATGTACCACCAATTTGAAAGAGGACAAACTCTAGGAATCTTATCAAGTAGCAACTTGAAATTTTCTATGGGATAAAATTAGAGCAGCCTGAGGAATTCAGCTGTTCTAATTTCATGTACAGGAACTACTGTAGTACTCTATTAATCATAAAATCCGGATCAGGCTGATAGTTTTACAATGGAAATTTTAAGAACAGAACTGTTCAACATGCACAGTGCAAAACATTGATTTGAGACATATAATAAACAAAGAAATATATAAGAAAGAACAGATAGAATAGATATCATGATCCACAACCATCAGCAAATCACAAGCACGAGAAATAAGCTGTGCAGCCACAGTAAATAAAGATTCACAAGCTGCGTCCATGATGTGACCATAAGGTGTTCGTTAGATTCTTCTCGGCGAAGAAGAAATAATTACGACATGGAAATAGAATCAAAAGATAGTTATTTATTTATTTTAAAAAATCAAGAAGCAATTTAAGGTTAAGATAAACTCACGTCTTCCGTCAGGGAGATTAGCCTAGTCTTCCTCCACTGCTGCTCAGCGCCGGAGACCGTGACTGTCTCAACAGCGGCCCGTTCACTGCCATCTATCTCGTGATTGACGTCTCCCGCGTCCATCGCGTCCATGTCGAGCAACCCATCGTCGGAGCCACGGTCCACCTGCGCCGGCCGGCCGCCCACGTCGCAGATCTCCTCGAGCAGCTTCTGTGCGGGCCCCAGGAACCTGGACCGCCCGAGCACGGCGGCGTAGCCCGTGAACGGACCGTACGGCCCCGTTGCCCCTCCACCGCCGCCGACGCCGAGCGGCCTCCGCGGAGGGGGCGGAGGGTTCGAGGACGCCGAGGACAGCGAGAGAGCGAAGTTCTGGTTCGGGATCTGGGCCCCGCCCGGCAGACCGTGGGCCACGAGCTGAGCGTGCGCGTGCGCCAGCGTCGGGCTGTGCGGCGAGTAGGACGACGCGTACGAGTAGAACGGCCCCTGGGGCGGCGGCCACAGGCCCGGCGGGGGCGAGTAGTCCGCGGGGTCGGGTGGGAACCGCAGCTTCTCGCGCCGGCTGTGCTGAGGCACGTGGTAGAGCTGCCCCGCGGCCTGGCCAAGCAGCAGGTGGTGCTGGTGCTCGGCGCCGCCGCCGTATCCGCCCGCGGCCGAGGACATGGCGGAGGGCCGCGCGCGCGGACACGCACCTACGTGCAGCCTTGGGGCGCGCGCGACGTACGTACGTAGACGCCCTGGAGAGAGCAAGCACGGAGAGAGAGAGAGAGAGAGAGAGAGAGAGAGCTAGAGAACGAGGGAAGGGAAGCGCGGCTCCGCACTTTGCGAGCGCCCAGCCGGGACAGGGACACACTGGCTTGCTTAGCAGCTGCTGCTTTGCCCGCCCGCGCCGACCTGATCTGATGTATCTTTGCTTTGCGCTCGCTTTTGTGCGTTTTTAGTGGTGGTGTTCGGCTGTTGGGTTCGGGGTGCCTTTCTTTCTGCAAAGGTGCGCAGCTGCAGAGGGGGTGAAAAAGATGGGGGCCGGGGGAGGGGAGAGGAAGGACGGGAAATGGTGAGCAGTGAAAGCGAAAGGCAGAAAGGGAGTTGGTGGTGGTCTGGTCGTGTGAGGAAGAGGAGCTGCGGAGGTGGCCGGATGAGCGCGTGAGCTAGGGCGTGTCACTGTAGGGGGAGTCAGGATTTTTTAGAAATAATATTATTTTAATCAATAATTATAAAATTAAATAATAATTATTATTTTTTTGCCAAAATTGGTGACTGAGTGCCACGTAAACGGTGACAGTACTCTGTCGTTATTTTATCCAACGACAGGGTGAACAATATATCTGTCGCCAGTTGAAATGACGTTAGAAGATATGTAAAAAAAAACCCCAAAAATTACCCCCACTCATTCCAGCCGAGAGCAAGCAAAGGGGGGGAGGGAAGAGGGAGGGAAAGGAGAAAAGGCGAGTGACGTAATTTAATTCAACACTCTCGTAGGTTAGTAAATAAAATCAGCGTCTGATAAATTAATTTCATTAGATCATTTTAGCTTTAGTGTAGTCTGTTTTACTTTAGATTATCGTTGTAGGTCAGATAATTTTTACACGAGAAATAATTCACAAACTAGGAAAATATAAATTAGCTCTAAAAATTCTGTAAAAATTTCAGAGCAACAAAATAGGTTGCGTAGAGCCTGATTAAAATCTTCCTAACTTCAATTATGTTCTCATTTTAGTACGGTAAATATTCTGTAAATGCCGATAATACATTTTAAACTAGAAAAATAGCAAGGTAGCTCTAAAAAATCCATAAAAATTGCAGAGTGACTAAATAGAGTTCGTAGAGACTAATATTCTCAGCTTTAGTCATGTTCTCATTTTTGCACAGTAAATATTCTGTACATACCAAGAATATATTTTAAACTAGAAAAATAGCAAGGTAGCTCTAAAAAATCTGTAAAAAAATATATAGTAGCTAAATAGGGTGTGTAGAGCTGATTAAAATATTCTCAGCTTCATTTATGTTCTCATTTTTTCGTGGTAAATATTCTATAAATGCCGAGAATACATTTTAAACTAGCAAAATAACAAGGTAGCTCTAAAAATCTATACAAATTACAGAGTAGCAAAATAGAGTACTGATTAAAATATTCCCTACTTTAGTTTTGTTCTTATGATTGCTCGGTAAATGTTTTGTAAATGCAGAGAGAATCTTTGAAATAATTTCTTTCTTAAATTTCGGGTATAGCAGCCCCAGAAGACGTCGCACAATGGTCGTACGAGCTGCAAGACCCAACCATTGACGTGACTCACCGTAGTCACCTCAGTACCATCCTCCCACAGGGGGAAGGGGGGGCGAGTGGCCCATTGAGCTTGGCGTCTTGCGTGCTGCGCACCCCCATGAGGGCATGGAGGGTGAACTTACATTGGGTTCCGCTTTACGTATTCTTCTGACCTTTTGTAATCAATTTTGGTCTGAGTCGTGTGGATGGACTCACGTATGTTCTTAATACTTTCGATATAGACTCAGAGTGGCTAGCCCGCTTCCGCTAGCTAGGATGGTGGAGACGACGTGGGAGGACGAGGAGGTCGTCGCCGCCAGGGTGTCTACGTCAAGGCGATTTCCACACAACCGGTGCCTCCTGAGGGCACTAGTTGACCGATAAAGACCGGAGACGAACACATTCCACCTTCCGTGCGGGGAGATGACGCTAACACTTCACGATGTGGGTCTAACATCCCAAAGTTCTATTACCAAAATTAAAAATTAATAAAGTTATTATTATTTAAATGTTCTAAAATTTTAAAAGATTTTTCTTGGTTTTTCTTGAATTTTAAACTTAAAAGATAATTTAATTAATTCCATGGATTTTCTAGATTTTGATAAGGATTTTTCTATTTTCTAGAAATTAAAAATAATTTATGTGCAGATATAAAAGCCAACTTTAAGTTGGAAATAATGTTACTAAGTTTAGAATAATTCAAGAAATTCCCATGAATTTTTCCATAATTTTTGAACTCTATTTGATATTTTCTTAAAGCCCTTTTGATTTCTTACTTTTTCTAAAAATAACAAATCATTTAAAAATCCCAAATCTCCTTTTGGGCCGAAACACATTTTCCCCAACCCATTTCTCCTTTTTTTCGCATCTAGCCCACTCCTCCCACCAGCCCACCGACCCACATCGGCCAGCCCCTTCTTCCACACTCCTTTCTTCTTCCTCTGCACCCGACCGCCATGAGCGCGTGGCCAAAGCTCCTTAGCACCGCGATTTTCTCTCTGTTTATCGTGCATTCGGTGTGCATTCATTTCCCTGCATCACGTCGCCTCCATTCTGGCCATTAACCCCTTCCATAAAGGCACTTACGCCAGAAATCTCGTTGCCGCTCGGGTTCGACCTCCGCGCATGAACTCCCTCCCCAACCATCCCCCCGCCCTATAAAAAGGACCAACAGGTGCCCCTCGTCCTCCTCATCCTCCACCACGAAGCTCATCTCCTCTCCCTCTCTCTCCTAACTGGAATCCACGTTCTTCCCCCGCCGGCCGCAAGCTCCTTCGCCGTCGATTACGCCATTGTCTGTGGTGCTCCTCCATCTTTGTCACCACCCTTGGCTTCGCGTTCTTGCCTCGTGCTCTCCTCCTCATCATCGGAGCCACCACACCGCCGTCAACCGAATCTCACTACCGCCTCTCTCCTCGCCGCTGGCCATCCTTGCGCTCCCAACCGCTGCCAAGGTAAGCACCATATACCCTGTCCCTCCCTCTCTCCATTTTTGTCCTCCTCGCTGGTCACTGTGGCACGTAGCACCGACGACCGTGGGTCGCATGCGCGCCGCCACATAGGGCCACGTGTGCGCCACCTGGCGCCACCTCAGCGTACGCGTCCGCATGGCTTCCGGCATGTCGCATTTTCATGGCACTGCCCCATCACCCACGCGCTTAGTCCACCATCGACCAGGGCCAATCCCGTGGACCCAGTCCACAAACTAGGGCCCACCTATCAGAGGCTCAAAGCCATTTTCTTTTGGAAAATAATTCGTCCGAAAATTAAATCCTCTCGATGACATCGTCATGACACAATAAATGGATTTTCCATCACAAAAATAATTCCATAAATTCAGAATTTTCCATTTCTATCATCCCATGCGAATTTTCCATTTCTATCATTCCATGCGAATTTGGCTTGTTTTCTCGTATAGATTTCAACGACTTCAGAGAGCCAGATTTCGACGCTGTTTCAGAACAATAATTAATTGAGTGAGGCAAGTTACATCTTTGATCATGTTTGACCCTAATATTTTAAATTATTGAAAATATATTTTGAATTATTATTACATGCTTATTTCTATTCAATATAATTTAAATAATTGTAGCTGCGTCGTGTCAGGATATTTGGTTGGAGCTCCTTCTAGGCGATCTCATGAACCGAAACCATGGTCAAGTAATACTCAACATTGACAATAAGTATGCCATCCCCTTGTGTAAGAATTCAATACATCATGATAGAAGTAAGCATATCTATACTAGATTCCATTACATCAGGGAATGTGTGGAAGACTGGAAGATTGTGGTTGAGTATGTCAGCGCCAATGATCAGTTTGCAGATATTCTAACCAAGCCTTTGAGAAAACTCAAATTCTTGGAGATGAGAGAAAGAATCTATTGGACCGAAAGGCGACTAGAGGGGGGTGAATAGGAGCACGCTTATTTTTTCACAAATAATTGATTCAATAATATTTTACTCCAGTATCTATGGAAGCTATGAAGATCAATATACCAGTACAACGGAAAACTAGTATTGAATCTAATTTAACCCCCTAAGCAATACGACAAAATCAACACAAGCTAAAGCAAAGCAGTGCACTGGCGGTCTGACCTCTGGGTCCTGGCGGTCTAACCGCTGACCCTTGCGGTCTGACTGGTGGCCTTGGGCGGTCTGACCGTCGGCCTGAAGAACAGATCAAAACAGCCCCGATGACGAAGTTGTAAATAGATGAAACTTTTGATCTACAACTCCAAACTTGATAAAACTTGGAACACACCTTCTCTATGATGTCAAGAACCTATTTCAATCGAAGATTGTGATAATTCTTGGAATAATAATGATCGTTTTCTGTTTGATTGAAGAAGGGTTCAAAACCGAGTCAAAACAAAAACTAGATCCAAAATCTTGCTCGTGGGTGATTGATGATCCTAGATATGTTCCCATATGTCACAGAAAGCTAGATCATGTGAAGAATTTAATCAAAAACTCGCAGATCAAAGAAAAACTCAAAATCATCAAATATAGAGAAAGAACGCAAAGAGACAAGACATTGATCAAACTTTCATTTGATTGATTTGATATGATATGGGCTTACATCCACTCCATCAATGGAGGACAATGTTCAATCCAAGAGTACGAAAATCACATCAAAACCTCTAGAACCCTAGCCTCCACAAAAGCTCTCCATAAGCAAAATTAGGGTTTTCAACTAAAAAGAGACGAAGAAGAGGTGCAGCCACATCCCTCCCCTATTTACAGTGGAGGCTTAGACCATCTAGAAGTTTGACTCAATTGGGCTCCCGTTAAGGCCCAAAACAAACGGGACACCTACGCACGTATTTTAATACACCGTCTTTTTCTCCTCTTAACCTAATTAGCTACACCTTGCGCCATCTCGCGCCGCGGATTAGCTAATAGGTCACCCTTCCTCACCCGGCATCGTCGATCGTTCTTGACATCAGCTCTCCAAGCCTAGTCCCGATCATCCTCGACGTTGATCGTCGTTGACTACCAAGCAACCTGCACAACAATAGACAAGTAAACCAAATCTGGGAACAAGTTCTTCACAACTTGACCCATGTTAGTCAAAGCATGCATCATGCAATACATATGCACTAAAACTCATGACTTTGACCTAACAACCGAACATCGACACGAAGGCCGACGATCCAGTGAAAATCGTCGATCGCCCCGTGGCGGCTCGATCGGCCACCTCGGCCGGTCAGACCGTCAGTTGGGACTTAGCCGATTTCAACCCCTGAAAATCCGAAACCTACTGGAATTTTCAATCCAATAGAACTTTTGACTGGAGACTCCAAAAATTATGGGACCAAGTGCAATAGAATCTCATCTCTTGCCTACACCCTCTATTTTTGGCCCAGCTCAAAATACAACCTTTGGTATCTCGACCGCACGCACGATCTTTGCCAAGACCGGCCGATCGCCGCATGGACCGGCGATCGACGCCGCCGCGGCCGGCCGATCGCATGGATCGGTCGGCCGATCACCACTCGCCGGCCGGGCCGGTTATGGCTCGACAAAGACCTTGTTTCTTTGCAAAAAACACATGAAACGATAAACCGTTAACACCATTACCAATTGTCACATCATGCTATGATCTGGAGCATATCCCCATGATATTCACAGAATCATAATGCAGGCTATGAGGAAAACACAACCAACTTAGGGAGGTGAATGTAGAGTTTATAAGTTAGTTGTATAAACGTTAGTTTTTCTATTTTTACGGTTGCATTGAGTTGCCAACGTGTTAGGCAATACCAAAACTAGTTTGCATGACATATACATTAGTTACATGGCGTGTAGAATCAGAGTTTGTCTCAGTTTGGTAGATATCTCAGGTTTAGAAAATTGCAGTCTTGCTGATATTGAAACTAATTGTAATCTTCATATGACAATAAAAGCGAGAGAAAAAACAGAAAAGGTGTAGTTGTTGAGGCGCAAATTCTCCACTCACGTTTTAAGATTTCTACCGAGTATCGCGTGTGTTTGATCCGGATCAGATTTCCAACAGCCCCTCCGTTGGGCCGGCGTCGCCCTTCCCCTCGTTTGCCACCCGACCACTTGTTGTCCAACCTAAACGCTGGAGTTCATTGGCAATTGATGATCTGCAACCCCGTATCATTTTGACATCCCATTGACAATGACAACGACAACCTCACTAGAGGTGCTCTAGATAGGACGGTGCATGAATTTATGACAAATCAAAGGGCCAAAATGCATCATATTTTAGATAGTAAATAGATACACGTTTCTTAGCAAATTCCTTCCGTGATAGAATAGACTTGTAACTTTCATTTCCCTCGCGGTTACTTGGTTTTCTAGCGCTTGTTTGACTTTTCCAAAAAAAAAAAGACAGTCCAACAAAATATAATAGTGTAATTAAGGCTTCTTCAGTACATTGATGTGTGGTTAACTCGCTGCCTGATCTGCGTGCAATAAACTTGGCTTGTTGAGTTGTCGTAATTACGATAGTTCCGTAGCAAGGGTAGATATGAGACACTCGATGTTGATAGTACCATTCTGGTTGAAGGATAACTTGCGTGCATCTAGCCTTGACGCTGAAGCAAAACCTAAGTTAAAGAGTATTGTATGTATAGCAGAGTGCAGAACTCGATTAAAACATAGCAGCAGTAAGCTAGGTCACGTGTCCAAGCCCTGGGCAGCAGATCATCAGTCGTTCGTGGCAGCGGTCGAGAGTACACTGTAGGGAAAGGGGTGCGGAAAAGGGTGATGGCCAAGCCGAAACAATCACCTCCCCAAGGCCTTGGTGTGCGCACTGGGGTACCGGCTTTTTATCGATGGACGTGTTCATACTGTAGAGAAGTTGATGAGATTGCTAAGTACGATATGCGATCTATGCAGTAAATATTAGAGGCTGCTGGAGGAGACGATTGGTAGATAAGGACGTTGAACGATCGACTACGACTAATACATCGATGTGCTCAACATTAGACTATGCTGCTTTAACACTTTTTCTGCTGCACTGCGCATCTAGATCCAGATCTAGATCTGGAACTCGCCTCCTCCACCTCCGTCCTCTGCGTCGCCCTACTCCACCAACCTCCTCCCCAGCGCACCTTCTCCCCCGCGCACCTCCTCCCCCGACTCCGTCCTCCCCCGATGCGGCGCCTCCTTCCCCGACTTCGTCCTTCTCCTCCACCCCCGAGTGGCGCCGCCCCACTCCCCTTCTCCTCCAGCTCCCCGGTGCCTTCCTCCTCGGCCGGCGGCCACCCCCCCTAACCCTAGCCAGTTGGTGTCTCCGTCGCAACACCAGCCGTGAGATGGCATTGTGCTCGGCACCACAGCAACTATGACCGTGAGATGGCGTGGTGCTCGGTACCGCAGCAACTCCGGCCAACTCCTATTTGGCCGATTTGGGTACAATACATGGATGAATGGGTGATACTACTCAAGATTGCTAGAACACTAGGGATTTGCTAGGCTTTTGGATTGTTGTCAGAGGATTCCTAGCAAAGGTTCATTGTGATTGCTAGAACTCATCTTAGCTTATCTATGGACTGTTGTTTGAAATGTCCTGTGATTGTTGAATTGACATTGTTTAACTCATTTCTATAAAAACTAGTTGCGAGTCATGGTTATTGTATATTTGTATCTCATGGTATCTCACAGTATATGGCTCATTGTGATTGTAGATGCAAAATTCTTCAATTCGTGTATCACCAGCAAGTTTGTATTGCACACTGGAACAATTCATACATTCAATTGCACGTTGCACTTTGCATTGCTAGTAGGATGCATGGTATGAACCCATGTTATAAGATGGAGCTGATGCTTGGCTAAACAATGATTTTTTCTGTGTTTTGATCTCTTGCTAGGGTATGCATGACAACTTGTTCATCCATTCATCCTACAATTCGTGCATATGATTGCACACTGGAACAATTGGGCATTGAGCATTGAGCATCCAATTCATGAATAACATTAGTGCTGATAACAATTCTATGTTTGATGTTTGTTTATCACTTGGCTTTGCCATTGTTTGATTATTATTCTCTGAAAATTGAGCACCTTTGTTTCTCTTTGCTATGCATCAACATGTATTTGGATCATAGCATGATCAATGGATGTACTTTTTTGCATGGAACATGGTCTTGTTTTGGTTCTGTAGTATGTTGATTTTCCTTTTGCTTATCATGTCATGTGTTAATCTCAATTCTAATTTAAACATGTTTAACTTGGGAAAATGTGAGGGTAGGGGTGCCTAACGCTGCCGTTGTTGGTCCCAAGTTCGGAAAAAGTGGAGGGGCGTGAATTATTTATGTAATAATTATGAATCTGCTTGGTTGACTTTTAGTATTTAGTATTTAGTTCGATATTGTTTAGTGGATGTACTGAACTAACTAATCCAAACATTGTTACTTTGTCATTAATTCTGTATATTGTATCAATCAATCCAAACATTGACAGCTCTTCATGGCAATAGCAATGGAACCTATTGATCTCCTTGATTCACATGGTGGAGAAATCCATGCAACATGCTTCAATTCGGTGGAGAAATCCATGCAACATGCTTCAATTCGGTGCTTGATCAGTTTTATAACCTAATTGAGGTTGGTAAGGTGTACTTGATATCAAGAGAATCAGTGAAACTTACTCAGAAGTAGTTTACAATGACTATGAAGTAACTTTGGATTCCTCAACATCTATAGAAATTTGTTCGGTTACTCTTATTGTAATTATATCCATTAATACATGTTCCTATTACATATAGAACTAAATTCATTATCTATTAATGCATGTTCCTGTTACATATATAGCTAAATTCATTATCCATTAATGCATGGAATTGTTGACTGATCGAGCATTATCAAAATTTAAATTCCACTAGCGTGGATTTGTTTTTAATTATTATTAATTATAATATTTATTCATTGTAATAATTTTTTTAGTTGTATTCATTATTCATTGTAGTAATTGAGTGTAATAATTACTTATTGTAATAATTATTTATGTACTAATTGTTTGCAATATTTTTTTTGATGTAATAAATGTTTATTGTAATAATTAATGTTAAATACGCTAATTGTGGTTTATTGCGTTGTTTACGATATATTGTCGTTAATCGCGGTCAATATCGGTAGTTGCCTTTTATTGCGGTAGTTCTTGTCAATTGCGTAAGTCGTCGTTAATAGTGATCAACTATCGTTAAATATCGTTAAATGTTGTTAAATATCGTTGAATATCGTTAAATATTGTTAATTGTGTTAAACGACATAAAATAAGTCATTACTGTCCGCATAAGAATTTCAATTATTTTTTATCTCAAAAATTACGACTAATTCACTTAAAAATCAAACAACCAAACATAGAACCTTCCCGGTCGAGCTGATCAGTCCACAATAGTTCGGCCCGCCGGCCGTCCTGCTGTTCCAAACACGCTATTAGCCTCGTCATCCTCCACCCTCTCCTCTCATATTACAACTCTCTGTTACCGCCGCAAATCGGCACTCCAATCGACATTAGATCGACAAATCACACGTACGGCCGCCATTAACGCTGCCCAAAAACCCGACCTCTCCATTGGTCGGCGCGCGTGCCGTGCAGCCAGCGACCAGGCAAAGCCCATTAATAATTGGACCCGCAAGTAAATATACATCCCGGCTGGGCCCCACCCTCCCACGACGCGATGTAACACTGCACAGCCCTGGCCCGCGGCATGGCCCATCTCCCTCCCGAGGCCCCTTGGCCCCACAGACCTGGCGACACTGATGTGTGGCCCCCGCCCCCGGTCCCTTCGTCCCTCAGGCTCCGGTAGGAGTACTAGACAAGTACAGTAGCAGGGGATTGTTACGTAGATTCACCGGGATACGGGGGGCCGCGGTACGGTCGTCACGTCTACGGGTGACAGTGAGGGACGACGGGACACGCGTCCAATCCCCAGATGGTGCGGTATTGTATTTTATCTCAGAAATTGTATTTAGTGCTACGGCAAAAGATACTATAATCATTCCCTGAGCGGTATCGCAAAAAGAATTAGATACGCGCAGGCCTAAGCGAAGCTACTCTACTGCTCCTGAACTCGGAGGTGACGTGCCTGCTGTTTCCATTTAACGTCGCATCCATCCTATCCCTGCCAATCCAGTGAGAGAGAGGGGGTGGTTACGGACGAGGAGCACTGGTACTGGACTGGACGAAGGAACTAGTCCTCCGTGGGTGGGCTTTTGTTGTTACTGTAGGCTTTCCTGTAGTGTGAATGTAGCTGCAGCATCCGTGGATAGCCATGGGGATAGAGGAGCTTAGCATCCCATCCCAGGGTTAGCAGCTAGCTATGCTACGCTGGGCTAGCTATAGCTACTTGGCAGCGCGCACAGTTGCCCAACAGTGCCTTGGTACGGGGACGGGCGGGGGCCATCCGGCAGTGGCACTGTGCTAGCGCGCCGGCACTGTGCTAGCGCGCCGGCACTGTTGGACCTCTCGTGCATGGCGTCGAGGGCGCCGCACCGGCACCGGTAGTCAAGCTGGTCGCGCTCGTCGTCGTTGTATGGCCGGCGTCATATGTTTCCCTGTTTCGTGGTATTAGGCTGGGTCCTCTGGACGGCCGCCCCCTGCGGTGTAGTAAACTCACCGCAGCAGCAATGCACGGACAAAGCCGACCCATTCAAGGTCCACGGTATCATTGATAATTTTGAATGCGATTGGGACGGGTATTTATTTATGAAATACTGTGCCCCATCTAGATGTGTCAAATAGGCAAGGTCGACGTAAAGTAGGAGATTGTTGATCCGCTCCGAACGAACAATGTATGATACTTCGTTCGGCTCGGGTTGACATGACCCGACTGTGCGTATTGTATTGTGCTTAGGTTAACACACCGGGGTGACGAGGCGCGGCCAACATGGAGGAGCCGGTGAGGCGCATAGAAAGGCGGACGTGGCGGCAACGGCGGCTGGGATTATCATGTTCAACACTGTAGTTGGGCTGGCATGGCATTGCCGAGAGACCGATGTTTCCTGCCTCGGCAGCTCGGCCCATGAACCGACACAACACGACCCCTTTAATTTGTCGACCGACCGTGCCTGGTCGAATCGGGCTCATGTTGTGCCTGGGTGGCCCTTTTGAACCCCGCTACCGCCGTCCACGTTTACTTGTACGCATTGACTTTTACCGATCGAGTTTTAATCAAATATAATTTTTTAAATATATAATTAAGTAATACAAATATGGTATAATTAGATTTGTAATAAAAAGTATTTTACTAATAATTAAATATTTAAAACTATTTGTTTTTTGTTGCTTAAAAAACAAGGGTGAAGACTCGCAACATGTGCAGGCGTGTAGCAGCCTAGCGATCTTGTCGTGGTCACCAACTCACAATTACTTCGACATGTTAAGAAACCGGATCCAGGCCGGGCAGTCCTAGTCTATAGTGGGATCTTCATTCTCTCAGTAGACTATATAAATAGGGGACTCTTAACTATTCTACTATAGTTTTATAGAAGAACAATAAATAGAAGCCACAAGTATCATCATATCTACATGTTCAATTTACTATTATGTTCTTGTTTTCTTGCATTGTTATTACAATTCTAAATTTGTCTACAATGTAATAGCTCGGACTGGCTCATCAGCAACGGTTCCTCAACACGTTATCAGCACGATTGACTCCGGCCCACCTCTAGACCTACTCTACTTGGATCGAAAGGTTATCGTCGTAGCACGACGCTCATAAATCGAATTATATTTCCTAAATCGCTTTCAATTCTGCATATTTGGCCTTCTAGAGTTTTTTTATATGGTTTGAATCCGCTCTAATCTACCGCGAGCCGACTTGAAGTGACTGGCCAAGCCGATCGGTAAAGAGAGACGGCGATTCCAGTATAGATTATACATTGGATGAATAGTAAGAAAAGACAGTAGTTGTGCCGCCACCGCGCGGCCGAAGCCATCGCGCCCTTGCTGTGCAGTCGCCGGTCTCCCGCACGGGCCTTAAGCCGCGTCGTCTAGCAGCCTGCACGCTCCACAACCCGGCGATCCGTTGCGCCTGTAGCGCTGTGCCCACACACCCGTAGCGTCGTGCCCACGCGCTTCAGTAGCGCCACGCCTCGCGCCGCATGCGCCATTGCCGAGCACTCGCCGCATGCGCCGTCGACCGCCGCGTTGCCCGACCACGCGCCACAACCCGACTGCAGCGTGCCTCGGCCCATCCCGCGACGCGACAACATGCATCGACGGGAGCCCACTGCGCTTGAAGCCGCAGTCCCCGCAAGTGCTACGCCGCGCCATGGGCCGCCCGAAGCCGGTTGCACTTGCAGTGCCCGAACGCACCTGCTGGCTTAAATGTCACGTCGTCGAGTCGGGCCGCACCCACCGCCGCGTGTCGAGCCGCTCATGCCGCGGTCCCGCCGACCGCACGAGCCACCTTTTGCGCCCGTGCGTGCATGAAGCTAGCAGCCGCTGCCATGTGAACACGCGTAGGGAAACCCTACCCCTGACCCCTTGTTGACCCGGTCTGTTGGGCCGACTGGGCCGAAAGAAAGCGGTCAGGTCGGCCCATGTTTTTTCGGAAAAAAAATCGAGAATTTTTTTGGCAAAAGGGCCCTTGAAGTTCTGTTCGCGGTTAATGAAATTTTGTGAAAAACCCCTCAGTAGCGCTTTAGACCTTGGAAAATGCATAATTCTTGAAAAATCATATTCCGTAGAAAAGGGCCTCGAGGATTAAAATTTTCAATCCTTTTGAGCATTTGAAGCAAGTTTAAAATTGTTATTACTATTTTGATGCAATTTATATATTGTATTCGCTATTTTGATTATATGTTATTGTTTATATTAGTTTTAATCACTGAATATAGCAGTGAATCATGAAAAATCCATAGAAATATAGGATCACGAACGGGGTGTTCGAAGAGCAATATGAGAATTTTGTAACCATTTTATGAAAAATACCAGTAGTAATTTTATAAACTCTGTGAATAAATATGTACATGACTCGATTCTGTGGTAAGGTACCAGCCTTCAATTATGTAGTAAGGTAATCACGAGATGAGCAGAAGATTGGGAAAACTATCTCTACCTTTCACCTGAATGTGGTGCAATCCGCACACAACTATCGTCAAGACGGCTACAATGAGTATGTCGAAATGATTGACATCATGTAAGTCGCGGAAGCCCAAGATGATGTTTTAAGGAATAACTACATCTCATAGGCGCCAAGTAGCAATGATGCTCTAAGGCATTTGATGATTATTGCATGGCAATGGAAATTAAAGCGAGTATTCTGTACCGCATGTCCACACCCAGAATGGACTAGCAAAATTGTAATTTACCAACTATATGTTGGGGACACGCAATAGCTCTCATCAATTTTAGACCATCGGCAAATAACAACAATTCACCTATGCAACTAGCGCAAGGGTCAGGACTGAAAATTTCTCATACTCGCATATTTGGTTGCAAAGTTTATGTACCTATAGCACCATCATAGCGAACTAAAATTAGCCATCTCCAAAAGTCTGGGATATACGTTGGTTATCAGGTATTTGGACCCCATAATTAGCCTGTTTCACTGATAGCATATTTAATGAGGATTGTTTCCCATCATTCGGGGGAGGAAATCAACCCCTTGATGAAAATGTCAGGAAATAATATGGCAAGCCACGGAAATCCATGCACATAACCCGCACATTAGTGAAGCAAATAGAGGAATCCAGAAAATAATTGAAGTTCAGAAGACTATTGAAGTCCAGAAGATAATTATTTGCAAGCATTAGCTAATCAACTGGCTGACCACTTTAGTGATTTGAAGAGCGTGATCAAGTTGCATGTTCCTGCACGCAATGCACCGGAGAGGGTTAGAAATACCGAAGAAAGAAAAAGGTATGTCTAAACCCGTCGTGAGGCCTCAGAAATGACGAGAACTCCGGACCATTGAATTCAAAGTAATCGGGATGCCTCATGAAAAAGGATAAGAAGGACTTAACACAGCCGATACCGAAGTTTCCCAGAACCAGAAGAGGAGTCAGTTGAGACCTGGCAAGAGTATGAAACCTTTAGAAAAGGCGTACCGGATTTGAATATCCTCATGAAGGGAGACATCACCATGGATGTGTACGCACATATCGGAGCTAAAAAACTAAAGTGATTTGCCCCATAATTGGAAGATTAGAAGTAGCGGTGAGCAAGTAGAAGCATTAGAAGAATCGTCCCGTAAAGAAATAGCTATAAACCAGAAGTAGCGGTGAGCAAGTAGAAGCATTAGAAGAATCGTCTCGTAAAGAAATAGCTATAAACCATGTGACTACAGGAGAATCTCTGAATAAGACAACAGCCAATGTCGACATTGATTTGCAAAGAAAATTGGCACAATCATCGATCTTGATCCAGAGACGCATCGTTCGCTGAATGTTAGAACAGATTAGATTGGGAAGATTGGAAGAAGGCAATAGTAAACAAATTATTATCTCTGAATAAAAGAAACGTGTTTGGGCCTGTAAGCGTACGCCTCCCTATATGCACCATGTATGACATAAGTGAGTATTTGTTCGAAAGAGAAATGAAAATAAGTATGGCTCGTTGCACAAGGTTTCGCTCAATGTCTAGGGTACGATTATGAATAAACCTATTCCCTGGTCATGGGCGGAACTACATTTAGATATTTAATCTCAATGACAGTAAACTTGAATTTAGAAATAAAATTGATGGATGTGGTAACTGCATGCCTTTATAAAAATTTGAATTCAAACATTTATATGAAGATATCTGAATGTATTCTAGTCCTGAACCAAAATAAAGCAAATAGAAATATGTACAACGTGGAACTCAGAAAGTCTTTGTACAAACTCAAGCAATCAGGCAGGATATGGTATAATTGTTTGAAGCGACTTTCCATGCAAGAAAGACTACACGAACAATGAGGATTGTATCTGTGTATTTATACGACGATTCTATGATGGATTTTATACAATCTCAGTGTATGATGACGATCTGGATATCATTGTAACACTCGAAGGTATTAAGAAACTAAGCTCTTTCCATTCGAAAGTGCCAATTGTCGAGATATCTTTGCAGTAAGACAAGGATCCGTACAGACCTAGAGAAGAGGGGGAGGAGGTCCTATGACCGGAATTCGTATACATAAGTGCAATAGGAGCACTCATGTACTTAGCAAACTTTACTAGATTGAACATTGCATTTGTCGTGAACCTATTAACAATGTATAGTGTTGAACCTACCAAAGGTATTGACAAGAAATAAAGGATATCTTTCGATACCTCCATAGAAGCAAAGACCTTGGTCTGTTCTACAGAAAGAATCAAGATCTATCTATGAATGGCTATGCAGATGCTGGGTACCTGTCGGACCCGCATACAGCCAAGTCGCAAACAGACTATGTATTCCTGTTTTGTGAAACTGTATTTTTATAGAAATTGTCTAAGCAAAGTTTTGTATCAGCTTCGATTAACCACTCAAAAATCACAGCACTATACGAGACCTCATGAGAATGTGTTTGATTTCGCAAATGATTCATCACATTCAACAGTCACGTGGATTGAATACTGCACAAACTCTCACTATTATTTATGAAGATAATGCAACTTGTGTTGCACAAGTATAGATGGATTATGTGAAGAGTTACCTCATAAAACATATCAGCCCTAAGTTCTTCTATGCTCATGAATTGTAAAAGATGAACAAAATTAAAATACTACATAATAAGTCATGTGAAAACTTGCAGATTTATTCACTGAATCACTTCCGACGTTTAGCTTTGAAAGATGCATACGCGAAATTGGAATGAAAAGACTTTGAGAAGTGCAAAATTCATGTGAAAAATCTTCACGAACTCATTATTGAATCTTGATCACGAAGATAGAGTACGTAAAGAATAAATCCTGCAGATTAAATAAAATTGGGTGGATTATACTCTTTTTCCCTTTACGAGTTTTCCTGAAGTTTCTCGACTAAGGTTATTAATGAGACAATTCGTGCAGCACATTAGAGCGTGTTTCATGTACTCTTTTTCTAAATTTTTTCACTCTATTTTTATAGAGTTTTGACGAGATATGAAGAGGATAGATGAGTGCTCAATGGGGACGGTTAGGAAACCGAGTCCGAGCTAGGCAGATTTGGCTCAACCATTGTACTACAGTTTTATAAAGAGCAATAAAGAGAAGGTAGAAGTTATTTTATATCTCTGTGTTTAATCTACTATTATATTATTACGTTCTTATGTTATTTCTACAATTCTCAGTAAAATAATCAATCAGACTGAACTTCTCGACACAACGTACTTTTGTCTTTGGGCGGAGTACGTTCCGGCCGGCCGGACGAGAGTTTTATTACACTCACGGCGTAAATGTCGCCTCCTGTATATGTACGCATGCAATGCATGTACGCACTGCGCGGACTGAGCGTCTCATCAATTCCGCGCGTCAGTGCCCGCCTCTGCGATCGGTCACGACTCACGCGACGTGTCTGGCGCGAGACGTGGCGCGGCGCTGTGCTGCAAGCTGCAAGCTGCATGCTGTACTGCACGCCCACCGTGCGCACCCCTGTGCGCCGGTCGATCGATCACAGCGGTGGCGCCTGTAGCCGGCTTTGTTTTCTTACCTCCGCGCGCTGGGCCATGACGCCTTTGTCTTGCGCGGCCGTGGAGAGGAGAGAGGAGAGAGGGAGTGGCGTTCAGACTTGAGAGTTCATGCAGACACTGGCACGGGGTGCCTGGCACACGTTTGGACTCGACTCCCTTGGATACACACGCACACGCTGCGACGCAATCTTTCGCTTCACTGCATCTGCGTGAGCCCAACGACGACCAAGATCGCTGAAAGAGATACAGTAGATGGGGGGCGGAAGACGCCCGAGTTTCCCGTCGAGCCCATGACACGACCTCCGAGGCGAACAGCCCATGGGAGTACCGCCGTGTCTGTGTCTGCGTCTGCGTCTGCGTTTAATTTCTGTGCGCATGCATGGGTGGGTCTCTGCACGACAGCACCCCACATGTGCGCGGCGTACGGGCGTTGGAGGAGGCTTTAATGATCGGTCGATGGCTTGGGCGATGGGGGTGGGTGAGCCGGAGGGAAGCAGGCATGGCGCGCGGGTCCCAGGCTTTCCTCGATGCGTATGGAGCAGTACGTGCGTGACAGGGAGGAGGGTGACTGCTGAAAGCTTCCTGCTTCCTGCTCCTGCTTGACATGATATGGGCACCTTTGGTTTCCGTTTTTTCACATGTGCGCGCGCAGCGCACCACGACCTTGCAGTGGTACCAGTGCAAGGTACATCGCAGCTCCCTATAGTTCTTGTTGAGTTCCAAGTTTTAGACCTGTTTGGCGTGAAGAAATATGTTAAAAGAGTTTACGAAAATTATAATGTTCTTGCAAAATTTCTGCGCATTGTTGTTAGTACTATTGTATGTTTGCGTGTGCAAGTGATAACTGCGAACAGGAAAGTACCGAGGCTCAAATCTTAAAACTATCACTGACACCTCTCACCCTCTGAGGCCCCCCTCTCTTTCTTTTGCCTGGTGTAAGAAACTGCTGTGTGCATGTATGCGGTTGGTTTCTTCTCCCTCGTGAAGACAGATGCTGGGAAATCAAATCAAACTGTCTAATCCGAGCTACTATCTCTCATGCATGCTGCTCCGGAACTGCAGTAGTAATTAACGCACAAAGTGATTCCCGTAACTCGGATAAGTAACTTAACACAGATTGGGGGACCGAGGGTATTTGACATGCAGCAGTGGGTAACGTGAAGTACAAGCAACATCTCTTCGCGGTCGTCGTCGTCACACCGCCGTGATTTGACCCCGTTTTCTTTTGTTCTCGATCTCCGATGCTTTCACAAAGAACTTCAAAAGATCTTGCACTGAATTCGATCCGAGTGAGCTTGTACTAGACCTTCAAACCGGCTCTCCGGGCCTTAAAAAGCCCGGGCGCGAACGGGCAAACCCTAGCTCGGTCTGAAATTTATTTTTTAATTTAAATTTATTATTTTAATTTTCTAAAATGAAAAGTAATATTTAATTTATTTCACAAATAAAAATGTTATTTTAATTTTTGTTAATTACATTCATTGGACCGGGCTGGGTTACACGTGAATGGGTCTGCCTTGTACTATATATATAGGAGCATGATGAGTATTTCAATTTATCTAGCTCTGCAGCTAGCTCAGACTCTGAATTTTCAGTGAATACGGTCATTGTGCGCCAACGACTCTCGTGACGCCACGTGGCATTGGTGCACGGTCTGTTTCACCACCACGTGGCCGTCCCGGCCGACCCCCGCCGCCACCTCAACTCGTTGGCGCATACTCATCATGCGCCATGCGCCAACATGTCTTGCTCACCACGTGTCCTAGGTTAGGTTAGAGTTAGGGTTAGTTAGGGTTAATGTTAATTAGAGTTAGGGTTTGACTCAAAAATATAGCAGATGAGTTTAAAAAATTATAAAAAAATTTATGGAGCCTCCTGACACCGTGTACTTGATTGTGTAAATTTAATTTTTGTTAATTACACAAATAAAAAGGATTTTTTTAATATTTAATTTATTTCACAAATAAAAAGGATTTTTTTTAATTTTTGTTAATTACATTCATCGGACCGGGCTGGGTTACACGTGAATGGGTCTGCCTTGTACTGTATATATAGGAGCATGATGAGTAGTTAAGTTTATCTAGCTCACGACTCTGAATTTTCGGTGAATACGGTCATCATGCGCCAACGACTCTCGTGACGCCACGTGGTGTTGGCGCACGATCTGCTCCACCACCACATAGCCGTCTCGGCCGATCCCGCCGCCACCTCAACTCGTTGGCGCATGCTCATCATGCGCCATGCGCCAACATGCCTTGGCTCGCCACGTGTCCTAGGTTAGGTTAGAGTTAGGGTTAGTTAGGTTTAATGTTAATTAGAGTTAGGGTTTGACTGAAAAATATAGTAGATGAGTTCGAAAAATTATGAAATTTTTTGTGGAGCCTTCCGACACCGTGTACTTGCTTGTGTAAATTTAATATTATTTTATTTTTTCAGAATTTGTATCGCTATTTTGTATAAGTATCATGTTTGTACAAATTTGTAAATATAGAAAATGAGCCCTAAAAATTATAAATTTTATTTTGAAGGCTCCTCACGTAGTGGACTAAATCCTAAATTTTCAAGATAATACCAGAACATATATAAAATTGATGAAATATTACACAATCAAGTCCACTGCATAAGGAGTATTCAAAATAAAATTTATAATTTTTGAAGCTTATTTTTATATTTACAAATTCATACAAACCGGATACTTATACAAAATAGCGATACAAATTCTGAATAAATAAAATAATAGCAAATTTACACAAATAAGTACATTGTGTCGGAAGGCTTCACAAAAAAATTCATATTATTTTGAACTCATTTGCTATATTTTCAGCTAAACCCTAACACTCACACTAATCTAACCTAGGACACGTGGGCCGAGGGCTCTTGGCGCATGGTGAGCATACAAGTTGAGGTGGCGGTGGGCTGTGTGCCAACGACACGTGGCGCGCATGAGCCGTTGTGCTATTTTTGAAAATACATAAATTTAATGATTATTTCTGTAAATACGAGTTGAAAACGTGCTCGTATCCGTAAAGAATTCTACAACTCTAGCCTCACGTACCCATGCGTGACTTCTCGTACGTACGTTCGTGCACGTCAGCGGCTATTAATTAAGTTGGCCCTGTTCTGTTGCTTGACGCCATGTTCTTCCTCCTACCCTAGCTCCATCTCCGTGAGAATTTACAATTTAGATTTAGTTTTTGGATTTAATGAAAAAAAGTAAAACTATAAGAAGTATTTTTTAACAGAATATCTGCATTACAAATAAGCTTTAGCGTGTGTAGATAGGTTCATTTCACAATTCCATTATCCATTGCTAAGTATTGCATTGTTAATCTGGTGTGGAGCCCCACATTTTTCAATTTGTCTGGCGACACATACATTGTCAGATAGTCGCGAGAAAATTTTAGTTATATTGGCCGAGATGTATAGCAACAAAAAGCTACCTGCAGTAGTAGTGGATCAATTAATTACTCCTTCCTTCAGAAATATATGATATTGTAGAAAGAGTGCAGTTAAACCATTTTATATGAAAAACTATTTAGACTTGTCATGAGATAATAGTATTATTAGATTTTTCATGATAAATAATGTTATAATATAATAATTTTGTAATTTTTTACTTAGTTGTACAGAAAGAAATAGTTAAAGTTAGACATTAGAAACCATATTGATATTCAAAATTCAAAAATTAACAGAGGGGGTAATAAATCAGTAGTTGGTTACGGTGTTACGCCTGAGACGTGTCGAGCATAGTTGGCCGCTGGGCCTTGCTCTCTGTGGGCAGGGCCGTGTCACGTCATTTGCCTGTTTTTGCCGATAACTAGGAGGCACACGCAGGTGTAGCGCACACAACTCTCCCGGGATTAAACCAAAAAAACGCGGCAAATTAAAATATGCAGGTTGATCATGTAGCATCGAGCAGGACCATACGCACCTAATACCATGGCAAAATCAGATATACGCTACTCGAAAATATGAAATTGAAAATTTATCTCGGATATTTCACTCTTGGACATTTTTAAAATCTCTCCGCGCTTCTTCCTCCTGGGCGGCTGTCGCCACTGTTTCCAGCCACATCGTGTCATCTCCTTGGCCGCCACCACGAGCCGTCACCACTACAAAACAAGATATATTGGACGCCTCATCACAGACGGTGAATTTGAAACTGTCTGTGTTGTACTTATCACATACGGTTTTTTAATAAAAACCGTGTGTGATATGTAGTGATGGCTAGAATCATCTATGAATCACCACAGACGATTTTAATTACAAACCGTGTGAGATGTCTTCGAATATCACATACGGCTGTTATTTAAAACCGTGTGTGAATCATCATAGATGGTTTTTATCATGAACCGTCTGTGATGTCTTCGAATATCAAAGACGGTTTATTAAACCGTTTTTGAATCATCACAGACAGTTTTTTTTATCACGAACCATCTGTGATGTCTTTGAATATCAAATACAATTTATATTTAAAACCGCTGTGAATCATCACAGACGATTTTTATCACGAACCGTTTGTGATTATAATCATATACTACAGATGGTTTTGTAGACAAAATCGTCTCTGGTACTTTTATTTTGTTGGGTGGGGAAACAAAAATTTGGACTTAATGGGCGGGCTGACGAAACTCACTTTTATATTAACCAAGTCTCCTCACACCTCTATCTCCTCTTTTGCCATTTGTTGGATCGAAACGGCGACTAGAGGGGGGTGAATAGGAGCACGATTACTTTTTCACTAAAATCGGATTCAACACGTATTTTACTCCGATAGCTATGAGTGCTATGAAGATCAATATATAAGCACAGTGTAACACCCTGGCTATTCGGAAGCCAAGATGTCACGCAAAATTATCAAAACTACTAAGGATAGCATTACAGCTGGATTATACAGATTCAATCAACAATAATTTCTAAAGAATGACAATAAACGAACACCAGATTCATGAAAAAGAATGGGTAAACAATTATAATACCACGAACAGTCAAGCAATACCAAAGTTGGATTATTACAAATCTGGAAATTTAATTAATAAGTTGGCTTGACCGAAAGGTAATAATAATTATTCGGTTGGATAAAAGTGAAGTGCGATGTCGAACTACCCCACCAAATCATCTTGTCTTCTCCTCAATTACCTAATTAAAACATACAAAGCAAGGGTGAGTCAAGACTCGGCAAGTGCATACAAGAATAATCAAACATAGAGTGGACAACACAAACCGATTGGAATTACGAACAAATCTTGGAACACATATACAATTGAATGGAATGAATACATGAATGGATGGAATGAAAGAATGCATTGAAGGAGAACGGACTTTTCACACGTTTATATGGGTATAAATAGTGACACACCGTCGGTGTTCACTTAAGCCCGTGCCATAGCAATGCGGGATCCAATCACCGTATGAAGAACGTTTCATACGGGTGTCCGGTTGCCACATTGGAATGGTGGTCAACGTTGCCCACATTGGAATGGTGGGTCTCACATGCCCATATTGGAATTAATGGGACTTAATCAAGTTTCCACTCCGTGGATCGGCAAAGGAAATATGTGTGCATGGAATGAAATGCATAATTTGAACTTCATCTCAATTTATCACGTAAGAAGGTATTGAAATCTACCACATCATGCTCAAATCACAGGAATACTCATAAGTTACCAAATTATCATGCATTCATCAAATTCACACAAGTTAAACATTGCACTTGCCTTCCGTCTTTGTGGACGTATTGGGAAGCAACGAAGGTGTCCTTCCACTCACCGCCTCACCGCCTATACAATCATTGACACGAATAAGGATAACAGGGTATAACATAGTTACACGAGTTCTCGTTACCCTCTAATCAACCCACACGCCTAAATGTTCGTTTTTGACCTCTACGCCAAAAGTCCAGATTATCGATCTACGGGCAGTTGTACGAGAAAATTCACCATTAATTATCTGTAACTCTAAAAGACCTGAAACCAGTGCTCATCTTTTCCTAACGAACCAGGCTACAAAACTTTAGTTGGTGAGATCCCCTGATTCGGCCAAAACAGAGGATCAAAATGCCCTAGAAGTCACAGACAGAAAACTGTCCAGATTTCAGAACAGTCGTGAAGAAAAGACTGTAACTTTCATTCTACTGATCCTATGGAGATGATCTTTATCAATCTGGAATCATGGCGAAATTAGCTTCATAAACCTATTTTGGTGGCCTCCCTGAATCTGGCTCTAACTTGAACATAACTGACGATCAACAGACAGTCCCTAAAATTTCTGACAGACAGAGTAGTGTGCGGTTAAAAATTCATAACTTCTAAACCACAGGGTGGAATCTCGTGATCTCGGTGCCAAAAGAAAGCTAACGAAACCAGGAACATAACTCTAGAAGACGAAAATGCAAGATTCTGCTCCTAAGATGCCGAAACAGGGCGCGCAAGACGACTGAACAGATTGGATCTATTCTGGAAACTGGCAGACAGCAAAACGGTTTAACTCTAATCGATCAATCTACCTCCAAACAACAACAAACAGCGGGTGAGACTCCTCGTTACCCTTGTAGACCTATAGGATGATGTTGATCCGTTCCCCGAAGATCTCCCTCCCTTCTCCTCTCTTCTTATTCTTTTCTTCTTCCTTCCTTCCTCTCCACCCTTTCTCCTCTTGGTATAGCAAGAGGGGATTGCTACAGTGCGTGCTACAGTAACAGGCGGCGGTACTGTAGCAGCTAGGGTTTCCCACCCTCCTTTTATTGGTGGCGGCCCTCATGGGCCTCTGGGCTAAGGCACGAGGCCCGTTCTGCTGAAAAATTGCCGAAAACCCCACCGTCTAATTGTCTGAATCTATTTTATATTTGGTCCTTCTCCGAATTCAATTGATTCGCTCCCGATAATTATTTCTAATTCTTTTGGGATATTACATTCTACCCCCCTTAAACGGAATTCGACCCCGAATTCTCAGCACACGTAACGCTAAAGAACAATCTTAGCTTATCATTCTACCAACATTACCACGTACTTGCTGTGATTAACCCTGGATATTGCTCACGCATGCGAGACTTCAAATTCCTAGGTAGTCTCTCTCTCTCTGCCTTCTGCGACCAAAGCACCTTGACGTAATCGGCGTGTTACGCCTTATTACTCGTCCCAACCTTTCAAGAGTCACTCAACGGACATGACTTGAAGGCACAGTCTTACTCGTAGGTCAACGGTTCTAACGAAACTTCACACTCTGGATTTCTCCAGTACTCCCTGGACACTAGGTCATATAAAACAATCTGTGCCCCACGCCAGGACTCTAGACGATCCTAGTAACACACTATCTCTCAAATCTCTACAACTTTCAGAAACAACCAATATACGTTGGGCCAACATTCGCCTTGTACCAAGCCACACAACCAAACATGGTACAAAAAACTATTATTCCTTGTATCAATCGATCTCTTTACTTTAACAATGGGCACATCCTTTAACCGAGGACGCTCAACGGAACTCGTTTTAACAAACTCGAAATGTAACCCAACCGAAAATAAAGGATTCTCATCGCAAACACACAATTACCCACTTATCACAAAAAAAAATAAGCCCAAAACCAAGAGATTCATCATGAAACTCTTCCACTTTCCAAGTAGGCAAATTGCCAAAGAACACTACATAAGCCAAAGGAGAAATCTCTCGCTTGTCCAAAACCATTTCTTTTCTTTTTCTTAACCAAAAGAATCACGCATACCAAGAAGAGCCAACTTAATTTATAATTAGCATCTAATATAGAGACAAAGCTCAAATAAAACCAAGAGAATATTTCATTATCCAAGAATCTGACATTTTCTCAAACTTGCTTTTGAGAATTCAACTTTGACTTAAACCATGAGATCCCAAATCATCTCATAGCACACTAATTCTTTTCTTTTAATTCGGCAACCTCAAAGCTATGCTCAAACTGAACACAAAATCCACATCTAGGAAGAGGGACTCTTCCAATCCACAATAACATACTCTGATCAGCTTCTCTACCAAGGGAATTACCTTGACATATAATTCCCCACACACCTCCATATAGATTTCAGCCACAATCACATCACCTCAAACTTTTAAGGTTAATCAACTTGAAATTCACCACACTCACACTCATTTACTTTACCCAAAGTATTCTTTCAAAGATCAACACACTATTCAAAATTTGCTTCTGTTCATCCACCTCTACACATAATATTGGGTCTCCAAGGTCCTAGCAGAAAACGTAAAGCGCCAAATTTAACCTCCAAGTCTCCTTCCATGAACTTCTAGTATACTTGACAGGTAACCCTCAGATCTGATGACTAAAATTTCGCACAGCTCAACAATACCCTCAGTCATTAATATCAACATTCCTCACTAATCAAGTAACCGCCCAATGCAATTCATTACACCAATCTTAGACCTTCTCTAACCCACACCAAACAAATACATTTACTTGACCACAATATACCCATTCACAATATTTTAACTGATTGATCAAGATTTAGTCCTACTTAATCACTAATCATAAATAATTAAATATATTCTTGACCAAGTTAACTTTAGAGATGATCTATCTCCCATAAGATTAATCACTGGGCTCAGGTCATACTTGACAAAAACTTAACAATCCCTGCTATCCCATTATTTAACTCGACTGTTAGATTTCACTACACTGCTACTCTCATTAAACTACACCATCATAATTCTTCCACACAATCTTACCGGGTACCCAATTGCGAATCTCTAAAAAATTTATCAAGAGTCCATACTTTCGATAATCCCAACATCCCAACTTGGACAAAGGGTATTGGATCATAGTTCGCCATACGTCCCACTAGTTGTAATACTAATCAACTTTATTTCATCGTCAACCATTCCATTTAAATAGAATTCTCTCCAGGTGTTATAGGTCAAAACCAATTCACTTTCTACTACTCTTCAAATAGCTTGGTTCCCAATATCTCACTACTATCACATACTTGTCCACCACCAACCAGTCTCCACATTTCACTTTATAAGACTCGGCAACACAAGATGGTTAATTCCTTTCTCAAAAAGGAAGAGACAAACTAATACAAATTTTAACACACAAGAAAACATTGTTCCTCGGAGTAAGCACAAGACCAAGAGAAACAGTCAAATAGAAATAACCTCTAAAAACAATAGTCGAAACCACAGATGAGACTACATGTCCCACAAGAAGGAACTTTTAAACCTCCATGAATCATAATAAAACACTGCTATGGAAACCCAAGAAACTCTTAAGCTGTAACAACAGAAAGGTTGCAGATTACAATTTTTTTTTAACTCCACCCTCAAATACATAGGGCGCACATTTTCCGTTAACCAAGAAAGCAATTTTTTTTTTGATTACAACATTACTTGCCATCCCAAACAAGAAATGCCTTTAAAACCAAATCAAGTTAATCACTTAGGAACCAGACGGAACCTTCCCATACATCACAATACTCAAATAATCTCATCTACTACATAAATCATGAACTCCCAAAAGAGCACGTATGCAAAACTCCAGACATTTCATTTAACCCAGTATTACTAAAAGCAATCAACTTACTTTCTCTCTAGAAGAACCATTACCACTCCAACGTGTCACATTCTCTTATTGACAATCTTACTAATATTAAAATAATTCACTCTTAACAAGATTCATTATCGTCAACTCTTCCTTTATAAAGCCCCCAACGGCTTACCAAAGTATTACATACCACTTTATTATCTCATCCTCAATTGAGAGTATACCAAATTCTTACAATATCATCATTACAACAACCACATAATTTTTTTGAGGGAACCTACTACACAATTTAAGAGGTTATTCCAAAACCCTCGCATCAAGGGCATATTATTATCTGACAGTTTTCACCGTCATGCAAACACAGGTCATTCTCATTGGCCATCCTCATGAACCACACATAAGTAAATCACTTTTGACTTTCAACCTTTCATCTATTAGGAATGCTCACACTAATATAGTGCACTCCAATTCTAATCTAGAGGTTATCATAAACCATTGATGATTATTCACTCATGGACGAATTGATGGTCATTTCTCTATTTGGATTCCCACGAGCATAAATAAGATCATCAAATAATCAATTAAAGAAAATCCCATATTATTATCTACTAAGACCACGATCGAACACATCCTTATATTTCTCTTGTCGCAGCTTAGATTAATCCATTGAGTCCAAATAATCTAATAAGTTTAGCAACTAAACAATTCTATTGATCAACCATTTCATCAACGTTCCACACTTCTTAATAAATCTATTGATTCTGACTAAATATAGTCATACTCATAGTCACAGCTCATCGAGAACTACTAGAGGACAACTTCATCTTATGCAACTTTCCTTTCAAGGATCCTAGTTAAAATCGATCATGCACACATTGCAGGTCCATCCTGATACTCCATATCATATCCATTAATTACTTTGATTATACCCTCTCACTTAACCACGATAAAACATCACTAAAGGGTTTAACATCTTCTTTAGTAAAAGAGAACCATAAATCTTCAACACCCAAAATACCCAAGAGAGATATATTGAGTCAAAGCCTCCACGTAATAAAGGACTTGCAAAATGAAACTTTCATTAACCAAAAACATCAAGCGAATAAATTGTTCATGTTTTCCAATGGAAAGGACATAACTCGAATACAAAGGTCAAACTTGTCAATCAACTAAATTCATCAGCAGCAAGAATAACTCATCGGTTGGGAAAACAATAATTGCTTTACGAGACGAATTTAGCCAAGGGAAACACACCAACCTTTCTCAAAGCAACCCATCAGCCGCAAAGAAATAATAACCCAACAGAAATTCACCAATCACTATTGGACAAGGGTTGACCAAATGCAAATTCCAGGAAGAGAACAACTATTCTAAAGATACTCACTATCAACGCCTGTACTATGATATCCGTTGTAGACACTTCACTATTCCTACACCACGAACGGTGGTGTAACCTGGTAAAGCCCAGGGCCACAACCATGACCTCAATCTCTCAACATGGGTTATCCCCACACATAATAATCATATAATCAATTAATGAGCAATAATACTCAATTCATATCAGCAATCAACAATACGATATAGCGAAAACGTAAATGCAATGCTTAGCCCATTCCCATCCAACTGTGCATAGTGTGTCAAAATTAATATTCAAGAACCACGGACCTACAGCCCGCTCTGATACCAACTGTAACACCCTGGCTATTCGGAAGCCAAGATGTCACGCAAAATTATCAAAACTACTAAGGATAGCATTACAATTTGGATTATCTGATTCAATCAACAATAATTTCTAAAGAATGACAATAAACGAACACCAGATTCATGGAAAAGAATGGGTAAACAATTATAATACCACGAACAGTCAAGCAATACCAAAGTTGGATTATTACAAATCTGGAAATTTAATTAATAAGTTGGCTTGACTGAAAGGTAATAATAATTATTCTGGTTGGATAAAAGTGAAGTGCAGTGTGCCGAACTACCCCACCAAATCATCTTGTCTTCTCCTCAATTACCTAATTAAAACATACAAAGCAAGGGTGAGTCGAAGACTCAGCAAGTGCATACAAGAATAATCAAACATAGAGTGGACAACACAAACCAGTGGAATTACGAACAAATCTTGGAACACATATACAATTGAATGGAATGAATACATGAATGGATGGAATGAAAGAATGCATTGAAGGAGAACGGACTTTTCACACGTTTATACCGGTATAAATAGTGACACACCCGTCGGTGTTCACTTAAGCCCGTACTTCGCAAAGTACGGGGATCCAATCACCGTATGAAGAACGTTTCATACGGGTGTCCGGTTGCCACATTGGAATGGTGGTCAACGTTGCCCACATTGGAATGGTGGGTCTCACATGCCCATATTGGAATTAATGGGACTTAATCAAGTTTCCACTCCGTGGGCGGCAAAGGAAATATGTGTGCATGGAATGAAATGCATAATTTGAACTTCATCTCAATTTATCACGAAAGAAGGTATTGAAATCTACCACATCATGCTCAAATCACAGGAATACTCATAAGTTACCAAATTATCATGCATTCATCAAATTCACACAAGTTAAACATTGCACTTGCCTTCCGTCTTTGTGACGTATTGGGAAGCAACGAAGGTGTCCTTCCACTCACCGCCTCACCGCCTATACAATCACTGACACAGAATAAGGATAACAGGGTATAACATAGTTACACGAGTTCTACGTTACCCTCTAATCAACCCACACGCCTAAATGTTCGTTTTTGACCTCTACGCCAAAAGTCCAGATTATCGATCTACGGGCAGTTGTACGAGAAAATTCACCATTAATTATCTGTAACTCTAAAAGACCTGAAACCAGTGCTCATCTTTTCCTAACGAACCAGGCTACAAAACTTTAGTTGGTGAGATCCCCTGATTCGGCCAAAACAGAGGATCAAAATGCCCTAGAAGTCACAGACAGAAAACTGTCCAGATTTCAGAACAGTCGTGAAGAAAAGACTGTAACTTTCATTCTACTGATCCTATGGAGATGATCTTTATCAATCTGGAATCATGGCGAAATTAGCTTCATAAACCTATTTTGGTGGCCTCCCTGAATCTGGCTCTAACTTGAACATAACTGACGATCAACAGACAGTCCCTAAAATTTCTGACAGACAGAGTAGTGTGCGGTTAAAAATTCATAACTTCTAAACCACAGGGTGGAATCTCGTGATCTCGGTGCCAAAAGAAAGCTAACGAAACCAGGAACATAACTCTAGAAGACGAAAATGCAAGATTCTGCTCCTAAGATGCCGAAACAGGGCGCGCAAGACGACTGAACAGATTGGATCTATTCTGGAAACTGGCAGACAGCAAAACGGTTTAACTCTAATCGATCAATCTACCTCCAAACAACAACAAACAGCGGGTGAGACTCTCGTTACCCTTGTAGACCTATAGGATGATGTTGATCCGTTCCCCGAAGATCTCCCTCCCTTCTCCTCTCTTCTTATTCTTTTCTTCTTCCTTCCTTCCTCTCCACCCTTTCTCCTCTTGGTATAGCAAGAGGGGATTGCTACATCGTGCTACTGAATAAAGCAGGCAGATCTGCTGTAGCAGCTAGGGTTCCACCCTCCTTTTATTGGTGGCGGCCCTCATGGGCCTCTGGGCTAAGGCACGAGGCCCAAAGTTCTTTGAAAAATTGCCGAAAACCCCCCTGTCTAATTGCTGCTGAATCTATTTTATATTTGGTCCTTCTCCGAATTCAATTGATTCGCTCCCGATAATTATTTCTAATTCTTTTGGGATATTACACACAGCATGTAACATCCCAAATCTGGAATTGAGTTTCAAGTGTAAGAAAATCAGGAGGAATTAAAACTTTTCTTGCATCTTGAAACCCCTGGTCATTTTTGTAATTCTTTTAAAAAGAATTGTGGAAGATCAAATTCAAATCCTCATTCGACGCTAATCAAAAACCTCCTTGTCATAGACCTTGTGCCAAACCCTTGGAGATATTTCTCCCGAGTTCTAGGGAGGCTTGGCAACACCTCTGAATTATCTCATGACTTTTAGAAATTATTTGATGATTCTTGGAGGCGAGTCAAAGCTTGGTCAAACCCTAGCTTCCCCTCTTCCAGAATTTTTGGGGAAAAATTCAGTACGTTAGAATCTCTGGAAATTTCATATGAGGTTCCTCCGGTCGTCAGCAAACTCCAGTTAAAATTTCATAAATTTTTGGAGCTCGCTTGCTACCTTAAATAATCCTCAAAATCGATTATTCAAATCCAAACCCTAACGGTTTTCACTGTTCCTTGGTGCGAGTTGGACTCGGGCTCGAGCCACTTGACTCGGTTCACCCACTAATTTGTACCAACCCGGTCGTTCGGTATTGGGGTCGTGGCCGTTGAATCGACATCGAATGGCCTTCGACCGGTACCGAGCGGTGGAGCCGTTATGAACCACCCGGCCTAACCGAGCCGTTGAATCGAGATCGCACGGTCTTGACCACCGAGAGCCGTGATCGTTTCAATCCGCTCGATCTAGCCTAGTCTGTCCGATTTCAATCCGACGACCAACGAGTCGTCTCCTTCCTCTGTCCGCGCGCGCGTGAGCCTCTGCCATTGCGTGCGCAGAGGAGAAAAGCGGTGGCGTGCAGTCCACTCTATTTCCACCTTTAAATGGCTAGCTCTGCGCGCATTAAATGCCTGTCGCACTCCTACCTCAGTAGGCCATGGCCCAACTGCTCCTATCGCTCTCAAGTGCTCTCATGGCAGTGTTGACCCGACTGGAAAAATCCGGCCGTTGCTCTCTGCCATTGCCCTATTTAAACTCCTTTGGGCCTCACACTTAGCTTCCTTTAGCACTTTCGCAACTCCAGCTAGCACTCACCCTCTTGCCTGAGCTGCAGTCCCTCGCACTCTCTTCGAACGACATTGTTGAGTGTGGAGCTTCGGTGGGGGCGGTGCAGCGGGGGTTTTCTTCTTCAAGTCTTCGCCCCCTCTGCTTTCCCTTTACTCTTTGGAGCTTAACTCTCACGCGGTTTGGTTCTCTCTGTGCCTGTCGTCATGTGGCCTAGCGAGAACCTTACCACCGCCGTTCGGATACTGTCGCGGAGCCACTCCGTGGGTCTCTGGTCGTTCTTCGACTCAAGTAAGTCCGCATTGCCTGTAGGAGCTCGAGCGCGTTTTCGTTTTCTTTTGGTACCGTTCGTTGAGTCCTCCTAGCCATACCCACTCAACCCCGCCCTTGGTTGGCGCTGCCTCGTGGTCGAAATTCCGACCAGTCACTGTAGTTTGGTCGATTCGACCGGATGCAGTTTATTGATGGGTAAATATCGTCGCGTAGTCCCCAGACCTTATATTTGTAAGGGAAAGGCCTATCGAGTGATTGTAAGTTCTCCTACAATCACCCCCGTAGTCGTTAGTTTCACTACGACTATGGCATGGTCATAGGTCCTTCTGCGGCCTTTACCCAATCGAATGTTGTGTCGTGACCTGTACCTCGTCGTAAGTCATACTACGACTATGTCCGGGTCATAAGTACTTCTGCGGCGTGTACCTAGTCGTAAGTCTGTCTTCGACTAGTACCCAGTCGTACGTCCGTCTACGACCACTATCTGGTCGTAAATCCTTCCACGACTATGGTTTGGTCGTAGGTTCTGCTACGACCACCACCTGGTCGTAAGACCTTCTCTTGGTCGTATCTTTAGCATTAAGAATCTAAATCAATTGATTCTTGTTGCTAAATTCTTTATAAACCAGTACCTAGCTTCGGTAAGATTTTTAGAAATTTTGTAGAAAAGTTTGCTGTTGAGTCCTTGCATTTTATTCGTTCTTATCGATTGCTTTTCGCTTTTCCCGTTAGGATCCGAAGAGCACATTGACAACATAAGTGATCCCCAGCTACATCTTGACCCGCAGCAAACAGGCAAGCAGTTTGATCATGTTCATCCTATTATTTTTCAAGTCTACTATATTGATTTCAACTCGTATGTATGCATTGCTATTTTGGTTGTTAAATTATGGTTAGTATCCTATAGTTGCATAATCCGTAGGACTTGGTTATCCTCTACTACCATGAGCTTAGGTTATTGGCTGTGGTCGGAGTCCGATGGATGGACTCTGGTCACTTAGTAGCTTTCGATTTGAAATTGCTTAGAAATGCTTAGATGTCGGTAGTATTGGGCAGTCATCGACTTAGTCGATGATGTTGATCACACACATCTTACTACTACTCCATTATGTCCAGCACTCTGTGCTTTGTTATTTTGTAAAGTCAAAAACTGAAAATAAAACTGTTTTCGACTTGGGCACAATGGTATGTTGGTGTGATCTGTTGGCGTGAATGGAATGGTGCCTAGGTCATCAAGGACCGAGTTACTTGTGTCACTAAGCCAAGCGATTATGCGTGCTAACCACGCGAGAGGGATATGGGACATCTCTTGACTTAGTACTTTGGCGTGGGTTATCTCCGAGTCGCAGGAGGGAGTTGTGTGTGTTGTGTGAAACATGATATGGGGTCGTGTTCTTGTGTTGGGTGTGCGGTGGTGGAGATTCCGGGTAGGCTCTCCACCTCGAGGAGCGTCGTAGTTGTCCAAGGCTTTACCCGGGAAGGGTAGTTGACCGAGGCTTTACGATGACTCCGACACAACGTATGGGTTTCTATCCATACGGGCGGCTCGAGAGTAATTCACAATATTGGAAACGTCTCGTAGGACTTAGCCGTGCCGGCATACCTAAGGAAGTGTGCTTAATAGCTTGGCAAAAAGGCGGTCTGGCGTGTGGGTACATTGGTACACCCCTGCAGGGAGAAAACTATTCGAATAGCCTCGTCCTAGGTTATGGACATGCTTGGTAAGGTCGTGCAAGAACTAGACTACAACCTTTTAAAACTTAAAACTGGTCGTGGGTGGTATGAACGGGTAGTTCATGCTATTGTCGTGGTGACTGATGGGCTAGTCACTTCCAGGATTGTTGTTGTCATCTATCTACTGTTATATTGTTGTCTTTTACGATTATTTAAACATTAAAAACAGATTTGTTAAAATTGCTTGCAATCTATTACACTATTGCAAATAAAAACTTGCTTTATGCTAAAATGAAACATACAGCCTCCACTTCAATGAGCTTGCATGTAGTATATGTACAGGATTGTTATTCCACATGTAAGTCTTGCGAGTACATTCAAAGTACTCACCGGCTTTTGCCGGCTGCTTTTGTTTGCAGGGGAAGAAGGTGAGCCCCAAGGGCCTCACTTTTGTGAGATGTGCGGTGGTTTCGACGACTAGCTTGGCGGTCCGGTCAGTTGCCTTGGGGGTTAAGGGCACACTGGTCGGCTCTTTTGTTTATAACCATCTTATGGCATTTTTGCTTCCGCTGTCTATCTTCTTTTGTCCATGGATATTTTTTTTTGGCCGGTCGGCCTCTCTTTTGTAAATTGTCATCTCCTATTTATATTATATTTTGGACTGTTGTTTATGTTTCGGTTCTATGTGAATGAATAGAATTGATGCATGAACTTTGTAAAGGGGTGTGTATACTGCATTTCTGGGAAGTATACATGTCTCGAGTCTCGGATTATCTGCTTTATGATGCTAGGACCGAATGGGTGGTTAAGCATTACAAGTCGGATAAACCGGGGTCTCACAAGGTTTGGTATCAGAGCCATACTGACCGTAGTAACCCAAGCTTGGTCGTCTTTAGGGTATTTTGGAAAACTTTAATTTCAAAGTATCAAATGGTTTATGAAAGCTTAAGGAATTCTCAGATTTTATTCCTTACCTATCTTAGCTTTCTCCTCTTACCTTACTCTCATTTGAGTTTTGAAAATTGATTTCCTCTCCTTCTTTCAAAGATAGTTGTTGGGTTTTGGGAACCACTGAGTTTGGCAAATTGAAGTGCTTAGGATTTTGAAGTTTCTGGACTGAAGATTTCGGCTGGAAGCTTGGATGCAAAATCACTACAACCACTTCAATTTCCGGACAGCAAACTCGATGGTTTCTAAGGGGTGGAAAATGAGAGGTGATTCGACTAAAATTTGTGGGGTTAAAAAAGGGTAAGATGTGATACTAGTTAGCTAAGTATCGACACTATTTTCGTTGATTGAACCTTACTCTTTAATAGTATTAGATCTTACCTTAATCTTCTGATTTGCCTCTTCTCAAGCAATTACTCGTTCATACTATACGGGTAAGTTGTATTGGGAAGATGAGCTTTGGTTTTATGATTCCTTGCCGTTTTTGAAGTCCTTTGATAAACATGTTCAAGTTTATGCACTTACTGTTTTTGGCTTTCGGTTAGGGGGGTATTCCATTCCCCTAGTCGCTAGCGTTTCGCTTTCTTTCGGCTTTGATTTTGAGTCTAGTTTTAACCAAAGTTTCTTGTAACAGGATGGCTGGACGCACTCGCAGCGGCCAAGGCCAGTCAGCTGGTCCGGACGAGGATCTTCCTCCTCCTCCGACCATGGCCGAGGTCCTCCTTGAGATTGAGCGCAACCGTGCAGAGGACAGGAGGATCCTTCTGGACGTCATTGCGCGCAACACTTCCGCCCTTACCGGTGCTTCAGGATCGGGGCAAGGGAATGGACACCAGCCGCGTGGGGGACTCGCGGAGTTTCTTCGCACTCAGCCCCCTACGTTCTCCAGGTCTGAGGACCCGCTTGACGCAGACGACTGGCTTCGTCTGGTTGAGCGCAAACTTCGCATAGCGCAGTGCCAGGAGCACGAAAAGGCGCTGTTCGCATCGCACCAGCTGGAGGGTGCAGCGTTGTCTTGGTGGGAGAGCTTTCTCGCCATGCAGCCCGACGGTCACACCGTCACACAGGAGTTCCGTCGCCTTCCGTCGAGTCACATTCCTTCCAAATTTGATGAGGTCAAGAAGAAGGAGTTCTTGTCGCTCAGACAAGGGCGCCTCTCAGTTACGGAGTACCTATACGAGTTCAACCATTTGGCTCGTTATGCTCCGGAGGAGGTGGCCACTGATGAGGCCAAACAAGAGAAGTTCAAGGACGGTTTGTCTGAGGAGCTGCAGGACAAGCTATCTGTCGTTGACTTCCGGATTTCCAGGCCTTGGTGGACAAGGCCATCGTCGTGAAAGCACGCAGGAGAGCCCTTGTGGATTCCATAGCGTAAGTGGGAGGCCCGCAAGTCATCTGGGGCCAGCTATTCCCGCTTCAATCCGTCTCGGGGTCGCGGCCCACGTGCTTGGCACCCCGAGGCCGTCAGCACTTGTTCTTCGTCATTCGCAGGCCGTGCCCCAATCACGTGCACCTGCAAGTCAGCAGGGTGGTCCCCGCAACCCGGCTGCTGGGGTCATTTGCTTCGCCTGCAACCAGAAGGGGCATTATGCGAACCAATGCCCTAAGAAGACAGGAGCAGCCCCTCGTCCTAATGGAGGACGCGGGCAAGGAGGTGGTCCTTCTCAGGACCTGAAGATCGTTCCTGCTACCCAAGGCGTGGGTAGTGGACGCGTCAACCTCATCTCAGCAGAGGAGGCACAGGAGGCACCTGACGTCGTGTTGGGTACACTTTCTGTTAACTCTCGTTCTGCTACCGTTTTGTTTGATTCAGGAGCATCTCATTCTTTTGTTTCTGAGTCTTTTGCTGCTATTAGTGAGCTCCTTTTTGCTCCATTGTTGGTCCCATTGCTCGTTCGCTCTCCGGGTTCGGAGTTGAGAGCTGAATCTGAGTGTAGGGATGTCCCAATTGAAATTGAGGGAGTGAGATTCCGCGCGAATCTTATCCTCCTCCATTCAGCAAGTTTAGATGTAATTCTTGGTATGGATTGGTTGTCTCAGCATAAGGGACAAATCGATTGCGCCAAGAAGTGTGTCTCTATCTAGTCCTTCCGCGGCGGGTTAAGCTTTTAGCCAAAAGCTGCTAGGTCCGCATCTCTTCGCGGTTTGAAGGAAGGCCCCCTCTAGATATTAGTGAAGTCCCCACGGTTCGCGACTTCATTGATGTCTTTCCGAAGGTCTTCCAGGGATGCCACCAGTTCGAGATCTCGAGTTTGTCATTGAGTTGGTTCCCGGTACTGCCCCAATTTCAAAGAGGCATTATCGGATGCCACCGAACGAGTTGGTGGAGTTGAAGAAGCAATTGAATGAGATGCAAGAAAAAGGCTTCATCCGCCCTAGCTCATCCCCGTGGGGTTGTCCAGCAATCTTCGTAAAGAAGAAGGACAATACTTTACGCATGTGCGTGGATTACCGTCCGCTTAATGAGGTAACGGTAAAGAACAAGTATCCATTGCCCCGCATTGATGATCTCTTTGATCAATTAACTGGAGCTCGAGTATTCTCCAAGATTGATTTGAGAGTGGGATATCATCAAGTTCGGATACGACCCGAAGATATTCCAAAGACAGCTTTCTCTACTCGCTACGGCTTGTATGAATACACCGTCATGTCATTTGGCTTAACCAATGCTCCTGCCTTGTTCATGAACCTCATGAATTCGGTATTCATGGAGTATTTGGATAAGTTTGTGGTGGTCTTCATCGACGATATTCTCATCTATTCCAAGGACGATGAGGAACATAATGAGCATCTGAGGCTTGTGTTAGGCAAGCTTCGTGAGCATCAGCTGTATGCAAAGTTCAGCAAGTGCGCGTTCTGGTTGAAGGAAGTGGCCTTCCTGGGTCATGTTCTTTCAGCAGGAGGCGTCGCCGTTGATCCTAGCAAGGTCGCCGACGTTCTATCGTGGGTTCAACCTACTTGATAACCGGTGCGGAGTTTTCTCGGTTTAGCGGGATATTATCGCCGTTTTATCGAGAACTTCTCCAAGATCGCGAAGCCGATGATGGAGTTGCTCAAGAAACACAAGAAGTTCTTGTGGTCCGATGCTTGTGAGGAAAGCTTCCAAGTACTCAAGAAGCGTTTGACCACTGCTCCCGTCCTCGTTCTTCCCGACATCCATCAAAGCTTCGATATCTTTTGCGATGCTTCTCGTCGAGGACTCGGTTGTGTCCTTATGCAAGAAGGCAAGGTAGTGGCCTATGCATCAAGGCAATTGAGACCTCATGAACTCAACTATCCTACCCATGACTTGGAATTGGTGCCGTGATTCATGCACTTAAGATTTGGCGACATTACGATCGTGTCGTTGTGAAGTGTATTCGGATCACAAAAGCCTAAGGTATTTGTTCACCCACCAGATCCGAACCTCGTGCAAAAGAGATGGTTGGAGTTGATCAAGGACTATGACATGGGAATTCACTACCATCCGGGCAAGGCTAACGTCGTTGCCGATGCGCTCGATCATAAGCGCATTGCAATGCCTTGTTGCTCCGTGAATGCCACCCACTCTTCGAAGGAATTTCAGCGTCTCAACTTGGGATTGGTTGAGCATGGTTCCTCACGCCTTGGTTGTGCAACCAACCTTGGTGGATCGGATTAAGATCGCCAACAAGCGATCTTTGAGTGAGCCGCATCAAGGAAAATGTCAAGAACGGTACAGCCAAGTGCTTCTCTGAGGATGAGCATGGTGTTGTAAGGTTCGGGCAACGCCTTGTAATTCCAAAGGACATGGAATTGCGGGATTTGATTCTCCGCGAAGCCCATGATTCGCCTTTGTCTATTCATCCCGGGGCCACGAAGATGTATCAAGATCTCCGTCAGAGATTTTGGTGGACCGGATGAAGAGGGAAATTCGCGGTTCGTTGCCGAAAGTCGACGTATGTCGTCGTGTCAAGGCCGAGCATCGGCGTCGGCCAGATCGCTTCACCTTTGCCTATTCCTGAATGGAAGTGGGATTCGATCGGGATGGATTTTATCACCGGTCTGCCTCGTACTTCCAAGGGCAATGATGCCATCTGGGTTGTCATTGATCGGCTAACTAAGGTGGCTCACTTCCTTCCAGTCAAGTCGGATCTCCGTGTAGCTTTGTTGGCGGATCTCTACATTGCCCGCATTGTGAGCTTACATGGGGTACCCAAGACAATTGTCTCGGATCGCGGTTCTCTTTTCACCTCTCGCTTTTGGCAAAGTTTGCAAGAGGCTATGGGAACCCATGTCTCCTTTAGCACAGCATATCACCCCCAAACTGATGGTCAGACCGAAAGGGTCAACCAAGTGTTGGAGGACATGCTTCGTGCTTGTGTTCTCTCCTATGGAAAGAATTGGGAGAAATGTTTGCCTTTTGCCGAGTTTTCCTACAACAACAGTTTTCAAGCCAGCCTCGGCATGTCACCTTTCGAGGCCTTGTACGGGAGAAAGTGCAGAACCCCGTTGAATTGGTCCGAGACCGGCGAAAGACCTTTCTTTGGCCCGGACTCGATCAATGAGGCCGAGAGTCAAGTCCAGCTTGTTCGTGATCGTTTACGCACAGCTCAATCCAGGCAAAAGAGCTATGCGGACCGTCGTCGTCGTGAATTGAGCTTTGAGCTCAATGACTTTGTTTATCTCAAAGTCTCTCCATTGAAGGGCCATCAGCGTTTCGGCGTCAAGGGCAAGTTAGCTCCTCGATATATCGGTCCTTACCGAGTTATCGAGAAGAAAGGAGATGTTGCCTATAAGTTGGAATTGCCAGCTGCACTAGAGGGGGTACATGATGTGTTCCATGTGTCCCAATTAAAAAAGTGCCTCCGTGTTCCGACAGAGGAAGCTCCGTTGGAAACCCTCGATGTCCAAGAGGATTTGACCTATCGCGAGCACCCTGTTCGCATACTCGATGAGGCTGAACGAAGAACAAGGAATAAAACCATCAGATTCCTCAAAGTTCAGTGGTCGAACCATTCCGAGGATGAGGCTACTTGGGAAAGGGAAGATCGTCTCCGTGCAGACTATCCATCTTTCTTTCACGAGCGAGCCAAATCTCGTGACGAGATTTTTGTAAGGGGAGGTTTTGTAACATCCCAAATCTGGAATTGAGTTTCAAGTGTAAGAAAATCAGGAGGAATTAAAACTTTTCTTGCATCTTGAAACCCCTGGTCATTTTTGTAATTCTTTTAAAAAGAATTGTGGAAGATCAAATTCAAATCCTCATTCGACGCTAATCAAAACCTCCTTGTCATAGACCTTGTGCCAAACCCTTGAAGGATATTTCTCCCGAGTTCTAGGGAGGCTTGGCAACACCTCAGATTATCTCATGACTTTTAGAAATTATTTGATGATTCTTGGAGGCGAGTCAAAGCTTGGTCAAACCCTAGCTTCCCCTCTTCCAGAATTTTTGGGGAAAAATTCAGTACGTTAGAATCTCTGGAAATTTCATATGAGGTTCCTCCGATCGTCAGCAAACTCCAGTTAAAATTTCATAAATTTTTGGAGCTCGCTTGCTACCTTAAATAATCCCTCAAAAATCAGTTATTCAAATCCAAACCCTAACTGGTTTTCACTGTTCCTTGGGTGCGAGTTGGACTCGGGCTCGAGCCACTTGACTCTGTTCACCCCACTAGTCGTACCAACCCGGCCGTTCGTATGGGTCGTGGAGCCGTTGAATCAGCATCGAATGGCCTTCGACCAGCCGAACGGTGGAGCCGTTGCGAACCACCCGGTCTAACCGAGCCGTTGAATCAGCATCGCACGGTCTTCGACCAGCCGAGAGCCGTGATCGTTTCAATCCGCTCGATCTAGCCTAGCCGTCTGATTTCAATCCGACGACCAACGAAGTCGCCTCCTTCCTCTGTCTCTGCGCGTGAGCCTCTGCCATTGCGTGCGCAGAGGAGAAAAGCGGTGGCGTGCGATCCACTCTATTTCCACCTTTAAATGGCTAGCTCACGCGCATTAAATGCCTGTCGCACTCCTACCTCGATGAGGCCATGGCCCAACTGCTCCTATCGCTCTCAAGTGCTCTCATGGCGTTGTTGACCCGACCGAAAAATCCGCCGCTGCTCTCCGCCATTGCCCTATTTAAACTCCTTTGGGCCTCACACTTAGCTTCCTTTAGCACTTTCGCAACTCCGCTTAGCACTCACCCTCTTGCTCGAGCCGCAGCCCTCGCACTCTCTTGAACGACATTGTTGAGTGTGGAGCTTGGTGGGGCGGTGCAATGGGGTTTTCTTCTTCAAGTCTTCGCCTCTCTGCTTCCCTTTACTCTTTGGAGCTTAACTCTCACGCGGTTTGGTTCTCTCTGTGCCTGTGTCGGCTGTGGCTAGCGAGAACCTTACCACCGCTGTCGGATACTGTCGCGGAGCACTCCGTGGGTCTCGGGTCGTTCTTCGGCTCAAGTAAGTCCGCATTGCCCTCAGAGGAGCTCAGCGCAGTTTTCGTTTTTTTTGGTACCGCTTCGTTCGAGTCCTCCTAGCCATACCCACTCAACCCCGCCCTTGGTTGGCGCACCGTGGTCGAAATTTCGACCAACATCGTAGTTTGGTCGATTCGACCGGATGCGCTTTATTGATGGGTAAATATCGTCAGCGTAGTCCCGGACCTTATATTTGTAAGGAAAGGCCTATCGAGTGATTGTAAGTTCTCCTACAATCACCCCCGTAGTCGTTAGTTTCACTACGACTATGGCATGGTCATAGGTCCTTCGCGCCTTTACCCAATCGAATGTTGTGTCGTGACTGCACTCGTCAGAAGTCATACTACGACTATGTCCGGTCATAAGTACTTCGCGGCGTGTACCTAGTCGTAAGTCCGTCTTCGACTAGTACCCATCAGACGTCCGATCACGACCACTATCTGGTCGTAAATCCTTCCACGACTATGGTTTGGTCGTAGGTTCTGCTACGACCACCACCTGGTCGTAAGACCTTCTCTTGGTCGTATCTTTAGCATTAAGAATCTAAATCAATTGATTCTTGTTGCTAAATTCTTTATAAACCAGTACCTAGCTTCGGTAAGATTTTTAGAAATTTTGTAGAAAAGTTTGCTGTTGAGTCCTTGCATTTTATTCGTTCTTATCGATTGCTTTTCGCTTTTCCGTTAGGATCCGAAGAGCACATTGACAACATAAGTGATCCCTAGCTACATCTTGACCCGCAGCAAACAGGCAAGCAGTTTGATCATGTTCATCCTATTATTTTTCAAGTCTACTATATTGATTTCAACTCGTATGTATGCATTGCTATTTTGGTTGTGAAATTATGGTTAGTATCCTATAGTTGCATAATCCGTAGGACTTGGTTATCCTCTACTACCATGAGCTTAGGTTATTGGCTGTGGTCGGAGTCCGATGGATGGACTCTGGTCACTTAGTAGCTTCGATTTGAAATTGCTTAGAAATGCTTAGATGTCGGTAGTATTGGCGGTCATCGACTTAGTCGATGATGTTGATCACACACATCTTACTACTACTCCATTATGTCCAAAGACTGTGCTTTGTTATTTTGTAAAGTCAAACTGAAAATAAAACTGCTTTCGACTTGGGCACAATGGTATGTTGGTGTGATCTGTTGGCGTGAATGGAATGGTGCCTAGGTCATCAAGGACCGAGTTACTTGTGTCACTAAGCCAAGCGATTATGCGTGCTAACCACGCGAGAGGGATATGGGACATCTCTTGACTTAGTACTTTGGCGTGGGTTATCTCCGAGTCGCAGGAGGGGGTTGTGTGTGTTGTGTGAAACATGATATGGGGTCGTGTTCTTGTGTTGGGTGTGCGGTGGTGGAGATTCCGGGTAGGCTCTCCACCTCGAGGAGCGTCGTAGTTGTCCAAGGCTTTACCCGGGAAGGGTAGTTGACCGAGGCTTTACGATGACTCCGACACAACGTATGTGTTTCTATCCATACGGGCGGCTCGAGAGTAATTCACAATATTGGAAACGTCTCGTAGGACTTAGCCGTGCCGGCATACCTAAGGAAGTGTGCTTAATAGCTTGGCAAAAAGGCGGTCTGGCGTGTGGGTACATTGGTACACCCCTGCAGGGAGAAAACTATTCGAATAGCCTCGTCCTAGGTTATGGACATGCTTGGTAAGGTCGTGCAAGAACTAGACTACAACCTTTTAAAACTTAAAACTGGTCGTGGGTGGTATGAACGGGTAGTTCATGCTATTGTCGTGGTGACTGATGGGCTAGTCACTTCCAGGATTGTTGTTGTCATCTATCTACTGTTATATTGTTGTCTTTTACGATTATTTAAACATTAAAAACATATTTGTTAAAATTGCTTGCAATCTATTACACTATTGCAAATAAAAACTTGCTTTATGCTAAAATGAAACATACAGCCTCCACTTCAATGAGCTTGCATGTAGTATATGTACAGGATTGTTATTCCACATGTAAGTCTTGCGAGTACATTCAAAGTACTCACCGGCTTTTGCCACCGCTTTTGTTTGGGGGAAGAAGGTGAGCCCAAGGGCCTCACTTTTGTGAGATGTGCGGTGGTTTCGACGACTAGCTTGGCGGTCCGGTCGCTTGCCTTGGGGTTAAGGGCACACCGATCGGCTCTTTGTTTATAACCATCTTATGGCATTTTGCTTCATTGCCTATCTTCTTTTGTCCATGGATATTTTTTTGGCCTACGGCCTCTCTTTGTAAATTGCCATCTCCTATTTATATTATATTTTGGTATTTGTTTATGTTTTGGTTCTATGTGAATGAATGGAATTGATGCATGAACTTTGTAAAGGGTGTGTATCTTGCATTTCAGGAAGTATACATGTCTCGAGTCTCGGATTATCGCTTTGTGATGCTAGGACCGAATGGGTGGTTAAGCATTACAAGTCGGATAAACCGGTCTCTAAGGTTTGTATCGAGCCATCTCGACCGTAGTAACCCAAGCTTGGTCGTCTTTAGGGTATTTTGGAAAACTTTAATTTCAAGTATCAAATGGTTTATGAAAGCTTAAGGAATTCTCAGATTTTATTCCTTACCTATCTTAGCTTTCTCCTCTTACCTTACTCTCATTTGAGTTTTGAAAATTGATTTCCTCTCCTTCTTTCAAAGATAGTTGTTGGGTTTTGGGAACCACTGAGTTTGGCAAATTGAAGTGCTTAGGATTTTGAAGTTTCTGGACTGAAGATTTCGGCTGGAAGCTTGGATGCAAAATCACTACAACCACTTCAATTTCCGGACAGCAAACTCGATGGTTTCTAAGGGGTGGAAAATGAGAGGGTGATTCGACTAAAATTTGTGGGGTTAAAAAAAAGGGGTAAGATGTGATACTAGTTAGCTAAGTATCTGACACTATTTTCGTTGATTGAACCTTACTCTTTAATAGTATTAGATCTTACCTTAATCTTCTGATTTGCCTCTTCTCAAGCAATTACTCGTTCATACTATACGGGTAAGTTGTATTGGGAAGATGAGCTTTGGTTTTATGATTCCTTGCCGTTTTTGAAGTCCTTTGATAAACATGTTCAAGTTTATGCACTTACTGTTTTTGGCTTTCGGTTAGGGGGGTATTCCATTCCCCTAGTCGCTAGCGTTTCGCTTTCTTTCGGCTTTGATTTTGAGTCTAGTTTTAACCAAAGTTTCTTGTAACAGGATGGCTGGACGCACTCGCAGCGGCCAAGGCCAGTCAGCTGGTCCGGACGAGGATCTTCCTCCTCCTCCGACCATGGCCGAGGTCCTCCTTGAGATTGAGCGCAACCGTGCAGAGGACAGGAGGATCCTTCGGGCGTCATTCGCGCAACACTTCCGCCCTTACCGGTGCTTCAGATCGGGCAAGGAATGGACACCACCGCGTGGGGACTCGCGGAGTTTCTTCGCACTCACCCCCTCGTTCTCCGTGCGAGGACCGCTTGACGCAGACGATCGCCGTGCGGTTGAGCGCAAACCGCATAGCGCAGCGATGAGCACGAAAGGCGCTGTCAGCATCGCACCACCGGAGGGTGCAGCGTTGTCTTGGTGGGAGAGCTTTCTCGCCATGCAGCCCGACGGTCACACCGTCACCTGGGAGGAGTTCCGTACTGCCTTCCGTCGGAGTCACATTCCTTCCAGCTTGATGAGGCTGAAGAAGAAGGAGTTCTTGTCGCTCAGACAAGGGCGCCTCTCAGTTACGGAGTACCTATACGAGTTCAACCATTTGGCTCGTTATGCTCTGGAGGAGGTGGCCACTGATGAGGCCAAACAAGAGAAGTTCAAGGACGGTTTGTCTGAGGAGCTGCAGGACAAGCTATCTGTCGTTGACTTCCCGGATTTCCAGGCCTTGGTGGACAAGGCCATCGTCGCTGAGCACGCAGGGAGAGCCCTTGTGGATTCCCGCAAGCGTAAGTGGGAGGCCCGCAAGTCATCTGGGGCCAGCTATTCCCGCTTCAGTCCGTCTCAGGGGTCGCGTCCACAGGGGTCGGCCATCCTTGTCCATTTTGCGCCATGCTCGATTCCAATGACTTCACTCGGCATCCTCGATCATTCCGAACCTCAGCTCTCCAAGCTTAGTCCCGATCATCTCGCCGTTGATCGTCGTTGACTTTCAAGCCACCTGCTCAACAATAGACCAACAAAATCGATTACGGGAATAAGTTCTTCGTAACTTGACCCACGTTAGTCAAAACATGCACTATGCAACACATATGCACTGAAACCCATGAACTTGACTCAACAAACAAACATCACCGCTACGAAAGCCGACGAATCAAGTGAAAACCGGTCGACCGCCACTTAATGGCTGGCCGATCGGGCCGGTCGACAAAGAAGGGACTTAGCCAATTTTTGACCCTTGAAATCTGAGACCTCTCTGGAAATTTCAAATAAATAGATCTTTTGAGTCGAAGCTCCAAAAATTATGAGACTAAGTGTATGAGAATCCACTCTCTTGCCTACACTCTCTATTTTTCGCCCAGCTCCAAACTCAACAATCATATCTCGGTCGGTCCGGCCACGCTTATGGTCGGTCGACCATACGACCGGCCTGATCGCCATGGGTGGTCGGTCGGACCAAGATCGTCTGGCCGACCGCCAGAGACCGACAAAGACAAAATTTTTATCGAAACGCGTGATTTGACAAACTTTCAAAGCCACTGCCAATTGTAATATCATCCTAAGATCATGAGCATATCTTCATGATATCCACAATCTCCCCCTTGATGAACGCATTGGCAATTTTTAAAAAATGTAAGTTTAAGGTTTGCGAATGAAAATACTCAACGTTTTCACCCAAAGGCACAACTTGGTCCAAGAGCAAGAGAAAGCAATGGAATTAACCAAGTTGGCTTCAGATTAGTATAGACAAGCGAGATAAGGCAAAAGAAAGAAAGAAAGCTTCAATTTCCGAAGAAAAGTAAAAAATCTCACTTAAGGTCCATACGAAAGAATAATTGTTCAAATTGACCTTTGATCATTGTGAGGTTCAGGGTCACATCGGGGAGGCCAACCCGATCGCCAGGACGAGGTCGGCGTCATGGGTGAAACAGACCGGGGTAGGAAAGAGTATGGTGTCGAGTGGAGCTCGTTAATTAGATGGCAGGTGTGGGTGGGTGGTGAGGGGTGGTGTCGGCTGATGTGAGATCAAATCCACTACGGTGTGTGTGATTTCGCATCACGCCGATGGGGACCCGAACAGCATCGTCGCAATTTACACGGCGTGCCCAAAGAATAACCGTGGAGACGGAGCAGCGGTGCACACCGTACCATCTTGTGCCCTCTGCACTACCTGATTACAAATCGATTGGAGCTGTGATTTGCTTCAGCGGATGCAGATGGCCTTTTCTGGTTAGAGTTATGCATTTCAGATCTCTTTGCCTGTCCGAATCATAAAATTTCTGGATTTCCGATGTGTAACGCGAGCCTAGCATGGTGTGCCGGTGTTTTTCTGCGTGGGATTTTTTTTGCCGAAATAGCATCGTTGATAGCGGTACCAGCAAAAACGGCGTTCTTGTAGCTATTTTTTTACAAAATTGGCACTCGACACTATTTTTGAGTGGCACAGATGGCTCCCGTACTGCCACGTGATCTCGTCCTCACTACCCACGGACGTCGTTGCCTTGTCCCTCCCTGCCTAGGACGGAGCCACCACATCATCGCATCATCCGTCCCTCTGTTCTTTGGACAAGCTAGGTGGCCCCTCTCTGTCCCTCCCATATTCGGACGTGCCGAAAGCCCTTTCTGTCTCGTTGTGTCTTGTCCATCAACCCATCTCTAAGTGATACTGTCCTCGCGCGCAATTCTCTTCCGACGGTCTACTCTCTCATTCTTCCTATAAATGCGGAGTTGCGAGCGAGACTCTTCGCTCTCAGTCATTTTCACTTGTGCTCTCTCGCAATTTCGATTTCCTTTTCGTAGTGGATCAAGTGTTGTTTAGAGCCGTCATTAGAGGTCATATTAACATGTAATTTTTATGTATTGTATTTATTAAATGTGTAGTTAGTTAATTAGTCATAATTAATTACTTGTAGTTATTTAGGCATAATTAATTTAGTTGTATCATATAGACCTTATTGAATTTGTGTTATTTAGTTAGTTAAGATAAATTAGGTCATAATGAATTAGTCATTGTTATATTAATCCTACGTATTTATTCTGGGCCTAGTTAATTAGCTACAATTTAATTAGTCGTAACTAGTTAGTGTGAGTTAGTTAATTAGTCGTAATTAATTAGTTACAATTAATCACTTGTAGTTAATTAGTCGTACTAGAGTAACCACAATTAATTTAATTGTAGTTAGTCAGTCGTAATTAATTTAGTGGCTCTATGTAGTGCTATTTTATCTATTTGTAATTCATTTGTTGTAAATAATTACTCGAAATTAATTGAGTTGTATTTATTTCATTATTAAGTCAAAACTATCTTTTTCTAATTCATTTGCGGCAATTAATTAGTCTAAATTAATTAAGAGGTTTTTAAATACCTGTATTAATGTAATCCTACTTAATTAGTCGTAATTAATTTAGTCGTAGTTAATAAGTGTATTTTTTGTTGTTAGTATTTAGTATATTTTTTAATTTACAGTAATTCATCGTCATTTTTAATTTATTAACTACTAATATATGACTTTGATCTCTTACAAGTCATGCCTCTGCCGGAGCTACTGGAGCCCTTCTACGACGAACATCACCGGTGCCATCTGTGGATCACCGGGGACGTGGATGACGCTCCACCCCTGGTGCTTCGGTTTGAGAAGAATTATTGAGAGCTCAATGATCACTAATTCCCAATCATTCGGGGCACGGCCGCACGAGCTTGTTATACTTTGTGAGGCTGCTCTCGGTTGAGCGATACATCACCCTCGATGGCAGTGTGATGTTGGCCCTTATCGACAGGAGGAGACCCGAGACTCACACATTCCACTTTCGATGGGAAGAGACGACGGTCACTCTACAGGATATCTCATAATTGACTGGACTCCCGATCTAGGGTGAGCCACTTGTTCCTGGCCATCCGCCAACACAATGGAAGGGCCGATTGGGGCATCCATTTGGCATTCTTCTCCTGGACAGCGCCAGTGGTGTCACTCGGACCTGGCTGAGGAACTCCAGTCAATGTCCGTCGGATGCACCTAACGAGGTTGTAAGAACACACCTCATCGTGTACCTTCTCTATCTCTTCGGTTGGTCCCTGTTTCCCACCACACAGGGTGATTGTGTGTACCCCAACTTGGTCCATATCGCCGAGTCTTTGGCTAACGCGGAAGCTGTGGCTATGCCTCTGTACAGTTAGGGGCCAGTCATCCTCTGCGCTACATACAGGGGTTGTGTGACCCTTCGCGGTGCCACATCGGTGTGAAACTTAACCTTACCGTGTGTTACGTGCTCCTACAACTATAGAGTTGGGAGCACTTCCCTGTTGGGTGGTCGTGGCCCTTCTGCGGGAGAGCAGTGCACCCGTACCCCGAGTTACACGACCCAATCGACGGACCCACTATGGGCTACCGTTGGACTGTCTCCCAGTTACACTGGGCCAAGGACAGATCGGTCAGGTGCTACTCGTTGTTCCGCAATGAGTTCGAGTCGTTGCACAACAACGACGTCATATGGGCACCGTGGACCATAGAGTTTGTGCACACGGTAGCGCCGTACGGACAGTCCGTGAATGCACGCAGATGCCGTGAATGCCGCGGAATGCACGCAGGATGCCGATCGTGGCGACGACACCACCGGTGTTCACCCATATGGTGGAGCCTTATGTGCCGTAGAGCATAATGTGTTAGTTTGATTTGTACCAGGTTGTGCCCCCTCCAGACGGCAAGATGTTGCAGCGAGTCGTCCACTTGTGAGTCCATCTAAGTATTGTTTGCATTTCATACCCAAGTTGCATGTTGTGACAAGAATCACTCTCGAATGCAGACACCAAGTGGACGGACTGTGCTCACCTGCTAGGTCGGCATGGCCTAGTCGGACTGGCGGGCGTCCTAGCGCTCCCAGTCAGTCATCCGCAATGTTGATTGGTGGGGAGGTAAGTTACGTATAAATTTATCTATTATTTTTTATTACTACATATGTTGTACCAATGTCATGTTGTCCTGAAAACCGCACGTTCGTCGGGATGCATCTCTTCTGCTGTCCGCACCCCGTCAGACTGGCCCTCCCTTTCGGTCATTCAGACTGCACATCTGAGAGGTGCGAGATGTTTAGTTCATGTCCCAGATTTTTATGTGCCCTCACATCATTCCATATTGTAGCCTTCAGTTGAGCGTGGGGGTGACAGATATCTTTAAACCGATGAGGACACGCCACACCCAACGCTGGCTAGTACGGAGTACCGTATGAGGGCGAGATCTCCTACGGGCTCACCGACACTTCGCACGTTCAAGGCCAGAGCTCCTCCGCACGACCGTCCTTGTAGACAGTGTAGCTTGGGGCCTAACCATCCGGGAGTGGATTTATGGGGCCCTTTATTCATGACATGATTGCATGTGGTAAATAGTTCAGCATGTCTCAGCTAGACGACATCAACATTGGACAGACTCAGTTGGGCCAGAGTTAGGTTACTGGTGCTCCTCCGCCCACTCAACGATCTCCGTACCCCCTCCAAACCGATATGAGCTCTCTGGACCGATTGACGTATCACACGGAACATGCTCGATGCAAAACCAGGACGCGCACGCGGACGCAGATGAATTGAGCAGAGAGTGGCTAAGACAAGTGAGCCATATTATATCCCATGTGTAACTGCACTACATGTCTACATGTTGTCTACATGAATTGAGCAGAGAGTGTCCATGTATCTCTACATGTTCTCAGACCACTGCTTGCATTCTTCTATCTGTCGCTTCGCTGCGGTGGCTCTATTGACGAAGTAACCAAAAGTGCGACTCCTTGTCTTCTCGATGATCATGGTCATAGCGAGGCACCATACACCTTTCAAGATGCTGTTGTACACCTCGGATATGTTGGTCGTCATAATTCTGTACCTCGCACCGTCTATATCATAGAGAAGGGATCATTTCTCCAACTTAGGAGCGTGGCGATTAATCCACTTCGAGAAACTTATGCTGCTACTAGCTTGCCCGCTTGCGGCCTACTGTCCCTCCAGTACCCCCGGAGTGGACTCCCTTGTATGCCTCATAGTTCGATGTTTGAGATATGTCCAGGTGAACTCAAACATTTGCCTTTCGTACTGCAGGTACAACGCCTTGAACGTCTTCATAACTTTCTGACTGCGGAACCGCGTAAAAAAGTTCAATGCAAGATGCCTCATGCACCACCTGGTTTGCACGTCGTTCCATTGGTGACGGGGTTCTGTCCCACGCTTTATGGTGTTCAGGGCCGACAACAACCCAACATTGTGATCTATTATAAGGCATACGTTGCGCCGGTCCCATGCTACGCTTCCATCGGCTTCCCATATATCGTCGTCTCAGGTTGGAAAGCAATCTGCATGTACTGGTCCCATGCTATGCTTCCATTCACCTTCATGAGCTTCCACACACCCTGTCCTCCCCTACTTGTGTAGGTAATTGCCTCGATGGCAAGCTTCTTCGTCATTGCTTCTGTGTCAAGCTCCCTTCGGATGCAGCTCCGAAGCTCGTGAATATTGATCGTTTCGAGCCCCTCCGCCGAGACCACCTTGTACTGGCATCTTGACGGGTCCAACCCATCGGGTCCAGCCCGTATGAGACCATCACCGTAAAACACTATCAAGTCTTGCATGTTTGAAATTACCTAAAACAACAATAACTCGATTTACAATACACAATATAACAAACATGGTATGTAATTAACACTAATTAATTAACTTTACACGACTATTTACAAATGATTATTTCTTCAATTCCCACTAATAAATTAGGACTCAACAAAAATTTACTAACTAATTATGAAGATTTCATTTGCCACTAATTACCCATGACAAAGATAATTACGACGTATAACACACAAGAGAGTAATTAAATGCGAGTAAGTCAGTATAAATAAATATTTAACAATGAACAATTTGATTACTTACCTATATATTACTAATGAGAAATTCAATACATCTAAGTAATTCTCAATGAATTAATTACAATTAATTAGCTACCACTAACTAACTGTAAGTCATTATGTATCAATAAATTAATTATGGTCACTTAAATTCGACCAATTATTTTGCACTAATGTAATCAGCACTACTCAACTACGCGAAATTTAATTATAAAATATTAATTGCAATCTGACTAATTAACAACAAGTATTTAATTATGACTAATTAACTACAAGTATTTAATTATGACTGCTTATTACTACTTACAAACTATGTCTCAATTACCACTAACTAACTACAAATAATAAATTGCCACTAATTAACTACGATTGAAATTATTACAACTAAAGCATATGAAATAATTTTATCTTGCCTTGATGTCGATCTTATGGTACTTATACGGTCTAAACCACTGTTCTAAATACTATTTCCTCCACGGCGTATTCCAAACAAAGTTTTAGTTCAATTCTCTTCGTTCTCAGTGACGAACGCAAGAACGAGAACGAATCCAAGAGTGAGCGCGACATGGGTTTTTTATAGGCACATGAAGGAGTTACACACACATAGTAGTGTGATTAGCAGTACATGCGGACGAGGCAACGACGTGATGGATGAGATAGGGAGAAAATGATATGAGAGATGTTGCTTTCGGCACCGAAAGCAACCACAAGCGGACGAGTTAGCGGTGCGTCCGAGCCTGGCAGAAGTGGTGTTGCCCGCGTGGTGCGTCGTTGCATGGCCACCTGGCTTGCCCAAAGAGGGAGGGATGGACGAGGCAGCGACGTCTGTGAGTGGAACGAACGAGACCACGTGGCAGCACGGGAGATATCCGTGCCATCTAAAAACGGTGCCGAGCGCCAGTTTTATAAAAACAATGGCGAGGATGCTGTTTTTGCTAAACCACTTCAAACAGTATTATTTCAATTTAAAAAAACTTCTTCGTGTAGACGAGTGATGCCTCTGTCCAAAGTGTTGAACACATGCAATAGACATAAGTTACGCACGTGACAGTTGCCTTCTGCATAATTCAGAGCTCGGAGGAATAGGCATGCTACAGATTACGTGACAAGGTAGCGTTTTAAATTATAAAATCGAAACAGAGTTCTTGTTCCCAAGAGAAAAAGAAAAGAAGGCCTAGAGAGCTGTAAGAGATCAATAGCCGAACATAAGTATTTTGAGTCCGGAGGCCTCGTAGTTTAGAAACGTTAAGCGAATAGGCTGGATTCCCAGAGGTGGTCTTCATACAAAACCCATTCCGTTTTCACAAGGCCCAATGCCCAGTTCTCTCTTTGTTCGTTTTCCTCGTATTTTAACAGACCATACTCTCGCTCTTTCAATACTTCACATTTGTCACAGTCGTCAACCTTCCATGTATTCCAACTTCGCGTCCACACCGTCCGCGCTGGCCACCACTCGTCCGGCATCTCCATCAAAGGTTTGTTTAGTCGTATTTTTATCGTTGTCTCTTAACTACTACATCAACAAAATTTTATATAAAAGCAAGAGAGCATATATTATCTTTTTTCTCAAGAGATTGTCATGCACGCGAAATAAAATATAATATATTAATCTACTCTAGTTGATATATAGACTTATTTCAAAGAAAAATATTACATTTAAATGTCGAAAAGTGTATTAGAGACTATCTATCAAAGATATTGTCTCTAAAGATAATGTAGTATATGTTAAACATAATATTATCACTGACTATTAGAGAGACCTAAGAACCCGCTGACTCCGATCAGCCCGTGCCTCTGCCCGACCGCAATCCCACGCCACCCTCTCTTGTCTGACTGCCCTGAGCGCCCGTCTGACCACCACATGCAGTGCACCGTACACGTACCACGATAAATATCGTCGTGTGTATAGCATCCCGCAATACCTGCATCATTCGTATTCTACTGGGTCATATATATATATATATATATATATATTTTCCTACCCCGGGGAGTAGTTACTTCATATTCCGTATCTCACAACGCATGGAGTATTTTGCGCAACCGATAGTATGTATGTGTAGTATACGAGTATATAAGACCATCTAAGTGGTATTTACAACTTTTCAGGGGTGATATGTACAATTTTTTTTAGATATACTTGTTTTTAGTTCGAATATGAAGGTATTTACAAAATATGCTAAAAATTATAAACTCTCTTATAAATTTTTCGTGTGATTCGCATTGGAGTATCCTATAATTAGTATATAAGTATACTCAAAGCGATAAAGGAGTATGTCAAGTTTTTTTAGGTGGTATATCAAAGATGAAAGTAACTACACCCGGGAGTAGAAAATATATATATATATATATATATATATATATATATATATATATAAACAACGTATGAAAGTATCACACATCACATTTTCTCCTTATCACCTGATCTCCATCCAATAAACAGAAATACACCTAGAAAAGGCAGGGCAGCAATGCAGGCAGGGCAGCAATGCATAATAAGCAAGTCTCAATTCTAGGCACTTTTTCAATGCATTGTCGATTCTAGAACCTACCATACTTACCATACATGATGCATATATAATATTTACTCTCCTCGCAAATAATAATAATAATATTTACTCATAATAGTTTTTTTTCACAGTCAAATCTTCTCCCTCTTCTAATTTCTCAACTCAATTCATTCTCAAAATTTCCACAACAAAACACGGGCTCAATCCTAGTGCACCAGTTTTGGCATCTTCTCTGGTTCGGAACCCTTGAACTACGGTGGTAACCGAAAATCTTGGACCCGGTCAGCTTTGTCCGATTTCTTCTTCTTTTTGGAACGGAACTTGGTTCCTATTCCGATCCCGGCAAAGTGACACAGCCTCGGGCCACGAAAGACCAGCACTGCTGACCACGCCATCACCAAATATCCGAACCCCGCCAGGCCCCAGCCCTTTTGAGTTTTGACTGAACGAGCTAACCCGCCCCTCCAAGGCGCCAAGGGACGCCGCCTTGCAACGCAAGTGCAAGTGCAGTGCGTGTGCGAGCGAGTGATCCTTTCCGTCCGTCTACCATCCGCGACGACCACCAGAAACGGCCAACATTTCGGCGTGCCTCGCCTTATAGCTTTGCTTATCCTTGGTCACTGGTCAGTGACACCGACACATGTGCTCAACTAGGAGCATCAACAACCAAACCACCGATCAGCTCAGCCGCGAGCCTCCACCTCCACCTCCGTCCGGCACCGTCGAACATATCAGGATAACACTGCGGCGCTTAAACTAACTTATCCCTAGGTCATATCACCGTAGCTTTACCCAATACGATACATATCCCAAATGGCAGGTTCGTCTTCGGATTTGATGGTGGGGTCGTGGAGGCTTTTCTTCTCTGAATTCCGAACCCAAATATGAAATCTCTCCCGTGTTCAGGAAACCACCACGCAGCAGGAGGATAGAGACGGATGCTAATCCCGTCATCGTGCAGCCGTTTTGGACGGCAATTGGATAAAAAGCGTCATCCGGTCGCCGTGGGCTCTACTCTGCTCGGGTACTTGCTTAGGGAGATCAGACCTGGAATGGAAGATGATGGTGATGAGATAAGGATGAACTCGATCGACATGGCTAATTATTGGTGCGCTTGCGTGTGTGATGCGTGTGCTTTCGGGTGATGAGATATCTGCAACTGCAAGAATATCTAGACTATGGGTTTATAAACTTCCCCCCAGTGAATATTTCGGTTTCCGTTGCGATCTTGGCAACCTTTTAGACCGCCGGAGGCATCTTGCCTGCGATACGAATCATTGTGGGAATCGGAGCGGGATTGAGACGACGAGGAAATTGAAGGAAAGCCGGACACAAGTCAATCGAGATGGATAATTTGCGTCTCCTGATGGACTGATCTCCTTGCTTGTAGATGAAAGCAACTGGCATCTTGCTGTCCTACTGTCCTGATATGCTCGCGGAACTAACCTCTCCTTTCGGTATGTAGACGAATGGTACAGTCTATAGCGCTGGAAGCAAAGCGAGGCATGGTACTAGTACTATCCTATGCAATCGACACGTGCTTTCGCAAGTTGAGCAGTCAATGTTGCTAATGGAAGCACGCAAGGAATATAATCTACAAACAAAGGTGAACAACCGGTCTAAAATGTAAGATTCTTTTGGATATAGAAATTTGGTAGGGAAATGGATAATTTTTACAAGAATTGTGGGGAATTCTGACCAATCAAATGGGCCTCACTTATGGCGCTTCTACCTTTCAATTATGTGCGATCAATCTCTCTATTTTCCTTCTAGGGGACTTGTGAGCTTTCAATAATCGACGGCGAGGGAAATACTTGTGCATAGCCGCAACAACTAACGGAGAACACATGAACAACAACCACTCCGCTCTATATGTATGGATACAAGCAAAGGGGCACAAACATGTGCAGCATTACTTGACCCCTAGGGACAAAACAAACAAGCAAAACACTCCAAATGAGAAGAAAGCTGACAGACCTATCATGCATATGCATCTGTCGCTACCACATACAAGGGATTCAATTATCAGCGATAATCGCCGATAATCGGTTTACTGGTGGGTCCCGGTAGAATTTCAAACTGGTACCGAAATTTCTGTTTTGGTTGACTTTTGGCCGAATTTGATTGATTTTTTGCTTGAATTTGATTTTTTTAAAAATAAAATCCAAAAAATGGAAAATTTTCATTCGAAATTGCCCAAAATTTGCCGATTATCGGCCGTATCGGCCTTACTGGCCACCCTCGGTATTTTTTTGAACCGGTATTGAAATCACCGCCACATACTGATGAGTGCTTGGCAGATGAGTTTTGATAAACTTGGTAAACGAGGAAGAGATTGCTGCTCGCATGAGTAACAAGCTGGAATACAAACTAGTAGCTCGCTCGCTCCCGTGTCGCTCCCACGTAGCTCCAGCGGTCACCCACCGCCACCCCGCCGCCAGCTCCGGTACCGCCACAACCACCCCCTTCCTCTCTTTTCAGCCCTACCTCGAGATAAGCATGCGTCGTGGCGGTGGGGAGACACCCCCGATTCCATCCATGGCCCGCGGGCACCTTCCGACCTTCGGTGGAGCTTCTCCACGGCCTGCCAGCTTCGCCCTTTTGCTGGTTTGTTCTAGTTCTAGATCTAGAACCAGCTCACTGTGTCGATTCCCTGCTTGTTGTCGCCGGTCGGCCGCTGCGGTTGTCTGTCGCACCCGCCGCCAAGGGAGTCTTGGCAGACGGTGTGTGGATCTGCCGGGCGGCTTCCCTTTGCTGCCGCCGGTGTGGGCTGGGAGCTCCCCTCCCCCGTCGAGGGAGCTTTCTGGGGCGTCGTGGCACTGCCAGCAATCCACCTGGAGCGTGCCGGGAGGATCCCCTACGGGGGTGCGTAGTGCTCCACGTCGGGGCGGTCGCCAACATCGTCAACAATAGCCGTCGTCGAGAGCCACCACGACCGGCGAACACATCGAGTCGGCGGCGTCATGCACAAGGGGCATGCCGATCAAGTTCTACTACAGTAGTGTCGGACATGTCTAGAAGCCACTAAGCGTGCCATCGGCGTCGAGACCAACAAGTCACATCAATCCATGGTAACATAGAGCCCTCCTCACCCCCGGACCCGGAGCCCCTGTATTCCCTCCCCGGCCCTTGTTGCTACAAGTGCTAGTGTGGCTGCAGAGAGGAATCGGTCTTGTTGCATTACCGAGGGCGCTCCAAGTATAGACCGGCGACCTGAGGAGTAGTAGGCCAATCGGTGGAAGAGGCTCGAGAGTCGGGCTATTGTTGTTGAAGGGTCGTCGGGAGGCGCAAGATGGCCGTGCCAGAGACCCTGTTTTTTTGTAGTAGTTGGTCCAGGACACCATAGACAAGCCGGTGAGAGGAGATGGCGAGTATTGTGTTCTGTCGTCCTCCATTGTCGCTGAAGGGAGGAGCCACTTTCTCACCCAATTCATTTGAAGCGCTTTGCCGGTTGTTATGTTTTGGAGTTTTTGTGTGTTGGGCGGGGAGGTTGGCCATTCCCTTAGCCATGATGTGTGTAAGGCATAGTAGTCGAATTTATAACGTATGCTAGTTGGTTTTTGCCTCCAACTCTGGTGTTGTTGTTTAGGGTGTTGCAAGGTGCGTTTAGTTGCAGGTTCTCTCATGTTTGAGGTGTTCCTCGTCAGTGAACTGTTTGTATTCCTTTTATTTTGGTTTCTCCTGCTTTATCAATATAAAGGACAATCCCCTGCTCCTCGCTTAAAAAAAGAGAGAAGATAAACTCGGTAAACCTTGTGTCTTTGTATCCTGTCACCATCTTGGCACGCTAGGGCCTCGTACGAGAGGCTCTGTCATACCAAGGTAGGAAAAAAACATTCAACCTGCTTATCCGCACCCCTCTGGTTCCTTGCTACAACCCTCACGCGACGAGATGACAACATCAGCATTCGACATCGCCCCATCAACAATTCAACATTGATGTCAATCCATTGTTCAGGGGGACTCTCCAAGCCTGTCTAGGCTTACTTCGAGGAATAGTGCACTCTTGTTTCAATAGCTCCAAAGAGCGTGGGTCTGATAAGGGCAGAGTCAGGATTGGGGCCATCGGAGTGCCGAGAGCTCGAGAGAGAGACATGAATTTGTTATGGTCTTAACATGATACAAACGCTTTAAGCTATTTATGGAAAATAGAAATTTTCTTAGAATGATTTTTTTTTAATAAAAAATGAAATAAAACACAAATCATGAGCATGATAGTTGATAAGATGAGTTTTGTGGAGTTTCACGCATATGCACGCTTCACCGAGTTATGGACGGTGCGACAGGAGCTAGAGACTAGGAAGAAGTGATTGATTAAGGCCATAACTTGCAGAGAGATGAAAATATAATGCACTTGTGCAATCTAAATTAGACTCAATATTAGCTTAAAAATTTGAGAAGAAAATAGAATCTAGATGCTACATAAGATGTGTTCACGTGCCACAAATTAACTCCTAGGATTTTTAGTTTCACCTTAATTGTTACTTAATCACTTAATTAAATAAGCCGGATTTTACTCGTAGCAAAGTTTGAATGGTTAGTGCAACTGCAAAGCACTCCTCAACATGCACCAGCTTGTTTGTCGACAACCACATACACCACATAACCAGGGATCTCTTCGATCCGGAGGATTCTAAAAATGCATGAATAGGAAAAATAATAGGAATGCATGTGCAAAATAGATAATTGGAAAACACAGAAATTTTGTAGAATTGGGCATTGGAACGCGGGAAGAGGGACACATGAATTTTGGAGTTAATAGTAATATCATTTGCTTTTCTTTGGAACACAAGAATTAAAAATACAGTAATAGAAAAAACACAATTAATTTGGTGGCATATCTAGTTGAATCCTTTGGAATTATATAACGTAAGAATTGTTCAATTTTTTCATTTGAATGCTTCACAGAATACAAAACATGATTTTGGGGAGAGATATATGCCCTCGATCTTTCTAATTTGAGTACTAAAATACTACGGATGGTGGCATAAATGTTGATATAGAAAGGAACATATGCCTTTGATTTTGAACTAACACTACAAGGGCTCATTTGAAACACAAGAATTTTTTAAAATCCCTAAATTATGAACACATAAAGCAAATTCTTATACAAAGCAAAGCAAGCGCACTTTTCCCGTTCACCCCCTCGGGATCCACTAAACAACGGAGCAGGGACGCTCCGTCGAGCCTTTATAGGCAGGCACAGATGGAGGCCGGGGCAGGACGCCACGAGGCGAGCCAAGAGGTTGTTGCTTCCCCTCGAGCCGCGCCGCCGTCTATAACGACCACTTCACGTGCCCTATCTTTCTGCCCTTTGCTCACGAGTAGATAAATCTTCCAGAAAGTCCATTGTTCATCTCCCAGAGTCTGGACACCAGAACAACGAACATGGAGGCCAAGAAGAAGTCGGCGCCTGCCCCCGCAGCCGCCGGAGCCGCGCCGCAGCCGGCGAACGGATTTTTCAGCTCCGTCTTCTCCGCGTCGCCTGTGGTACCGTTTCTTCACGCCGTCTTTATGATCTATTTGTTGTTAGGTTCTTGAGTTTTTAGGGATTGTTTCTACAATTGTGACGAGCTAGTGATGTGATTCTGTAATTCTGGTGTCCTTTTGTTTCTATAGTGTGAATTTGATGTTTTTCCTCTGAATTCATTCCGTGGATTCTTTTGAGGTGATTTGTGTGATCGAGGGGTTCTGGGTTTCTTTAAAATCTTATTTTGAGTACCCCTGTGATATCGTTGCTTTTTTTTACCTGAAAGGCAAATGCAAAAGACGCGAAGCAGACGGACTTGTACACGATGCTGAACAAGCAGAACACCAAAGGGCAGAATGGCGGTGGCATTGCAGGTAGTTGTGGGATCTCTGTCTGTTTGACACTGCTGAATTAAAGTTAAATTTATGAACAGAATTGGGGAGCCTGGGGTAATTCCAAAGCATTAGCTGGCTTGAAATTTTGGATTTAGGCGAAGTGAGTGCGCGAACACTCATGTGCACAGCTTCGCTGGCTATCGGCATGACGCCAACGCCAAAGAACATTGATCTTTCAAGTAGTATTGCTCCCTGGTATTAGGTGTTCTACCGTGTTGATGGGAATCTTAGTTTGGAGAGGAACTTGGTCATTCATATGTAATACAACAGCGAATTAATTGTGAAAAGTTTAATTCCTCTTCCAGATGGCAAATGCCAAGGCAGCCCCACTAAAGGTCGCGCTGCATACAAGGATGCAAAACAATTTTATCCAAACGAGTCATCAGAGTCGCCTTATTTTGGCTCGTCGGTGCATTACGGCGGTCGGGAATTCTATGGCAGCTCCCAACACAAGCAAGACAATGAATCATCAAGAAATGTACGTAGAAATTGCTGTTGTTAATAATACAGCTCCTGGTTGTCTATATCACTTGTGTTCCAATGTTTACTTTGTATGTCCAATCCAGTATAAGGAGGACAATCCGGAAGGCTCCCTGGCTACCAGAGGTGATTGGTGGCAAGGTATGGCATTACTGCACGTTTGGATATATTATCTAAAGAAGTTGAAATACATATGTACTGACTATAATGTACTGTCAGGTTCACTTTATTACTAAATAATTTGCCGAGGACTCTCCTTTTGTGAACAAGGTATACTACAGCAATGTGCTTTATATTTAACCACTGGCTTAATTGTTTGACCGCGTCTCAATTTTGTGCCCTTATGCTGTGTACGCTTTGTCCTCATCATTGGTGCGATTTAATTTATTTCATCTCCAGTTTGAGCAGTGGTAGGCTGGCAGCAGTATATGATAGTGTAGTAAATTAATTATCCATGTAATGGCCTATATGTCAGAGGTAACTTAAAACTGCTCTTTCTCTGGTAGAACCAGCTCACAATAGGTACTCCGCATTTGTTTCAAAACAGTTATAGCAGAGGGCAGATTGCTTAGTCTTTTATAAAAGGAACATGGACCATGTATTATGTAACACGAGAGATGTGAACTTGTGAAGCAGCAATCAACTAAGGTTCATCAGTTTTGCTGTCTCTGGGGTACTGCCCTTAGTCATGGTCTCACTGTTGATCTCCTTTCCTTTCCTAATACACAAACATTAAGAACAAAAATATCCTTGTTTATGTTTGTGTCATTGTCGCATTTCTGGTGTCAATAATTAAATCCTGAAATCTGCGTGAGATTTAGTTGTCCCATATGTGCACAGTGATTGCAGAGTAGCTGTGGTTGACAATGATAGCTCCCAAGAAAAATATTGGTTAATTGTCCCGAAGTGAAAGTTTATTTGATCTGCAAAATTATCTCAAGAGCTTATAATAAGTGGCATCATCACCAGTGTAGTCACCTGATCTAGTATTCCATCATCAGTGTTATAGTATATTTAATAAGAATGGAAGTATTGTGTGTTAATCTTTTGAGAACCTTGTTATTAGTGCTGCTTTCAAGTACTACACACATTTAGCATAGTTTGACGTTTTGCCATTTTATTTCACGTTTATCATGATATGAACTTGTGACAATGGTCATTTTTTAGCTGTTAACACCCTTCACTTGACACCTGGTTGGCATTTTACTATTTGGATAATCCCCAAGGCATTCCTATAGGCCTCAATGACTCACCTATTTGGTTGGTTTTGACTTAAATACCTCACAACTATAGTCAGGTCCTCCATTGCCAGAAAATAGAAACCGGAAGTATAATTAAAAGTGTTATACAGCTAAGCAGTTCGTGCAAAAAAAATTCCTTCTATGCCTGGTTGGAATTTTGAATATTCCAAATCGTTAATTGGATATATAAGGTTAACAGTGGCTCATATGATTAAGCTATTCTGTGTAGCTAACTAGGCTCTGGCTTGTAACTTACTGTGATGTTCCACCTGCAACCTCTGTTACTTACAAGAGCAATGCCTTATCATGAGCTTCATCATTTATTCACATCTTATTCGGTTGTTTGTGCCAGAAATAAAAGGAGTGGGCCGGTCTGGTTTGTTGTAGAGTTGATATGAGCCATCAGGCATAAAAAATCATAGTGGAAATACATCCGTTACACCGGTGGAGGCAGTATTTACATGCATCATCTCACCAGGGCAGATGTAGTCTTGTGTTGCCCCCTTTTTTGCCCTTTGTTTTGCTGTTTACCTGATTTAGTGGTGAAATGTAATGAACTGGTAGGGCAGCAGGAAGTAGGTTCTATAAAAAGTTGCTACTCTTTCGCAACTGGCAACATCACTTGCTCCAAGTTTTGCATATCCTTGTTCGTGGTGTGTTTTAAGATTTTGATTTGCACATCTGTTTCAATCCAACATTTCTCTCGTAAGAGTTAAAATTCAGACTCATTTACAAGGACTCGAGAAGGTTTTTTTTTATAAAATAAAACTTCCTTACTCCTGAGCTTTTTTTTTAAAAAAAACTCCTGGCTCCCGAGTTAGAGCTCCAAAAAGATTGTAGAAGCAGCCGTGCGGTTGAACTTTTGCGGAGTTAGCCTTGTTGAGAAACTGTCGCTGGAAAGTCCAGTTCGATCGAGAACTCGTATGAAAATCACACACAGTAATACAAGAATAGTAGATTAAACACAAAGTTATAGAGTGACTTCTTTCTTTCTCTTTATTTCTCTTCTTCAAAGGCACACAATAATTGAGGGCTTCCTCTTACATATAGTCTATTGGTGGATGGGGAGTCCACTATAAGCCAAGCCTGCAAGGCCTAGGCTTAGGTTTTCTAACACTTCCCCTTGTGCACTCATCCGATATGTTCATGCCTTGTCAAAGCTCTATAAAAATTCAGTAGGAGAAATTTGAAAAAAGAGTACATGATACACGTTCTATTGCGTTCAACGAATTGCCTCATTAAAAACCTTAGCCGAGAAACTTAAGGAAAACTCTTTAAGGGAAAAAGAGTACAATCCATCTAATTTCATTTAATCTCTAGGATTTATTATTTGGATACTCGATCTTCGTGATCAAGTTTCAGTAATGAGTTTGTGAGGATTCCCCTTTGAGTTCTGCACTTCTTTAAGTTTCATCATTCAAATTCCATGTATGCATCTTTTAAATCTAGCTATCTAGATGCTAGAAGTGACTTAGTGAATAAATCTGTAAGATTTTCACAATACTTAGTATGCAGGATTTTAATTTCGTCCATCTTTTGCAATTCATGTGCATAGAAGAACTTATGGTTGATATGTTTTGTGAGATGACTCTTCACATAACCCATCTACAATTGTGCAACACAAGCTGCATTATCTTCATAGATAATAGTGAGAGTTTGTGTGGTATTCAATCCACACGACTGCTGGATGTGGTGAATCATCCGCTGAAGCCAGACACATGCTCACGAGGCTTCGTATAGTGCTATGATTTCTGAGTAGTTCGTCGAAGTCGATACGAGATTCTGCTTAGATGATTTCTATGAAAATGTAGTTCCACCACACAGGAAAACATAGCCTATTTGCGACTTGCCTGTATACGGGTCCGACAGGTACCCAGCATCTGCATAGCCAGTCATGGTCAGGTCTTGGTTTTTTCTATAGAATATGACAATGTCTTTGCTTTCTTGGTGCTATCGGAAGATAATCTTTATTCCCTGCCAATGCCTTTTGGTAAGTTCTACACTATACCTTGTTAATAGGTTTACGACAAATGCAATATCCAGTCTAGTACAGTGTGCTAAATACATGAGTGCTCCGATTGCACTTAAGTACGTGAATTCCGGTCCCAGGACTTCCTCCTCTTCTCTAGGTCTGTATGGATCCTTGTCTTGTTGTAAGAATCTCTCGACCATCGACACTTTCAAATGGTATGCTTTTTCAAAGCTGAACCTTTCTAACACCTTTTGAGTGTAGGCTGACTGATACACTAATATCCCTTCAGTGGCATGCTCAAGCTGCAAGTCTAGGCAATATTTGGTTTTACCCAAATCTTTCATTTTGAACTCCGACTCCACGTAAGAGCTTGCTTCCTTAATATCTTCCATGGTTCCGATGATATTCATATCATCTACATATACTGAGATTATACAAAATCCATTCTGGGATCGTCGTATAAATACACAGTGACAATCTTCAATGTTCGTGTAGCATTTCTTGCATAGAAAATCGCTTAAGCGATTATACCACATCATGTCTGATTACTTAAGTCCGTACAGTGACTTTCTGAGTTTCACGTTGTACATATTTCTATTTACTTTGTCTTGGTTCGGGACAAGGATACCTTCAGGTACCTTCATATAAATGTTCGAATCCAAGTTTCCATAATGGTTTGTAGTTATCACATTTATCAATTTCATTTCTAAATTTAAGTTCACTGCCATTGAGATTAAATATCTAAAGGTAACACCGCCTATAACCGGGGAATAGGTTTCTTCATAATCAACTCCTGGGCGTTGAGTGAAACCTTGTACAACGGGTCTTGTTCTATATCTTATAACTTCGTTATTTTCATTTCTCTTTCGAACAAATACCCACTTATACACTACGGGTTGCACATGGGGAGGTGTACGGCTTACAGACCCAAACACTTCTCTTTTATTCAGAGATAATAATTCGGTTTCTATTGCCTTTTTCCAATAGTCCCAATCTGATCTTTTATTACATTCAGCGAGTGATGTAGGCTCTGGATCAAGATTGATGATTGTGATAATTTTCTTTACAAAATATATATCGACATTAGCTGTTGTTCTATTCATAGATTTTCTCGTGATCGCATAGTTTATGACTATTTATTCATATGGTGATTCTTCCAATACTTCTACTTACTCACCGCTGCTTCCAATTACGGGGGGTAAGTCCCTTTAGTTTTTCAGCTCTGATGTGCGCGCACACATCCATGCTGGTATCTCCATCTGTGAGAATGTTCAAATCTGGTATGCCTTTTCCTGAAGGTTTCATACTAGTGTCAAGTCTCAACTGGCCCCCCTTCTGGTTCTGAGGAACTTTAGTGGTCGGTTGTGTTAAGTCCTTATCATTTTTCACCAGACATCCCCGGCTACTTAGGATTCCAGGGGTCGGAGTTCTCATTCTTTTATTCTGAGGCATCTGGACGAGACTAGGGGTACCTTCAATTTTTTTTGGTATTTCAACCCTCCCTGGTGCGTTACGTGCAAGCATATACGACTTGATCACGCTCTTCAAATCACTAAAGTGGTCAGACAGTTGATTTGCTAATACTTGCAAATCAATTATCTTCTGAACTTCTCTATTTGCTTCACTAGGGTGCGGTTTATGTGCATGGATTCCCGTGGCTTGCCACGTTATTTCCCGATATTTTTCATCAAGGCCTTGATTCCCCCCTTAATGTCGGGAAATAATTCTCATCAAATATACTATCAATGAATCGGGCAGTATGCAAATCTCATGTCATAAGGTCCAAATACCTGATTATAGATGCAGTCTCATAACCAACGTATATCCCATACTTGCGGAGAGGGCCTATTGCAGTTCACTGTGATAGTGGTATAGATACATAAACCATGCACCCAAATTTACGGAGATGAGAAATTTTCGGTGCTAACTCTTGCGTTAGTTGCATAGGTGAATGGATGTTATATACTGATGGTCTAAAATCGATGAGAGTTGTTGTGTGTCCCCAACATGTAGCTGGTAAATTACAATTCTACAAAAGCGGTTGGGCAATAAATTTAATCATTTTAATTAATGCCTCTGTAAGTCCATTCTGAGTGTGGACATGTGGTACAGAATGCTCAACTTTAATTCCCATTATCTTGCAATAATCATCAAATGCATTCGAAGTAAATTCTCCAGCGTTGTCCATTCTGATGGATTTCACATGATGATCTAAAAAATTATTTTTAATTATAATTATTTGCGAGATTAGCATTGCAAAAGCATGATTTCTCATAGACAATAAGCATATGTGCGATCATTTCGAGGAAGCGTCAATGAACACCGTAAAATACCTAAATGGCGCTAACACGGAGCTGAAAAACTAAAGGTTCTACCCCTGTAATTGAATGTAGTGGTGGGTAAGTAGAAGCATTAGAAGAATCGCGCTAGACAAATTAGTTATAAACTATGTGACCACGGGAGGATCTATAAATAGGACAACAACCAATGTCGATATTTATTTTGCAAAGAAAATTGTCTATCATCAATCTTGATCCAGAGTCTGCATCGCTCGCTAAATGTAAGAAAAGATCAGATTGGAAAGATTGAAAGAAGGTAATAGCAACTAAATTATTATCTCTGAATAAAAGAGAGGTGTTTGGGCTTGTAAGCCGCACACCTCCCCATGTTTACCCTGTAGGACATAAGTGGGTATTTGTTTGAAAGATAAATTAAAATAATGAAGTTGCAAGATATAAAATAAGGCTCATTGCACAAGATTTCACTCAACGTCTAGGAGTTGATTATGAAGAAACATATTGCCAATCATAGGTGAAACTACGTTTAGATATTTAATCTCAATGACAATAAACTTAAATTTAGAAATGAAATGGATGGATGTGGTAATTGTATACCTTTATGGAAACTTGGATTCAGACATTTATATAAAGGTACCTGAAGGTATTTCTGTCTCGAACCAAGACAGAGCAAATAGAAATTTGTATAGTGTGCAATTCAGAAAGTAACTGTACGGACTTATGTAATCAGGCAGGATGTGGTATAATCGTTTGCGCGACTTTCTATGCAAGAAGGGCTACACAAACAATGATGATTGTCTATGTGTATTTAGACGACGATCACATGATAGATTTTGTATAATCTCAGTGTATATAGATGATATGAATATCATCGGACCTCGAAGATATTAAGAAAGCAAGCTCTTACCTGGAGTAGAGTTCAAAATGAATGATTTGGGCAAAATCAAATATTGTCTAGGCTTGCAGCTTGAATATGTTCCTAAAGGGATATTATTGCATCAGTCAACCTACACTCAAAAGGTGTTGAACAGGTTCGGCTTTGAAAAGGTATACCCTTTGAAAGTGTCAATGGTCGGGAGATCTTTGCAGCAAGACAAGGATCCGTACAGACCTAGAGAAGATGGGGAGTCCTAGGACCGGAATTCCCGTACTTAAGTGCAATCGGAGCACTCATGTATTTATCAAACTGTACTAGATCGGACATTGCATTATCGTAAACTTATTAGCAAGGTATGGTGTAGAACCTACCAAATGGCATTGGCAGGAATAAAGACCATCTTCTTATACCGCAAAGGAAGCAAATACATTGGTCTAGTCTATAGAAAGAACCAAGACCTGACTGGCTATGCAGATGTCGGGTACCTGTTGGACCCGCATACACCTAAGTAGCAAACAGACTATGTTTTCCTGTGTGGTGGAACTACATTTTCATCGAAATCATTTCAGCAAAGTCTCGTATCAACTTTGACGAACTACTCAGAAATCATAGCACTGTATGAAGCCTCACGAGAATGTGTCTGGCTTCAACAGATGATTCACCACATCCAGCAATCGTGTGGATTGAATACCGCGTAAACTCTCACTATTATCTATGAAGATAATGTTTGTGTTGCACAAGTGCAGATGGGTTATCTAAAAAGTCAACTCACAAAGCATATCAATCTCAAGTTCTTCTATGCTCATGATTGCAAAAAAATTGACGAAATTAAAGTACTGCATACTAAGTCATGTGAATTTTTTTTAGATTTATTCACTAAGTCACTTCCAGTGTCTAGCTTTGAAAGATGCATACATGGAATTGAAATGATGAGACCTAGAGGAGTGCAGAATTCAGGGGAGAATTATCATAAACTCATTATTGCAACTTGATCATATAGATCGAGTACCTAAAGAATAAATCCTGAAAATTAAATGAAATTGGGTGGATTGTACTCTTTTCCCTCGACGAGTTTTCCTGAAGTTTCTCGGTTGAGGTTTTTATTGAGGACACCCCAAGTCACAGTCCAGCCGAACGTGGCACATCTTGCCTCAGGGACCCCCGGTCATTTTCGTTCTGGATCCGCCACCGGTACAATGTACGATTTCTCAAAAAAATTCACTAGGTTTTTTACAGAGTTTTGATAAGATATGAACATGTCGGATGAGTGACCAAGGAGAAGTGTTAGGAAACCTGAGTCTGGCCTGACTCATGGTTGACTCTTCATCGACTATATATATAGAAGTGGACCCCAATTATACGTGTTTTTTAAAAGAAAAATAAAGAGAATAAATAAATTCTTTAAATCTTCATGTCCAATCTACTATTTATTTTTATACTATTTTATATAATTTTTATAATTGTCCAGGAGATAAATGATGAGACTAAACTCGTCGCTCGTTCCTCAATAGCGCCCACTTGACTGCCCCACTGCGCGCCACCGTGGAGCACAAGGCCCGACTGGGTGAATCCGTTGCTGCGAGACCGCGCGGGAGTGTGCGTGCGAGCGCCGCAGCGACGTGGTAGAGATGGCCGATGGGGATGTGGGCCTGTGGCAGTAGTCTTAGGCCGTCGTCTGAGGCCTTTGGACGTTCGGGCGGAGGGGCTAGAGGTGCCTGCTGCGGCCCAGCAGTGCTAGTTTACTTGCCGATGGGAAATACGAGACGGGCTTCCGGCCATTTAACAAATCAAGGCCCCTATTGGTGATGGCTAGCGAGGAGTGGGCCAGCTGTGCCCAAACTTTCCTGTGTTTGTTATGGCTGTTTGTTTGTGTTGGCCTACCTTGTTCGGTTTCCTGACCGGCTAGACAACAATCAGAGGCATCGCTTGCTCCGTCAGTTGCAGAAACGTGGTGCCCTTTGATCGAATTAAACACTCTCTCTCAACAGTAATTCTACACGGGACAGTCTGAGCATATTACAAACTGAGGGCGGCAAACGGCAAAACAAATCGCCCTCCCATGCTAACAACACGCGACAAGAAATTTGGCACACATACACGAGGTAGAGTATGCACAGGGAGGCCTCTCCAGGCCTGGATTCACAGCTCCGTGTCCATCGGGATGTCGAACACGGCGCTGTCGACCACAATCTCCTTGACCTCCACGCCGCCGTGGTCCGTCAACGCTGATGCCTTCGCGCCGATCCCCCTGCCGTGGTGCGACCGCCGGTCGACCAGCAGCGCCCTCCCGATCTTGGACGGGCTCGACTGCAGTGCCGGTGGGAAGCTAGGCGTGGCGTACACTGTCGCGTACGGCGTGCCCGAGGCGGGCACCACCGTGAGCGCTGACGACGGCACACTGGCCTTGCTCTTGCAAACTATCTTGTCGTCTGCGCCACCGACGGGGAGCTGATCTGACTGCTTGCTCAGCTCATCAACGTAGAGCAGGTCGTCGATCCGCGCGGTGATGTTGGAAGCCAGGCTCTCCAGAACCCTTGAGTAGCTCTCAAGGATCGATTTCCCCACATCCTGAAGAACGTTCGGCAAAAAAGACTACATGAATTCATCAGACTTAATTACCAATGCACGCGACGTTTAACGAATGGAGACTGCACGCAAAGGGAGGATTCACAAACCATGTTGTACTGAATCTTGCTCATGTCCAAGCTCGTCTGCGTCAGCCCGGGGAACCTCTGCTTGAGGGATATCAAGAGGCCCTCGGCGCGCTCGGCGAAGAGGTCTCTCTTCTCCGTGTCCACTATCATGTCCTTGACGATGCCCCAGGACGATTTGGTGCCCCCACGGTTCGTGCCGCTCACTGATTTCGCGGTGCCTCTCCGGCGCCACACGTAGACGGAGGCCTCGACGCGGTTGGCGATCTCCAGGACCTGGTACTCCGACGACAGGTCGAGGCAGTCGAGGAGGCATTCGGGAGAGAACTGATCCGATGTAATGTAGCGGTGTATGATGTCACCGAGTGCGGCACGTCCATTCTGAAAATCCAACGTTCATGAAAGCAGCATGTCAGAATCAAGAAATGCAGATAGTACCTTAGCACGTGTGAGAACGAGCAGATGGTGTCCGTGCCGTGGTGTACCTTTGGTAACGAGTCGTAGTACGAGTCGGGGATGTCCATTTCAGCCAAGGCATTGCTGTTGATGGCCATGGCGGCCTTGAGGATTTGGTTGGCGCAGTCGCGCTTGTGCTCCAGCTTCCTCCTTGTGGTCTCGTGGAGGCCGCCGGGGGGCACGCGTGGCACCGGCAGCCACCACTTCTCGTCGCCGCGGTGGAACGATCTCCTCAAGGAGGCGGAGCCGTCGCAGTCCGGCGCGTATATCCCCTGGTCGACGTACCAGAATTCAGGGTCTCTGAAGCTCTCCAGTGTATCCTAGAAACAGAGGTTTGTCAGGAGATGTTCCTCAGTTTTTCAGAAGAATCAACAAGTTTTGTCAAACTCACAAGGAGCATGTGGTCTAGCTTCCGAAGTGCCGGCAGATTGATGTATAGATCGGACCGTGGCCTGCTTGTCATGATCTGAAATAGGTAGTCGTCCATAAGTACCAAATAGTTAGTACGAATGTTGTGTTTTTAGGTAAAAGCACATATTGCAGTGTACTAGTAATGCTCAAGGCAACTATTATTTCATAGAGAAATACTACCGAATATTATACCGATTCCCCCTCGGGCCTACAAATTACAAGGCATGCTCCTTCACACCCCTCTCTCTCATTTCTCTCTCCTCCTCTCTGTATCCCTCCTCCTCGATCTCTCTCTCTCCGCGTCCGGCGAGAAGTGTAGTTGGCGACGGAGGCAAGCTGCCACCCCCCCTCCTTCACTTCCAGCGCCGCCCCTTCACTTCCTTCAACTTTGGCTCCTGATTTGGCGTGGGCGGCGGTGTGGTGCTTCACCTTTGGCTTGGGATCTGTCGACGGGTAGTGGTGGCACGGCTCGGGACGGCTGGATCCGGTGGCGGTGGCGGCGTGATGCGGAGCTTGGGTTGGAGCTGGGGAAGAGAGATGGATACTCAACACGAAGCTCGAGCATGGATTCGGCGGCGGGCGGCGTCGGTTGGTCGACGTCGTGGCAACGATGGTAATCAGGCCGAAGCCGGAGAAGAGGGTATTGGCGGTGGATGGTGTTGGGCAGCTCAGTATTGTCGTCGTAGCCAGGCAAGTTGGGCGAAATCTATTAAAACTTTTGTTTGAAACTTATAAAACTTCTCAAAAATCTCCGGCCGAAACTTGTATTCCAAAATTTGAAACTTGTTAAAACTTTTCTTGGAATCTCTTGAATACTTCTAGAAACACGCAAAACTCGCTTAAACATCACGAAACTTCTTGAAACATCATGAAACATGCTGCTATACCGTTGCAACCCTACACCGTTCCCTAGTCGCTTCATATTTCATAATAATGAAATCAGGTATACTCTACTCTACAATTAGTAAAACTCTTCACTTAAGTTTGATGTTTAGTGGCATATCGTGGTGAGTACTAACGTATACTACTATACAGATGCGACAAGGAGCTGCTAGTAATATTTGAAATTTGACGAAACGCGCAAAAGTGGACAACCAAACGGACGGCACATTGATGCAGTCTTTACTCTTTGGACCTCAAAAACACCACGTGCCCAACGTTTTAATAAACGGGATTAGGTACCAAACGGCTAAGCACGTATTTAATGGCTATTTTGCAGTGGTCCATGTCCAAGTAAAATTCAAATTGGGAGCTGTTTTGAGCTCGATTTATGCTTTCATCCGTAGAACGCCAAATTATCTCTGTATTTGCCAATGAACAACAAGTCAACAGCACTGATACTAAATTCCATATCAGCATTTTTTATCTCTGAACTAGTCCGTTTTATTAAGACGAGTATATTTTACCGTGCCGGCAACTGGTCGACTTGTAGGAACTTTTGTTTAAATAAATTTATCTGATGTAAAATTGTATTTGACAGGGGAATGATTACTGGTTGGTTAGTTCTTGGCTACCTCAAGCCTTGTCCCGTCAGGGAACGGCTGCCATGTCGGCACCAGCTCGACGATGTGGTTGCTCACGCACAGCAACCAGTCCATCTCTCGCTGCCACATCGCCTTGTTCTCCGGCGGCAGCGGCTCCAGCCTCCACAGCTGTCCAAACACCGTTGCTGCAAGAACGGCATAATTAACCGCAAGAACTTTATTACCCCCATTGTCGTAGTTAATTCTCGTCCAAGAACTTAAAGCACATGCGCAATATTTAACGAACGAATCGCGCACCCAGGTGATCGATCGAGAATCGAGATGCTTGACGTACGTACCGCAGAGGTTGGTAATGGCGTTGGAGATGGCGAGGGCGGTGCAGACGCCCTTGCCGCTCCCGGACATGTCCTCGCCCAGCAGCAGCTTCGAGAACCTCTCCTTCATCATCTCCATCTCTGCCAATTAAACAGCACGGTGAATGATCGAGACCCCACCCCGAGCACAAATTAATTACACGTTCCGGAATTAAAGGAAGGATTTGCCGTGTGCGTACGTACGTACCTGAGGCTTTGTGCTTGTCGGCGCCCGCGTCGTCGACGCCTCCGCCGCGCGGGGGCAGCTTCTCCTTGCCGGCCGGCTCGGCCGTGACGTCTTCCTCGGTCACGCAGGTCTTGATGGCGACCTGCTGCCACTCGTCGGGCGGGCAGGAGGACTCGCTGGATGCGGCCTCGGAGCTGGCGCTGGAGCTGCTCCCGCGGCGGTCGTCGTCCGCCGAGTCCGACGCCGTCAGCGCCTCGCTCACCTCCCTCTCCTCCTCCTCCACGGCCGCGCCGCCTCTCGCCATCCCGGATCTCCCAACGCTTCGGACCGTCCTCACACTCGTGCCGGCAACGGCCCGGCTCATGCCCTGTTTCTTGGCTGCTGCGGGTTTGACGAGGAGCGCGAGGGCGGCTACTACGCAACGACGGACGCGCCGCTTGCTGCTGCTGCTGCTACTTCTAGTGCGCGACGAGAGGGGCGTCTCGGACATGGCATGGCGCTCCTGTGGGCTGTGCCTGTGGGGCAATGCATGCGACGGTGAGGGGAGTAAAGTCTTAAAAGGCGAGGTGAGGTGAGGTGAAAGGCGGAGGAGTGACCGTTGGGTTTTGAGTTGTTTTGGTGGGTTTCTTCTCCCTTCTCGAGCGGACAATGCAGCAACGGTCAGTGAGAGGGGACGACGCCCTGTGGTGGTAATAACAAGTGAAAATCAGGACCTATACACAGTACACTCGAAAGATGTGTATTTATATAAATAACATCACAAACATACTCAATTTCAAAATAACATATCAAAATGCAGAAATTCTAGAAAATAACATTCTCCAAAAAATATTCCATTACAATATTTTTAAAATGACACGGATACTCATCTCTTTCCCACTCTTCTATCTCCGGGCACACTGTCGTGTTCTATTTTTACTGTTGTCATTAAAAAAATTTAAGGGCAAAAGTTTGTTTTCACTTACAGGAGTGCTATTTTCCTTATTTTCTGCTTTTTAAGATATTATTTTAAAGTCACATGTATTTGCAATATTATTTCTCTAATTACGCAGCTTTAGGGTGCTGCTACCTAATTTTTCCTAACAACAGAGGCCGCTTAAATCTGGGCGGCGTGGCAGCTACGATCGACGGTCCGGCCGTCCGGTCCGTCTCGCGGTGCTTTCTCTACACGTATCACATCCTTTCTCTCTGTCCTCACCGTCTTGCCGTTGTATGCTGTCGAGCGCTGGGCATGTGCGGGGAGAGGAGAGGAGAGGTAGGTCGGTCGGTAGAAAATGGGTTGCAGGATCTGCACGCTAACGAGACGGAAATCTGGCGCCGAAGAACGATGATCGAACGGTCAATTCGAGTGCGATACTCGGGGTATAGATAACTTTATTCGATTGGTGGCGGTGCTGTACTTGTCACGCTGCGTGCCGTAGAAAAATTTCGTAAAAACCCAAAGGCGATTAAAAATTTACTAAGAAAATCCACTCCACTCCACTCAACAACATACACGAGGCATCTCAAAACGTACATTCCGTGCTGGTAGGACATCTGTCGTGGTTCGGTTGGAGACTCTTAAGCACAAACCTCGTCAGTGAAGCACGCACGAGCGAGAGTGATTTCAAAACCCGAGTTTGAAAAACACGGGGATGCGGTTTGACTCGGTAGTCGCGCCAACAACTCCTTTTGCGGCGCATGAACAATCCGACCCGTGTCGCTGGACCTCACGGCGGCGCCCCCACAACCACAAAAGCCATAGAAGGATGGGCAGCTCGTCAGGGCATCATCTCGTACCAATTAACCATCTGAAAATCATCGGATTTCGCTGTTCACTTACTGCTGCGCTAACGGTGCACGCGTGACTCGCTTCTTCTACCTGGAAGCAGAGGGTGGTTCTCAGGAGTTTAGCACAGTACAACGTGCCGGAATGGATGCCGCGTAGGGCGGCCCGGCCACTCGCTAGTTACAAGATCTGTATCGACCAATCGGCGTCGCCAAGGGAAGCGGGGTGGAACAGCGCGGGAAGGAATTGATGGGATGCAACCGTTCCCTGGTCCAAGCGGGCGTGCATGGCACCTTGGTTGTTCAGTCAGTGGCTAATTAAAATTCGACTCTCGCTAGTTACATACATACATGGCCATGGGTGATGTACATGTCGAAACACTCGACCCTCGATGTATCAAACCATGCCAATCGAGGATTTACTACGACTTTGATTACTCATTTTCTAAGTTGTCATGGTAGGAGTATACACTAATTAACCAACCGCGTAGGGGACTAGACTAGCCCACGGTAATACCGTTGGAATGGTATAGGAAGTCTCAGGTTTCAAAATTAGTTGCTTTGTATGTTTCGACAAGTTTTAGATTCCAAGTTGCGGGTTTGGCGAGTTCCAACGAGTTCCATTTCTGTAAGTTCCAAATGTATCAAGTTAGTTCAAGACCCATGTTTAAGCAAGTTTTGAATAAATTTCATATTTTAAAACGTCATGTTTCTGTAAGTTTGCCTTGTTTCAGCAAGTTCCAGCAAGTTTTATGGATGTTTCAAGTTTCAAATCAAATTTTGAGCAAGTTTTGGCACCTTTTAAGTTTCAAAAGCAAAATCAAACAAATTTCAAGATTAAACCAAACGCAAGATTTTAGAGATGGAGCAACATGGTGGCGGCATGACCCGGATCTGGCCTGGGGCAAAGAGGTGTGTGCAACGAGAAAATGGTGATTCTGCCATTATGATAACTGGGCTTCGCAATTTTGCCATCCCGCAAATGGGATTCGCCCGTTTGCCATTCTCAAACGATACACACCCGCAAATATGCCCTGTGGAGGATTTGTTGCCAAATTAAATTTTTTTTTTGCTGCGGCATCTTTTTCTTCCCGTTTTGCCCCTGAGCCCTTCGTTCCTTTTCATTCACGGGAGAGAGAGCACGGAGAGAACGGGAGAGAGACGAGACGAAGACGAACAGAGGGAACTGCTCCACCGCCGCCGATGCCGCCGACGGCCGATGCAAAGAAATTTCACCTCCTCGGCCCTTTCCTTCCAAACCACGGCCTCCGCGCAAAGCCACGCCGCCGCCTCGACGCGTGCGCGCCAGACGCCGCCACGCCTCGACGCTGTCGTCGCAGCCAGACGCCGCCACGCTTCGACGCTGCGTCCGCTTCCAGACGCCGCCACGCCTGACGCCAGATATGGGTGAGGTTCGTCTAGTTCGTCGCTCATCCCAACAATGCCCTTTCTCTCAGATCCACTTGGCCCTAGCGGATCCCCTCATTCCATGCCCGAATGTGGTGATAAAGTAGTGGAATGCAAATCCTGAAGAACAACGGCAAAATTTTCTTCAAATGCGTAAACTACGATGAATTTGTGAGTATATAATGATCTGTTTTTGTCATATAGAAATGGATGAACTAGGTACTGTGTCAAGATTTGGATAAATAGTTTGTGTTATGTATTGTCATTTCCACAGGCAGTGAAGAAATGTCCATTCTTTAGGTGGATTGATGCTTACAAGAAAGTAGTTGCAAAGAAGATTAAAGAAGACATGGAAAAGAAACGAAAAGAAGAAATGCAAGCTGCAGTAGCATACGAAGGTCATGGTGAAACTAAAGCCTTGGTCGAAATGAAGCCTAATTGCAGGATTTACGAGGAAGAGAGGATGGATCTCAAGATGGACAAGCTTATCGTTCTGGTGCAGCTGTTGGTGGTGCTGTGTTTACTAATTGCAGTCCTAGTTCTTTTAGGTGTGGTAGTGCTTATTAGCAAGTGATTAGTAACTGTGTTCTAGAAGTGTGGGGTACGACTCCTGGTGGTGGTCTGTTTAGTAACTGATTTGTAGAATGTGTTGTAATGACATCTAAGTCCTATGAAATGAAGATGTTTTTCTGGAATCGACCTGTATTTTTGACTTGTTTTATGCAGAATTTTGACATAATTTTGCTTGAATTTGGACATAATTTCAATAGAATTTGGACAGAATTTTGACACAATTTCATGATCACAATAACATTCTAGCAAAGTACATGTCCAGATAAATTCAAGATAGGTAGCATTTAAGTTACAATAACATAGGTCCAAATAAATTAAATAAGGTCCAGATACATAGATACATGTCCAGAGATACGTTTTCATAGAGATCTCCATTCTCATGATGGAGATACATGTCCAGATACAATTTAAGTTACAATTTCATGATGGACATAACATTCCAGACCGAAACCTTCAATTGGTTTTCAGTTTTCTTGGCTTGAGTTTTTTTGGTGGGCTCCTCTTTGCAATTGTCTTGTCCGTGAGACACCTTCACTAAAGCGTGTTTTGCAGTTGGCTGCAATAAAAGTAGCACTATGAGTCACTTGTATGAAAGCAGTATACAAGTATAAAAGAATGAGAATTAATGTGTAGCATACCCTCTTGTAACCCTATTGGGGCTGTTTTGTATGATCTGGTCCCTTGTGAGCCTTGTGGGGCTGGTGAGTGTATTTGGGGCTGGTGTAGGCATTTCTTGGTCATGGAGAGAAGCATCTGGGGCCGGTACTTCAATTTCTAAAGCATGCAAATCATCTGGGGCTGGTGGTGCGATTTCTTGGTCATGGAAAGCATTTGGGGCTGCTGGTTCAGTAGCAGTATCCTGAGATTTCCCTCCCTTCTTTGCTCTCTTTGTTGGGATTTTTGCATTCTCACCATACTTTGTTGTATTTTTTCTTGGCTTTCTTTTCCTGCAAGTTTGGACAAAAAAGTATTTAATTTAGTTAGCAAAACAAGTCATGGCAGCAAGTACATATAGTTGGGTCTTACCTTTTCTTAGTCCCATTAAGATGGCATTTGTAGCTTGTTTCACCATGGCCTAATTCTCCACATCCCTTGCACTTTCTTTTGCCTCTAATCATTTTTTTCTTGCCCTTTTCTGCCTCATTTGCAGCTTGTTTATCTGCCTCATTTGCTGCTTCCTTGGCTGCCTTCTTTCCTTTGCTACCACCACCTTCAAGGAAGCTTTTGATCCCGAAGTTTTCAGATGGCCCAAAGAGTCCTCTTGTCAAGTGGTGCCCTAACCCCAAAAGGCAAATCAACATCCGCCACCGTGTTCTATCGTGCAATGGCTCTATAAGTCTCTTATAAGTCATACGAACCTCTCAACAGAGTAATACTCATGCACAAAGTCCTCCATATGTACATTACTAGACTGTACACTTGTAATCAAAGCCAAAGCATGTCTTGGCAAGGCTTACCAAGATGTCGCCACTCAAGACAGTGCACTCATGTAGAGAAGACTTAACAACATGTCATCATGAGTGTTTGTGGTGTCCCAAATTTCACCGCAAAGACTTCCACCATCTATAACACCAAGTGCCCAAGTCCTCTAGTTCGCTTTCAACTGTTGTATCACCGCTGGGAGGATCTTTCCAAGAAGCCTTTCTCAAATTTTTCTCCTTTTCGCCCATAGCACCATAATCATCTCTCGAGTTTGTCTGCAAGCTCAACAACAGAAGGTCTTTCCAGTCCTCGATCCAATTGTTGAACACTTCAAAGAAGGTTATTAGTGATATAATCACATTTAATCTCGTGGATTGAAGCCGATCTCATCCAAAGCTTGTAATGGTGAGCCTCCATCCAAACCAACACTTGAGGACTAGCATCAATGACTGACTTGTAAAAATAATTGAAAATCGATTCTCTATAAGCTCTAGTCCGCAGGATACATCTTAGAGAACACATCACCACCAAACCTTTTAATGAAATTGTTCATTAGATGTCTAAAGCACTCCTATGTTCACTGGAAACACATTCTTAATCGCATTTTCTAGACCTTTGCACGATCTCGATTTAAATAGCTAAACAGAAGATCTCCTATGGCCTTGTGCAATCGAAGTCATAAACCAAGTCCAGCTTATCTGTTGTCTCACCATCAATGAACCCAAAAGCAACTGGGTACATCCAGCCAGACCATCTATACCACAAGTCGCAGCCTAAATGACCATTCCATCTACCATTAAGTGCAGAGAGTCTATGCTAAGGTATGGCTCAGATCCTTCTAAAAACCTTCAATGCAAGGTTTCAATGCACAAAAATCTATGGAAATAGAAATTGCCATTTCTCTCTTGATGCCAATCTCAATAACACTACTGGACACCTCTTCGTGACCTCTCGCCTCCAATTGAATAGCAATGAAAGCTCTCTTCCCATTTGCCATACAATTCTCTGAAAGCAATTTGCCTACCTCTACAAATAGTATCATAATGAATTATACACTTGTGGTCATCCCAGAAAGTTTTTTGCGCCTTAGGGCCCATAGTCGCTTTCTTCCTAAGGTGATGTATTGCCTTGAAGCAACCCAAGCACCGGTTGGTGTGGTAGTCTTCCTCCTAGCACTTGATTCACATGTATGCTTATCAACAACCACTGCCACTGCAACAACAAAAAAATTAGTCAAGGCAACTAATATAGAAGGGCAAAAACATTGGCACTTTAAAATTATTGAAGGGAAAAAATTAATGGAACGCAAAAATGAAAGTTAGTACCATAACGGTGCACCCATCAGTCGTTTACGCCCAACAAGATGCCAAGGACAATCTTCTCCCCTTGCAACCTCCAATATATCTTGCAGGATCTGCTTTGACAACGCGTAGTTCAAACTCTTTATTTATAGCAAATTGTCTCACCGCCAATCTAAACTCCTTCATGTTAGAATAAATCGTGCCAAGATCCATATTGGGCGATTTGGATCGTGCACCACAGCCCTCTCCCCGTAAATAGTCATCAACTTCAATGATCGCCTGGCTTGTATCAATTTCTTCATCCTCGACAAGTATCGGCGCTCGTTGATCGCTAGCTTTATCGGTCGCTTTTCTTGCCTTATCGCCTCCTCATCGTCAAATTTCTAAACCCCAACACCATACATCACCTCATCATCAACAATCTCAATTCTTCCTCTTCATCTCGATTGTCCTCGGCGCGTAGGCTATCCCAATCAACAAGAGGTGCCTGCATTTGTCGTGCGGTGAGGTTCTACCAAAGCTAAGCTAAGGTCGCCCCCATCGAGCCTAGTAAAGAAATAAAAAGGTGGTACAGCTTAGATTACCACCACATCTACACTTGTCGAGTCTCATCTACAGCTTGGGCACAATTAGAATACGCATCTTCAAGAGATCCGCCGCCTCCATCCACCACTTGAGCAAGACGGCGTCGGCCGGCAGAGCCGGACGATATTATTTTAAAGTCACATGTATTTGCAATATTATTTCTCTAATTACGCAGCTTTAGGGTGCTGCTACCTAATTTTTCCTAACAACAGAGGCCGCTTAAATCTGGGCGGCGTGGCAGCTACGATCGACGGTCCGGCCGTCCGGTCCGTCTCGCGGTGCTTTCTCTACACGTATCACATCCTTTCTCTCTGTCCTCACCGTCTTGCCGTTGTATGCTGTCGAGCGCTGGGCATGTGCGGGGAGAGGAGAGGAGAGGTAGGTCGGTCGGTAGAAAATGGGTTGCAGGATCTGCACGCTAACGAGACGGAAATCTGGCGCCGAAGAACGATGATCAAACGGTCAATTCGAGTGCGATACTCGGGGTATAGATAACTTTATTCGATTGGTGGCGGTGCTGTACTTGTCACGCTGCGTGCCGTAGAAAAATTTCGTAAAAACCCAAAGGCGATTAAAACTTTACTAAGAAAATCCACTCCACTCCACTCCACTCAACAACATACACGAGGCATCTCAAAACGTACATTCCGTGCTGGTAGGACATCTGTCGTGGTTCGGTTGGAGACTCCTAAGCACAAACCTCGTCAGTGAAGCACGCACGAGCGAGAGTGATTTCAAAACCCGAGTTTGAAAAACACGGGGATGCGGTTTGACTCGGTAGTCGCGCCAACAACTCCTTTTGCGGCGCATGAACAATCCGACCCGTGTCGCTGGACCTCACGGCGGCGCCCCCACAACCACAAAAGCCATAGAAGGATGGGCAGCTCGTCGGGACATCATCTCGTACCAATTAACCATCTGAAAATCATCGGATTTCGCTGTTCACTTACTGCTGCGCTAACGGTGCACGCGTGACTCGCTTCTTCTACCTGGAAGCAGAGGGTGGTTCTCAGGAGTTTAGCACAGTACAACGTGCCGGAATGGATGCCGCGTAGGGCGGCCCGGCCACTCGCTAGTTACAAGATCTGTATCGACCAATCGGCGTCGCCAAGGGAAGCGGGGTGGAACAGCGCGGGAAGGAATTGATGGGATGCAACCGTTCCCTGGTCCAAGCGGGCGTGCATGGCACCTTGGTTGTTCAGTCAGTGGCTAATTAAAATTCGACTCTCGCTAGTTACATACATACATGGCCATGGGTGATGTACATGTCGAAACACTCGACCCCTCGATGTATCAAACCATGCCAATCGAGGATTTACTACGACTTTGATTACTCATTTTCTAAGTTGTCATGGTAGGAGTATACACTAATTAACCAACCGCGTAGGGGACTAGACTAGCCCACGGTAATACCGTTGGAATGGTATAGGAAGTCTCAGGTTTCAAAATTAGTTGCTTTGTATGTTTCGACAAGTTTTAGATTCCAAGTTGCGGGTTTGGCGAGTTCCAACGAGTTCCATTTCTGTAAGTTCCAAATGTATCAAGTTAGTTCAAGACCCATGTTTAAGCAAGTTTTGAATAAATTTCATATTTTAAAACGTCATGTTTCTGTAAGTTTGCCTTGTTTCAGCAAGTTCCAGCAAGTTTTATGGATGTTTCAAGTTTCAAATCAAATTTTGAGCAAGTTTTGGCACCTTTTAAGTTTCAAAAGCAAAATCAAACAAATTTCAAGATTAAAAATTTTAGAGATGGCGCAACATGGTGGCGGCATGACCCGGATCTGGCCTGAGGCAAAGAGGTGTGTGCAACTGTGCACGGCAACCTAGCTCCCGTTAGCTGCGTGCTACGACTGCTGCTACTTCGCCGACATGCGCCCTTGATTGTCGATGTTGGGGCATCGCCGCCGCGAACGAGTGTTGTTACAACACACCGCATGCAGAAACATGACCGTGTCGTGGGTCATGGTCGTGAGCACGCCATGCCGATCGAGGCTCGCCGAACCCTGCTGTCCGCGGCCGCCCCGTTTTGCCATGCTTGCTAGTTGATGCCTGCTAACCACGGCTGCCAGTCGCCCATTGCTACTTGCCACGTACGTCTCATCCGTCAAATGGATCTAAACTTGTTGTGAAGCCGATGGAGCGTTGGGAAAAGGAGCACATGCAGTTGAAACGTGATTGTGTCTGACTGGAGATGGAGGGAGAAGGAGAAGGATGTCAAGCAAGCCGCGCGCACTCATGTAGAGGCTCGTGCTTTAGGATTCGCGTGATGGACTTGGATCAAACGCTAGAACGTTACCCCATTGATTCTTAAGTGAACGGTACACCGTTGCGTAGTTTTTCTCTTTAACCACACACACCAAGCAAACAGGCCCAATAACCATGCAGAGGGTAATTAGTTATTGTTTATCCTCTAAACAAAGGACCTCGAATTAATTTGCTTCCAGCTTATATATATATAAAGTATAAACAAAGGACCACGAATTAAGTTGCTTCCTCTCCAACTACTCGAATTATAGTGTACCGGTCCAATGTGTATGGACCGTACGTAGCAAATTAAGCACATCGTAACCACCGACGAGAGAACGATGGCGGCGGTGCATGCATGCGCTGTTTTTTCAATTCCCGCTCGGACAGGGTGTTACAGTGTTGTCATTGTCTCACTAGTCTGTCACATCAGGTACAGTCACCATAAACCACATCTTGAATGGCTGAACCGTGCATGGACCATGAGGTCAAACCACAAACAAACAGCTTGGGACAGTAACATGTCAGGGGCGAATCGCACTCGCTCCATGCGAGAACTCCAAGCCAGGGACCCAGATGTCAAAAGACAGGACGGCCTCTTCTTGTCTTTTAAAGTAAAGAATGTTCCATGGGATCGATGTGACACTAGTTGTAGTACAGTGGTAGTAACAGCGTGCAGGCAGAGACCTACCTCCCTCTCTCTCTCTCTCTCTCTCTCTCTCTGCGCGTACGAGAAGCCAAGATCTGAGAGCCGGCCAATGGTATAACTAGGTTCGGAAACTTGGTTCTCGTCTTTTTGCAGCGCGCGCGAGCGGCACATGTGGGTGCCCCGTGCCCCCGTGCTTGATGCCGTGGTAGGCACAAATGCGGTAGTCCTTTGCTTAAGCCTGGTGCGAGCGGAGCGAGGCTTTGAGCTTTAAAATCTTTCTTTATTAGGTTAAATGGGACGGGATTTTCTAACCCGGAGTAATTTAAGCCCATTCTAATGGTTTTATAGGCGCTTCTTGCGACCTCTTGTATCGGTAGTTGGATGGTACATGCGAATGCGATGGTTAAAAAAAAAAGAGTGTGGTATTACAAATGCAAACTTTTGAACATGCAGGTGCCAAATTGCAATACGGCCATGCTGAGCTCTAGAATATGAGTTGGTGATTAGCTGTTCCATTGTAGCTCAATTCTCATGATTCATAAGAATGTGGACCTAATTAGTAAGGGCAAGAGAAAAGACATTCTTCACTTGGAAGGCATATATATATATAGATTAGATGTGTAGGTTTAGCACCTAGCCCTTATCATTGTCTACCTAGGTTATCAGCAGTCCATAAGAAGCACGTAACCATCATGTTATGTCTTGTGTGGACGGTGACCAACCTCCAGTATATGCGCTGCGGGGGCACATTAGTACCATGGCCTACTAGTTAGTTATACCCAAGAACAGCACCTCTAAAAAAATAGTGGGAAAAGAATATGAAATAAAGTATATAGCTTGCTGCTTAAATATATCTAAGATTTGAAGTTTGCTACTTGGTAGACCCATTTTAAGTTTGGAGTTTCGCTTGTTTATTTAGGCTTCTCCGTAAGCAGCTTATGGTTTGCTACACGTTACAGGAACTTGACTTCGAAAGAAAATGTTCCACTTATCCTGCCGACGCCAGAAGATAAGAAGAACCAGAAAAGGGAACTGTATCCGTCGAAAAAAAAGGGAACTGTATAGTATATAATATCAAAAGGTTTTTTTTTTGAGACGCAAAAGTTTGTCATTGCCATAATGCCATCTGCCAAAGTATTCACCAAAAGAAAAGCAATCCCTTTGTAAAACTATATTAAAAAAAACTAGTATACCGCACAGCATCGTTCATAATAATATCAGATATAATGAAGCGAGCTCTAATTGTTTTCAAGGGGTAGTGCTGTGGTAGGTTTGGGAATGATTTATGGTCCTGTGGAGTAGGTTTGGGAGGTAGTAAAGTAGCTAGCATTCGAACCATGTCCTCATTAACACAAATTCCAAACAACTCATCGGAATCAGCAGGCAAATGTGAAGTTGAGAAATCGTGAGTCACGTACAAACGACCTCATCTGTTCACTACATTTGACCGTAGCACACAACATGAAAAATCTGAATTCAGCACCAACAAAAAAAACAGAACAAAAGGCAATACACTGGCATGCTAACTAAGCATGGACAAAATTGTTTAAGAGCGACTTGATTAAACATGGTAAAGACCTTTCAAGCTGATGCTTGTAGTTTGTACATGCAATTGTATCTTTTTTAACTTCACAGCAGAGTTCTTTTAGCACATAAATCCTGCGGGCATACATAAGCATCAGTTACGGCAGGAAGAACATTTCAGCTAACACAATAAACAGAAAGGTGTATAACCAGGAGTTTATGTCAGGAGCAGCCAGATGGCACTGCACACTTAAACAAGTGCACCGTTAATGTAAGTATCATGCAATCTGAATGTGAAAATTTGTGGACACTGAAGGCAACCATATGCACATCACTAGCAATCTATGATTTTATCGCAGGTAATTTATGCAACTGTTAAGCTAGAAGCTTTAAACTTCAGTGAGTAAAGCGATAGCCAGGCCAGTGTGCAAGTTAAGTTTCTATGATAAAAGTATCTCAAGAAACTTGTGGTGACTAAAAGGAGATACCAATCTTAACTAGGTGATATTCAGCACACCTTTACATAAGTGCAGAAAGCAAGAACCTTCCTACTGCACTAGCTTCCTGGCAAAGGGGGAAAAGTAATTTGTGACGGTAGTACAATGACTAGATAAAATTGCACTGTAGATTATGTTGAAGCGAAATTCGTTAGATGCGATGCTAGCGACTTCGTCCTTTCCGAGTCCGATGGACTCGTCACGCCCGTTCGGTCGTGTTTATCGTCCCCGTCACTTCACATCGGCAAAAACAGATTCTTAGAGCACAGGAACGCACTGTGCTCGTATCTTCGTCGGAGCTCCACCGCCGCAGCTTGCTGCCACCTTCGCCCTTGCCTCCTTTAAGTCGGCTGTGAGAGAGAAATACATTCTCAGTACCAGAGCGAGGAACAGTACTTCTCTCTATCCCATGGGGATTCGCCAGCTCAACCTTTTCTGTTAGCAAACGGTCAAATAGACTTCGTGCAAAATGAGTAACTTCTGCTCTAGCATTGAGAATATACCTCTCTCTCTCTCTCTCTCTCTCTCACGGACTCAGAGGAGGCAAAGGCAAGGACAGCGACAAGGCTGCGATGGTGGAGCTCCAGTGAAGCCCGAGCACAGTGCGTTCTTGGGCCCGAAGAATCCGTTTTTGTCAGTGTAAGGTGACGGAGACGATGAACACGACCGGAACAGGGCGGCAAGAAGTCCACCGGGCTTGAAGGGGACGAAATCGCCGGTATCGCATCCGACGAACTTCGCTTCAACGAAAGTTTAGGGAGCTAAGTGATACAACCTCGTACGTTCAGGAGGCTGAGAAAATAAAATACAAGTTCAGAGAACTAAATGACATAACCTCGTAAGTTTAGGATGCTAAAAAGGTAAAATACAAGTTTAGAGAGTTAGGTAACACAATCTCAAAAGTTCATAGACCTAAAGTACAATTTTCTCATAACTCAATGAGCCTCCTGATTAAAAGTTAAAAACAAGTAGAGTCCAGACTGAAAATCAGAACTGTGGTAGTAGAAAAAAAACATAAGAGTGAATCAAACTGAATTTATCAGCAATCATCAGGATCCTCCAGGCCGAGAATGTCATGAGTAAACAGAACTTGTCATCTTCCTACTGCAGTGAATTTCAGGAAGATTACTTGTACAATTTTACAAAGTTTTAATTCTTTCATGGAATAATACAACATGCAAAGAATGGTCACAGCAACGAACTAGAATAAACTCGATTCATTCGTGTTAAACTAAAAGTCATCACTAACAACTAGTTAGGAGCTTCCCAGTTCACAATCCCTCACATATGCATCGTGCCTTCAAATCTGAGACAGCATATGTTGTTTCCTTTTCGCGCAAACTGTCAGAATTCCAAAAATTCCTTATTCCATCAGACAGCGGCAACGAAGAAAATGTTGTAGGGGTGATATCCTCAATTACAATCTGCAGCTCACGCATGTATGGTTTGGGAAATCAGATCCAAATGCAAAACAAAAGATTCCGAGTTGGTAGCAGTAGAGCTGGCCAAATGGCACCTCGGCCCATTCTGGCCCGTGAACTAAACGAGCTGTGTTGTGGCGCCCACATGTCGGTTAGGCAGCCCAGACACAACCCGACGGCCTTTCAGGCCGGACCGTGCCGGCCCGAACTCATTTAGCCCAACAGACCAGTTCCGACCCACCTAGCCTGTTAGACACGAAAAAAAAAAAATATAAAAAAACAGAAAAAAATGTTTAGAATTCAAAAGTACATATGAAAATGATAAGAATAAAACAAACATATTGAAAATGTAATAAAGAATTTTATTAATGTTCAAATGATTGCCTCGTTAAAACATTTGTCATTTATCCCATAAGACATGAAAAATAAAAAAAAAAATCCTATAAATATATATAGTTTTTTAAAAAACAAAATAAATTTATATATACATATAAAATAATCTATAAAAAATTTAAAAATACAATATAAAACAATATAAGCATTACAAATTAAAAAAAAAATCACACACACACACACATATATATATATATATATATATATATATATATATATAAACAAGCCTGACGGGCTGAACCCAACATTATTCGTACTATTCCTCGGGCCGACCCAGCCGGCACAGCCAATTGGCCAGATCTGCGTAGCAGTGATAGCTGAACTAGTTATACGTGTCAAATGAAAAACATTCAGCAACCATCAAGCCTTTTTTTTTTCTCTCAAGACAGACTTTGGCCATTATGAAAATTGACGCATTACAGCACTATTACACAACTGCTGGAAGTACATTGTAAGTAATTGTCATGAGCGTGGGTTAGGCCATCAAGTGGGGCACAAGGCAAGCACAGTCAACCGCATGGCAGCATCAAGGTAGGGCCGACGGGTTATTCCTTTAAATAGATTAGTTAGATTGGTTTATTTAAAGGTACGATTAGTTAAGATAAGATAAAATTAATTCCTTTTAAGTTAGGGATCAGCTTCTTAAGCGTTAAGTCAAGGTATCTCTATATAAGTCACATTGTATCTTCTTAGATCAACTAAGAAACATACCAAAGAGTCATTAGACTACCAGTCTCCTGCCCTTGGGGTGCGGCGACTGGCCTTGGCATGGTCTCATCTCTTGGGTTCAGGGCAACCTAATTCGTGCACGTGACAACTTAGTATCAGAGCAGTCGATCCTTACCTATGGCTTCTGTTGCCATGACAAGCGCGACGCTCCTATCGTTCTCGAAGTTGACACCACCGTTGGTTTCACCACTGCCAACCCCATGGGCGACACAACCGGAGCCAACTTTGGCGCAACTACATCACCTCACCGTCCAACGCCAATCGCTTTCAACGCTGGCGCCACCGATGGTTTCGCCGTCGCTAGCCATATGGGCGACGCCACCGAAGCCATCCTTAGCGCAACTACACCACCATCGTTAGAGTCGCTTCTGGCTCCACCGTTGCTAACTCCATGGGCGATGTCACCAGAGCTAGTCATGGCGATGCAGCAATCTGCCCCAGCAGATACATCGACAACCACCACCAGTGGCGCTGACAAGGTGTTTTGGACGGTCAAGTGCCACAGCCAGGAGGCGCCATTCTGAGCGTTACCTCCACCGCCTCCAGAGCCATCGCCAACCGCCATGCCAGGGCGGCGACACTGCTCCTGCCATCCCTGCTTCCTACAAGGGTGGCGCTCCATCTTCAACTTCAAGCGACACCAACACATCTTACAACGCCAGTGCATACGATACATTTTGCGCCCCACGACAGCACCGACGATGCTTAGGGAAACGACGATGACTCAGCCAGGAGTAGGGAAGAAGGCGAAAAGGTGGGCGACGGCCTCCACTGCCGTGAGCGAAACAACTCCTACCTCCAACCAGCAAGGTGTGGCAGCAATGTCACGTGGCGTCCACCGGACACTCGTTACTAAGGAGATTGGGGACTGCGGCGTGGTGGTGGAGTTCTGTCGGGACCTAAATTGACACATCTGAAACCCTCTGTGTATTCTGAACTAGTTCCATGATCAGTAGCTAATTCACATAGTGAAACATCGATGAAATACCATCTATTCAACGATTTAACTAAAAAGGCAGCAAAATAGCAAATAATAATAACTGGACCTTATAGTCAATGTTTACTTGCCACGCAGGGCTTAAGAAACAAATAAAACTCCTGCAGCGGAAAGGAAACTTGGTGTGACCATTCATATGCCCACAGACAATCAAGTGGGAACGCATTCTAATTCGCAAAGTCTTCAAAGAACTCGTCTCCGTAGAACTCTTGAGCAGCTTAAACTTCTTCAACTGAGCAGCAAAGTTTAAAGCCGTAAGTACATAAAGTACTTAACAAGTCGTAGAGAACAATATGCAATTAATATTCAAACAAGGCTTGATCAAATGAATAGTCATATGGTTCTTTTGCAGAAAGCAAATGTTGATAGTAAATACAATAAGTAGATTGTAAAGCAAAATTAAAAAGATAGAAAATAAATAGAGTAAATAATTACTTTGAATAACCAATGAACCTCCCATCCACTTCCCAACCAAACCACCAATTGAACATCACATTCACCTTCCAACCATTTTTATAAAAACTTTACCCATCGTGTGAAATTTTCAGATATTGTCCATAACCAAGGACACAACTATTTAAACAGTTTTAACTCTACAGAAGTTGTACAACTTTACACACAACAAATAAATCAACTTATAATATACGTCACATATTTTCGTAGGTGCACAACTAAATGATTATCACAAGACCTTTACAAAACTCCTTCTCAACCCAGTTCTGTCCGCTAAGGTTTCAACACTAAATGTCATCACGACCAGACAAAGCCCCCCTCTTGCGCCATTGTGAATATCCATTTCGAAACTCGCGCTACCAAAAACAGAACCAGAGTTGAGACATTACTAATTAATTAACCATATTCATCTCATAATGCACATGTAGTTATACGATGTAGCTCAGTTCAATGGCGCACAAGATTAAGTCCATAACAATTACTCAGGTGAGTCTACCTCATCCCAAAAGTGCAAATTGCACCCTCCTTTACTGCACGATCACTTGCCTGAGCGAAAAACTATTTTGTTTAACCAAACCAATAACAATCATTGCCATGGCACACAATTTTATAACAACGGTATCGCACGACCTGTACAACAGTAGCATTGCACCACATTTGCACAACAGTGACATCACACCACAATTCCATATATCATTAACTCAAATTATCATTATTGAACATGTGACAGGAGCCTCATCGTATCTAAGCATGACTAAGCATCTCTACAATAACATATGTTGGTGATATAAATATGTCCAACTAGTAATTACCATCCTATGCTGACAAAGGATTCTTTGTATTCAAATAATCAATGGCGGCATAATGACGAATAGGTGATTAACTACTCCCAAAAGTAGCTGATATAAAAGTTGCGTGCAATTTGATATAAGACAAGATACTTTTGAAAACATGAGTTCAATATGATCAATGAATTACAATTTGCCTTGGCCTTGCTCAGTTACCACACTTTGGTCTTCAAACCTTGCTCCGGCTCCTTGAAAAATATCATCTAAACGAGAAAGAGACAACATACGAAACAAAAATAAATCCAAAATAAAAACAAATAAAATCCAAAAACAATAAAACCAACTCTAAAAGAAAGAGCTTGATTTTAGATGAACTTAAGAACTTGAACGGACTGAATCGGAGTTTGGACGAAGGAGAACGAGCTCTCTGAATATCTAAATATAAGGAAAAGAGAGAGAGAAAATACTATTTAAGATTTTTGGAATTTGCTTTCAAAAGGAAATCCAGGATTACCGCACCAGCATGATGTAAGCAAGGAAATTGAATTTCAGTCGGAATTAAATTTCTAAAGAAAAAGAAATTTAAGACACTAACAGGTGGGCCCATGATCTATAGACCAGGTCCACGGAAGAAGGTCTACAGCGCACGGTGCACTAGGTTCACAGAACCAAGCTGACGAGGGGGGTCCACGTGTCTGTGACATGGTCCACCGTAGACCAAGTCCACACGACTGAGGCTCGGGGTTGACACGCGGGTTGTTGACGAGGACGACACGGGGCGCAGAAGCTAAGGTGGAGGCGAGGTGGCTAGCCACGTCGACGGCGACACAACTCCAGCTGCAGCTCAGTGGGCTTGGAGCAGCGCAAGCGGGAGAGGACTACGTGGGATAGATCTGGCCAACGCGATCCTGACGGTGGCGGCGGCAACACTTGGAGCTTGCCAGCAACAGAGGAAAACAACAACGGAGGCGACGATGGGGCTCGGGCTTCTCGCGATTCCGACATCTTCGGGGCAGCGGCTAGGGTTTACGGAGGCAACGCGACACGGGGTGCGAAAGCAAGGAGTCGGGCAGCTATTTAAAGGCAACGAAGGGAGAAACAGAGAAGAACACGACAACGGTGGTGTGTTGGAGGCGAAAACGGAGTTGGGGACGGGAGGGACACAGCTGACGGGTGGGGTCCACCGGTCAATGGTAGTGAGGTGGAGGCAGACGTAGGCTGCCGCGCGGAAACGACGAAGCAAGCTAGGCTAAGGAAGATGGGCCAAGTTGGAAAAAGAATGGGCTGGTAGTGAGAAAGATTGGGCCAAAAGGAAAAGGATTATGGCTAAGAGGATTTTCCAAAAAAAAAAAAGGAAAGGATTTAGGATTTTTTGAAAAAGGAGAGCTCAAAAAAATAGCAAATAAACTCCAAAAATTCCAATAAAATTCCAAAGAATACTCTGGAACTCAAATAAAACGGTTTTGAATTTAATTGAGTTTAGTTTATTCACATTAAATGGTTTAAATTTCTGAAAATTTAAATTAAGCTTTAACTTAATCAAGAAAATTCAAATGGTTATTTTTATTTTTAAAGGCTTCAAAAAGACTCCAAATTTGGGATGTTACAAGTTCCCCCTACTCGGCCGCTTTCTGGTTGTCCTAATTAGTGTCAGCGATCCTCCAACACAGCCAGGAGCAGCGGCGACGCTGTTTCCAGCGGCGGCGTTTGGTGTAGCACAAGCAGAGGCGGTGCCCGAAGCGGCTAGAGCTACGACGACAGCCTGGAGGAGTGGCGACGCCGCTGTTGGTTCCTAGAGGGGAGGCAGCAGGGGTGATTGCCCTCAATAGAGCAATAGTCTCCCCAAACCCTACCGGCCTGAAGGGTTCCCAAGTGGCCCAACCCAAAGCAAAGCAACTGAATCAGGTGGGCTTCTATTTGGGCCACAAGGCCAAACCGATGGGCTCTAATTTGTGTCGGGTCCAACAAGCTTGCAGTGCTTTCACGCGAAGGGGCGCGAGAACTGCAACCTTTCATCAATGTGGGGCCTCCTTGGGCTGCAACCGTGACTCCCACCTAAGCAGCTCGTCTCGAGCTGCATGTCCGATAGGGGTGTAATGTCATGGGCATGGGATAGGCCATCAAGTGGGGCACAGGGCAACCACAGTCAACCGCATAGCAACATCAAGCTAGGGCTGGCGGGTTGTTTCTTTAAATAGATTAGTTAGATTGGTTTCCTTGAAGAAAGAATTAGCTAAGATAAGATAAGATTAGTTTCTTTAAGTTAGGGATTAGATTCTTAAGCGTCATGTCATCCCTATGTAAGGGACAACATTGTATCTTCTTGGATCAACTAAGAAATATATCAAAGAGTCATTAGACTACCTCTCTCCTATCCTCCCTGCCCCTGGGGTTTGACCACAGGCCTTGACATTGTGTTCAGGGCCACCAAATTCGTGCACGTGACAACAATAAGATCATAGCATGAGTTTCAAAAAAGTAGCAAGATCATAGCGAGGAGTAATACCTATTGTACATCTTATGTGATCCCTACCCCAAAAATTCTTCCATAAGACCCTATATAAGCCCAACAACATATTGTTAGCAGACGAAATAATGACAGCAGGAAGATAACACAGTAACATATAACAAACCTGTGATATAAATTGCTCAGTATCTGTGCGCCTTAGGAAATGGAGTGAGTTCTTGGTTAATGATATGGAATGGTCACCAAGAGATACTTCACCAATGTCCTCCAACACCCGAACCTGGATGGAAGGATCCTTGGGAGGCACCATGTCCTATAAAAACGTACATAAAGTCTGGTAAACGTAGTTAATCCCTAAGAAAGTAAATGAAATAGAAAAATACCGTACCACTGTTAAATCTATATCCATCTCCGATATGTATGACTTAATGGCTGCAGAGTGGCTCTTGAAGTACTCTTTCTCTGAAAAATGGAGCTTTTCTTGTATTTCATGAGGAAGCACAGGACCGATTTTCCATCTAAAACTCTGAATAACATCTGCTCGGTTATACCTGGTTGGATACAAATCTTTCAGCTAGCGTACACCCAACATCAGGATTGAACATATGCAATTAGCTTAAAACAGCGACAAAGTACATGTAAGCCATGAGGCATCTTTTGTCACGGAGCAGTGAAAGATGGTGGATAGCTGCACCATAGTGGTCCTCGTTTCTGGTTGTTTCAATGTCTAAGTTTTGCTCCACCATTTTCCTGTCACAAGCACAATGCAAATCAGGCTTTCGATAAGCTACTAAATTGTGTTACTGATGAAAATAACTAATGATGGTCTTGATTTGATGTAGGTCTGTATTGTTTTGCTGATGAAAGAGATTATGGAAATTGATCAGAACTGATCAACATTCTGATAGGATACAAGTAACCTGATCAATGACTGAAATTGTGCATTGTGCTCATTGCACTCTCTAATGACTTGATCAAACACGTCGCTCTGCACATTCCATAAGACAGCAAGTTAGGGATGAACATATTTCACAAACTAAAAAGAACTACCATAGCTACCACAGTCGTATTGCCCAAACAGTATCAGGCTATTATACAGTGCTGCGGCTGCCACCTTACTTTCATTCTAAAGATTTCACAACATTATAATTTATCATCGCATAAATTGTAAATACTTTAACGGCGATACCATGGAATTCGGGATCATGAGCCTAACAATATAGCTGGCACATGTTGGCTCACACTATCAAAAGAAAATGGCCCGATGCTCTTTGGAGTAAACACATGCTGGCTCACAAATTGCATGTAACTTTGCAAGCCAGACCGCAAAGCCAAATCGTTAACATTTGCACTGCAGGTGCCGGCACATAACACTTTCTATTAAGTAGTAAAATACACTGTTTATAAACTTAATTCCTCCCATATAGAAACCTAACAAACCAGATCGAACAAAATTGCGCGCTAATACACAAACATCAAGGAAACCGAAGCACCGGCCACTCAGATTTCGAACTAGTAACTGAGAAAACATATGGAGAAGACAAGAAATTACGTTGAAAGGCGCGAGCTGCCCGGCCTCGCAGGAGTCGAGCTCCCTCAGCAACTGCGACGCGCGCCTCCCGTACATCCTCCTCCTCCCCCACGCCCACCTGCCGCCGCCGCGCGCGACGTGTTCGGCGGAATGGCGCTGCGGGAGAGGGCCGGATCTGCCACGGCCGGAGGCTGAGACTGGCAAGGAGACAGTCAAGGAGCGTACGGCGGCAAATCGCGTGCGGTGGTCGAGCACGCGGCCGCTCGAGGGGCAGCGGTACGCGGCGCGAGCGGTGGCGGTGGTAGGGGAATTTGGCGTGGCCACGCGGGGAAAATTTGGGGGGCTCGGTTTGGGGGCGGCCGGCGGGAGGAGGGAGGGGCGTGGTTTGCATTTGTGCGGGGCGGGGGCGTGTCACACTGCCACGTGTTTGGTGGCTGCGGGCCTGCGGCTTGTGACATCCAACGGCCAACCGCCAACGTCGCTCCTACCTTGGACCGTTGGACGTGCGGTCGGCAAAGATGGGAGGCCTTGCTTCAGCGCAGATGTTGAATCGGCGATCGAACGGATTGGATTGTCACTGATCGAATGGTTGTTTACGGACGGCCCAGCACAGTAGGTAAGATCAGCCCAATCGCGTGATAACAAAGGAAATGTGTGCCCACCCAGCAGAACTGAACAAGAACGGATCGGGCGACGCATGGCCGTAGGTGCCAGGTCTGGCCCGGCCCACACTGTTTATAAATTATGCCGGTCATGCACGATGGTTCGCGCCGCTACTCTGTCACGTTGGGTCGGCACGGCACAGTTTGAGCGGCCCGCATGCGAGGGAGAGCTAGAGGCCCAGAGCCAGGAGCCCGATAGCGCGTGGGGAGGGGGGGCGAATAAGCGAGGAGTCGAGGAGGTCGGTGGCTCGGCACCGACGTGGAGGTAGGTCGGCGGGCGGGTGCAGGCAATATATCAATAAACAACACCACCATGGGACTAGCATTAACAGACTCCATCAACAAAAAAACATCAGAGAAAGCCGAAATGCCAAACCCCCAACTGCGAAATGCTGATGCATTCAAGAATCAAATATGTGGTCAACTATGGTGATACATCAAAGTCGGCGGTTCCAACGAAAAGAGAAAGGAAACAAAAGAGACAAAAAAAAAAAAACTTATCACAATTCGCAAGTTCGCAATGTATTCCCTGTTAAAATATTGATGGTGCAGGCTTAAACAACCCTTGGTTCTTTCTTCCTTTCTTTTTTCAACCTCCGTACGAACATTTCAACAAATGTTCCTTAAAAATCACCAAGAAGAGATGAAGAATCAAACATCAAACCCAAGAAATCATCATTCATCAGACCAGGAGGAAGGGGAGGAGAGGAAAAGGAGCTCCATGGCGGGCGCCGGGCTATATTTTATGTCGCAATTTGGACGGTAGTGGCGCCGGTGTGGAGGTCAGCGGCTCGGCGCCGATGTGGAGACCGGCGGGTGGGTGGGTGGGTGGAGCCGTGGAGGCGCCACAGCCGGCCATTGTTATCTTGCCGTCCCACGTGCGCTTGTCTGTTGTCTTGCATAGCGTCGGTAGCCAGAGGAGACAAAGGGACATACGATGATGGAAAAGAGGAGTGTCAGGGTGGGCAATCAAGCAAGGGTAGGGCAGGCTGGGTAGGGGCGTCGGGCACGGGCGGGCCAGGCAGTGGGCTTGTGGGCCATGCCTGGCACGGCACGGTCCAACTAAATTCTACTTGTTCGTGTTTTTGACCGTTTGGCTCTTTAAAAATGGCAAAAAAAAAATCTAGAATTTTTTCTATAAATAGTCATCATACCCCTCAGTCAGCACCAACTCCATTCCTCATTCTCTCTTTAAAATTATGTTGCGCAAATTTAAATTTGTGTTGGGCTAATTTGGCAATATTTAAAAAATGCTAATTTTTGAAAATTTAATTTTTGCCAGCAAGTCGGCAAAAGAGGTACAATACTATTTTTTGCATACTTTTATTATTAGTGCTTGTTATGCTAAGATGAAAGTAATAATAGTGTTAGTTTCGATTTTGCAGTTTTCATTACGGACAGCTCCAGTTACGACAACTTTGCTCTTGGTGATTACAAACTTTCACTGGAGGAAATTACATCCACGCTCTCTCCAACCAGCTGGTCTGGGACCTCGATTATCTGGTCGAGGCTGTTACTTCCGACCGGAGGTCACATGATGTGAAGGGTTTAACCAACCCTAATGGTTCAGATCCAGTAAAATCAGTAGGGAAGAAGAGGAAGGTAAGCGCCACAGAATACGCCCCGGCGTTTCAAGATTAAGACTAAGAAGACGACCAAGTATGTATACATGAAAGGGACTTATGAAAGTGCATACATGTTAGTATCTTCTAGTTTCCTGAAATTTTGACTTTCCTTTCTTCTATTTTGATAGGTCTTCTAGTGTTCCGGTTGTTTCCAACCAGAACACCCCTCAGGAAAACATCCTGAGGATGAAGATGTCGAGCCAGCCCCCGAGTAGGTGCAACTCTCGATGCTCTAGTCTCCGAAACGGCTCCAATCGTGTCTGAGGAGACAAGAGTCGAAGGAGAGCCTAAGTAGGTTCTGCCTCCTGTTGAGATCACTCAAGGGGATAGGAGTTCTTCACCAGCCGTAAGGTCTCCTCGTCCCAGTTTTTTCTCCGACCACTGTCGAAATCTTGATAACCAGTTGTTCAAGGAGGCCTGGAAGAGGTGTCGGGTCGTCAGTTGGAGTCTAATTCTACCCTTATTTACTCCCAATATGCTGACATGGCGGTCGAGGTAAGCATTTTCGACCACCCTCTTTGTCTCTTCTTAAAATTTATTAAAAATTTAAAGAAGCCTGCTATCTTTGGCAGCATATTATTGAGAATATTGTTGTGGTTGAAGGACTAACCAAGCAAATCTCTAACTTAGAAAAAGAGAATTCCGAGTTAAGAAGTAAGCACTCCTTGACTCTCTTCTTTTCTTCTTGTTACCTATTTATTATTTATGAACTCTCATCTTATCATGATTGACAGAATTAGAGGCAAATAAGAAAGAGATCATGGCTAAAGATGCCAAAATAACAAAGCATGAAGAAGAAGTCCAAGCTAAGGACCGATCGATCGAATACTTGACGACCAGACAGAAAGAAGTCCTTCAATTTGCGAGAAGAAAATTCAATGTAACTGATCATAAAGTCTAACCAGTTTGTTGTGTATTTTACGTTATATATATTTTTAACTTTGATTTGCTTAAGCAGAGCAAAATACTTACTATGTTGTTGAATTAGAATTGAAATATGAATCTAGTGTTGATTGCGATACCTCAATCTGATGCCTTTGTTCCTTTGTACCCCGTATTTAAATAACGAACGAAGAGGTGACAGTTACTCCTGGAGAAGACACATGTTAGAAGGGATACGTCTGGTCGGAGGGACAGTTGCTGTTAGTGAAACAGTAGCTGGTCGTCGGTTAGCGCCTATGAGACACTCAACCTTGTAGTAGTTGTTGTCAGTGTCTTAGGACCATAATCCGTCGGGTGGTATGGAGCAAATATGACACGTGTTCCATTCGTCACACAGTAAGAATATACTTGGAGTCGGATCCAGATACCAGTTCAGGACTTTTGCGAGCAGTCATTTGGTCGAGGACCGGGTACAGGACATCGTCCGATCAGGATACTTATAAGTAATCTCTGAAATTCTTACGACCACGGGGTCATTAGCCTTAGGGGTTACAACCATGAAGACATATGATCTTTTAATTATGCATTAAATTAATATAGAGAGATTTTAATCCTCTTCACATATCATTTGGAATAAACCATAATCTATAATTGTATTTTGCGGTACAACTTGTTGAGTACTAAATGTGTTCATTCTTGTTATAATGATCATTCCATTGAAGTGGAGGAGCCATCACTTACTTTCGAGAGGAGTTCTACAAGAAGGTTGGTTGTTAGATCTTGTTCCCAATTAGTTGCCTGTGGCAAGTTGATGAGTTTTCACGGAGTTGCTTTCATTCCGCTACTACTTTTTATTTAGTGTTAACTCCTGCGTGGCTCAATAATTATAAACTCGACCATACGGTCATAAATATTATTTGCTATTCAAATTAGTACGTTTATTCTTATATTTGTTGTGTATGGAATAATATCACCGTGTACACTAATGTGATCATGAATTAGTGTAGTATACACAGAGAGTTCAGATTTACATATTTGAGTCACGACATAGGGAACATGCACTCCAACGTTTGTTGCCCAATGCATTCGAATCTTTGCATGTACCATGTTCGTCCGCAGTAGGGACGAAATCAGATTTTTTTATACCTAGAAGTCATATGGTGAGAACTAAACATCAAAGGATACTAAAACATCGAGAGGTACCAAATATAGATATTTTAATATTTTAGATAAACCAACTAAAAATTATAAAGAGAACTTCGTGAACCATAAGATGATTCGTGCTCCGACTAATCCCCTGCCTCCGTCCCTTGCTTGCGGCACGACACGGCGGTGAGGGCGCCTCGGTGCCTCGTCATCGCGCACGCGCGTGGTGTTGGGCAGTTAACACACGCTGGGGTCACGACGGCGGCGACCACGAGGTTCCTTTTCGATCTAAGCTCGGCGTGAAACGGTTGAGACTAGTGATTGTTTCCGGGGGAGAAAAGGGCCATCGGGTGTCAAAAAGGGTTCTAAACTTGCAGCTTTGCGTGAAGGGGGGGCGCTTCCCTGTGTCCCACGGAGGTTGCTACTCACGCCAGTTAAATGCCTTGGTAGCGCTGAGAGCCTGAGACAGACAGAGTGCCTTTTTTTATCTCCTATCATTCTAGCAACGAGTCATCTGGAACGCACACAACACACCTGACTGTTGAATAATAATCGTTGGGACGATGAACGGTAATACAATCACACAATAACGCAATCAATCAATAACACCAAAGCCGCCAAATGAGAGAGAACACCAGAATCTTTATTAATGAATCAGGGATGATTACAGGGGTGCACTGCCTCTCTATTTATAGACTAAGCCCACAGGGGTAATTTTGGTATTTGCCCATACTAAATCTTCTAGATTTCTTAACACTCCCCCTTGGGCGAATACCACGGCATGCACATGCCTCATTAAAAACTCCTCCCAAAAACCCAGTGGGAAAAAAGGGATGGAGAAAAGAGTGCATTGCATCCATTTCTTGGATCGCACTTGTTGCCTCATTAAAAACCTTTACGTGAGAAAACTTCAAGAAAACTCATAAAGGAAAAAAAGAGTGCAACATTTGGATCTTCGGGATCATGTAAGTCTTCTGGTATTACATATGGGCTATGGTTCAAGGATTCACTCCCCCTGAACCTTATAACTCACTAAGTCGTCTCATCCCTATGCCTCTAACACATTTGTGGAAGCTAGAGGCTGGGAGAGATTTTGTGAATAGATCTGCTAGGTTGTCACAAGACTTAGCTTTTAACACATTTATCTCTCCGTTTTTCTGAAGTTCATGAGGATAAAAGAATTTAGGAGCAATATGCTTCGTGATATTACTCTTAACATAGCCCATTTGCATTTGTGCAATACAAGCGGCATTATCTTCACAGATAATAGTGGGGTCATCGACGGTGCTTATGCCACATGACTTCTTATTCATCAAACGCTTTAGTCGGGTTAAGTCGAATTCAATTCGAAATTTCGACTCCTCGTGATCGTGGCTTTTAAGCAAGGAGTCCGTAGTAGAAGAATAACAGAGGATATTGCTTTAAATCCTCCCAACACCGCTGTCGAACTCTTTGAGATGGCCGATCGATATGCAATCGCTTCGAGGCAATGAGTGGAATAACACTATCGATCGAGAAACACACGCTCTTCGAGAGCCGTGAGGTTGGTAAGGACAAAAAGCAAAAAGTCCAAGAAGAAAATAAAAGTCAAAAGCCACAAACTAGTGGTTTCAAGGAGGTTTTGGCCGTAAAGATAGAGAGCCCTAAACCACCAAGTCGAACCCCGATCAAGGCAAAGGTAAGCGTACGATCGTAGGAACGACAAACCAAGATGGTGTCCTTTTCATAAAAGGAAGGACATGACCTCAGAATCGCCGAAGTTTTCCAAAGAAAGCTCGAGGACTACTACAACGCAGAAGCACGCTCCCTACTCTCGTGTAGGACATACGAGTGGTCGAAAGTCGCCGATGATGAGGAGATGCCATTCCAAGATCCGCACCATACCGTTGAGCATATCTATGGAGGATCATCGTATCGACTCAAACGACAACTTAAAGTCACGGACGAGAGTAAATTCCATACATACTCCTCTTGTCAATAAATTACCAAGTGGTCGGAAGTTACCATCTCTTTTGAGAAGGACGATCGCCCGATCACTATGAGTCGATCAGTCGATTTCGATTAGAATGAACCCACCATCAACAATCTGTCGGGTAAATCGAGTGTTGGTTGATGGTGGCGCTTCTTTGAACATATTATTTACCAAAGCCCCGATGAGATGCAAGTACCCAGATTAAGGTAAGGCGATGCGATATTCCTTCCATGGAATCGCACGGTCTTCGCCAAACCCATTGGCCAAGTTTCTCTTCCTTAACATTTGGCTCGCCAAGTAATTTCGTGACGAGAAAGTCTCTTGATGTGGTCGATTTCGACACAAGATATAACGCCATACTCGGACGACCAACTTTGGCAAAATTCTTAATGGCTACTCATTATGGGTATCAATGTCTTAAGATGCGAGTCCCAAAGGAGTGATCACAATTCAATGTGACAAAAGATGGCGATAGTCACGGTCGCGATCCTCGAGATGGTTGGTCAAATACCAACTCGAGATGAAAGTCACCTTCGACTAGCAAGTCGGCTTCAAAGTCGCACCAAAGCCGAACGACCAAGTCAAAGAGGTTCCTCCGAGGAGAACCCTCAAGACTGCTCGCATTGGGAAGACTTCCGATCCCAAATAGGAAGACGCCTCATTACCTTCCTCCGAGCTAACGCAGATGTCTTCGTGGCAAGCATCCGACATGCCCGAGTCCCTGTGGAGGTGATCGAGCACGAGCTAGCTTTACGACCGATAAAGTACCCGTAAAACAAAATTACGGAGATTTGCCTCGATCGACGAGATGCTATTAAATCGTAATTGATAAGCTACTTAAGGCGTGCTTTATAAGAGAAGTCAATCACCCTGAGTGGTTGGCTAACCTGTAATGGTCAAAAGTCAAACGGCAAATGGCGATAAAGTGACTTTACTCGATCTTAATAAAGCTTGTCCAAAAGATGATTTCCTTTACCTCGTATTGATCACCGTTGATTCTCTGCGGGTTGTGAAATATTAAGTTTTTAGATGCATATTCGATATCACCGATCAATATGTGTCTAAACGATGAAGAAAAGACCGCATTCATTACTCCATTTGGTACCTTTTGTTATATCAAATGCCATTTGGTCTAAAGAATCTGGTGCTTCTTTTCAACGCTTAATGCAATCGACTTTTCATCTCAATTAGGCCGAATTTGGAAGCCTATGTTGATGACCTAGTCGTAAAAAGCATTAAGAGACTTAATCATATCAGCGACCTACAAGAAACATTCGACAACCTCGTAAAGCACCATTTAAAACTTAATCCAGAAGTGTGTGTTTGGAATTTCTTGATATGGGTAATCATCCGCCTAAGCCAAACGTATTCTCGTGAGGCTTCGTATAATGTGATTATTTACGAGTGGTTGGTGGGCGTAGCTACCAAAGTCTGCTTTAAATGATCGCCAAGAGGTGGTCATACCACCACAAAGAAATACAAATCACATGCAGGATTTCGCATTATGTGGATCGACGGATATCCTGCATCTGTGTATCCAACCATAGACATGTCTTGGTTCTTCGAGTAAAATAATCCAAGATCTTGTGTACCCTGAAGGTACCTGAATACGGTTTTAATGCCAGCCCAATGTCTTCGAGTTGGAGCTGCGCTATGTCTTGCTAGCAAGTTTACTGCAAAGGCAATCTGGCCTTGTGCAGTTAGCTAGATACATTAGTGCCCCAATAGCACTTAAATATGGAACTTCTGGTCTAAAATTTCCTCATTTTCCATCTTTGGTCTAAAAGGGTCTTTATCCTCTTCTAGGGATCGGACCACCATCGGGGTTTTTACCGGATATGATTTGTCCATGTTAAATTTCTTTAGGACTTTCTTGATATATGAGGATTGGTATACAAAAACTCCTTCAGGGAGGTGCTCCAGCTGCAGGCCTAAGCAAAATTTGGTTCGGCCCAAATCCTTCATTTCAAATTCTTTAACCAGATAAGAACTTGCTTCTTTTATATTTTCTATCGTCCCGATGATATTGAGATCATCGACATATCTTTGAGATATCTGAGAATCCATTCTGGGATTTCTTTATGAATACACAGGGACAGTCTTCACTATTAGTATATTCTTTCTTCAGGAGGAATTCACTAAGTCGGTTGTACCACATTCTTCCAGATTGTTTTAATCCATACAACGACCTTTCCAGCTTGACGCTGTACATATTTCGATTCACTTTATTTTGATTCGGAATCTTTACTCCTTCCGGGACTTTCATATAAATATCAGAATCAAGTGACCCATATAGATATGATGTCACTACATCCATTAACTGCATACATAAATTCATACCTGCTGCCATTGATATTAAGTATCGGAACGTGGTTCCACTCATAACAGGAGAATAAGTTTCATCATAATCAATACCGGGTCTCTGCGTGAAACCTTGTGCCACTAATCTCGCTTTGTATCTCACCACCTCATTATTTTCGTTTCTCTTCCGGACGAAAACCCATTTGCATCCTACAGGGAATACCTTGGGTGGTGTTTGGGCTATCGGGCCAAACACTTTTTTTTATTCAATGAGTAATTACGCCTCAATTGCTTCCTTCCATTTACCCGATCAACGCTCGGCATTGACTAAGGACTTTAGTTCGGATCCAGTTCAAGGTTTCTAGCAATTTTTGAGGCGAAGTAGATGTCGACAACTGTAGTTTTCCTTTTATATAGTTCTCCTGATTCAACAAAATTAGTGGATATTTCTTCATTCATTTCATCCAGCTCCTCGTGATTTCCCACAACGACGAGTCTGGTTGTTCAAAATCGATGTTAGGCGTGCGCGCAATTGTCTTGGGTTTACTATCTTCGTGATTATTTCCTTGAGGTATTTTTAACTTCAGTTGATTCTCTTTAAGCGGCCGGAAGATGTCTTATTGAGTTCTATTTTACTGCGGACGTCTCCGCGGAATTGAGGCCTCATTCTCCGGTGCTCTCCCCCTCTTCTTCACATGAGGGGTTGGAGTGGTTCGAGTATCCTTCTGGGGTATTTCTACTCTCTCTGGAGCATTTGCTGCTGGTATATAAGACTTTGTTACTCCCTTCTGATCAGTGAATGTATATGGCAAGTTATTTGCAATTTGCTGCAGGTTTATTATTCGCTGAACTTCTAGTTCAGCTTCTTTAGTGCGTGGATCCAGGGCCTGAATGCCTGAGGCATTCCAATCTATTTCTCGGCATTTATCTATTCCCCCCTAATGCCGGGAAATTTTCTTCATCAAAGATACAATCGGCATGGCGGGCCGTGAACATGTCTCCCGTGGAAGGTTCAAGATATTTAATAATCGACGGGGACTCAAAACCGACATATACTCCCAACTTCCGGTGGGGGCCCATGGTTGTACGTTGTGGTGGTGAAATTGGCACGTATACAGTACATCTAAATTTTCGCAGATAGGAAATACTTGGTGCTTTCCCACGCACTAGTTGCAAAGGGAAAAATTGATGGTATGCAGTTGGTCTTAAATTTATTAGTGCTGCTGCATGCAACACTGCATGACCCCAACAACTGGTGGGGAGCCTACTGTTCTGCAGTAGTAGGGGTCTAGCAATTAGCTTAATTCTTTTGATGAATGACTCTACAAGGCCATTCTGAGTGTGGACATGCGGTACAGAATGCTCTACCTTAATACCTAAAGCTAAACAATAGTCATTAAATGCCTTAGAGGTAAACTCACCGGCATTGTCCATTCTAATGGACTTAATTCTTTCATCTGGAAAGTTGGCCTTTATTCTGATTATTTGGGCTATTAGTTTAGCAAAGGCGTGGTTCCTAGTAGACAGCAGGCATACATATGACCACCTAGTAGAAGCATCTAATACGACCATAAAATATCTAAAAGGGCCCGACATGGGTTGAATAGGTCCACAGATATCACCTTGTATTCTCTCCAGGAAAATAGGTGACTCCGCCTCTACTTTCAGGTAAGAAGGTCTAGTGATGAGCTTTCCTTTGGCACAAGCTGTGCATAAGAAATCTTCAGGTTTAGGAAAGGATAGAGTTTTTAAGCTATGACCAATAGAGTTGTTTATGATTTTTCTCATCATTCCTACTCCAGGATGCTCCAATCGATCATGCCAAATCTTGTAAGGCTCTGAGGATTTGTACTCTGTTTTTAACGCTACATATTCTTCAGGTTTTATGTAGGTATAATATAACCCAGATGAGAAGGAGGGAAGTTTTTCAACCACACGTTTCTGACCACCGTCAGGCTTAGTTAGTAGGAGATATTCTGTATCCCCATAACTGTCGGTCTCCACATGGATGTCATTTCGGCGAATATCCTTAAAGCTTAATAGGGTACATTTCGATTCAGGATACAAGAGAGCATCATCAATCACTATTCGGGTACCCATAGGGAGAACAAGTGTGGCTCTTCCAGTGCCAACTATGAGAGCATCGCTTCCAGCTATTGTCATAACATTTCCCGTTTTCTTAGTTAACGTTTGGAAATATTTGGTATCCCTTAGGATTGAGTTGGTAGTTCCACTGTCTACCAGACAGATTTCCTCCTCCTTCATCAGATTCAAGAAGTTGTTCTATATAGAATATAATATAGTCAACAATAATCCAACAGGAATAAATCTTCAAAAGATAACAAGCAACTCTTTTATTCATCAAGAGATAATGTTTCAATCCTAAACAATTAATGCTTCAAAAGAGCATGGAAAATCCACTTATTCGTCTGGAATAAACTAAACTGATATAGTAAACCTAAGGAAATTATGACATTTGGAGTTGCTTGGGGAGACAACCTATGGCCTACTGCAGGTCGCCATATGTGTCAACCTCCATGTGATCACCCTTTGCTGTAGTGTCGAGCTCCATCACACAGTTTGGGGCATCACCCTTATCATCATCAGGTTGATTAACAAAATGTGTCTCTGCAACCTTCCTTACTGGCGCCTTCTTGCCCTTAGCAACTGACTCTTGGTAGAGTTCCACCAGATGTTTCGGGGTGCGGCAGGTGCGGGACCAATGGTCCATGCAACCACATCTGTAGCACTATGAAGGAGGGTATGACTTCTTGCTACCCATGTCTGGCTTCTGTTGCTTGCCTCTCCCTTGCCCCATCCAGCGGGGTTTGCCATTCCCCTTCTGCACATTCAATTTCTTCCACTGTCCACCTTTCTGCATGGGGCCCTTTCCGCGGCCCTTACCACTTGTCCTCTGGAAATTTGCATGTGCTTCTGGCAATGGCTGTGATCCAGTGGGACGAGTCTGATAGTTCTTCATCAGTAACTCATCATTCTTCTCTGCCTCGAGAAGAGTGGTAATCAGTTCCGAGTACTTCTTGTACTTGGCTTGACGGTACTGCTGCTGGAGTGTCCTGTGAGTGGGGTGAAAAGTGCTCAAAGTCTTATCAATGATCTCAGCATCTGTGATCTTCTGGTTACAGAATCTGAGCTTAGCGATAAGTTTATGAATTGCAGAGTTGTATTCAGACACCTTCTTGAAATCCTGGAACCTTATGTTGGTCCACTCACGCTGTGCTTCAGGTAGCATGATGGATCTCTGCTGGTCATACCTCTCCTTGAGGAGTTCCATAGTGCCGTGGTCTTCTTCTAGAAGATACTCAGACTTCAGGTCTGGGTGGATATGGTGCCTCAAGAAGTGTAGTGCCGCGCATTTGGCAGCATCAGGAATGGCAAGAGCCCCCTCCTCAGGTGGGGTTATGGCAACGCCGAGTGTTTTGGCCGTCAGGTTGATCTTAGCGTCCATTGCCCATGTGAGGTAGTTGCTACCGTCCAGGGCAAGTTCAGCAAACTCCTTTTTAGCGATGTCAGACATTTCCTACATTATTCATGCACAATACTAATTTACTACAGGTAAACAGCATGAATATTGCTATATCAGTAAGGTGTGGATTTTATCTAGATAATTCCAGAAAAAAGCAATAACTAATAATAATTCTACAAAAAAAACAGGGGCTAAAAATAAAGAAAATTCAGTTCTGATAAAAATTTAAACGTAATTTTCAGGAAATCTGAGGGGTTTTCTGCAAAAAAACCTTATTCCCGAAAAGAGTTTTCGTAATTTTTAGAATTACAGGGGCCTTTTTGCAAAATTACCTTTTTTTTCAAAAAACCCACCGGCCTCCTTTCTTTTTTTTTTCGCTCGCCCGCATCGCCCATCTACCCATGTCGTGATTAGAAGGATGCGCCGGGGATTAGGTTTCCCGTTCTTCTTCACGCACGCGGCGGCGCATCGCCATGCCAAAAGGCGGCGGCGGCGGGCTTCCTCGCGGAAAATCCGGCGGCGGGTGAGCTTCCTCGCGGAAATGGCGGCGCTCGTTTGCACGGAGGCGGCCGGTCCAATGGGCGGCGGCCGATGCTACGGGTGGTAGCGGACGACGTCTTCAAGGCGGCGACGAGCGAAGCGGCGATCGACGCTGGCGGAAGCGAGCGCTTCTGAGCGGCCGGCTGGCCGTCTTTGCGGCGGCGGCGGTGGCGCTTTGAGGCGAGGCGGCGGCGTCCTGGCGCGGCGGCTTCATGCGGAAGCGGCAGCGCTTCTCTCTTCTTCCCCCTTTTTTTCTCAAAGCGTCCGCGACGGGCGGCTCCTCATCGCAGGCGCGTGCGTGCGCGAGCGAGGCGACCAGTGCGAGCAGCGTCTTGGCGAGCGGCGCAGTCACCGGGCCGCGGCGAGGCGGCCGGGCCGACCGCGCTCTCAGGCGGCGGCCGCGCGCGGCTTCTTCTTTCCTTCTTCCACCTTTTCTGTGATGATAGAGGTTCCACGCGTTCATGCGGCGAGGCGGTGGGGGGCTCCAGCGTGGCGCATCGAGACAAGGAGGCGGCCGGGCGGTGGCTCTAGGCCGTCGGTGGTGCGGCCGCCGGTTTGAGCGGCCGGCGGCGAATGACGAGCGGCAACCACGCGGCCGATGGTCGGCGATGGGTCGGCGTCGTGCGTCGTAAATGCCGAGCCCAAGATCGATGGAATTTTTTTGTTTTTTGTTTTGTTTTTTTCTGTTCATATGCGGGTGATTGCATACTGTGTGCTGATGATTAGTCTACTGGATCTAGATCTTAGACTATAGATCAAACCACTGGTAGAGACAGTCAACAGATTGATCTAATTATCGCATTGCATAACAGATCTAGTATTATCAAACTAGATTAGAATATAAATTGCAATGCGTAGTAGATTGAAATTACCTTTCACCTTGGAGAGCGATTCATGCTGATAACGTGTTGAATAATAATCGTTGGGACGATGAACGGTAATACAATCACACAATAACGCAATCAATCAATAACACCAAAGCCGCCAAATGAGAGAGAACACCAGAATCTTTATTAATGAATCAGGGATGATTACAGGGGTGCACTGCCTCTCTATTTATAGACTAAGTCCACAGGGATAATTTTGATATTTACCCATACTAAATCTTCTAGATTTCTTAACACTGACATCATCGACATACTCCATCCACTGTGCAAGCCATCCAGGAGACCAGGAGGAGGGAGGTAGCTGGCTGGGCGTCCGTGAGCTAGGAGTGTTCCACTGTTCCTATGTTGAGGTGGAGTGCACCGGTAGGCCGTAGCGATAGGTCGCAGAATTTTACACAATTTGTGCTCGCTTTTTCTGACCGGCGTTCTTGGGCGCTCGGAAGAGTTACAACTCTGTATTCCATTTCTCCTCGATGAGATACGTGCAGAGCTTTTGCATGTTCTAGAAGAAAAAAAGACTCGCGGGATTTTTCATTTTTCTGTGCTGAAGCCTTTTCGGCCAGGCCCACGCCATCGTGCCCCGCCATATCTATTACAGCACAACACGTTCGGGCTTAGTGGCCTCCAACTTTGTAAATTGATCGCCGCCAATGGCCCAATGCCAAGTTGCCAACATTCAGGGACAACAACAAAACATCAGCTGGGTCATCGTCGTCCTCTAGCGCAGATCATCAAACTCCGAAAACCGGGTTATGTTCCGGCTCATTTGCATTTTTTCAGTTTAACACATCTAGCTTTACATGGTCCGGAAATACAAAACTAGCATCGGGGTAGATTAGATAGACGACACATGCCTCTTGCAGCGCTTTAGGTCTGCGGCTGCCATGCACGGGAAACGCTAGAGGCTAGCTACCGCGCATGGGGAGCGCTGGAAGCGGTCTGCCGCGCACGGAGTCTGTAGTAGGTGGCCTTGGCACCTGCCGCCCTTCCATAGCGCAGTGTGGAGAAGTTCTGGTACTATTTACTTGAGTGGTGCTACAATATTTGCTACCTTGATTTGGAATAGTGTGCCACTATTTATTGCATTCTCTCAATGTGCTCTAACTGCACGCCACTATTTTGAGAATCCCTCGTGACAGGATGCTCCTGTGCGCGACAGCACCTGTCCTCGAATGCTCCCATGTGCGACAGCTGTCCTCTAGCACTTCACTTGCGTGGCGGTCCGCATGCCCTCCGATGTGTCACATGCAGCGCTCCGGAAGCGCGGTATGCTGCAGCCGCAGAACGGGAACACTGTAAGAAAAATGTGTCGTGTGACTAACCTACCACGGTAACAATTTTACATCTATGGGACGATGGAGGTAGATACGTGAAACTGGATTAAAAAGAAGCCAAATGAGAAGGGGAAAACTGCATCGTCCGCCCAGTTTAGCCCAGCACAAGATGTGGCAAGTCACAGCTGACGTCAACCGACGCTTATCAGTTCACAAGCCGTCACTGCCGTGGGGCCACGATCAGCCACTGCTGCCACAGCAACAACGACACCAACACGGGCAGTCTGGGCTCCATCACAAGGGGCCGGACTTACCCATCGAGTGGTCGTCCGGGAGGCCATCGACAGCACGCGCGCACAGTTCTCTTCCGTCTTCACCATATACTCGACAGCGGCAGCGGCAGCGGCAGCGGCAGAATCCCAAGAGAGGAAATAGGTATCGACTCGTCAATACAATACCTGATAGGTATGATCGCCTCTGCTCTAGTGTACGCTGCGGCGCTGGGGGAGGCCGGCCATAAATGGAGAGGGCTGAGAACGAAGAAGGAGCAGAGGAGTCACTGACGAATTTTGGATGGAAAATAGGTAATATAGGCACTAGTAGTATTTCAAACAAGCTCAAAATGAATCAAGATAGCCTACTCGTTTGAGGTACCTTGGTCCGTGTCATCCGACGCAAATCTAGTGCTCGAAGTTTTCACAAGGTATGTTAAGGGACTATTTAGAAAGCGCGAATTTCACGTGAATTCCATAGAAATTTACGTAAAGAAGACCGCAGCAACCCAAGATACCCGTATTCCAAACGGGTAGAGCTACCGTTTAGCGGGTGCAGGTCCAAACCGAGCAACATTAACCTGATCGATGTTCACAAAAAAAAAATGTTCAGCAGAATCAAGACTAACCCCACCCTTCTTCCACGCCGCCCAACCGGATCCCCGCACGCCGCAGAGGCCGATGGCACCACCAGCCAACTCGGCGGCTCGGGTCAACCGAGAGTTAAACATGCGCCCGCATACCGGGCCCCAGCCTTGTATCCAGCAACTAACCACTGCACGATTGCCATTGCAGCGGCACACCCAGACGCCGCGGCCGCGCGGTGGTAGAGTAGAACGGCACAGGCACGCGGCGCGCGCCTCCCACGGCGCCAGTTCCCCCTCCCCCTCCTCCCCCAATGCCCATCCTCTCCTCCGCTTCCCTCCAACTTGGCCTCGGCTAGCCGCCTCCCATCCCACCGGTCGCAGGAAACACCTAAAAAATACAGCAGTTTCTCCCAGCAAAAGGCCCTACTTTTAAAGGCGCCGCTCCCATCCCATCGAATCACCGATTGTTCTGGTACTGCGTCGCCGTATTTTAATAATTCCAACCAACCGACGAGCCAAGCCCAAGCCAATCATTCGGCCATCGCGAATTCGCGATTCCACCCTACCACGCTCTCTCCCTCTGTTATTTCCGCGGCTCTTCTTCCTCTCCTCTGGGTTCGAGCGGCGAGGAGAGTCGTCGCCTAGCCTGATTCTTGCCCTGCCCGGACCGAGCGAGCTGCTGCCCGAGGATGCTCTTGGAGGATTTGTCGTGTTCTCGCGGTTGATGATGCCATGTGGCCCCTCTGCTTCATCTCCGACAAGCTGTTCAAGGTGGCGGGAGACGGCGGCGAGGGGCCGGATGAGGCGCCGCCTCCTGACGGGCATATTCCTCCAGCACGCCGATCTTACTGTGTGGATGTCAGTTCCCCCTCCTCTCTCCGTTTCTCCCTTTAGCACCCAATTATTTGCCTAACACTGCGGTTATGTATACATGTAACAATTGTGTTCTCACTGTGCAGTTCTGTATACATGTAGTGATCGTTGTCTCACTGAGAGTTTCCCTCGTTATGTCGGTTTTGTTTGACATCTGGGTTCGTTTGCTCATGATGCTAGGTTCCGCATGTGCAGCAGGCCTTCACCTGGGACTGCGGCCTTGCTTGCGTGCTCATGGTGCTCAGGACGCTGGGGATTGATTGCTGCGACGGCATTGCCGATCTCGAGAAGCTCTGCCGCACCACAAGGTTTCTCTATAGGAGTGGAAAATTAGAATTTTATAAGATTCGCTGTTGCAGTAGTAGTGGTAGTACTGAAGAAAGTTATCAATTTAGGTATCATGGCACATTTAATTTAATTAGTTTTGGTTCTAAGCACGGTCCATTTAAAAAAGCTAAGCGCAAAACTAAACACTAACTGTTGGTTATTGTGGAATATATGGTCTAAATAGTGGAGTGCTCCTGGTTGTTAAGGGCAGACAAGATGGTACTATCGCACGGTGAAGATTAATTTATGTCTGGAAGGGCAAAGGAATCCTGAAAACGTGTACCACTGTAAACTCTGTAAGCGATTGACTTCTAAGCAATCAAGCTACAAATATTACCATGTACGGATTAATTATATTAATCACTGTTGGCTTCATGGATCAATGTGAGTTTGAACAACAAATGAAGTAATGATGTATATGTTGTTTCAAAATAGCTAATGTACCTAAAGAACTGGATTGATAATAAGACCTGCATTTTGAAAGATGGGAGTCAGATGTCAGGATTCAGCTGTCATGTAGCGGATCATTGTCTCTTTCAGTTTTATAGGATTTTCTCGTGATTACGTCAGCTGTTTGATTAATGTGTAGAATGTTATCTGGAATGGAGATGTAATTGGTTTTTTTTGCTGCACGGAATTTACTATTCACTTTAGGCATACCAACTCTAAATATATGCAAAACAGTAGTAGATATTGTGCAATTCTAACTAGAATTCATTTCCAGCAAGTACACTCATTCAAAATATTAACATACATTCATTTCCTGGATTAGCTGAACTGATTATCTAAAAATATGCAAAACAGTAGTACATATTGTGCAATTCTAACTATAATTCATTTCCAGCAAGTACACATTCAAATGTTAACATACATTCATTTCCTGGATTAGCTGAACTGATTATTTAAATTATTAAGATACCTATTAAAATAATGTTAATAGGCTGATGTACTAACACCTTTTGTTTTTGCAGCATTTGGACAGTCGACTTGGCATATCTGTTACACAAGTTTTCAGTTAGTTTTTCTTTCTTTACTGTGACTCTTGGAGCAAATCCACAATATTCTGCTGAAACCTTTTATAGGGTATGTATTGTCACCTATTGCTAGTGCTGATTCTTTTTCTGAGGATTATTGAGGATTTACCACTATAAATAGGCGCATTTGAGGATTTATCCATCGATGTCTCACTGACATATGGCCCCACATGTAGACATCGATGAATAAATCATCAAATGCATCTATCTCTAATGGTAAATTCTCAAAATCCCTCCTTCTGATGTTCAAGGTAGTAATGTTTTAAAAACTGTCAATGTTGATAGGAGCAATTGCAAGAAGACATTGATCGAGTGGATGAGCTATTTGGAAAAGCGCTCGCTGCTGGAATTAGTATTCAAGTATGCTCACCACACTCATCATGAAAATTCTCTTTTCCATGTACTTCTCACACATGTTTTAAGTTTTTGCAATTTATGGTTTTCCTCAGTGCAGATCCATCAGTGCATACGATATTGCTTTTCTACTGTTATCTGGGCACTGCATTGCTATTGCGCTAGTGGACAAAACAAAGTTAAAGTAAGTTTTTTCTTTGGTCACTCTGACTGAGATGAAATATAGTTCCGTCTAGTTTTACTTTTACTCATTAGCATCAGCTTCTTAAGTCTTATATTTGTCTCTTTCATTTGGAATCACCAATGGGTCATGTCGTGTTGCTTAAGCAATTTAACAAATATGAAGTTATTTTGGTGAACAAATATACTCTTTTTTTAAAAAAAAAATGACTTGACCATTTCAGTATGACTCATGGACTCAACACAATTTCTGATGTCACTTAAATATCCCAAGTTCTTTTGATTAACGATCAACAGGTGACTCCTAGCTTAATATTTTTGCAGCAGTGTTACTTTCTGCAGTAAATAATGGTGATGAAGCAGTTGAACAGTGTAAACTTACAGTTGGTACTGTTCCCTCTGTTCGCAAATTTACTTGGAAACGGAGGGAATATACCAGAGCAGACTATAGTTCTTGAAAATGGTTTAGGATGAAATATACTTTTCTGTGAGATGTTAGATATTTATGGATGTATCCATGTATGTATGTACATATATTATTTTTCTACAAAAAAACAATTTATTCCTTCACTTTCATTTTTGAAGAGCAAAATCTGGAAGTCCAACTGAGAAAATAAGTGGTCCTGCATTATTTGAAACAGACAATGACAGTGTAATAATAACTCGATTTTGGGATGCAGTTCCTCTTGGATGAATGATGTACAAGATATGCAACAGTTCAACGAGGGTTCAGATTACATGGGTCAGTTGCTTTATGCTCCTCCTTTGGAATATTTTCTTTTGTCTTTCAAAAAGGATATTTCCAGGTTCTTGTTTTCAGAACAAGAACCGAGATTAGTGTCCTGTATTTTGGTGCTCATGGTCTTGATTGTCTGCTTATCTAGATTACAACCATTACAGTTGTTTCATCTCATCATGTTTTAGGCTTGCAGGCTTGCAGCAGTGCAAAACTCTCTCTGATCATCCAACAACTTTAATAGTTTAATTCTTGCTAACATGTAATTATGGAGCTAAGAAACTAAATTTCTGATTGCCATGATGTAAATTCGCACACCATATCCATGCTAATTGGAAGCCAAATTCTCTTCTTTTCTTGCCTGTTAGAAATATGGAGCTCAAATTTCTTGTTGAGGGTCTTTTTCACATTCCTATGTTCAGTGCACAACAATAAAAGATCAACGGAGCTGTCTGTAGGCTAGAAGCCAGGGACAAAGACACTCGACATAGAAGTCCCTAAACTTATCGGACTTGTTATTACTAAGGAATGCTGGCTACACATGCAAATCTTGCGTTTTGTGGCTTTTCACTACCCCGTTCTTGAACAGCTTCAGGTTAAATAGGGGATATGTTCAGTAGCTAAGTTGGTTGATTTGATAGGCTGGCTTCAGTGCATCCACTAACAGTATGCAATGCAATAAACACTCAGTTCCTGTAAATGTAATTAACCTGGTGAGCACTGTTCCCCTTTGCAGGGCACTATGTTGTAATATGTGGCTATGATGCCGATGCTTGCGAATTTGAAATAAGGGATCCCGCCAGTTCTAGGTACTGAATATTCACCTTTTACTCTTGAGTTCTTAATGACATGATTTTTGCAACTTACACATATGTATGTTGGGATGAATCATCTTTGTGCTTCCTAATTAGTATGGATATCACTTGTTTGTTCCCATAGCTGCATAACTTATGCCAAGTGTGTCAGTAGTTAATGAACTCTGTAGAAGTAGCTTCATGCTGAGCTAGGATACAAAATTACAAGAGGCGAGGATCATTGGTTGTCTTGCAACAACCAAAAGTTTGTGTAAATTGTGGATATCCACCTTCCGCTTTGAGCTGATTTGTGTGATTCATGGTGGTCTCCATTTATATTTGTTCATGATAGCAAGTAATAGTGGCAAAATTTAAATCAGAATCTTACGGCTGCACCATTTTCCACTTGAACTTTATGTGTATGACATCAATTGATCGATTGATAAGATTTCCCTCAATTCAGTTATTTTTTATTCTTTCAGAAAGCGCGAAAGGGTGCCAATAAATAGCTTAGATGAGGCCCGCAAATCCTTCGGTACCGATGAGGATATTCTTTTGGTAAGAGTTGTTGTACTAGGATATGTTCTTTTAACTTCAGATTTTAGTCGTTTTTGTTATGCTCCATGCTTTGCATCTTCACGGTTTCAACCTGCTACAATTCATTCTTGCATCTTGCATATCTCTACAAGGAGAATAACAAATTTATATAGCACTGATTAGCAGTGATGTATTGCAGGTCTCCTTAACTGGAAAAAAACGGAATGAAGCTCTCGCGTAAGCTCCTGGTCGGCTCTCTGTAAACTGCTCACCAGCCTCTCGGTTCCTTGTGTATATGCTGTACATGTCCCTGTAGTTATGATTGCCATTTGTCAAGTCATGTATGTAGTGTGAGAACATTCTTACAGCCTATAGGAACAGGGTGCTAGTGAAGTTAGCACCCGGTAAGGATTGTTAGCTCACGGCTAGCCACGCTGAAGCTGCAAAGGGGCGCAGCCGCAGCTGCAGCAACGCTGCTCGGCAAGAACTGCTTCTGTAAACAGGAACTGCCCCCGTAACGAGCAAGTTATACGATCATAGCTGGACAGAGATGTACTGATGTAGCATGTGTGCATATATCATTCAATAAATTGTGGCCTTGTGTATCTAATTCCTTCAATCCTTGTGCTGAAAATTCCACAGCTTCATGCGTGTGCATCGTCTGCCTGTGATCCCTGCTCTGTTAGATACCTGAACCGTGAACTTTAGAAGTTTAAGCAGGCGTGGCGAGCTTCAAATTGCTGTTTGGTGCACACTGTAACGCCGCCGGCAGGCGTCGCTGTCGTCGGGTTGGCAGGATCTGAATCTCCGCAGTGTGATTTGAGCTCGCGTTAGCCGAGCGGTCGTCGGTGTTAGGTCGCACGAAGCAGATTCGCACCGACCGCACCTGCTTGCCTGCGTGCACGTTGCTTTCCAGCGGTTGGATTTGGGGAAAACAATTACGAACTGGTGATTCGGGAACGAACAGTCTCACTGTGAATTTTTAGGGTTAGGGCTCATTCGTCCAACACGTAACACACCGTGCCAAGTACATCCAACAATTTTTCGCTCAGTAGGTACAGTGTTAGAATCAGTTCACTTTGCCATGCCTGTGCTATACCTGTATGTATGCCTGTGGCAGTCCATGGAAGTTCTGAAAATAGTTACATTGAAGTTCAACGCGAACACGTAAGCTGATACTGCTAATCGGAGGTTTTTAGTTGATGTCGAACATAGCGTAACGACATCTATAATCTCCTTAGCAATGATTACGATAACGTGAAGTTGATTCAGTAAGCGTCGAAAAGTCGCTGCATATTGGCTTTTCGTGAGCTGCTCCGATTCGACGATTCACTCACCTAATGGCCATGCAGACGCACAGCTTAATTTCTCGGGTGTTGCAACCGCGGAGGAAACCGATGTAACGGATCACCCCCAGTACCCAGATTGCTGCGGGAGTGACATCAGAGACAAGGACGTGAGTTCAAGCGACCATGATGGATTGGTTCGTCTAGTTGCTCTCGCCGCGCGGCATTTGTGCCTCCAGAACGAACGTGTCAGCGCAAGAATGGAAACCGAGACTTGAATTGCACTTCAGAAGTGTGGTAAAGCGACGAAAAAGTTGTGCAGGTTATCGGTTTTCTTAACTGTTTGCTGATTAACCATGGTGCCAAACGTAATCTGGAAGTAACATGGACGTTTATCCTGGATTTTTCTCAACTGTTTCTTGATTAACCAGTCTCCAAGTGAGTTGCTGCTATAACGGAAAGAATCGTTGCGAAAGGGTAACTTATCCTCTTCCACTGATCGGATGCAACCGTACCAGCTTTTATGTCTTAATACTTGCACAAGAAAAGCACCAACTTTCGAGTCAGGATATGCTCTCCTGCAAACAAAAGAGAATGAAGCTTTCGAGCAGGCCGTTCATATCTTCGACAGGTCAGGTGGCCTATCAGCTTCCGAGTCACAGCGTACTCCGACCTTACCTCGAGTTAGTGGTTACAAATCTAGCCCAAAATAAAAAACAGGAAAAGCAAAATCCGAATGCTCTCTCGGCTTCTCGTCCTCTAAAGCAAAAGGAGACTAATGACATGAAGTGGTCATATGTAGCAGTATTTGCAGGAGGTAACGTCGGGATTAAGAGCCATAGAAACCCACTTTTACCTCGCCTTTTCTTCCTCCAAGTGATAATTCGGTGCGTGCCCGGTCGAACTTTCTGCCTGTGACACGATGTGATATGGACGTGTCGTACGTCGCACGCACGCATGTGTGTTGCGTAGCACCGGGCGGCCACGTCCGGCGCCGTCAGGGAAAACTATTTAACTACATGTTATGAATTCAATTAATTGTTAAAGTTTTACCTACCAGGTATACGTGGATGTATCATTTGAGTTAAAACAATTTATCTTTAAAACAGTAAAACTATACTAATATAACATCAGAGATTTACTCAACATTTGTAATTACTATCTTAACATCTCAACATAACTACTTATACCTTATATATTGGAATTACCTACGAACACAACTTCATTAACCGGAAACACGACACATTCGAATGTCATTAGTTATACTTTGCAGAGTTGCTCAACTTTACCAACAAGATACCTCAAACTCATAATGACATGCAATATACACGCAACATGATAGCGTGTGACTGAGTTGAGATAACAAGACATTTTCACCACTCACCCTTTCTAGCCTCTACCTGGTAGGTCCTTAGACAATACAACTATTGGAAAACCACCAGCCAATGGTGGAGTGCGCGGTTCGATATTGACTGTACCTACCGTTGTGTAGATCAGTGAGTGACCTAATTGGCTCACTCCTGTCTTACCCCCAATCCACAGCTGCTCTACACAACAAGAGCATGTGACATCATGTACATATTCAATTGAAAGAGCAGTGTACTAAGCCAAGTTGGATATACTAAACATGTGGTTGATCGATTTCTGTGTCTGTTATTTGGCACAAGATTATAGTCCTTATCTGTCTTCCAGTGAGGTGATGAATTAATTACCAACTCGTGACTGTCCACTTCTTGGTTCCACCTTAGAACACTTTTATCAAGTCTATTGAGTTATCCAACCTCCTGGTATCAACCCTCAACTCTCCACAAAAAAACTATTGACGAGCAGCCAATAATCCTTTTCAGTATTTGTAAACACATTGTATGACAATGTCGAACAGTTATCAACATATTATATTCCTTCCACTTGTCAATGTGAATATGGCCTACAAAAGAACAGATGTGTGTGGGTGGTTTGATTTATCTAAATATCATAGCATTCCAAAATATTACTGCAATAAAAGAAGTAATTGACATACATACGATAATAAAAGTAAGAATATAATTATATATATAATGTGGGCTCAAAATGATCAAAGAATGCAATTTGCCTCCACATCTGCAGCCCATGACTGGATTTACTTCTATGTCTTGATCAATTCCTTCCATAGCTTGATTAACAAATTTCATTTTTAACGTGAAATAAAATCAAATAAATAAGTTCAGACTCAACAAGGAGCAAGTTAGGAACAAAAAAAAATCAATTCAGAAAGAAATGAAAAGAGAGGTGGTGGGGTGGTTGGGAGTTATTAGAAGTTTGATTAGGTCAAAGGGAGTAAAAACGGGTATCACGGGCTTGAAAAAGTCGAAATGGGCATATTATGTCTTATTGGGTCTGAGATGAGCAGTACTGGCTGACACTATTTGTTATCAGGTTTGGGTTGAATAGTAATAGGTCTGATGAATAATACCAGGTTAACACTATTCAGAGCGGGTCGAGTGAATAGTAGTGGGTTTGGGCTGTGGGTTAATAGGTTGAATAGTGTTGAGCCACATAGTATGTATTGTCGCTAGGCTGGCTCAGTTGGTTTGGCTAGACCGAAAGCCAGCTTGGGTTGGCTTCCTTGGCCCACCACGGGGGCCACAGGCACATGGCCCAGCGAGCCATAGCCTGCTGCCATGGCACCCTTGCCGAAGATAGTGGCACCGAAGGCGGTAGACGGCGACGCTGGTTGATGCAATGAGCATCAGTGAGGCGTAGGCAACCCATTTTTGGCATTCGCCGGACGGAGGAGGCTTGGAGATGGCTCGACGACGACGATGGTGCATAGTCGAAACATGGGAGCAACATGGCGTGGCTACGTTTGTGCTCCAGCCAAATTGGGCGGGGCTTGAGCTTCAGAGGGTGAAGGGGAGCTCGGGAGTGGTGTTGGTGAGGTCAGAGAGGGTTGGTGGTGGCTTAGCGACGGTGACCGTGGGCGGTGCGGTGGGGAGACTTGGCACCGGCAAACTAGTGACAGGGATGGGGTGAGTTGTGGTGGGGGTTAGCTACGGGAGGTCGAGGCGAAGCTCATGACAAGGCTTAGGGGCTAAGGGCATCAGGGTGGTGGCGGATCGGGGTTGGGTTCACCGGAGAAGAAAATGGGGGCGACGATGATTGGAGGTTGTTTTCGAGGTTGGGGACGAATGGGAGTGTCAGTGAGGCTGGGTGGAGGAGGATGATGAAGATGGTGTAGCGAGGGGTGGATTTTATAGCCATTTAAGGCGGTGGTAGCAGTGTGTGAGCCGGGACGAGAGTGACGCGTGGCGGCGAGGTGGGCGGCGGGGTGGGATCAGTGCTGCGCAGGGCAAGGTGGCTGCGAGAATGATGGCGTCTCACTAGTGCGGGTGCATGCGTTGGCAGGGGTGGCAATGGCTTAAACGGGGCGTCAAACACTTGGCGGCGGTGGCGTGGAACGTGGCACGGGAGAAAGATCGAGGCCGAGTGGCACTGGCGTGACCATTTAATGGTTCGGGGGAGGTGGCTGTGAAGGTGGAGATGGAGGTGGCAGGGTTTCGACATAGGTTAGTGCAACACAGAGCTAGGCGGTGCGTGGCATGATGACTGGCGGCGCAACGTGGGGCAGGAAGAACAGGGGAGAAAGTGGAAAGGTGAAGGGCGCTTTGTGCCTAGGAAAACGGAAAGTCGAAAAGATAAAGTGGAAAGACAGAGGAACTTTTCGAATTTGTCAAGAAAAACCACTTAGAACCAATCTTCAAATCAAACTCAAAACTTGAAATTTTTGGGGTGTTGCAGCCTCAGCCTTATTTTTCCATCTGCGCGCGTGCTCGCGCGCTGGTTTCTTTGAGCGGAGCACGAGAATTTGAAGCCATCCGTCGTGCGTAGCGTCACTATACCATTGACTAATGCGGCAGTTTCGAATCGAACTTGATGATATTTAAGGGTGAAATCGGATCGGATCCGGGCGGATGTTGCTCATCCTATATTCTAACCCATATTTTTTCCCTAGATTTGGAGCCGCATACAGGCAGGCTGGATACAAATACGAATTCAGAGTGTTCAGGGTACGAAACAAGGTGGATACATGAAGGATTTGGATCGAGAACGAATAAGATAGTCGGATAGTACGCAGTTACGCATACACAAGAAGGAAAATACATTGAAACACGCCACTATAGTGTCAACTTTTCAACATGAATACATATTTAAGTATCACACATACACAATCACATTGACATAATGTCATAGTATGCTTCAACATAAGTTCATACATAAATTTGATAAGATCACATCGACATAAGGTTTAATAGCACAATTTTTAAATTCTAGCTTAAAATAATTATTTTATCAATTATTGATTTTAAGCTATTTTCAATTTTTTTAAATTTATATAAGTTTTTTCCTATTTTTCCAAGACTACAAGCATTCTTACGGAATTAATAGAACCTTTTCAAAATCTGAAAATATTTTGTTTGGTTTCCAGATATTCTAAAAGATCACTATTTTAGTGTATTTTGATATTTTTAAAGCCAAAAATCTTTTTTTTTTTTGGAATTTTTCTTCTTCTTACAATATGGGAAACTATCTGGATTAAAATATAAGAAACTATCTGGTATAATATGGGAAAATTCAGATCTGACGGATAGTAGTCGCTCCGAATCCGACTCCAGATCGAACCAAATAGTAAACTAACTTACCGAATTCGATCTCGACCGGCTTCGGATGTGGTGGGGTGGGGGATTATCCTTCCGGATTTCGTTCCTAATGATACTAGGTGTACTACAGGGACAGGGGAACGTACGTTATGTTGTCCTTGCAAAATTCACAAATCAAATTAAGTTGTTAAATTCTTTTTTTCCCATAAACCAACGAGAACCATGTTGTTAAAATCTTCTTCTTTTTCAATTCAATCTGAAAAAAGAACCATGTTTACTCCATGTCAATTCAACGCCCCCGACAAAGAATACAATTAGGGTAGGGAGATGACAAGAAAACAGAAGACCCTACAGCGACTCAGCGACTCATGAACACGCAGCCTAAGCATCATGCGCTATCTAGCTAACAAGCTTGGATGCGTCGTCCGAATATCACGCCGAGCAAAACAGCCACACGAAATCAACCACTCCAGATAACCTTCGCATGAAAGCAAAATCTAAAGCTAGGACGCGGTTCAACTCACGACGCCTACCTCAGGCTGTGCGTCCCACTCGTTGAAGCAGACTCGACTCGTCACTACTCACTAGTAGTAGTACAGTCACACACTGAGCGTGCACGAGTAGTGGCGTAGGGTTTGTCTGTGAGCACTTGTTCGCCACACCGACCACCTTCAATGCGAGATCTTGTCTACCCGGCCGGCCAGGTCATATCTGTCCGGATCTTTTCATTAGCTCCTAGCACAGTGGCTCCTAAATGGAGTAGATTGAATTACTAGTGACGGCGTACAACGATGAGAGCCCTATGCAGAGCATTAACGGATCCCAGTAATGATGATGAGCTAGCTACTAGCCTACCAGTAGTATGGTCGGCCCTCCGTTGTTTCGTTTTTCTACGCCGTTTTAGAATATGTGTACGTAGTCAACTTTTCAAACATTGACTACTAATATACACAAAATTATTTAGATTGTTGCATGAAAATAATATTATTAGATTAATCATTATTTTTTTATCATTATATTTTAATAATTTTTACTAATATATAATTAGAAAAAGTTAATAGTTAAAGATGTGTACTGAAGACATGTCCAAAACAATTCAGTAAAAAGAAAAGAACGGAGGTAGTATTGTACTGTGTAACCGCAGGAAGCATATCGTCCGATTGGAAATGGAAACATTGAAGGCTCGAAGGCAGAGGATACTGTTGAGGAACCGTCGCTGGCGAGTCCAGTCCGAGCGATTACCTCGTAGACAAACTCAGAATCATAAGAACAATGCAAGAACAGAATAATAGATTGAACACAGAGATATGATGGGACTTCAGACTTCGCTTTGTTGCTTCAGAATAATCGGGGGTTACAATGAGGGGGGCTCCTCTATTTATAGACTTCAGGGGATGATGAGTCCAATTGGGCAGGACTCTCCGGAGTCCTGAGCCCGGTTTCTTAACACTCCCCCTTGGACACTCATCCGACATATTCATGTCTCGTCAAAACTCCATAAAAATCCAGTGGGAAAAATTGGGAGAAAGAGTACATGCCATGCGTTCTACTGTGTTGCACGAATTGCCTCATCAAAAACCTTAGCCGATAAACTTCAGGAAAACTCGTAAGGGAAAAAGAGTACAATCCACCCAATTTGATTTAATCTTCGGGATTTATGCTTTGGGTACTCGATCTTTGTGATCAAGATTCAATAATGAGTTCGTGAATATTCCCCCCGAATTATGAACTTCTCTAAGTCTTATCATTCCAATTCCACATATGCATCTTTCAAAGCTAGATGTTGGAAGTAATTTAGTGATAAATCTGTAAGATTTTCACATGACTTAGTATGTAGTACTTTAATTTTGTCCATCTTTTGCAATTCATGAGCATAGAAGAACGTGGAGTTGATATGCTTAGTGAGAGGACTCTTCACATAACCCATTTGCACATGTGCAACACAAGCTGCATTATATTCATAGATAATTATGGGGGTTTGCGCGGTATTCAATCCACATGACTGCTGGATGTGGTGAACCTTCCGCCGAAGCCAAGCACATTCTTGTGAGGCCTCGTACAGTGCTATGATTTACGAGTGGTTCGTCAAAGTCGATACAAGACTTTGCTTAGACGATTTTATGAAATTGCAGTTCCACCACATAGGAATACATAGTATGTTTGCGACTTGGTTGTATGCGGGTCCGACAGGAACCCAACATCTGCATAGCCATTCATAGACATGTCTTAGTTCTTTCTGTAGAACAGACTAATTTCTTTGCTTTCTTGGAGGTAACAGAAGATGTCTATTATTTCATGCCAATGCCTTTGGTAGGTTCTGTACTATACCTTACTAATAGGTTTACGATAAATGCAATGCCTAATCTAGTATAGTTTGCTAAATACATGAGTGCTCCTACTGCACTCAGGTACGGAAATTCTGGTCCCAGGACTTCCTCCCTCTCTTCTTTAGGTCTGTACGGGTCCTTGTCTTGCTGCAAGGATCTCCCGACCATCGACACTTTCGAAGGATATGCCTTTTCAAAGCCGAACCTTTCCAACACTTTCTGAGTGTATGTTGGCTGATGTACTAGAATCCCTTCCGGGGTATGCTCAAGCTGCAAGCCTAGGCAGTATTTGGTTTCATCCAAATCTTTTATTTCGAACTCCGACTCCAGGTAAGTGCTTGTTTTCTTAAGACCTTCTAGGGTTCCAATGATATTTAGATCATCTTCATACACTGAGATTATACAAAATCCATCCTGGGATCGTCGTATAAATACACAGGGATAATTCTCATTGTTCGTGTAGCCTTTCTTGCATAGAAAGTCGCTTCGAGCGATTATACCATATTCTGCCTAATTGCTTCAGTCCATACAGTGATTTTCTGAGTTGCACACTGTATAGATTTCTATTTGCTCTATCTTGGTTCGGGACAGGGATACATTCAGGTATCTTCATATAAATGTCCGAATCCAAATTTCCATAAATGTATGCAGTTACCACATCCATCAATTTCACTTCTAACTTCAAGTTCACTGCCATTGAGATAAATATCTAAAGGTAATTCCGTCCATGACCGGGGAATAGGTTTCTTCATAACAATCTCCTGGACGTTGAGTGAAACCTTGTGCAACGAGCCTTGCTTCTTTCATTTCTCTTTCGAACAAATACCCACTTATGCCCTACAGGGTGCACATGGGGAGGTGTGCGGCTTACAGGTCCAAATACCTCTCTTTTATTCAGAGAGAACAATTTAGTTTCTATTGCCTTCTTCCAATCTTCTCAATTTGATCTTTTCTTACATTCAGCGAGCAATGCAGGCTCTAGATCAAGATTGATGATTGTGGTAATTTTCTTTGCAAAGTAAATATCGACATTGGCTGTTGGCTTATTCATAGATTCTCCCAAGGTCATAAAGTTTATAGTTATTTCTTCAAGGGACGATATTTCTAATGCTTCTACTTGCTTATCGTTGCTTTCAATTGCGGGGCAAGTCCCTTTAGTTTTTCAGCACCGATGTGTGCGCACATATCTATGCTGATGTCTCCCTTCATGGGGATGTTCAATTACAGTATGCCTTTTACGAAAGTGCCATCGGTGCGTGTCTCAACCGGCTCCCCTTCAGTTACGAGAACTTGGTGATAAGTCGTGTCAAGTCCTTCTTATCCTTTTCACCAGGCGTCCCGGTTACTTGGATTCGAGGGTCGGAGTTCTCGTCCTTCGAGAGGCCTTAGGGCGGGATTAGGGATACCTTCATTGGTATTTCAACCCTCTCGGTGCATTGCGTGCAAGCATATGCGACTTAGTCACGCTCTTCAAATCACTAAAGTGGTTAGGCGGTTGATTCGCTAATGCTTGCAAATCAATTATCTTTTGACGTCTTCTAGACTTCAATTGTCTTCTAGACTTCAATTGTCTTCTTCTCTAACTTCATATGCATGGATTTTAATTATCTTCTAGACTTCAATTATCTTCTAGACTTCAATTATCTCCTGGACTTCTCTATTTCTCGACATTTTACATCAAGGGTTGATTTCCTCCCTAATGACGAAATAATTCTCATCTAATATGCTATCGTAAGCGAGTGCATGCAAATCTCCAGTCGTGGGGTCCAAATACCTGATTATGGATGTTGTCTCATAACCAACGTATATCCCAGACTTTTGGATTGTGCCTATTTCAATTTGCTATAGTGGTGGTATAGGTACATAAACCTTGCAACCAAACCTTCAAAGATGAGAAATTTTCAGTGTTGACCCTTGCGCTAGTTGCATAGGTGAATGTATGTTATATGCGAGTGGTCTAAAATTGATGAGAGTTGCTGTGCGTGCAGGACCGCGTGTCCCCAACATGTAGTTGGTAAATAACAACTCTGCTAGTCCATTCTGGGTGTGAACATGCGGTATGGGATGCTCAATTTTAATTCTCATTTTCACACAATAATCATCAAATGTCCTCGAAGTAAATTCTCCGGTGTTGTCCATTCTGATGGACTTCACATGATGATCAGGAAAATTATTCTTAATGTTAATTATCTACGAGATTAGCTTTGCAGATGTGGGGTTTCTTGTAGACAATAAACAATCGTGCGACCATTTCGAGGAAGCATTGATGAGCACCATAAAATATCTAAATGGTAATGACACTGGCTATTTAGAACCGCAAATGTCTCTCTGGATACGATCTAGGAATACAGGGATTTCATCCTTTACTTTCAGAGTAGAGGGTCTAGTAATCAGTTTTCCGGTGGCACATGCAGAGCACACAAAATCTTCCGGATTCGGGAAGTTCTTTACATTGACATTATATCCCTATGAATTATTAATTATATTTCTCATCATCCTAAGACCTAGTCGGCATGATCTATCATGTCAGAGATATAAGAGTTTCAGAGCTTCTAAATACAGTTTTCAGAGCAGTATAGGCTGCAGATGCCTTAATATTAGTGTAGTATAGCCCATTTCCAAATGAAGGAAGTCGTTCTAACACCATTTTTCTACTTTCTTCACACTTTGTAATGAATATGTATTCATTACCATGCTCTTCTTCAGTCTCTACGTGGAAACCATTAGCGCGAATATCCTTGAGAGTTCTAGTCGATTATGGGTACAATAAGGCTTCTTTAATGACCAAAGTTGTACCTGTTGGGAGTATAATTGTGGCCCTTCTTGAGCCTATTATACAAGTATCGCTGCCTGCGATTGTCGTAAGGCTACAGGCATTCTTACTGATTGACTGAAAAAAATTCATCTCTCTCAAGGTCGTATTCATTGTGCCGCTACCTGCTAAGCACATTTCCTCCATAGGGTGCTACATGCACTCTAATATAATGTACTTTATTAATATGAAGCAGAAATCCAGCAACACATAAAATAAAATACTTCAGATATCAGAACATAACTTGCTATCATAAATACGGGAATATAAGTCTTGCAGGACTCATCATAAGAATTTAATGCTTTGCTCTTCTAGAGGCTACAACCGTTATTCAAAGTTCCATCACAATCACAAAATGTAAGTGACTGTAAAAGGATCTAAGTGCAATACGTGCACTAGATCGAATCAGCGAAGTATTCAGAAACTTCTGCCTCAATCTGCTACATGGCGATCTTGTCCTCTTGGGCGACTACGGCTGTGGCCGCTGCTATGTCCAAAGGAGGGATGATGGGGGCTGCTACTAGGCTGTCCACATTCATAAGTGCAACTAATGGGTGTGGATCTTCCGTGCCTGCAATTGCGATGTGTACCTCATGCTATCCTTTGCCCTTTTTCTTAGACTGTAAAGCATCAATAACGTGCGACCCACGACTTTACCCTTCATGCCCTTCTCCTTCGTGAGAGGCTTCATCACCATATAGCTGCTAGTATTGGCTTTATGGCCAATATTGCTACTAGGTGGCTGTGAGATGTAGTTCTTTCTTAGAACATCATCTTGAGCTTCTGCAATTTTCATGATGTCAATCACTACGGCATACTACTAGTAGCCATTTTGACAATAATTGCGTGCGGATTGTACCACATTCGGGTAAAGGTAGAGAGGGTCTTTTCAATCTTCTGCTCATCCGTGATTACATTATCACATAATTGGAGATTGTATAAATTCTGGCCATGCTGGGTCAGTTGTTCGAACTCCTGGTTCGTGATGCCAGTCATTTTTCATATTCATGTAAAAAGTTCATAAGATTACTGATGGTAATTTCCATAAAATGGTTGCAAAATTCTTATAATGCTCTTCGAACTCCGAGTTCGTGATTTCGTATTTTTCATGCATTTTCATGATTTACTACTATTTTCAGTGATTAAAAGCAATATTAATAATCACAAATACTCAAAAATAGTAAATACAATAAATAAATTGCATAGAAATAATAATAACAAAGTAAAATATGATTCAAATGCAAAAACCAATTCAAAAATTGAATTCCGAAGCTCTTTTCTGCTGGAATATGAAGTTTCGGTGAATTCTGCAATATCCAGGGGCTAAAATGCGAAATTTCAATTCAGAGAAATATTATCACATATTTTTTTATAAACTAGGAGGGGTTTTATGCAAAAATTTCCTTTTTCCCGAAAGGATCCCATCATTTTCAAAATTTACGAGGGTTTTTTTTTTGCAAAATTTCATTTTCCTTTTTTTTCTTTTCCGGCCGTGTAAATGGGCCGACCCAAGGCCGGCCTTCTCGGCCCTTGACTCTGCTAAAAAGGGCGGCGGTGGGGTTCCCTACCCGCGCCCCTGTGGCGGCTCCTTACAGAGGAGCCGCTCGTGAGGCGGCCAGGGGTAGGGTTTCCCTACCCCACATGCTGCTGCGCCAGCGCAAGATAGCTCTTGTGGGCCGGAGGAGCCATCGGCGTTTTTCGGCGTGGGGCGGTGCGGCTGGGGCGAGGCTCAGCGGCGAGTCCTGGCGCGCAGGCAGGAACTACGGCGAGGCTCAAGCGGGGCTGTGGCGGCGGCAGCGGCGCCATCGGCCTTGGCGTGAGCCAGCGGTGGGCGGCCATGCCGTCTTGCCAGTGGCGGCCTTGCCAAAGCGGCCGGCGGCTCTTTGGGCGGAGGCGGGCGGCGGCCGGCACGGGCGACCATGTCGGCCGATCAAGAAGACGCTTCGAGCGGTCGGGCGGGCGGCTGCGGCACCCTGCCGGCGGCACCGAGCGTGGGAGGCGACGGCGGCGGCGGCCGTCGGGCGGCGATTGCGGCCGGTGCGAGAGAGGGGTGGCCGACCGAGGCGGCGGCGGCCGGAGGTTGGCGGTTGGCTTCGGGCGACCGGTGCTACGGGCGATGCCTTCGAGGCGGCGGGTATGGCTGCTCGAGCCATCTCCTCCTCTCTTTCCCCCTTTGCTTCAAGTGGTGTCCATGGCTGGCGGCGGCGGCTGGCCGACCCTTCTGTGTTTTTGTTTCGTTTCTGTTGGGATACACGGCAATGCTATGATAGCACAAACAAAAATTTACCGCGCAACCAAGGAACCACCGCAAGTAATAGATCACGAGATTACCGCTAGACACGCGGGCTCATGGCGGAGTAGAGTCGTTATGGCGAGTTGATGCGATCGTGGTCGTACTCATGACGCGTCTCCTCCTTCGAGTAGTCGTACTCGTCACGCGTCTGCTCCTCCGAGTGGTCGTACTCGTCACGTTACTTCTCCTCGGACACCGGTGAGTGTCACGAGTTTCGGATTGTCCTAGTGCTGATGCTTCGCAGCAACACCTCCGAGGTATCCACACATACGGGGCAGGATCACCACGCGTTGGAGTGCTAGCACCGGCAGCGTGGTTGAGAAGGCATGGCTATTAGGGTTTTGGGAGTTCTTCCAAAGATCATCCTCACTTCTACCCCATGCCACCGCCTCTTTATATAGGCATCCATGATGGGTCTCGACCTGGAGGCCCATTAGGAACTCGTGGCCTATATGAATTCGGATCATCATCCAAAATAGATATGTGCCCTTTAAGTGTGCGACCCCACAGGTTCATGTGTAATCGGTTATGACTCGAAACTCTTTTCCGATCACTAGTCGTTAGCGGTACCTAGCAGCACATAACGATTCCCAAAGATACATAGAATAAATCGGACAAACCTTGATGTAATATGATCTATGATCAGGTCCTCATCACTTACGACAAGTTCGTATCTCTATACGACCAGCTTGTAATTGGTCACGACCAGTCGTAACTCCTTACGAGTAGGTTCTTACCATTCTGTGATTACGTTTGACTTGTCTTCGACCAACACGCATCTCCATACGACTAGTCCGTAACTGATCAGACTAAGCGACCTACTCATGCATTCTCCTTTTTCCTCATGATGTCTGGTTGAACTCCAGGTGAGATGATGTGTCATCCATGGACTGTTCAATTCTTTCTCGATCGAGTGTCGGATAACATCATTTGGTCAACACTTCGACCACTAGTGGCATGGCCATGCACTTTCTTTATCCGATCACCATGAGGGGCCCAGAGACATCTCTCTTGTTATGTTAGGAGGGGCAAATCTCATCTCGACCAGTCACATTGCTCCGCATGTTTCATAGCATACCCGAAAGCTACCTTTATAACTACCATGTTACGGAGTAGCGTTTGGCAACCCCTAAGAGTGCTATTACATATGTAGAAAACCATGCTGATCTCAGATATAAGGATTATACATCATCATTACTTGAGACCGACTAATGACACAAAGATTCATAACAATCTCAATAGTGTCTCAGTGATGTGTCTATCCAACACCATGTTCTCCAACATGTGCTTCACATTATTAATTCGATATCCCTATATCTATGACCGGTGAAACCAAGTCATCAATCAATACATGTGCTAGTCACAGAGTCACTGGTGTTCCGACCAGTGAGCTCCGACCAGGGATACATTTAGAATGATATCATATAAGTTAAAGAGTTCCACCAACAAGTCACAAACTTATTGATCTATAACAAATGATTCATTCAATGAACATGATAACATATTATCAAAAATATGAACATAATGAAACTTTGCATATCTATGATTGCCACTAGGGCATATTTCCAACAGTCTCCCACTTGCGCTAGAGTCAATCATTAAAGTATCTAATACTGATAGCTCTTGTGTGAGCCTCATGTTTTGGCTGTGGGAGAGGCTTAGTCAATGGATCAGCAACATTTGAATCCGTATGAACTTTGCATATCTTAACATCTCCTCTATCGACCAGTTCGCGAATGAGATGATAACGCCTGAGTATGTGTTTGGACTTCTGATGGGATCTCGGCTCCTTAGCCTGCGCAATGGCTCCATTATTGTCACAATAGAGATCTAATGGGCACAAGGCACTCGGAACTACACCCAACTCAGCAAGGAAATTCGTTATCCAAACACCTTCTTTCGCAGCTTCAGAAGCCGCAATGTACTCGGCCTCCGTCGTAGAATCAGCAACTGTTTCTTGCTTGGAACTTTTCCAGCTCACTGCTCCTCCATTCAAAATGAATACAAAACCAGATTGCGAACGATAATCATCTTTGTCGGTCTGGAAGCTTGCATCGGTGTAACCCTTTACAACGAGTTCTTCATCACCGCCATATACTAGGAACACATCCTTAGTCCTTCTTAAGTACTTAAGAATGTTTTTCACAGCTGTCCAGTGACCTTCACCGGGATCAGCCTGGTATCTGCTCGTAACACTTAGAGCATATGATACATCTGGTCGGGTACAAACCATAGCATACATAATAGATCTAATAGCCGAAGCATATGGAATACTATTCATACGGTCTCGCTCATCAGTGATCGAAGGACACTGATTCTTGCTAAGATTTATGCCATGTGACATAGGTAAGAACCCTTTCTTGGCATCATGCATGTTGAACCTTTTCAACACCTTGTCAATGTAAGTACTTTGGTTTAATCCAATTAGCCTTCTTGATCTATCTCTATATATCTTTATTCGCAAGATATATGCTGCCTCTCCTAGGTCTTTCATATAAAAATTATTTTTCAATGATACCTTAACGGATTCCAGCATAGGAATGTCATTCCCAATCAATAATATGTCATCCACATATAAGATTAGGATTACAAGTGCTCTCCCACTAACCTTCATGTAAACACAAGGTTCTTCTTTGTTTTTGACGAAACCAAACCTTTTGATTTCCTCATCAAAACGCAGATTCCAACTCCGAGATGCTTGCTTCAACCCATAAATGGATTTCTAAAGTTTGCACACTTTACTAGCATTCTTTGGATCGACAAAACCTTCAGGCTGGGTCATGTACATATCCTCACTTATGTTTCCATTAAGGAAAGCCGTTTTGACATTCATCTGCCATATCTTATAATCGAAATATGCAGTAATAGCTAGAATGATCCGAATATATTTAAGCATCGCTACTGTTGAGAAGGTCTCATCATAGTCAACTCCTTGAACTTGTCGAAACCCCTTTACAACAAGTCGAGCCTTATGAATGTGAACATTTCCATCCATATCAATCTTTTTCTTATAGATCCATTTGCACTCAATGGTTCTAACATCATCAAGAGGCTCGACCAGGTTCCAAACCTGATTGACACTCATGGAGTCTATCTCGGACTTCATGGCTCCAAGCCATTTCTCAGAGTCTGGGTCCATCATCTCTTTCTTATAAGTGTTAGGCTCACCATTATTCAACAATAATACGTCATGCCCATACTTTATAGGCAATTGACGCGGCCTTTTAGATCTACGTGGGTCTGATGTCTCTTCTACAGGTTCAACAACACTTTGTTCGTTCTATAGAGGTTCAGTAGGAGTTGAAACACTTGAGATATTTCCCGAACTTCTTCGAGTTGCATCTTTCTCCTACTGACTCCTTTTGAAAGAAACTCTTTCTCCAAAAAGACACCATTTCGGACAACAAACACTTTGCCCTCCTCTTGATTGTAGAAATAATATCATTTGGTTTCCCTAGGATATCCTATGAAGAAGCATTTATCTGACTTGGGTGTGAGTTTGTGAGACGTCAAACGTTTAACATAGACATTACAACCCCAAACCTTTAGAAAAGACAAACTATGACTCTTCTCGGTCCATATCTCATATGGTGTCTTATCTACTGATTTAGATGGTATGTTGTTCAAAGTGAAAGCGGCAGTTTCTAGAGTGTAACCCCAAAATCGCTTTGTTGCTTTAGAATAATCGGGGGTTACAATGAGAGATCTCCTCTATTTATAGAGTTCAGAGGATGAGTAGTTCAATTAGGACAGTACTCTCCGGAGTTATGGACCCGATTTCTTAACAGATACACGTCCCCTTGGGGAATGGTCATAGTAGTTAGTACAGTACTCCATTAGGACCAGGATCGAGGAGTATTACCAGGAGCTTGATCGATCTCCTGATCTCTCGATTCCACGCCTCCTATCCTTTTTGATCTCATCTAAAACAAAAGGAAAACCGGGTGACTGGACCCATCTAGCTGTGCATCTTCTTCCTAAAAATCTTCGCTTGTACTCAACGGTTAATTGAGATTAATTCCTAGCCGGGCCGGCCGGCGCCATGCTTGTGAGTTGCATCATTGGAATGCATCTATAGAAATTTGGCGACGTGCTTTTCGTATCATTTACTGCAATACTAAACTTTTTGCCATTCTTACATCCGAACAAGTCATCACTTCAATTAGTAATTGTTTCCGCAAAGCATAAACAATCTATGTCGTCATCATGCATGTGACCAAATTACTAAAGCACACATGCGTACATGTACACAGACATGATTAAGCATGCATGGCCCGTGTAATTGCTTGGCCTACTGCCACGTCCGTCGACCCGTGCTGCCGCCGGGCGGGGTCCTGTGCACATATTGTTTTTTTGTCTTTATGCAGCAACAATCCCGCACCTCGATCTCGTGCTTCAGTGTGGCTTGATTCACGGTGGTGCGGCAGTATCTCTGAGAACCTCGTCGGACAACTATGGCATAACAGCGGCAATAGGTTTTCTAGGATAGTGTCATCTACGATGCGACTTGCTTTCTCAATGCCTATAAGTGTCACTAGTTCGGTGAGTTCATTTGGTGCTTACTTTGTCTATCTTTTATAGTTTTCCGTACTAGCGCATTTCATTTTTACATGTGTGATTTGATCAGCACTAGTACTAGGTGACTTGTGTCGATGATCCAGTATCGATATTACAAATGAATACTTGGGGTTGGGGGGGCTTTCTATGAAATAGATTCATGCAGAAAGAGACACAACAATTTATACAGATCTAGGTCTTCTCCTGGGAGAATAATAACCACACTCGTATGTTCTTGTCTTCACATGCTTGTTACAATCGAGAAGAAATCACTTAAAATAAAACTCTGATTCCTTACAACTAACCCCGATTGCCCCTCCTTCTTTCATTGATTTTAGCCCTTATATAGCGTGTGAAGGGGTGACAATTACTCCATATCAAGAGGCGCCTCTACACCTAATGAAATGCACACGTTGATGGTAGTTATTGCCGGAAGAAATTGCACCTCACGTCGCCTGACAGTTATATCAAGGACAGAGGCATAATTCGTACAATTATTCATGAGAATAACTGTGTATATTAACTGTTGTGTGTATTGAACGCGGTGTATAAGAGTCCCTAATCGATTGAGCCCACATATCTGTAGGCTTTATCGATTATGGGGTGGTCGTAGCCGACCTAGTCGTAAAAAGCATTACGACCACATGGTGGTCGTAGAAAGGCTTACGACTATGGTCTGATCGTAGAAATCCTTACGACTAGGGGTGGTCATAGAAAAGTTTACGGCCACTCAGTTAAGCTTCTCCCTTATGAACAATAAGAGGTATACTTATAAGTAATATGAAGATAATACCATCTATAATGACAATTATAGATAAATAGTTAGTTGAGTATTATTATATCCTCGTCATCTAGCCCCCCAACTTCAAGTGAAAATAACTTACTTGGAAAGTATGTCGTAGAATAATGGTCGGAAGCAAAGTCTCTTTGACTGGTATTTCATTTGACCAGAATATTGACTTGGTCAAGAAGGTAATTTTACTTAAGTTGAAAAGACATAACCACTTTTCCCGAACATACAGATACCAACCGGCTCTCACAAATCTATCTGTTGGAATGGTTCCCCAAGGGGTGGCAACTGTTGAGTTCCCACGATCTTTAACTCAAACTAGTGGCTATAAAATTCTACAACATGTGTAACTTAGGGTTTTTACTTTCCTATTTGCTTCAACTGCTCCCGAGCTCTTATTCTCTCTGCCGCCAACCAAGTCGTAATCTTTCTCCAAACTCCTCCAAATCCAAATCAAGCACACTCAAAAAAGATGGCTGGAATCGTCTCTAAATGGGAGAAATTGAAGATGGATACAGAGAAGATTCCGAAGCGATCATATCTGAAGTGGACCAATGCTGAGGGACGGTATTGGCCCTCGGGTGAAGAGAGCACCATTCCCGTATTCCAGGTATACTGTGAATGTGGCTTCCGATTGTCTATTCACCCTTTCTTCGTGGTCGTACTCCAGCACTTTGGGGTGGAATTGTTTAACTTGGTTCCCAATTCCATCACAATGTTTAGCGTATTCGTTTATCTGCGCGAAGCTTATCTGGGAATCCTTCCATATTTGGTTATCTTCAGATAGTTCTGCGGGATGAGCAAGAACAGCGGAACCGCAAGTAGCTGTGGTCTGAAGCTCCACGACGAGAAGTCAAGGGTGTACATTCAGATGTTCACCCGGTTGTCATGGCTGGGATGGAATAAGAGGTGGTTCTACTAGAGAGTGTCCAAGGAAGACAACCTCTTCTTCACGAGGAAGCTGCAAGAGAAGAGTGCATCCGGGACTCGACTCCGAGCGACCTCGACTGGATTACCCCATACATTCAAGCCATCAAAGACTTGAAAGAAGAGGGGCTAACCAGATGACACGTGGTGAGGGACTTCATCACGCGTCGCGTTAGTCCTCTGAAGGATCGAGTACATCCTATGTGGATGTACTCGGGGACTAATGACCCGATCATGGACTATGAAGGAGGTAAAGAAACAGTCAACTTAACCCGCTTTATAGATTTTGAGTATTACTGTTGATTATATCTTTGTATTCACAAACCTCTCACATAAAGAAATTAACGCTCGGGTCAAACTCATCTGTGAGAAGGCTCCCACGTCCATGTTAGGAGCTCCTCAAATTCTGGTTGTCGTGTCATGAAGAAAGGAGTGAACGCCTAATCAAAAGTTGGTATCATCTTTATGGTCTGTAGTCGTAAGATTCGATTATTGAGTAATATTCTTTTTCTAATTTTTGCAGAAAGTAGTCATGACAAGTCGTCAAGACAGCCGAGAAGTCGAATTGAGGGCTGTCTAAGAAGGATCAGTGGAAGACATAATTTCTCTGGCCAAAAGGCATCGCCTATTGAAGGCCGCTGATAAGCTGGGTGAGGGCTCAAGCTCTGCCCCTCCTTCGACCACTCCCATCAAGCAATTCTTTGCAGACGTGATCACTACAGAGGAAAGGGTGTGGTTGAAGAACTAAGGCACAAAGGTATCTTTCTACTATAACAATAGGGTATTTTTCAGTTTCTGTTTCTCATGACTTTGTTAAGCAACTAGAAAAGGAGAACTGGAAAAGCTTTGTGCATTTTGTGAATGATACCTCTGCAATAGAAGAGCCTATGGACAAGGGGAGTGCTATCCCTCAAGTGGTCGAAATAAGCTTCGACCATCAAGAGGGCAAGCAGCTCAAGGAGCAGTGGCTCTCGATCAAGATCTACGACTAGACATGGTCGTAGAAATCCCAACTCTTCAACAAGACCTTCGATCAGACGTGGTTGAAGAAGCCTAGGCCTCTCAGACTAGTGACACTAAAAGCCTTCTAGAGGTTGTAGGTGTCACAAAAACTAAGGTGGCTGAAAAGAAGAAGAAAGAGAAATCTTTCTTGGGGAAGGTTTCTTCTGGATTCAAAATTGTATCCAGAAAGTCAAGGTATGCAAAACTAAAAGTGTAAAAATTGCATTTATCTTTTATTTCTACAATTTGACATGTTTTCTTTCCTCCTTGTTGTTTTAGTCCTACTTCTTCAACTCCTAGAGATGCTTCTGTCGAGAGGCACGTAGTTGCCTAACCTACAACCATGGAAGCAATAGCTTCTCCTATGGTCGTAGAGACGGCAGCGGAGGTGCTCGAGGAATCGACCCCTGACCCTATAACGGCAATGGAGGAGGTTGTTGGTGCTGAAGCAGATATGATCACTGAGGTGATCGTAGAAGTAGAGGAAAAGACCGCGGAAGATCCGGTTGCTATGGTGACAGGAAGGGAAACTTGGCCAATAGGCTTGGCTAAAGACCCAGGTACGATCCCATGAAACTAGTATCGTACATTCCTTATCTTCATCCTAGGCACTTGCATGTTGTCTAGGGCACTCGTAAAGAGTATGTTTAATGAACTTACACCATCAACCAACACCCGATTAACTCAGCGGTTGTTGATGGTGGGCTCAACCACGATCGAAAAATGACTAGGTCGAGTAGATGGGATATGACAATCACCCTTCTTGAAAGAGATAGTGACATCCGACCACTTTGGTAACTTATTCACAAGAGGAGAGTCGATAGAGTTTACCTCACGCTCGACCGCTTTGAGTTGTTGCTTTTACTCATATGCCAACGATACCCCTAGATGTGATCAATTGTGTGCCCGGGGTCCTGGTACGGCATTTCTTCGTCATCTTCCGACTACTTATGACCACTTGTTTGCCACACTACTTCGAGGGTGGTAAGTGGACATTTGCCAGAATAATAGTCCTCGAGTTTTTATTCAAAAACCCATAAATTACGGAGGTCATGCCCTTCCATTTTATGGAAATGGCACCACCTCGGTTTACCAGTCTTCCATTTGGGGTGTTTGCCTTTGCTCCGGTCAAAGTAATGTTTGGAGCCTCAGGGTTCGTTGTCACTCACGGCTAAGACCTTTTTTGAGCTCTTGGTTTGCTATTTTTTACACTTACACTTGGATTTCTTGGTCGGCTCAACCTTCTCCTTGCTACCCTCACTTGCTCCTTGAGTTACCTTGTCATCACGATCGATCATGCGATTCTACTCGACTACTTCAGAAGCAGTCGCGTAGCGGTTTGCCATCTCGAAGAGCTTAGCAATGGTATCTGGAGAGTTGAGAGCAATATATTTTAAGATCCTCTAGCTTCACACTCCCTGTTTGAATTTTATAATAACAAAAGAGTCAGAGACTTCAGGAATCAAATTACAAACCTAACTAAAGTGTTTTATAAACCGACGCAAAGTCTCGTGAGAATGTTGTCGCATTCGATGCAGGTCGTCTTCTTTTCCAGGATGGTTATATGTGCCCTGGAAGTTCGCTAGTAGCAGATCACATAAGTGTTGCCATAAGTAGATTGACTATGCTGGTTGGTTTAGCAACCATGATCGAGCAGAACCCTCAATAACTGTTGGCAAGTAATTTTTCCATGACATGCTCATCTAGTGGCCCGGACTACGGTGGTGTAGATTTCCATAAATTCGATGGGATTTTAGGACCCATAAAACTTCTCCATGTTAGCTAGTCGAAATCTAGCTGGCCAGTGTACTGCTTGGAGATCAGAAGAAAACGTCTGACATCCGGTAATGGTGTCATAACACCCCTTTTGCGGGAAAGAAGGGTAAACATCACTAGGTGATCGTACTCGATGATACCAAGTGGTAAATAAACATGTTCTATCATAGCGGTCCTACAAGGGTAATACTCCTCATGCTCCATCTACTAACATAGATTTCTTTGAAGAAGTGGTGAATGAACACCTCCCCTAGGAATCTGTCGATCACCAGGACGCTGGAGGGTTTCTTCTTCGAATGGCATCATGGTCGGGAGATCGAACAAGCCTACTGTTTAGTTGCCCTCCGTGAGGAGAGTTGTTCAACGGCTTGCGTTTGAAAGTGTTGTCCCACTATGACTGTCGAGATGTTGTTGTCGATTGCTCTCGATTCTGGTCATGTTGTCCCGAAGTCTTTGTGACATCTCTTAAGCAAAGAGGTCATAGTCTGGTGCTTTCCCAAGCTACAAAGTTGGGTTTTTGATCAAATCATTAATATGTTGTAGCTCTCGAGCAATTTCTGACTAGTAGTGGACATGCCCATGTAAGGTGGTCTGAGCTGTAATCCATCTTCTCCGGATGGTGTCGGGATCGTCAACGTCTAAGTTGGTTAAAGCCTAACTCACTAGAGTGTGATCAATTTGAGGATGTCGACCACACTCATGAAGGTTGAGATCGTAGTCATCATTGGAGGCGTCCTCGCCATTGCCACGAGGACCCAAAGCGAGTGAGTGAAGGGAAACAACCCAAGTCCTATTTCATGGAGAGCGATCATGATCTGCGGGGAGGACGAAGACCTCCTGGGTGCAGGTGTCCTTGCTCGCGATTGAGCCCTCTAGACTGGACGAGTAGTTGAAGGACAACGCCTCACGACTTTACAGCAATCCCCTCCGGGAAGGGGAATTCTGAGTTATAACCATCTCTGATTTAATGTGAATCCGTTGGGAATATGGTCAAATCTGCAACTGCAGTAGGTTCGACCACATAATTGGTGGGGGTAACCGAAGAGTGACGGTTAGTAGGTGACGATCGAGTCCCAGAACCATGGATTCCAGGACTTGATGTGTTAGATCGAACGACCTTAGATGGACTTGAATGTTTGGAGAATGAATCCTCACTGTGTTCGAGGCTTGCCGTGGGGTGGCTCGATCATGGTCGCTTGGCCCCTATTCCTATGTGGATTCTGGCTCATCCTCTGGGCGTAAAGCTTTGGAGGAAAATGTTCCCTCCTCAACCTTGTCTGGGATGTGATTTCCTGGGTCTAGTGAAAGACCCCTAGAACCACCATTGTCATAGGACGAAACCGTTCTTGGCTCGTAGTCGTAGTGGGCATCCATATCGAGTCTTGCGTAGTTTGCGAGATCAAACCAATGCTCTTCATTCCACTCCCCTGCCATAGTAGCATCAGAGTTGGAACAAACAAAATTTGTCGAAGAAAGGAAATTCAGCACAGACGGTGCCATCTATTGATGTTTTAATATCGAACTTATGATATGAATATTGCAAGGCTCCTTGATCGAGCTATACAAGATGAGACATTGGGATTGTTGAAAGGTTTAGGTATTCTCTTAGGAGAATAATAACTCTACTCATGTGTTCTTGTCTTAATTGTGTTTACAACAGTAAATAAGTCACTCAAGGCTAGAACTAATGACTCATGTCTTGTTCTGTTGCTTGTGTCACTATCCTTCTGTCCACCGGCGTTATCCCTTATATAGCATCTGAGGAGGTGGCAGTTGTCCCGTGGCAAGAGGTACCTCAACGATTTATGAATTGCATACATTAATGACAGTTATTGTCACAGAGACACTCCTCCCACGTTTGCCTTTCATTTATGCCAGAGACGGAGAGTTATGTATAGTTATATCAGAGGATAACAGTACCTGTTCATCTACTGCATATAAATAAACACATTGTATAAGGTACCTAGTCAATTGGGTCCACATATCTATGGGCTTTATCGACCATAGGGTGGTCGTGATTAATCTGATCGTAGTAAAGTTTACGACCATGAGCTGATCGTAGTAAAGCTTACGATCATGAGCTGGTCGTGGTAAATCTTACGACCATATGGTGGTTAAACTTACGACCATATGGTGGTTGTAGGATGTCTTACAACTATATATGGTGGTCGTAGAATAACTTACGACCACTAGGTAATTGTAATCTCCCTTATCATTAATGATGAGGGGTACCTCTGAAGGTAGTGCAAAGATATTATTATCTATAATGAATATTATAGATAAATAGCTTAATTAATTGAGGGTTTTTAGATACTCGTCACTAGCATAGGTTTAGAAAGTGTCACTTTAATCATTGAAATGAATAGATCATTTTGCCACGAGGAGGCCTTGCTATGTGCTTGAGTAGCCTGACATGTGATAGCAAATTAATTAACATCAATTTGAGCTTTATGTTAATTGAATTAGTCCATTGTTTTATGCTTTTTAGCGGGATTTCTTGCTTAAATGACTTGAGGAGCTCATCCATATTTTTAGATAATGCTATGATGTTTATGTCATTTTAATGTTGTTGTAATTAATTTTATTGTTCATAATTTGTTGTTACCACGATTCGACACCTTCCATCGCCAGTAATGATTAAGACGGTCAGTGGTGGCATTTGAATCTTTCATTGCTTTTTTAGAGTACACGTCGAACGCACTCACACCCAACATGCACCCCTCCTCCCACACACACACGTGGATGCGACCCACACACACACGTGGATGTGACCTTAACACACGCCTAATCTAGAGTGGAGCTTTAGACCTCAACTAGCGTAGGCACATGCTTTGATCATTGAACAAACCTATGTGTGCGTGTACCATTCCAAAAATCCCTACCCCTAGTGAGGTGCACTAGGTTCGAACCCAGGCGGACTGCACGCACACCGGCGCTAGCCAACCGAGCATTGCTCGTTCCTGTAATCTTTGATTGCTACTTTGATGATGGAAGCTAGCGAAGCACAACGTACAGTAACATGGATAATAGCATTTTTTTAAGGATTATTCCTACTAAAATTTGGAATGCTTATCTTTACGGATAACAAAAAAATCATCCTGGTCTCTATCTCTATATATATGTTTCACCGCCCTTTTAATTTCCTTTTTAGTTCTGTGGAGATACGATAGTCAAAGTTTTTCAAAATTTAACTGTATATATTCCACAGCGACTTGTTTTTATAAACTAGTAGTAATAGTTTGTCGTGTGTTTTAGCTTCTCACGCTCTCTGTTTTTCTTTTGAGTGAAGGCAGGGAATGCGACTCATGGTAAGTGACGAGGATATAATATTTTATCCCATTATCTATTTTTAATATATGTTCCGACCAGATAATACCCTACTAGGTTGATAACGCATGCTATGTCGTGCCGCTGATTTATTCATGTTCGTTTTTTTTTTTGTCGTGTTGCACAAAATGAATGTGTGGCATAGAAAAGCTGTGTTTCGTTTATAATATAGACCAGTATGTTTGACTATGTTATTGTTTATTAACTTAGACGCTTGATTAGTTCTCTTCTTTTCACTGGTGTTTATGCTGTAATATGGTCGGTTATAGCTTCGGATTGTCAATTAAGAAGGTCATGTAAGATAAACAAAGTCTATAAATACCTTATCGCAGTATCGCAGTATGTATCTGGTGTAATTTTTGTACCGAATCCGATGTATATAGTATTCAGCAGTGCACTGGTGTGGTTCAGATTTGTGTTGTTTTGAATGTGTTCGGCTTGGGTATACAACAGTCAGGACTATACGTTAACAACATGTTGTTTAGTAGATCTGGCCAAATGGGCTGGACCTACCGGGCCGGCACGAGGCATGATATTGGAGGTCTGGCTCAGGCACAACACAGCTCGCACTGTTCATGGGTCGTGCTTGGGCCGCCACCTCGGCACGGTGGGCCAACCCGTCACGACACGAAAAGTGTCGGACCGTGCCAGGCACGGCACGGCATGACCTGAGCGGACTAGAGAGCCAGCGGCGCCGCGTGCCTGTGCCTACGTGGAGGACGAAGGGCGGGGCCGCGGTGGTAGTGCGGGACCAAGAGGGGAAGAACGGCTAGCGCCCGGCGGCACGGGAGGAGGCCGGAGCGAAGCGGAGCGCGGGACCGGGAGAGGAAGAAGGGTCATTGCGGACGAGGAGGCCAGGCCGTGAGGAGGCGGATGCGGAGGCGGTGCGGAGCTGCGGTTGTGCAGCAAGGAGGCGGCTCGACGGCGAGGAGCTGGTGGAGGCGGTTCGGCGTCGGCGTTGCGGACAAGGAGGCGAGAGATCTTGTCGCGCGGCCGCGACGGCTGGAGGTGGCGGATGGCGAGGAGGCAGCAAGGCGCGAGGAGCCGAGGAGGCGGCGGGTGGTGAGTAGGCAAGGAGGTGGTGAGGCGGCGAGGAGCCGAGGGGCGTGGAGGCGAGGCGTGAGCCGTCGGCAGCATGTCGCCACGCATGCGCGTGACGAGCACCGGCATGGGCCATGGCCCAAGGGGAGAAGAAGAAGGGGTGGGGCGCGGGCGGTGGGTGGGTGTCACGGGCTCTGGTCAGGTCTAGGCACGGCACGGCCTAAAAATCAATCGTTGTCGACTTTAACCTTTTTGACCATTGGGGTCTTCAAAATAGCAAAAAAATCAAAAATTCCAATTTTTTAATAAATAGCCACCATACCCCCTCATTCAACACAACTTCATTCTTCATTCTCTCTTTGAAATTGTGTTGTGCAAATTCAAATCCATGTTGAGCTAATTTGGCAAAATTCAAAAAAAATGTGCCAAAATATGAAATTTTCAATTTTCGTAGCTATTCAGCGAAAGAGGTACAATATTATTTTTGTAATACTTTTTTGTTAGTTCTTGTTATGCTAAGATGGAAGTAGTAATAGTGTTAGTTTTGATTCTGCAGTTTTCGTTATGGATAGTCCTTACGACAGCTTTGGTCTTGGTGATTACGTACTTTCACCGGAGGAAATTGTGTCCATGGAGGCGGCTACGGCTACCTCAAACCAACCGGAGGTTTCACCAGAGGAGCATGGTGGTGTTCCGTCATCAGCCTTCACGGCAGCATTAAGCTCCACGACAACAATAGCAGAGAGGTCGAGACCGTCTACATCGGTGTGTGGGAGAATTTCGACAGGACAACCATTCAAGACACAGTGGGAAATGAGGTACCATATGCTATTTGTAAAATTTATCACCATGAATTGTCTGCAAAGTCTATAGATAGAACGGGTCATTTGCTTAGACATGCTACGAGATGTCGAACCAAGCAAGTAATGGTGATGAGGCAGACGCAGCTACAATACAACCCCGACGGTACGGTATCTAGCTGGGACTACAATCCTCAGGTAGCCCTCCAATCTCTTTGTCGTTTAATTGCTTCTGAAGATTTACCATTAAACTTTGGCGGTCTGTTTCTTTCCAAAATTACATTAGGACTACGCATAATCCAGAGTTGTCGGAGGTGTTCGAAAAAATGTACTTAGACAATGACATGGACATATAGAACAAGAATGTATCATGTATGTAGAATTGTAGAGCTATATGCTATACTCCTTTTCCTTTGCCAAGGTTTTCTCATTTTGAGTTTTTACTTGGTGATTTTAACGAGGTAGCCAGTTGGACATTAATAAAGCTCTTTATTACATTTTCAATATGATTGTCGCATTTTTTTTTTCAATTTTCATGTCCTTCTGAATTCTACACATTTTTCTAGAGTTTTTTTGTTTTTTTCCATTCTGACGGGCTAAACGGGCTCAGCTCGGCACAGCACGAATGCCCAACGGGCCATGTCTGGGCCGCCACCCCGGCCTGTGGGCTAGCTCTACACGGTATGAATAGTAGCTAAACCAGAATAGATCGTGCCTAAACGGGCCCATGCCGGGCCGGGCCGCCCGTTTGGCCAGGTCTGCTGTTTAGTAACACGGATAGCAGTAACATATAACATCACTAAGGTGCTTTATTATGTACAGATGTAACTTAAGGGCAGTCGTTTTTTAGGTTGTCGACATGAAGCATATTAGAATATACATATGTTCATAGGTCGCAAACGTTAGCTTATGCATCTATAACTATTACATGGCCACCGTTGGCACTTGTCTATTTACCAGCACATTATATATGAAGGTGATGTCCTATGGAAAGACTGGTAGGGCCGTTCAACCATTTCATCAGTACGTAGTAGGATGCGAAGCCGAACTATAGCATGAAAGTCATTTCCTGGGAACAATGGACGACGACAAAATCAGTAAACACATAGAATGCTATATAAATATATAACGCACTGAAACGCTGCGAAGACGAATGTAAAGACGGCGATGGCAGCAACGGTTTCAATCGCGATACTGCATTTAGCAGAGTAAGGTGGGCATATTCTCTAAAAAAAGAAACTTAACATGTAGCCAACTGGATAGAAATGAACGCAGGGTAAGAGCAAGCAATAACACGATCCACCTGAAGGCTGTGGTGGTTCGATGGGTGTATGTGGTCTACCATGTTTTCGCAACACAGACACTGCGTCGTCCATCGAAGGAAGGCCGTTACGTGGAAGCAACTGTAGAACGACGAAGAATGTCAAGGCCAAACGGTGTGATGCATGAACAATCTCGTGTTCTATATAGGCAATCCAGGTTGTAAAAGGAAATGAGCTTGTCGAACATGAGATGGGGGGTGGTCGATAGGATGTTATGTGCTGGTTTTGTGTATACATTGGTTTTTTTTTTTTTTTGGTATAGAAAATGTCGGCACCAAAGCATATAGCAAAGAAACAAAGATACGTAGGATAGAAACATGCGAAAACAAAGCAAAACACATGGATGCATAGAGAGAAATAGAGTGCATACCAGTGCAACAAAGTGGAAAGGAGTGGGAAGAAAGAAGGAGCGGAAGTTCCACAGCACACAGGTACCTAACAGTACAGAGGCATATAAAAACAAAGCAAAAAGAACATGCATAACCATAACTACTATTCGTATCCTAAGGGCAGGGCGGTAAGATTGAGGAGGCCGACTAGAGCGAGGTGAATAGGCGATTTTTTTTAAAAAAAGTTGGCTAAAATCAATATCTAATGCGGAAGCTAATAACAGTTGGTTTTGCTCAATAAAAACATAAATCAACTAGGCTCGACTAAGTGCACCAACAATATGAATACAATGCAATGAGACCAATCATACAAATAGATATAAGCAGTTAAAGCACGTAATGTAAATTGCTCAAAGTAAAACACAAGAAGATCAAACCACAATAGACACAATGATATTTTACCGTGGTGTCCGGAGACTTGCCGGTCTCCGCTAATTCACGTTGAGGTAAGTCCAACCGCATTGGACCGGCTCCTCAAATGAGCCAACACCTCCGAGGTAAGTCCAACCACTTGGACCGGTTCCAACACGAACCAACATCTCGCTCCACTAGGGTTGCTCTTCCTCCACTCCGGAAATGGCGAGCACCAAACCACTCACAACACGCCGGGCCTTCTCACAAGCTTCTTGAGAAGATCACCGGATACGACTCCTCCACGCCATCTAGGTGTCGGCAAACACCAATAGTAACAAGACCCAACTCTCACTTTAACTAATCAAGTGTCAAATCTCAAGTGGATACACAATCTACTACATAAGGCAACACATGCACTTAGGGTTTGCTCTCAAATCTCGCTAAGTGCAACACATGCACAAAGGAGAAGAGAGGTTTGCTCTTTAGCTCAAAAGAATGTCTCACAGCACTAGCACACTTTGCAATAGCAGCAACAATAACTCCCAACCGGCCAAGGTGAGTATTTATAGCCCACACACAAAAACTAGCCGTTGGGGAAAGATTCCCTCGAATCTGAAAAGGGCGGTCTGACCGCCAACTAATGACCAGTCGGACCCCATGCGCCAATGACTATAAAACTAGCCGTTGGACTCACAGCCGGTCGGACTGCCAACTAATGGCCGGTCAGACCGCCACCAAATCGGTCAGACCGCCAAAGCTGGGCGGTCATACCGCCCGAGGAAAATCAACATATTTCCAAAAGGTGCATCTCTGGAATAAATGTACCTCGAGAACTCTGGTACTTCCGCACCCCAGTAGTACCGTATTATCAACGGCGGTACTACCGCACAGAGAATCAACTCAAGAGGCCACCGGTCCGACCGCCCAACACATGGCGGTTCGATCGGTTTGGCACAGGTTCGAACGATTTGGCACCGGTCAGACCGGTCCACACAGGTGGTCTCACCGCCAGACAACAGAAGCAATGCACTTTGACTTCGCTCAAATAACAAAACACATTCGCCCATTTGAGTGCATTTTCAACAAGGTTTCAAAGATAATATTCTCAACAAGTTGTAAAACACATTTGCCAACCTTTAGAATAGTCACCACAAGGAATAAGGTACATGGAGTTACACTATTTGCAAAATACATTTGTAAACTTAAGTAACATGCTACAAGAAATCAAACATGAGCATCAACTATTTGCAAAACACATTCGCAAATAACAGCATCATGCCACAAGACTAAGGTGCATGGACTTTAACTATTTGTAAAACATATTTACAAACTATAGTCCCATGCTATAAAGATTAAATGCACGAGCCTCGGCTATTTGCAAAACACATTCGCAAATAATAGCTCCATGCATAGATGAGCTAGAGCAAACACAATGAGCTATCAACACATGACTCACTCATACTACTAGTCAAGACCCATCTTAATAGTACAGCAACCTATACTAGCAATCCGGTCTTCCAACCAAACACCAAGACCGGTAAAAAAAACTAGGAACACATCCTTAGCCCTAACTAGTGATACTTTTGCCTTGCATCTTCTTGAAGCTTGATGACACACATCAACACTTCAAATTCGGGTCCTTGACTTTGACAATCATCAACACATGATGATCCTCTTCACTTCGGGATCTTATCTTGAACATCATCAACACATGATGATTTCTTCATCCCGAGTCTTGACATGCATCAAAACATAATGTATTCTTTCTCTTGACCTCCATCAATGTATGATGGGTCTACTCTTGACTTGATGTGCATCAACACATGATGCATCCTTTACTCCAAGTCTTGATATGCATCAACGCATGATGCATCCTTCATTAAACCTCCATCAACATATGATGGGTCTTCTCTTTGAACATCATCGACACACGATGATTTCTTTTTTCTTCAAGCTCTTCATATGCATCAACACATGATGCATCCTTCACTTACACCTTAACTTGATGACAATCAACTCATGATGTCATCCCAAGTCTTCATCACCATGGAACATGACCTATTCATCCAACTCATGAAAAATGTTAGTTCCACAATATGATTATCATTAATTACCACATCATACCATTAACTCATAATGGTGGGACAAGATACTTCAATCTTTCCCTCTTTGGTAATTGATGATAACCACTTCAATTGTATATAAATTGAATGTAGATAATGTAACACAACATGAGTATATATTAATTACACAAGTTATATATACTCCAACATGAGTATGCAAGAACAACACAAGTTCTTATATACTCACAACATGAGTATTCGAGAACTACACAAGTTCTACATACTTAAAACATGAATATACAAAAACTACACAAGTTTTGTATACTCAAACGGATATGTTTCAAAGTAAAGATCTCAAATGTATGTGGAAAACGGAATATGGATCAATACTAATGAAACCACAAAATATAGAATAAACTCTCACTACATGTGTGCATACACAAATGTGTAATAAGATCATATGCACATATTCAAGTTAAACTTATGGTTGAGTTCAACCTATATTTTAGATCCGAGGAATGCAACAATATATAAGAGTATAAGTCGAATGCATACCTCATTGAATTTCACCTTTATATCCAAATGAGATTACACAAGATAATACTAGACAAGAAAGTTAGTCTCATATTTGGATTTGTCATTAATCACCAAAACATTCCATTAACTCATAATGGCGGGTCTAGATCCTTCAGACGCAACCCTATGAAAGCAACCAGCAATCGTAGGTAAATGTGGTAATCATTATCTATGACTCAGTAATACCTTTGTACATGGGAGCCTATCTTTTCCCAGAGAAAATGAGAAGAAAAATATATTCTTGTTTACAACCATGAAAAACTGGTGGGGTCGTAACCGAATGAACGTAAGGGTCATACGAGCACATAGAAGCACATCAGAACAGAGCTGCACGAAGAGGAAAAGTGTCTGACCTCATCACTAGCACCAAACTGCATGGATAGGCTGCTGACACCATATGTTCCAGCAATCTACATTCCGCACAAACCCTTGCACAACAGCAAAGAGGAATTACACCAATGATTTAACGAAAAATGCCTTCCTTAAGACAGCTAAAAGGGTCAAAAGAGGCTCGGCCAGGACCGTATATCATGATACCTTTGTACATGGGAGCCTATGTTTTCAAGGCTAAAATGAAGAAAAAACTTCGTTCTTTTTTACAACCATGAAAAACTGGTGGGGCTGTAAGCGAAAGAGTGTAAGGGGCATACGGGCACATAGAAGCACATCAAAATAGATCTACACAAAGAGGAAAAGCACCTAACCTCATCACTGGCACCAAACCGCATCGATAGGCCACTGGCACTATACGCACACACCCTTGCACAACAACAAATAGGAATTACATCAATGATTTTGACAAAAACGACATCGTTAAGACTGCAAAAAGGGTAAAAGAGAGGCTCGGACAGGACGATATGCCTGGATGACAAAGCTAAGAAGAAATGAGGGGAAGATGACTGCATCCACCTAATAAACAACTAGAGCGACGACATCACGGTAGGAAATCTCGGCAGAAAAGAGACAAAATGATAATAATAGAAAGTGATGGAGGTCACAAATCACTAGGAAAAGAATATTTGCGTTTATCCGACTTGGGTGTTAGTTTATCAGATGTCAAATGTTTTACATATATCTCACAACCCCATATCTTGAGAAAAGACATTCCATGGCACTTCTCGGTCCATATCTCATATAGTGTCTTCTCTACTGTTTTTTATAGAGCCCTATTTAAAGTGAAAGTTATTGTTTCTATACCGTATTCCCATAAATACAACGCAAGATCATATTAGCTCATCATTGACCGAACCATGTCTAACAATGTTCGGTTCCGTCGTGTAGACACCCATTCCATTGAGGTGTTCTCGACGGAGCAAGTTGTGGAATAATTCCACATTGCTTTAGATGATCACCGAACTCATTGCTCAAGTATTCACCTCCACGATCTGATTGTAGATATTTAATTGTCTTGCCAAGTTGATTTTGTACCTCATTCTAAACTTCATTGAACTTTTCAAAAGATTTAGACATATGCATCATTAAGTAGATGTATCTGTATCTACTAAATTCATCAGTAAAAGTTATGAAGTACTGAAAACCATCTCTAGCTAAAGTACTCATGGTTCCACATACATCCGTATGTACAAGGGCCAATAAATCACTTGTCGTCTCACCTATACCTGTGAAAGGCGTCGTTATCATTTTGTCAAGTAAACACGATTCACATGTTTCAAATGATTAAAAATCAAATGAGTTTAGAAGAGCAACTTTATGGAGCCTCATCATGTGCATCTCATTTACATGATCTGGACGACAATACCAAATAAAAGTGGGATTCAAATCATTAGGTCGAAGTCTATTAGTATTAATGTTATGGACAGACACATCCGAAGATTCAAAACGTATAATCCATTCACCAATAGAGCATGACCGTAAAGCATATCATCAAAATAAATTGAATAATAATTGTTCTTTATTCTAAACTCATAATCTTCTGCTCCTAAACATGAAGCGGAAATAATATTTTTGCTTAAGGCGAGAATATAATAATAATTATTTAATTCCATAAATAATCATGAGGTTAAAATTAATGATAAAGTACCAATAGCTAATGCAGCAACCCTTACTTCATTGCCCACACGAAGATCAACCTCGCCTCTTGCCAAACTTCTACTCCTTATCGGTCCCTATATCGAATTACAAACATGAGCAACCGATCCAGTATCAAATACCCAAGAACATGTAAGAGAAGTGGCAAGATTAATTTCTATAACATTTATACCTAAACTGGAAGTCTTAATTCCTTTGTTCTTTTTCATGTCTACCAAGTACTTCTTACAATTCCTCTTCCAATGCCCAGTCTCTAGACAATGCTAGCATTCTGTATCAAGCTTAGGACCTACCTTGAGCTCCTTAAGCTTCGCCTTGAGACTCTCGATCTCATCTTGAGTCTTTCCTTTACCTTTTTCTTTTTCCTAAGGCTTATCCTTCTTCTTGAAGCTAGTAGTCTTTAGAGCTATCATTACAAGATTAGAACTTTTCTTAATATTTCTCCATGCCACTCATATAAAAATTCAATATGACGGGCTAAAAACTCGCAAGGAGCGATTGGAGAATCACATCAGTAGACAACTCTTGGCTAAGGGAAAATCAAGTTTTTCCAAGCTCTCAATGTGACCAATCAACTTGATCACATGAGGACTGACCGGGCTACCTTCTAACAACCTACAAGAAAACAATGTCTTGGGGATGTTGTACCTTCTGCCCTTGCTTGGTCCTGAAATATGTCTTTCAGACCCACAATCGTATTGTAAGCATATGTTGTCTCATATTGCTTCTGAAGCTCAGAGTTCATGGTGGCTAGCATAAGACAGTGTACACCGACTACGTCATTGCAGTGCTTCTCATAGGCACTCTTTTCAGTACGTGTAGCATCTGCATTCGGTTCATCGAGATATGGACCGTCTAGAATGTATTCATTCTTTTCTTGTTTAAGAACAATTATTAGATTACGAAACTAGTCAATGAAGTTTGTTTCATTTAATTTTCCTTTTTCAAGAATAGATTGCAAGTCACTACTTGTACTTATCACAGACGGTTCTTAAGAATAACCGTATGAGATATATTGTCATATCACAGATGGTCGTGGCAGCCAATCATCTACTGCGTCCTTGTCGTGGCAACAAATCCTCTATCGCGCCCATGCCGTGGCAGCCAATCCTCTGTCGCGCCTCTGCCGTGGTACCCAATCCTCTGTCGCGTCCCTACCGTGGCACCCAATTCTCTGTCATGGTAGGATTTGGGAACCCAATCCTCTGCGCGGTGTCACGGCAGGGACGCGGTAGAGGATTGGGTGCCACGGCAGAGATGCAGTAGAGGAATGGGTGTCATGGCAGGGACGCGGCAGAGGATTGGGTGCCACGGCAGGTGATGAGGACATCACTTCTACTGATACAAACACTCCTCATGTGCAAGGTCCAATTACTCGAGCACGTGGTCATCAACTTATTTATCAGGTAAATTCGTTTTTAGGGTTGAGTGTATTATTTGAGAACTCTATGTTGTTGCCTAACGGAGATGATTTACTTGTACATAGGAATCTAGGACTATGACCAGTGCAAGAAGGTCTACGACGAGTTCCGCAGGGTCTACGACCACTTCAAGAAGGCTTACAACCAGAGATAACATGGACTCCTCAAGACCATCCCAGGACCAGTCCTACGACCAAATCTTCGACCAGATATACGCGACCTGAATAGTGAATAAGGTGTTGCATCACCGTTTTGGCCTAATATGGTCTTGTAAGCATGTCGAGGTCGGAGTCCAGGTTGTGTACGCCTCTTCCCGCGGCCACACAACCCTAGGTCGACCTCCTCACGTCCCCCTATATATATACAATAGCCGTCATAGTTTAACGTGTGTTTTTCTTTGAGATTATTACGCTTAGCGATCTCGCGCCGACGTTCGGTTGAGAACCCCACATTGTGTACTTCATCTATATTAGCAATACAATAACATTGCATCTTCTACTTTCTTGCTTGTGTTCTCGATTCGCATGCGGAGATAGCCTTCTTGGCGAGGTCAACGCGTTAAACACGGTTGATAACCATCGGGCGATGGTGTAGTGATTGCGGGAGGTTTGATACATTACGGTGAGCCTTCGGATCATCAACGTCGAGTTTTCCACAATCGATTTATCCGTACCTTTCGGAAGATCGGGCCACCGTTACATCAGTTGGTATCAGAGCAAAAGTTGCCCGTTAGGTAATCATAATTTTTCCCATGTTAGATTAGTTGTTTGCCATCGTCCTAAAACTCCAGAAAATTACCCCATAAAATATTTTTGTTCGTCGTGTTCTTCCGCTGTCCCATCACCCATTGTGCCTTCGCAATTTTCGTTCTTTGTTTTGCGTTGTTGAATTAGTGTCCTTTATCTAAGTCGTGTTGCTGGTTTAAAAAAAGAACATTAGGTTGGGTTTCGGCAATCAAAAAAAATAAAGAGAAAAAAAAGAAGAAGAAAGGAACCCTAGGTTGGGTTTCGGCAGTCAAAAAAAAGAAGAGAGAGTAGAAGAAGAAGCAAACCGACCACCCCCAGTGAAGAAGAAGAAAATCGACTACCCCCAGTTGGTCTACGACCACTCCCCGCCTTGCATCCTTTGAATCCTTGTATCCAGTCCTTGTTATCGATCAGTGTGTACTAGGGCTAGGGACACTTCTTAGGCCAGCAACCGTGACAGGTACTTTGGTCCCTTATTCAACTTTGCTAATCAGATTACGGTTTTTACTAATCCTTGCTACATATTGTGTCTTCCGAACTTCACCTACTCTTGATCAGAACAGGTCCCCTCTTGCAATCATACCCACTCTCGACAAGGTATCACGAACCAGTCACCGGTCGTACCACCTGCTGCATTGGTAAGAACACTTGTAAGAGTGTGGTAAGACGCTTGAGAGTATGTGTTTCCACCTTCCATCACCTAGTAGTTGATAGGGATAATACCTTTGTGTTGTCTTTTGTTTTCTACTAACCATGACAGGTGAAACGTCTGATGAGAAAGAGTGTGTTATAAAGGGAGAGCTCATGACGCTCTTGGATGAACAACGCACTACCATTAATGAGGACATCGACAGGAAGTTTCAAGCTACCACGATCACATTGCAGTGCTCAATCAACGATAGTATTACCGCGCTCACTACACACCTTGAAAGAATGGTGAACCGACCACCAAACACTGGACGTGAGTATGATCACGATGCAGTCCAAGATCTTGAGGAGATGATAATGAGAGGAGAAACAATGATATCGGCGCTGGGTTTGCTGACCAAGATGCACGTCAACGACAGCACCTACATCACAACCGTCATGGTATGGGAGGTAATCATTTTCAGTACCACAATGCTCGTGCTAATGATGACCCATTTGCTAAAGTTAAATTTACCATACTATCTTTTGTGGGTGTTTATGATGCTGAAATTTATCTAGATTGGGATATGACAGTTAAACAAAAATTTAATGCTCATATAGTTCCTGAAGTACATAGAGTCGGACAAGCTACTAGTGAATTTAAAGATTTTGCTATCATTTGGTGGAATCAAGTAGTTAATTCTGGTTTAACACCTGATACATGGGATAGATTGAAAGTAGCTATGAGTGCTAGATTTGTTCCTCCTGCTTTTAAACGTGATATGCGTAAGAAATTACAGTGCTTAGACAAAGGTAATAAATCCGTCGATGAATATTATCAAGAACTACAGATAGGCATGCTGCGCTGTAATGTTGTTGAGGATGAGGAGGATAAGATGGCTCATTTTTATGGTGGTTTAAAGTATGGGATTCAAGACATAGTTGACTACAAAGAATATAATGATATTAATAGGTTGTTCCAGCTTGCTTGTTTGGCAGAAAAAGAATTACAGGGTAGACAACAAAGGACCAAGAGCAACTTTTGTAGTACGTCTACATCGAGATCAATGCCGGAACAAGCCAAGATAGCCTCACATACTTTTCGGGTTGTTGCCCCCTCTGTGAGTAGGGCGCGTTCAGCAGCACCACCTCCACCGTCACGCGCACCCGAGACGAGAAAATCTACTAGTGTGCAGGCATCAACGCAGAGCTCTTCATCGGTTGCTTCCACAGGTCGTACAACAGAAATTGTATGTCACCGTTGTAAAGGAATAGGCCACTTCATGACAGATTGCCCAAGTCAACGAGCGTACATTGCGACAGAAGATGGTGGTCATGTAAATGCTAGTGATGTTGAGAATGAATATGCTCTTGCAGTTAACCTTACAGGCAATGATAATGATCATGAGGCAGATAGCGATGGTGAGGAAATTTTAGGTGCCCCTGCTATAGCAAATTATAGGACCATAATTGTGCAACGAGTATTGAGCTCTGAAAGAGAGCAAGATGAGACGCTACAACGTCATAATTTATTTCATATATTCCTCATCGTTAAGAATTGCCGTGTTCGTGTCATAATTGATGGCGGAAGCTGCAATAACTTGGTGAATTCTGGATTGGTCAAGAAGCTTGGCTTGACCACACGCGTGCATCCTCACCCATACCACATTCAGTGGTTCAACAACAGCGGTAAGGTGAAGGTAACACAATCTGCGATAGTGTACTTTTCCACTGGTTCCTACCATGATGTTGTTGATTTCGACGTAGTACCTATGCAAGCTTGTTCTCTTTTATTAGGTCGTCCATGGGAATTTGATACCGATGCAACTCATCATGGTAGAAGTAATAAATACACTTTTATGAACAAAGGAAAGAAAATAACTTTGCTACCTTTGACGCCTACTGAAAATGTGAATTGTGATAAAGAGCTAGCTGAAAATGAGAAGAAAGAACTTGAATATGAATCTGAAAATCAGCAAGTAGTGAAGAATGTTCTCCCACCTAAGAAACAGCGGTTAGCACCTAGTTCTAAGACCGAGGGAATTAAATTAAAGGGTTGTGTCATGCTTACAACCAAATCTGATCTTGCTGAAATTTTTTATAATGAGCTGCCATGCTATGCTTTGATATGCAAAAATACTTTATATTCACTTACGGATATATCTAGCTCTTTGCCTCTTGCTGTTGCTAACCTTTTGCAGGTGTATGTGGATGTATTTCCAGCTGAGGTACCCCTGGGATTACCACCTATTCGAGGGATTGAGCATCAAATTGATTTGATTCCAGGAGCGACTTTCCCAAAATGTGCTGCATATAGGACCAATCCGGAGGAGACTAAGGAAATTCAGCAACAAGTCCAAGATCTTTTGGACCGTGGGTACGTAAGAGAAAGCCTTAGTCCTTGTGTTGTTCCTGTTCTTTTGGTTCCTAAGAAAGATGATAGTTGGCGTATGTGTGTTGATTGCAGAGCTATTAATAATATTACCATAAGGTATCGTCATCCTATCCCTAGGCTAGATGACATGCTTGATGAGTTGAGTGGTTCTATTATTTTCACAAAGATTGACTTGCGGAGTGGTTACTACCAGATTAGAATGAAATTGGGAGATGAATGGAAAACTGCTTTTAAAACTAAGTTCGGACTATATGAGTGGTTAGTGATGCCTTTTGGTTTAACTAATGCACCTAGCACTTTCATGCGTTTGATGAACGAAGCTTTGCGTGCTTTCATTGGAAAATTTATGGTGGTTTATTTTGATGATATTCTGATCTATAGCAAGTCATATGAAGAACACATGGATCATTTACGTGTTGTTTTTAATATTTTGAGAGATGCACGCTTGTTTGGTAACCTTGAGAAGTGCACCATTTGCACGGATCAAGTCTCTTTTCTTGGCTATGTTGTTACTCCACAGGGCATCGAATTTGATCAAGCTAAGATCGTCACTATCCAGAGTTGGCCGCCTCCTAAAATGGTCACACAAGTGCAGAGTTTTCTAGGGCTCGCTGGTTTCTATCGGCGTTTTGTTCGGGATTTCAGCACCCTCGCTGCACCGCTGAATGAGCTTACAAAGAAGGGAGTTCCTTTTACTTGGGCCACCATACAACAACAGGCTTTCGACGCTCTCAAAGATAAGCTAACACACGCCCCTTTGCTTCAACTTTTCGATTTCAGCAAGACTTTTGAATTAGAATGTGATGCTAGTGGTATAGCTCTTGGTGGTGTGTTAATTCAAGAAGGAAAACATGTTGCTCATTTAGTGAAAAATTAAGTGGTCCTAGTTTTAACTATTCTACTTATGATAAAGAATTATATGCTCTAGTTTGAACTTTGAAAACATGGCAACATTATTTATGGCCCAAAGATTTTGTAATACATTCTAATCATGAATCTTTGAAGCATATTCGAAGTAAAACCAACCTGAACCGCAGACATGTTAAGTGGGTTGAGTTCATTGAGTCTTTTCCCTACGTTATTAAATATAAAAAGGGTAAAGAAAATATGATAGTTGATGCTTTGTCTAGGAGATATACCATGCTTTCACAACTTGACTTCAAAATCTTTGGATTAGAGACAATAAAGGAGCAATATGTGCATGATGTTGATTTTAAAAATGTGTTGCTAAATTGTCAAGAGGAAAAGAGTTGGAATAAATTTGTGGTGCATAATGGGTTCATGTACCGTGCTAATAAGCTATGCATTCCATCTAGCTCCGTTCGTCTTTTGTTGTTACAGGAGGCGCGTGGAGGAGGATTGATGGGTCACTTCGGCGTGAAGAAGACCGATGACATTCTGACCCACCACTTTTATTGGCCAAAGATGAGGTGTGACGTCGAACACTTCATTACCCGCTGCACCTCGTGCCAAAAAGCTAAGTCACGACTTAATCCTCATGGTTTATACATGCCTCTTCCTGTTCCAAGCATACATTGGAAAGATATTTCTACGGACTTTGTTTTAGGGCTTCCTAGAACAAAGAAGGGGAGGGATAGTATTTTTGTTGTCGTGGATAGATTCTCTAAGATGGCTCATTTTATATCATGTCATAAAAGTGACGATGCTTCAAATGTTGCTGATTTGTTCTTTAAGGAAATTGTTCGCTTGCATGGTATTCCGAATACGATAATTTCTGATCGTGATGCTAAATTTTTTAGTCATTTTTTGAGAACCTTGTGGGGTAAGTTGGGGACTAAGCTGTTATTTTCCACTACTTGTCATCCCCAAACCGATGGACAAACTGAGATTGTCAATAGAACCTTGTCCACTATGCTTAGGGCTGTGCTTAAAAAGAACTTAAAAATGTGGGAGGACTGCTTACCTCATGTGGAGTTTGCTTATAATCGTTCGCTGCATTCTACCACAAAGAAGTCTCCTTTTGAGATTGTTTATGGATTCATCCCTCGTGCACCTATCGACTTGTTACCTCTTCCAGCTTCGGAGAAAGTAAATTTTGTTGCTCAACAACGTGCTGAGTTGATACTAAAGATGCATGAGACAACGAAAGAGAATATTGAGATTATGAATACTAAATATAAAATTCATGGTAGTCAGGGACACAAGTATGTTTCTTTTAAACCTGGTGATCTTGTGTGGTTACACTTGCGTTAAGAACGATTTCCTGAATTAAGAAACTCTAAACTCATGCCACGTGCAGATGGTCCTTTTAAAGTTCTTGAACGTATTAATGATAATGCATATAAGTTATACTTGTCTGTAGATTTCGGGGTTAGCTCCAGTTTTAACATTGCAGATTTGCGGCCTTTCTTGGGCGCGGTGGATGATCTATAGTCGAGGACGACTCCAATTCAAGAAGGGGAGGATGATGACGACATCACTTCTACTGATACGAACACTCCTCATGTGCAAAGTCCAATTACTCGAGCACGTGCTCGTCAACCTATTTATCAGGTAAATTCATTTCTAGGGCTGAGTGTGTTATTTGAGAACTCTATGATGCTGCCTAACGGAGATGATTTACTTGTACTTAGGAATCTAGGACTACGACCAGTGCAAGAAGGTCTACGACCAGTTCCGCAGGGTCTACGACCACTTCAAGAAGGCTTACGACCAGAGATAACATGGACTCCTCAAGACCACCCCAGGACCAGTCCTACGACCAAGTCTTCGACCAGAGATACACGACCTGGATAGTGAATAAGGTGTTGCGTCACCGTTTTGGCCTAATATGGTCTTGTAAGCGTATCGAGGTCGGAGTCCAGATTGTGTACGCATCTTCCCGCGGCCGCACAACCCTAGGTCGACCTCCTCACGTCCCCCTATATATATACAGTAGCCGTCATAGTTTAACGTGGGTTTTTCTTTGAGATTATTCTGCTTAGCAGTCTCGCCTCGCGTTCGGTTGAGGAACCCCACATTGTGTACTTCATCTATATTCATAATACAACAACAGATTGCATCTTCTACTTTCTTGTTTGTGTTCTTGATTCGCATGCAGGAGATAGCCTTCTTGGCGAGGTCAACCGCGTTCGGCACGGTTGATAACCATCGGAGCAGTGGTGTAGTGATTGCAGGAGGTTTGATATGTTCTGGTCGGAGCCTTCGGATCATCAACGTCGAGTTCTCCACAATCGACTTATCAGTACCTTTCGGAAGATCGGGCCACCGTTACATCAGTGGCAGGGGTGCGGTAGGGGATTGGGTCTCACGACAGGGGCGCGACAGAGGATTGGCTGCCACGGCAAGGGCGCGACAGAGGATTGGGTTCCACAGCAGGGATGCGGTAGAGGATTGGCTACCAGGCAGGGGCGCGGCAAAGGAAAATTCCAAACCATGGTAAAATCTCATCACAGACAGTTCGTATCAAAAACCTTCTGTGATATGTCATTAGAGACAGTTTTTGTATGGAACCATCTGTGATTCGTAGCGCGAAAATTAGAAAAAATTTGAACGCGTGCGCGGGAGGTAAAATATTTTGGCGCTGTCCTTACATATTATAAACGAGTCGAGGCGGGACGTGCTGGGGAGGGTGTCGAACCTACGGGATGCCGACATGCTGCTGGACGTGCATGACTCCGTCGACGTGCCCCGGTCCAAGTTCGTCGCCGCAGGTCTCGACGACAAGGAACTCGTCCTCCTCAGCTGTAAGCAAACAAACCTCTTCTTCCTCGTTGACTCGATCAATCATGGTAGCTAACCTTTGGGTCCACATACGTAAATAGTAAATGGGTGCAGCAGCTCACATCCGCAATGGCTTCACCGTCATCGCCTCTGACGTCGTGCTCTACAACGACACCTCTACCACCGACGTCGTCGACTCCTACTCGGGCCTCCTCAGCACCCTCTTCGGGTCCTACTTCCAGCAGGACTACGCCGACGCCTTGGTCAAGATGGGCAGCATCGGGGTACTCACAGGCCTCAAGGAGTCCAAGAAGGTTTTTGTATAGGAGTGAAGGTCTTTTTCATGTATTTTCAAGAGTCTGTGAAGATGGAAAGCTCACATATACACTAAGTATTTTGTTCAGTCTAAGACACCTTATATTTTATCTTCTAGGTTCAAGTTCTATATTAAGAACTATGATGGTACCAACTATGAAACATTCTAAATTCGATTTTTTTGCAATAGAAAAACTATCACAGACGGTTCTTGCTCAGAACCATCCGTGAAAATAGACTATCACAGACGGTTCTTAATAAGAACAGTCTGTGATGACGATTTTGAATCGTCTGTTATGTCATTTTCTATGGTAGTGAGTTAAAGGTAGGTGTGAAGGAAGTACTAGGTGCCACGATCTACAACAGAAAATATGTATATGCAAAAATCATCACCATGTTTATGTAAAATCTTCTATTAAATAATTTAACAAAAGATATTCCCACTATATGTTCTAAACCAAGCTTCCCTCTAACTTCATATAGTGGGTTTAAGATCCAAATATCTTAAGTCCTAGTGAACTTTAACATCACTACTAGAAATCTAGTGATTTAGGTATGCAACCCCTTGCCAATCATATCTCATATGACTCTTATTTGTTGGGTAGCATCACTATGCCCCGGCAACCAATACTATACTCCAATGCCCAAAACCATTTTGATAGTCTTGCCAAGTTAAACCAATAATATGCATGTGGGTGTCCGACACTCACCCCATCTCATTAAGATAGTTAGTGGCATCCTACTTTGGTAGACCTACCAATTAATGATCAAAATCGTGATAGGAGCAACAATTGGAAAGGCGTCACATTTACTTAATTTTTATAGGGGAATACTACTGTGTCATATTAAAATATCTAATGATAAAAACATGATCAATAGCATGACAAGAACAAAATAAACATTCATGGATAATCATATAAAAGTGTGAAATAGTATGGCCCTTAACATGACAATCTCCATCACCACGCTTCCTGTTCACCGAGTCATCATGCTTGAAATCACCATATTCATCTGCTAAGCAATTACTCCTAAAAGCTAGTAATGAATTACATAAGATAATATCAAGCATCACATGCTAGGTTTGACCAGGATTTTCCACTCCATCTTCTGATCCAAACGTCCACCTGGGATAGGGGGGATCATCCAAAGCCGTATTTTCCCTGGGATTAGACCGGAATCCCCACCAGGAATGAGCTCCCCAAACAACTCCTAAAAGGTAAAAAGGTTTTCCCGTCATCAACTAGTAGACCAGTGGGTACCTACGCGCTTCAAATATTGTAGCCGAGGAGCCCCGCCCTCACGCGTCGATGCCACTTTCTCCTCGTTGCCAGATGGATCCAGCGATAAGGGTGGATGGGATCAGGATGGGATGATCCTCCCATCCTCCCATCCTGATCCCATCCACCCAAGTTGGTAGTTTGGATGTGATGATGCAAGTTTGTATTTGGTTGGTGGGATGGAAGAGGTTGGTATCATCCAAGTTTGTGTTTGGATGGAGGGATGAGGTTGGATGAGGTTGCTTGTAATAATATCTCTCTAGGATATGGAAAGGTTACCTCCTCCACATATGAGAGGCCAAAAATTATAAGTCCCAATTTGTCTTAACATCTATTGTAAATAAGAGGTAAAACAAACATTACTATCCGTTATGAGGCATGTTTGTAACGTTCTCATGAGGCTGATCTCCACAAGGCAGATGAACACAGGAGGACATAGAGATCCCGTCGCCCGGTCGCTGCCCTCGCTGCCGCCTTCACCAATCACTGGAATCGCCCCTCCACCGTTGGCCGGTCACCAAATATCCCCACCATTGTCACCGTCGCTTGCCTCCCCTCGTCGTCGCCGTTTGGGAAATGGAAAAAAAGAATTATAGGGTTTGAACTAATTGATGTAGCACACACCGGTGAGAAATATTGTGGACTATATTACCAAAGTAGTGGAAGACTTTGGTCTTACAAATATTTTTTTCAATAACTTTAGACAATGCCACCGTAAACTCTAGGGCAATGGATATTCTCACTCCATTGTTGAGTACATGCGCTGAATCATTCTTGCTACATCAACGATGCTCTTGTCATATTATTAATCGTATAGTAAAATATGATTTAAAGAGGTTGAACCCGTATATTCAAGCTTTCCTCGACGCAACATCTTTCTTAAATCATTCTAACCAATGAATAGCATCATATAAGAACTTCTGTAGGGCACTGGATATACGTCCAAGAAAATTTGGTTTAAACATACCGGTAACATGGAACACTACTTACTCATGGAACACTACTTACTTAATGTTTAAGAGTCTTGTACCATATAAGAGCACTTTTTCTAATTTTATTCAAACGCACTATCGTAGCACTGATGGTAGTGCACTATTGACTAAGCAACATTAGTTTGTTGCTGAGAATATACTTTAGTTTTGGAACTTTTTATGATTTCACTGTTGCTCTATCCGATGTGTATTATCTAAACTCTCCTATAATAGTGCATATTATTCTAGAAATTGCTAGTCATTTGAAGGCATATGAAAATAAAATAGTCTTACGAGAGGCTATCGTTGCTATGAAAAGTAAATACTTGAAATATTGGAAAGAAATCTCATTCCCATTCCCATATGCATTTGCATTTATTTTAGATCCTAGAGCTAAAATTTTAGGATTTGCTAATGTTCTCCAGCTTCTGAGTGACACTACAGGTCTAGACTATTCTAACTATTTTGTAGATATTCGTACTAAATTTTTTGAGATTTATCAAAGCCACAAACATAAGTTTCATGAGGTTTTCTTGCAACGACATCCATTAACACCCACCATAGATAAGAAGACAAATATGTGGGGGCAAAATCTAGGGTGCATGTTTTTCCTACAGATCTAGGGGTTCAATTCTACAATGACACCTTCTGAAGCAAGACCAATCGCCCACCCAAGGAGTGGAAAACTATCCACCTATTTGGACAAATATACGGTGGATTTCAACGCAGATGGCTTTGAAATTTTTCAATGGTGGAATGACCATAAGATAATATATCTAGTGCTATCCATATTAGTACGTGATGAGTTAACGGTGCCTGTCTCTACGGTATCCTCTGAGATTGCTTTTAGTCTTTCTAGAAAAATATTGGAGGAGATAAGATGGTGGAGATACTTCTAACTGTAAAAAAGTGAGAAAAGCAGATGCACAAACACAATACTCTGCAGATAATCTAGAGTTAGCGGATGTGTTTGAAAAATCTGCACCTAGACAACGACACTTAGAACATGAATGTATGCAGAGCCATAGGTTATCCTCATTTTTGTTTGCGAAGGTTTTGTCATGTTCATTTTTTACATGGCAAATGCTTTAACGAGACATCTATGTAAATATTAATAAGGCTCTTTATTATATTTTTAATATATTTGTCTATTTTTGTATGTATAGAATTCTTTTTTTACTATTTTAATATGTATTTATTGAATTCTACATATTTTCTGGATTTTTATGGAATTTTTAATTTTTTTGGGTTAAGATGGGCTAACTGGGCCAACCCAAGCCCATTGGGCTAAATGTGTTCGGGCTAGTACGACATGACTCGAGAGGTCGGCGTGGCGTGCTTGGGTCGGCACCCTAGGCCACGGACTGACATGGCACGACCCGATTAGTTAGTTGGGCTGAGCCTAATCGGATCGTGCCAGCATAGATCTGTGTCGTGCCATGCGGGCGGCCCATTTGTCCATCACTAACTTATCTCATCTACACAACCAACACACATGAACAACCTCAAAAGTTGGACGAGAACGTTCCACACACCCGTTCAAACACAGCCTTAAACAATAGACTAATAGGGTGCACGTGCGTTGCAACGGAACTTCAAAAGACGATGATATATATTAGCAGACGCGATTTTAAACCTGATAATAAATATCAATTTTCGTTCACACGTATATAAACAGAAATATTAATCCGTCTATTGCATCACTGCTACTACCACCTAACAGTTAAAACTTTAAGCTCGTAGATTGTTTACATTTGGAAATTGAAGTCAATACAGACTTCCTCTGTGGATATCGTGAGGATATGTGCACGATCTCAGGATGATGAGTCAATTGGCAATGGCGTTGTTGGTTTGCAAAATCTCGCGTTTTCGGGTTTGCTTCATAGGCCGCCGACCACAGGCGGTCGATCAGGTGGTGTCAGCGGTCGATCGCCATGGAGGAGTCCGACCGCCTTGGTGGCCGGTCCGACCGCCAAAATGAAAATGGGTTTTTGGAGCTGAGCCAAAAATAGGTTGTGTAGGCAAGTGAGGGGAGCCTCCTGGATATGGTCCCATCATTTTTGGAGCTCCCAGTAAAAAGTTCTATTCGTTTGAAAATTCCAGAAGGTTTCGGAATTTTGAGTTGAAAATTTGGCTAAGTCCTTTGGACCGGTCCGACCGCCGTTGTGGGAGCGGTCCGACCGGCATGAAATCGGTCGGACCGGCCCTGTGGGGCGGTCAGACCGACAATGGCTTGAAGGTTAGCCAAGTGTTGCATTGAGTTGGTTTTGATTGTGTTGTTATATGAACTTCAATGCTTTATTGTTGTATATTGCATTGCGAATCGACGTGGGTCAAGTTGTGAAGAACTTGTTCCTAAACGGTTTGTTTGTCTATTGTCAGTGCGTGTGGCTTGCGTGTCAACGACGCCAACGGTGAGTGGATCGGGACTACGCTTGGAGAGCCGAGGTCCGAACGATCGTGGATACCGGGTGGTCGTGTGACACAAGCATGGTGCAGATGGACAAGATGGATCGAACGGTGGTTCGAGCATACCGTTGGATCGAGCGGTGCGGATATCGGTGCGAGTCTCTGGGAGTTTCCGATGGGATTCGGACAAGAGAGGCTTGGCGACGCGATGAGAACCGCTGATCAACCTACACGTGGTGAAGCAGGCGATTGCTTCAAGTGTTATTTGTGTGTGGGTCCCATGTGTAAGTGACCCCAAAAAGAAAACCCTAGCTCTCTAGTATAAATAGGAAAGGGGGAGGTGGAAAACTAAGCCAAGCATTCATTTTAGCCCCTTCTTCCTTTTCTAGGGTTTGGAGGAGAGGAGAGGAGAACTAGGGTTTGGAGTGTGCTCCTTGTTGAGCTCTTGCCCTCCTTGCTGGAGAGGCTTTGTGAGCATCTTGTGTAATCGAACAATCTTGTGATGCTAAATTGAAAGATCGTTTGCTCCCTTTTGTGTTCCTCTCCCTTTTGGATGATTTTGGTGCTTCCTTGATTCAAAGGTTCATGCTTGGTATCTTGACCTACTTTATCTTGCTTTGATGTGTGGGATTACTCCTAGAGTCATCTAGATCATCAACCCCCCACAAGCAAGTTTTGAATCAAGATTTTCATATTTCTAGGGTTTGAGCACTTCTTTGGTAAAATCTCGAGAGATCGATTCTGCGAAGTGGATCTGACGGATCGTCGCTGGAAATAGGTCTCTAATATCATTAGGGAGGTGTGCTCGAAATTTGATCAAGTTTTATTGGTTGAAACAAAAGTTGGATCAAATTTCGCTTTGGTTTTGGGTGGAGTTTTTCGCTTCGACTCTACCGTCCGACCGACTTTCAACGGCGGTCCGATCGCCGTGTATTCAGGCCCGGCTTGCCGGTCGAATCGTTGGCCCACCGGTCCGACCGCTAGTTAGTTGCGGTCGATCATTGGTTGATCGCCGGTCCGACCGCCTGGTAGCCGGGCCGACCGCCATCCCAAGAAGGAACAGTGAGTTCTTTTCTCCGCTGTGTCGTGTGGTTGAGGGGTTTATCAAATCCAACACAAGGCTTCCGCTGTGTGCTTATCGATCTTCTTAGCTTTCATAGCTAAAGGAGTAAAGTTCGTGTTGGTTTTTATTTAGGCGAGAAAGTTTTGAAAGCGCCTATTCACCCCCTTTAGTCGCCTTCCGGTCCTACAAGTGGTATCGAGCCTGTTAGCTCTTCTCATAGATCTTAACCTGTCTTTGGAGCCATGGCGACTGACAAGTACTCAACTAAGCCACACATTTTCGAAGGAGTTGACTTTGCATACTGGAAGGCTCGTATGCAAGCATATATCGAGGCTCAAGGGCACGCTATTTTGCTAAAGGTGAAAAATCCTTATGTCGTGCCACCGATGACGATACGATCACCCGGATGTGGAGGCCAACAAAGAAGGCTCGAATTATTTGATCCAAGGCCTTAGTCGATCCGAGTTTGAGCGTGTTGCTCACTTGCGGTCTGCTCACGAGATCTGGCGGACTCTTTGTGACTATCATGAAGGGTCCACTGCGATCAAGGAAGTGAGACAAAACAAGCTCAAGAAAGTATACTCAAAGATCGAACAAAGGCCTGGAGAGTCTTTGGATGAGCTGTGGGGAAGATTCACTAAGATTCTTCATGATCTCCGCGCTGTTGATCTGGTATTTCCTGAGTCTGAGAATGCACGCCAGCTTCTGGGTGCTCTTGATGTGAAGGTCTGGGGAATGAAGATCACTTCCATCAATGACAACATCACATGAGTGAGCTTACCATGGATAAGCTTTACTCGAGGTTGAAGACGCATGAGATTGACTTTATCTCGCCTCCCAAGACAGAGTCGATGGCATTAGTGGTCGACAAATCCAAGGGTTGTTCTTCAGAGTCTCTTGATTGTAGCTCATCTGGTTTTTCATTATATGCTTTACATTCTTTAAGTGATGAGCAACTAGAGAAACTGCCCGAGGATGACTTAGCCCTCCTTTCCACCAAATTCACAAGAGCGTATAACAAGGTGAGGAATAGGAGGAGAAGTGGACCTATCACATGCTTCAATGTGGTGAGCCAAACCACATTCGCCTCCAGTGCCCCAAGCTAAAGGGCAAGGAGGAGAAGGAGACACGAAGACATCCCCAGGAGAGGGATGCTAAACCCAAGAAGACAAATTATCGAAAGTTTGTCAGCCGGGTCCTTGCCGCTCTTGAGAATGTAAATATGAGCGATGTGGACTCGGAAACGGAGGACGACGAGAGTGACTCTCGTGGCAAGAAGAAGGCGCATGACTTCACCGCAATGTGTTTCATGGCCAAGAACACCACGACAATGACTCCTCCAACAATGAGGATCCTTTTAGTGATCCCGATGAGGTATGCCCTTTCATTGCCGACATGAAAAGGGCGTTGGTGCTTCTTTGATGTAAATTGCATAAGCAAGTAAAAATGATTAAGAAGGTGACATTATGTTTGATAATTTGAACCTAGAAGTGGTTAGGCTAAAATCTATTAATCTGATGATTTTGTGAATCCTGCACTAACTTGCTTAATGACTTGACAAGCTTGAAATCGCTCATTCCTCCGTCACCAATCAACTTAAAGATGCTCTCGATGAACTAGAATCTCTCAAGTTTAGTTCTGCTTGCTTAGATGCCATTTCACTTGATGTGACTGCCATGGAAGCTATCCCTTTAATTTGCTCAAATTGTGCTTTGCTTGAATTAAAACCGATAGCTCCTTAAAAGAATTGCAAAAATTTGATGCTAGTCATCATGCTCTCATTGTAAGAATAATAAGATTAAGATGCAAGAGATGAAAGAAATGCTAGTTTACTCTAGAGTTGCATCTTGTGAAAATTGTCCCAAACTTACAATTGAGATTGAAGCCCTAAACAAGACCCTTGAAGAAAAGGCTAAAATTGAAAGATCCATGTCTTTTATCGCTTCTAAGAAAGTTATTGATTCTAACTCTTGTGCTTTAAATGTCAAGTTGAAACTATGATTAATCGATTCAAGAGGCATTTAGAGTCAAATTTAAGGAGCAGCTTGAATAGGATTAGAGAATCCTATTGTGTGTCTTGTGAGGCCTTCAAGGTGGAAGTGGCCCTTCTTAAGAGTAAGAACAATGAGGTAATCAAGTCTAGCAAGTGCACTAGATGTGAGGGTTTAATGAAAGAAAATGATTACCTCAAGGTGACTCTTGAGAAGTTTTCAAGTGGGAAAAAGAAACTCAACATGATTCTTGATCAATCCAAGGTGAGCGTGAAAAATAGTGGTCTAGGTTTCAATCCCCTAGAGCATTCCAAGAAAAACCCACCTAGAATTGCTAGAGTTGTGAAGAATGGTTTGTTTGAGCTAGAACCTCCTAAGCCATCCGGGGTTGTTTTTAAATCCGCTGGTTTTGCTCAAACTCTTTCTGGCAAGAAAGGTGCTTTCACTCATGCTGTACAGGCCTCTCAAAAGGTTCAGTACCATTGCACCTTCTGCAAGAAAGAAGGCCATACTGTTGAGTTCTGCTTCCGGAGAGCAAAACTTGAGAGAAAAGAGAGGATGAGCGTCCTAAGATCCATTAGAGGAGTCCCTTCCCCAGATGTAGTCTCTAGAGCTAGGCAGCCTGTTTATCGCACCACACATAGGCCTAGATTTGTAGAGAACTTTGTAGACTCTTTTTGTGGGTCTAGGCAGCATGTTGGATTAGGACATCGTGAGGAGAGACCACGGGTAGCGCCTAGACAGGGGGAGTATCGGTCTTTTGGTAGATCGTTTCGGAGAGGTCTAGGTGGTTCTCATGTGCATCCTTATGATTTTATTCCTGATCATGTTTCTGCTATCTCTACTGCTGCTCCTAAACATCGTGCCTCTCAGTACTGGATTCCTCGATCATTTATCACTAACCCCAGTACTGAGGCACGGATGTTTTCTGATTGTGCCTTTTAGGTCTGTCGTGCGAGGAAGGAGGACATATGGCTTGTTGACTCCGGATGTTCTCGACATATGACTGGAGATTCTAGATGGTTCTCCTCCCTCACACGTGCATCCGGCAATGAATTGATTACATTTGGGGATGCTTCTACCGGACCGTGGATCAAAGGGCACCGGCGCGTCAACGACAAGTTCATGCTAAAAGACGCCGCTTTGGTAAGTAAGTCGAGGTATAATCTTCTATCTGCTTTCACCGCTTGATGAGGGTCTAGAAGTGAGGTTTAAGAGAGGTGAGTGCAGAGTTCTAGATTCCTCAGTGAGTTTGTTTTTGAGATCTCCGATTTGAGAAGATCTTCCGTGCAAATTTCAAGATTTCTTCCATTTCCAGTCCTAGGTGTCTTATAGCCTCCGATTCTCATGACCTTATTTTGTGGCATCGTAGACTTGGGCATATAGGTTTTGATCATTTGTCTAGAGTCACTGCAAGGACTTGATTAGAGGTTTGCCTAGGTCAAGGTCATTAGAGATCTTGTGTGCTCACCTCAGAGACATGGTAAGATGGTGTCTGCTTCCCACCCACCTCTTACTTTGGTAATGACCGATGGACTGGACAGACTTCTTCACTTAGATACTGCTTGGTCCTTCTAGAGTTCAACACCGGTGGGAAATGGTATGTGCCGGTGGTTGTGGATGATTACTCCTGTATTCATGGGTTTATTTTCTTGCTTCTAAGGACTAAGCATTTGGATTCTTTAGAGATTTGGTCCTTAGAATTGCCGTTGATATACCCGAGCTTTGAGAGCCATTAGGAGTGACAATGGGACAGAGTTCAAGAATTCTTCTTTTCTACCTTCCGACCGATAGGGAATTGAGCATCGCTTTCTTCTCCTAGAGTTCCTCGGAGAATGGTGTTGTAGAAAGGAAGAACAGAACCCTTGTAGAGATGGCTCTGACCATGCTAGATGAGCATTCTACTCCTAGGAGATTTTAATGAGGCGATCTCTCGCTTGTTATATTTCCAACAGGTTTTCTTGAGATCTGTGGTTGGAAAGACTTCTTATGAGCTTAGATTTGGTCATTCTCCCAAAGTCTCTCATTTCAAGATTTTTGGTTGCAAGTGCTTCATTCTTAAACATGGCAATCTTGATAAATTTGAGTCTAGATGTTTTGATGGCATATTTCTTGGATATCCCGCTCATTCTCGTGGCTATCGTGTTTTTAATGTTGACACTAACAAAATTGTTGAGACTTCATGGTCACTTTTGATGAGGCTAGTCCCGGTACTAGACCCGATGCTTGTACACAGTTCCTCAAATTCAAGGAAGCATTTTAAATCGATGATGATTCTCGAGGATGAAGAACCAAATCATCCTCCACCGCTTCGAGAGGGTGGAGAGCACGCTACTACTACGCCGGGCCAAATGAGCACCTCCTCCTATCCCCACCGACGATCCGAGTGGCTCTGCTCCTACCTCCACAACTCATGAGGTAGAGGCCACGTCTGCACTCAGAGCACCACTTCATACAAATGACAACATCCACCGAGCAGATGATTGGGGATCTTCAAGAGCGAGTCACTCGCCTGTGTTTATTTCTCCCGATTCTCATGCACATTCTCGCTTTTGTCGCTTCTTTGAACCCCGAGATATCACCCATGCTTTATCCGATGCCTCTTGGGTCAATGCCATGCATGAAGAGCTTGAAAATTTCGAAAGAAATAAAGTCTGGCTTTTAGTTGAGCGACCTTCTGATTCTCATGTTATTGGAACAAAATGGGTTTTTAAAAATAAGCAAAGTGAGGATGGATTGGTTGTTCGCAATAAGGCTAGACTTGTAGCTCAAGGTTATTCCTGTAGAGGGCTTAGACTTTGAGGAGACCTTTGCTCCAAAGAGCTAGATTGGAGGCCATTCGCATTCTTTTAGCATTTGCAACATCCAAAGGTTTCAAGCTTTTCAAATGGATGTTAAAAGTGCGTTCTTGAATGGCTTCATAGAAGAAGAGGTCTTTGTCAAGCAACCTCCTGGGTTTGAAAATCAAAATTCCCAAATCACGTTTTTAAACTCTCTAAAGCCCTCAGATGGATTGAAACAAGCTCCTAGAGCTTGGTATGACAGCTTAAGAGTTTCTTGCTTGAAAATGATTTCAAAATGGGAATGGTTGATAAAACATTGTTCACTCTCGTGCATGGCGTTGATTTCTTCTTGGTTCGATTTATGTGGATGATATTATTTTCTGTGGTTCTTCTCATGCTTTGGTGTCTAGATTTTCAGATTCGATGAGTAGTGAGTTTGAGATGAGCATGATGGGAGAGCTGACATTCTTCCTTGGCCTACAAATCAAGCAACTGAAAGAAGGCACCTTCGCTCACCGAGTAAGTATACAAAAGACCTTCTTCGGCTTCAATATGGGAAGCAGAGGCCAATGTCTACTCCCATTGCTACAACCACCGTGGCCGGACCACGATGAGGATGGAGAGTCGGTGGACTGAAGGAGTACCGCGATATGATTGGCTCCCTCCTCTATCTTACAAATACGAGGCCGGACATACAATTCGTCAGATGTCCAGGCGCTCGCTTCGAGCTTCCTCGTGCTTCTCATCGTCAAGCAAGACGTCGATTTTCGTGTATCTTCAAGACACGCTTGACTTTGGACTCGTATTCTTCTTCTTCGCTCTTTCAATTCGAGCATTTTACGATCCGATTTCACGGTGTAGAGTTGATAGGAAGAGTACTTCGCACTTGTCATTTCTTGGGCACATCTCTTGTTTCTTGGTCTTCTAGAAAAGTCTTACATTGCCTGATCATACCGAGGTCGAGTATGTAGTCGCCGCTAGTGGTCGCTCTCGTGTTCTCTGGATTTTGTCCACGCCGCGAGATTATGGGTTATCTTTGGGAGTGTTCCTCTTTTCAGGACAACACTTCGCAATTAATATTGCCAAAACCCAAAGCAACATTCCAGACTAAACACATTGACATTCGATTTCATTTTCTCGAGAGACCATGTTGAGAAAGGTGATGTTGTGCTTCACTTTGTAGAGTCCGAGCAACAACTTGCGATATTTTCACTAAGGCTCTTGACTCTTCGCGTTTCTTTGCTTATGGGAGAGTTAGGGTTATTAGTCCTATTGGGCTGCTTTTGAGGGGAAGTTGCTCTTTTGCATTCATTGTATCATAATGCATGTTTCAATTCATTTGTCTTGCATTGTATAATAAAATTAGTGGAGCTTTGATTATTATTCTTGTATGACTTGATTTCATCTTCTATACCTTGTCATATCAAGTGATAGTCTGCTAGACTTCTTTTATGGCTCTTCGTGTTTGGCTTAGCTTTTGCCTTGCAAGCTGTATATCTGTGAGCAATTTGAATCAAATCATGTCTTGTTGGATCTTGTGACTAGTTTTGCTCTAGTGACCCTCTTATGATTCTCGCCATGTCTTACAGGTTGAATTGAGTCTTGAACTTATTCTGAGATGAAAAATGAGCTTTTATCTTATTAAGTCAAGCAAATGAAAAATGAGATTTTCTGTGCGAAAAAACTGATCTCACCAATCCTTTCTCATGAGACGGCTTGCCATTGCACCAGGCATGAACTCAGGGGGAGTTTTGGATGACCTAGATCATTCTTTTAAGCTTATCGCTTGAGATGGTCGCGGCAAGGCTTGAGATCTAGCATAGCAAAAAGGGAAAAAGGAATTGCCCAAAAAAGGCTAAGTGCTTGAGCTTTACTTCAAAAGAATTCTCTTAATGCTCAAAAAGCATCAATTCTTGTTTTGAGTCTCTTTTACTTATAGACATGGATTGACTCATTTTTGGTTGCTTGGAGTGAATCTATGATATTGAGCAACCTTTCATGATTTTAATTCTGTTAATCTCAGATTGCTGCTATCTTGGTTTTAGCTTTGCAGTACATGTTTTGCCATGATTGAATATAGCGTCTACTCTTTGTATGGCTTGGTATAATACTTGTACTGTCTCCATGTATAATGGACATGGCTCCTTTTTTACTAAAGTTCAAAAATAAAGTCATTCCTTCATGCTCTTTCTTTTTCATGCATCTTGATGAATTCATTGTCAAAGGGGGAGAAAGATTGTGAAGAAAATGATCTTGGAGCTTTTGGTTTCATACTCAAGGTTTAATATAAAAGAACTTTCATAAAATAAAAATTTTGAACCTTTTGAAAATTTGTGATCATAGTGAGTTAAGTCTTGTGGTTCTATTGCCTTTTCCTGATTTCATTTGAAATTGAAATATACTCACAATGATCAAAGGTCAAATAGAAAAATTGCCTTTCATTTGGACCTAAGTGAGATTTTTGGCTACTTTCTGGAAATTGAATCCTTTGGTGCTTTCATTGCCTTATCTCACTTGCCTATACTATTCTGAAGCCAGCTTGGTCGGTTCCTAAGTTTTTCTTGCTTTTGGACCAAGTTGTGTCTTTATGCGAAAACGGCGAATTTTTACTTTTCATTTCGAAAAACCACATTTTCTTGAAAATTGCCAATGTGTTCATCAAGGGGGAGATTGTGGATATCGTGAGGATATGTGCACGATCTCAGGATGATGAGTCAATTGGCAATGGCGTTGTTGGTTTGCAAAATCTCGCGTTTTCGGGTTTGCTCCAAGGCTGTCAGACCACAGGCGGTCTGACCGGTGGTGTCGGGCGGTCAGACCGCCCGTGGAGGAGTCCGACCGGCCTTGGTGGCCGGTCCGACCGCCAAAATGAAAATGGGTTTTTGGAGCTGAGCCAAAAATAGGTTGTGTAGGCAAGTGAGGGGAGTCTCCTGGATGTGGTCCCATCATTTTTGGAGCTCCCAGTAAAAAGTTCTATTCGTTTGAAAATTCCAGAAGGTTTCTGAATTTTGAGTTGAAAATTTGGCTAAGTCCTTTGGACCGGTCCGACCGCCGTTGGGAGCGGTCCGATCAAGATGAAATCGGTCGGACCGCCACTGTAAGGCCGACCGGAATGGCTTGAAGGTTAGCCAAGTGTTGCATTGAGTTGGTTTTGATTGTGTTGTTATATGAACTTCAATGCTTTATTGTTGTATATTGCATTGCGGAACTGACGTGGGTCAAGTTGTGAAGAACTTGTTCCCGGAAACGGTTTGTTTGTCTATTGTCATGGTGTGGCTTGCGTGTCAACGACGCCAACGGTGAGTGGATCGACTACGCTTGGAGAGCCGAGGTCCGTAACGATCGTGATACTGGGTGGTCGTGTGACACAAGCATGGTGCGAGATGGACAAGATGGATCGAACGGTGGTTGATACCGGTTGGATCAGCGGTGCGGATATCGGTGCGAGTCTCCGGAGTTTCCGATGGGATTCTGACAAGAGAGGCTTGGCGACGCGATGAGAACCGTGATCAACCTACACGTGGTGAAGCAGCGATTGCTTCAAGTGTTATTTGTGTGTGGGTCCCATGTGTAAGTGACCCCAAAAAGAAAACCCTAGCTCTCTAGTATAAATAGGAAAGGGGGAGGTGGAAAACTAAGCCAAGCATTCATTTTAGCCCCTTCTTCCTTTTCTAGGGTTTGGAGGAGAGGAGAGGAGAACTAGGGTTTGGAGTGTGCTCCTTGTTGAGCTCTTGCCCTCCTTGTTGGAGAGGCTTTGTGAGCATCTTGTGTAATCGAACAATCTTGTGATGCTAAATTGAAAGATCGTTTGCTCCCTTTTGTGTTCCTCTCCCTTTTGGATGATTTTGGTGCTTCCTTGATTCAAAGGTTCATGCTTGGTCTTTTGACCTACTTTATCTTGCTTTGATGTGTGGGATTACTCCTAGAGTCATCTAGATCATCAACCCCCCACAAGCAAGTTTTGAATCAAGATTTTCATATTTCTAGGGTTTGAGCACTTCTTTGGTAAAATCTCGAGAGATCGATTCTGAAGTGGATCGACGGATCGTCGCTAGAAATAGGTCTCTAATATCATTAGGAGGTGTGCTCAAATTTGGTCAAATTTTTGTTGAAACAAAAGTTGGATCAAATTTCGCTTTGGTTTTGGGTGGAGTTTTTCAGCTTCGACTCTACCGGTCCGACCGGATTTTCAACGGCGGTCGACCGCCGTATTCGATCACGGCTTGCTTGGGTCGAATCGCCGGCCCACCGTCCGACCGCTAGTTAGTTGTTTGCCGATCATTGGTTGACCGTCGGTCCGACCGCCTGTGGTAGCTTGGCCGACCGCCAATCCCGATGAGGAACAAAGAGTTCTTTTCTCCTGTTGTGTCGTGTGGTTGAGGGTTTATCAAATCCAACACAAGACTTCCGTTGTGTGCTTACTGATCTTCTTAGCTTTCATAGCTAAAGGAGTAAAGTTCGTGTTGGTTTTTGATTTAGGCGAGAAAGTTTTGAAAGCGCCTATTCAACCCCCCCCCCCTTTAGTCGCCTTTCCGGTCCTACACCCTCCCCGATATGCTGCCCATTTCTAACCATTGTTGGCCGACAAAAAAGAGGGTTACGCATCGACGGGCACTTTCTTCCACCCTGAACCCAAGTCGTGACTCGGTTCTCATAGCCATTGGCATCTGCAGGCCTCCCTTAGCACATCATGGTGAGGAGGTGGGAGGTTAGGGGAGGAGGCGGTGGCGGCGTCACAAGGGGGTAGTTATGATGAAAAGGACGCGATGCAGTGAACTCGAGACGACGGTGCGGTGAGGAAGGAAGCCTTCATCGCTGCCTCTCCTCCCTTCCCTCCCGGTGCCTTCTCCCGTCCCTGACGCCGCTACCTGGCGAGTCGCGGCGCAAGGGACAAAGCGTGAGATAGGCAATAAATTTCGGTGCGTGTGCGTGCATATGAAGAAAAAGTAGAGTGGTGACTGTTTTGGTGGTTATGGAAGAAGTTGGGTCATGAGCACGCTCGCAAGGGGAGAAAGGAGTGAGAGATTTGGATAAACCACTCCTTTTATTAGTTAACAAATATCGGTGGGAGATACGATGTAGCACGTACGTGCAATAATGGGCGTAGTGCCTAGCAAGTGAAATGACCATCGCGCCCCTGCCTCTGTAGCCACAATCAGAGGCCTCCATTTGCGCGGGAAAGCGACCGTGCCCTCCACAAATGGCGCGAAATTGAGTTACGAGGCGCCAAGCTAAGTTTGACCGGGGACAGCTGGCTCTGCGACGGCAGCAAAGACGTGCCGCGGTGGATGCCATGTGCATGGCCGTGGCTTATCTGGCGCTGACATAATAAGTAACCAAAAATGGGCCAGTCACAGTTGCCAGCCATCGTCTCATTTGATTTTCCCAACCCGTACGTTGTCCCCAATAAACAAAACACGGAGCGCCAGATTGTCCTACGACTGCACACAAATATCACAGGCCCCCAAAGTTGGATACCGTCAGTAAAGCTTCTCCCTAACAATTCCCATTTGGTACTGACACCATTAGTACTACGTACATTAGTACTACACTAATCTAATGCGATCTAGTACAGAGCCAGACTCTAGCAGCGCTGCGCTGTCGGACTTGTGCATGGGCATGCGGTGTAAACGCTAGCTAGGTCACGAGGCGGCCGCGGTGTGTTTTTCTCTCGTCCATGCGCGCGGTGTGTCGAGTGTGGTTGCAGGTTTAGCAACCTTTTCTCTGCGGCGGCAAGCGGTGTTCACAAAGCCGGGGGCAGGAGCGAAGCCCAGGAAAAAGAAACTGCCGTGCAGTGGGAGCGTGCAGGCCGACCTGGAGACAAACGCCAAAACCCTCCCCTACTACTCGGCTCAAGTGGTTGTTTTCAAACTTTCGAGTCTTTGTTTGAGCATTGTTTTTTCTTTTGTTTTCTTTACTGCCCGATTTGGCGATTTGTATTGCAGATGCAGAGGCAGAGGCAGAGGGAGCGAGTGATGTGCCAATGTTCATCTTTTGTGAGCTGTGCCTGCTTAAATCGCTCGGGCTGCCGAACACTCCTGGCCCGGGGCCCTACTTGCTCTTCTTCACTCGAGACAACGAGGCTGCTTTTTTTCAAAAAGGCACGTCTTGGTCTCATTTCACCTGCGCGGCAAAGACCGGAGAGCATCCAATGCGCAGACGATTTTTTTTCGTTTTTTTTTCCCTAGGAAGGAAATCGTGGCGCTCGTCTCGTACAAAATCTGTACCGATAAGTAGTGCAGGTCACGAGTGCAGTGGCAACACTAGAGTTTCCGAGTTTTCTTCGCTCGGGCTAAGATCTGTACAAATATCACCAGTTATCAACGGTGATGCTTGCTGCGACGCGATTGGATAGCATGGAATACTGCAGTGCAGACGCACGCAAGCACTTTGTCTGTCAAATATTTACGTCACGTAGAGGCCGTACGCTGCAAAGATTTTATTTTGGCCTATCCTAACTATCTAAGCATGCAATCACTCGCGCAGGTACTATTAACTCGGGGGGTTTCTCTTGCCGCCAGTTTTTTTCACGCAGAGATAATTGCCGCAGGGGTAAAGAAAGGAAGTCGTTTTCCGGTTGGTACGCACGTCCCCCGCCTCAACACCTCCCACACGCCACACGACTCCTAAAAACAAGCTAAGATAAAAGCATATATGTAAACACATGGTTAAAAGGAAGGGTGCGCGCCGCGCGATTTTGATTGGCCACGAAAAATCACAACGTCGCCCTGAGGAAATGGCACACGACAAAACATAGTAAAAGTAAAAGCGAGAGGAGAAAATAAACCGGATATGATAATCCCGGTGTGGCGTCCGCGAGGTTTCATCCAGGGCGTGGGCCCGCCGCGTCGGGCGTCGGTCACTGCGGTTGCCTAGCTCGGCCCCACGACGCGACAACCGCGCCGTTATAATAGACGGACATGGAGGGGGACGTGCGCCGTGGGGGCCCGCGCAACAGCGACGCCGATGCGGGAATCTCCGGCGTCGTGCGTCAGCCCGGCTCGCGGAGATTCATTGGAATCCGAGAGCCCCGCCCGGCTGGGGACTTGGGTTACGCGTGGTGGTGCCCCATCAGGCCAGCGACGGGGGCGGGGTGGGGGCGGAGGATTACATGGCACAGCAGTTTGCTGCTGTTTGCCTGGGCCGCTCTTATCCAGATTTCCAGAAATGAGTGGGATTCTGAATTTCTGATTATGTAATTAATTGCCTCGGGCCAGTGAGACGCCACTATCCTCGCGACACCACTTTCCCCTTCTCCAGCAAAATGCATACTTCAAGTGTCAATATTGTACAAAAAAAAAACATCATTTATTCTTTTTGAGAGTTGTTTCATGCCACATGAGAAAAAAAGAAACCTTTTTCCCGTGCCTCTTGGGCGTCCACACTGGCGAACGCCTTCTTCGTCTCCACCCCCTCTGCCTCGCCAGCATCCACACCACGCAGGACCTCCTCCCCCCGAGGCCGCCTCCGCACGGAGTTGCATCACCGCCGTCGCAAGGGACAGGAAGCTCGCCTCCACCTTCTTCGTCTCCTCCTCCCCCTCTGCCTCGCCAGCATGCATGCTACGCGGGACCTCCTCCCCCTCTGCCTCGCCAACATCCGCACCAGGAGGAGGAGGAGAAGAAGCGTTGGGCAAGGCCGAGGGCTAGGGATGGCAATCGGGCGCAGCGGGTACGGGTAGTGCTCGCCCATACCAATGTCTGCGACCCCGAATTCCCCCACGGGCATACCCGCGAAGGACGACAGGCAAAAATCCTTGCCCATGCCTGTCGCCCGCGGGCACACTCGTTTACCCACGAATAATGCATCGCCGCCCGTGGGTACCCACCGCTCGCGGGCATGCTCATTACCCGCAAGGAATGCATACATCAAGTTCATCATAATTCACACATTCAACAACTAATAAAGTTCATCACAATTCACATATCATGTTCTACAAGATAACTAATCAAGTTCAACAAATAAAATAAAAATACAAACTGACATAGTTCCTTACACATGCGGGTAGGTTACAGGTAATCGGGCGAAGCGGGTACGGGTGGAGCTTACCCATGCCCACGCCCGTTTACCCGATGGGCAATAAATTGTGCCCGTTTTCATATCCGTGGGTAAAGAAATACGCACATACCCGCCTCCATTACGGTATTCGCCCGCGGGTAATCGAGCACAATTGGCATCCCTACCGAGGGCAATGGATGGCGAGGTCAGGGGCGACGCGGGAGGGCTGAGAGGCAAGTATTGCAGGTGGTGGTGGTTGTGGTTCAGAGCCCCAAACACCACTTTAGAAATCCAACAGACACGGGAAGAGGAAGTAGAACAGCAAATCCTCATTAATAGTTGCCAAGGTGCAATCAATCAAGGGGATGGGCTTCTTACCAACAACAACAACTCAGATCGACAAGAAGCTATCGTCGGCGTCAGCGGCGACCAAGTGTTGGGGTTTTGGGGGGATGAGGCCGCCAAGTACTGACTTGAGGTCGAGCTCCGCCGCAGCCTTTCGTTGTGCTTGGGAGAATTTCAATTTTGTTAGCTGTGAGATGTAGCAAAACTTTGAAATTTTTGTCGTGAGATGTAGCAAAACTCTGAAATTTTGTTTGTGAGATGAAACAAACTACAATGTAAGTTGCGATTGGAACTGCCATTGGACATCATGGTTGTCAGGGCTATCCGTGATGGTCCAAGCAGCAAGGAGTTGGCTCCTCAGGAATTCTGAATTCTTGAGGCACTGAATAAGGCTATCCACTGTTTCCTCACAGTACATGCTTATCTTCCTCGGCTCCACCTGCCAAGTAAGTTGACACATTGCTCAGAATTCAGAAGAGCTATAATAACTCTACAAACTAAAGATGTGCTACAGAAATACCACTCACCAAAAGATAAAGCTGAAGAAGTAGGCCTACAACCACAAGGCTCTGCTTAGGTGTTGTGGACTGTAGATACACAAGGAGCATATGCATCATGTTGAAGGAGCCTCCGTCTTTGATCATCCGAATAACACAATCTGCAGTCGATCGCCTGAAGAACAATGGTAGAATCAACAAGTTAACACACAAAGTTAGATGATTGTAAAATTGTTCATTTTGTTTCGAAAGAAGGAATGGCATGAAGGGATTACCTTTTCAGCTTGAGCAGTTCACAGAGGAACTGCACAATGTCCAACTTGTCGGCATCGCTGACGACATGGAAGCCATCGAGGACGGCGCCCAGCGTCGACTTTTAGACAATGCTACTCCGGTAGTGGCCATCCTCCCCGATGCACCTCAGCAGAATCCTCACGGCAGCCACTCTCTCCCCGACCTGCTTAGCCTACAAGCTCACAACCACACTCCTCACAAACCTCTCAGACACCAGTGCAGACCTCGGCACCAGCGACGTGCTGCCCCGACCGCCTTCCCCAACAATCTGGCTCATAAGGATAACTGACGCTGCCTTTGGCTTGACGCGCATCTTCAACGTGTCCACGTCCCCTCGTCGTACTATTAAGAGGGGTCTTGACTAGTAGCATGAGTTAGTCATGTGTTGATATCTCATTGTGTTTACTCTAGGTCATCTATGCATGATGCTATTATTTGCGAATGTGTTTTGCAAATAGTCGATGCTCATGTATGATCCTTGTAGCATGTGACTTTAGTTTGCAAATGTGTTTTGCAAATGGTTTAGTCCATGTATCTTATTCCTTGTGGTGTTGATTATAAAAGTTGTCAAATGTGTTTTGTAACTTGTTGAGAATCTCACCTAAAACTCTTGTTTGAATTGCACTCAAATTGGTAATTATGTTTTGTAAGTTGAGTTAAGCAAAGTGCAAAGGCTCTCTGTTATCTGACGTTCTGATCGCCAGTGTTGACCGGTCTGACTGGTAGTATATTGGTCGGACCGCCATGTCAGACCGGCCCGTCTATGATTCAATGAAATATTTCCACCAACGACTAATTTTTATGTGTAGGGTATAAATTCCCACTTGGCTAGTTGGAGGTTGTTGTTGCTCAACCTTATATTCATCCTTTGAGCAAGTGCAAGTCTCCCATATCTTTTGTTCATGTGTTGCACTTAGTGAGTTTGGAGAGCAAACCCTAAGTGCACTTAGTGAGTTTGGAGAGCAAACCCTAAGTGCATGGGTTGTCTTAGGTAGTGGATTGTGTATTCATTGAGCTTTGACACTTGATTAGTTCAAGTGAAAGTCGAGTCTTATTACTCTTGGTGTTTGCCGACACCTAGACGACGTGGAGGCGCCGTGACCGGTGATCTTCTCAAGAAGCTTGTGAGAAGGCCCAGCGTGGTTGTGAGTGGTTTGGTGCTCACCATCTCCGAAGTGGAGGAAGAGCAACCCGAGTGGATCGAGGTGTTGGTTCGTGTTGGAACCGGTCCAAGTGGTTGGACTTACCTCGGAGGTGTTGGCTTAATTCATAGAGCCGATCTAATTCGTTTGAGCTTACCCTAACGTGGATTAGAGGAGACCAACAAGTCTCCCAACACCACAGTAAACCATCGTTGTGTAATCGTGGTTTGTTCTTGTGCTTTACTTTGAGCAATTTACATTACTTGCTTTAATTGCTTATATATATTTGTATGATTGCTCTCATTAAATTGTATTCATATTATTGGTACACTTAGTCAAGCCAAGTTGATTTGGGTTTTAATTGTGTAAAACCAAATTGTTATTAGTTTTGCATTATTAATTATTTTTAGCCAAAGAGTTTTTAAAACCGCCTATTCACCCCCCTCTAGTCGGCCTCTTTAATCTTACAGTGAAGCTGAAGAAGAAGAAGTTTCTTGCGCTCAAACAAGGTCGCAAGTCGATGATGGAGTATTTACACGAGTTCAACCATCTGGCTCAGTATGCTCTATAAGATGTGCCCACCGACGATGCCAAGTAAGAAAAGTTCATGGATGGCTTGCCCGAGGAGCTAGAGGACAAGCTGTCTATCATTGATTCCCCCGACTTCCAGACGTTGGTCGATAAGGCCATTGTCGCTGAGTACAAGGGGAAGGCGCTTAGCGAGTCCCGCAAGCGCAAGTGGGAGGCTCAAAAAATAGAGAAGGGCTCCTGGAATTGATGCTTTAAATTATGAAGATTCGGTATTTATGATAACTTGTGTATGGAATTTTGTAAATGTGTATGCGTACCGCTCCTGGGAGGTATACAATACATCAAGAACGGGATATTTGATTTGTAATGCTAGAACCAATCGGAGGGTTAAGTGTTACAAGTTAAATACATTGGGTTCTCACAAGCTCCGCCTTGACCTCCTGTACCCAACTCCCACCACCACCAACTCCATCCCAGCCATCGGTTCGCCGACGCCATGCTCCTCTACCACGCACCCACAACCACTTTGCAAAGCCGCCTTCGGCCTCCCCAAACTCCACCAACACCACTCCTGAGGTCTCCTCACCCCTGAAGCTTGAGCTTTAGTCAATTTGATCGGAGTTAAGTCTGTACCGCCGCCGCCATCTTCCCCTGTTATGGCCATGCGCCACCATAGCCGCCAACCACTCCCCGAGCCACCTTGGCCCAAGCAAAACCCAAAAATAGGTTGCTCAGGCCACGGTGATGCTCACAACATCTTCCGTCGCCGTCACCCGCCATCTGAGCTGCCACATTCTTCGCCGGCGCTGGCGCCATCGGCTCTGGAGCCCTAGAGCTCGCTCCCAGCTCGTGTGTTGCGCACGGCTTCAAGCTGCACCGAGCTGGGCTGAAGGCCTGGCCTAGTTGGCCTTATGGCCAGACCAAGTGCTAAGCCGAGCTTAACACTGTGCAACCCAGACCTGTGCAAAACCTATCCGGAAAGTCGAACACTATTCAACTCGTCACTTTTCAGCCCAGGACCTCTTACTATTCAGCCAACCCGACCCATAATGAACAGTACCAATTCGACACTGTTCACCTAGAATATATATATATATTATATATATATGAAACATATCTTGTGCTAATGTGTAATTCAGTGCTAAGGTGCTAATACCAATCTTGACCGTTGGATCTGGATCTTGACTGTTGGAGTTGAGAGCATGCATGATGTTTAATAAAGGTGCATTAAAGGTGATAGCATACAAAGTGATTAAATGATTTAGAGGTGAGGGCCCGCATTAATCTTTGTTGTTCAATTCAGATCCAACGGTTAAGATTGATATTAGCACTTTAACACTGAATTACCCATTAGCACTGAATAGACCATTTGGAGCATGTGAATCCCATTTTGACTTTGTTTAGCGAAATTAAGCACCCAATAAATCCTAATAGCTCGTACCATATTTCTCTATATTATTTTTGAATTTATTTATTTTATGTTGTTCCCAGCTCGCCTCTCGTTAATTCTGAACTTATTTTTTGATTTTCTTCCGGTTTAGAACCAAAATTTATTGATCAAGTTATAGAAAGAATTGATTAAGACACTGGAGAGGTAAATCCAGATAAGGATTGCGGATGTGAAGACCAGTTGCATTCGGTTGATTATTTTAACCTTATATTTTATGTATTTATAATATTAATTTTGTTATCATATTTATATCGATTACTTTGTTATCGCCAGTCGGGGAAGTGGTAGGCAATGCGTTACGGGGCGCATCATTTTCTACGTGACATGTACACGGCAACACCCCCCCAATCCCTTTCTCTTTTCCGCACCGTACTATACGGGCCTTTAAAGTGCTCGCAACTTTAATGCGCTGTAAAATTAAAACTCCCCGAGCCTACAGAAAATCGCGTCCTGCTGCAATTCTCGTGACCTCATGACACACCCCTCTTCACCCCTACTTTACTCGCGCCAACATGTCGTATTTAATTACCTATATAGACTCAGTAGCCAGTACTTGTACTGCTCTGTGCTCCGGAACACCGATCGTCGCTTCGGCGGGACACTGCCGCGCCCGCGCTGCTCTCCCCCTTGGTTAATTTTCACACGAGAAATACCCACACCGGTTGAGTCGAGTAGTAATAGTTGCTATATCGTTTGCAAATCTAAAGAAAACTTTGCTATTGCCATTATTTTGACACGGTTTTTCTCCTAAATCGATTGAGCCACCGTTTAACAGTCTGGGGAGTGGGTGGAATGACCTTGACATGACGCACACCACGCACAGGACAAAAAAATAATAATCCAAAAACAGATCTAAAAAGAAGTCGTACGTACTCCGTAATAACTGCTTCTCGCCAGCCAGGGTGCCAATATACGCGCAATAAATTGGAGTACCGATGAACAGGGGAGACGCACTGGGTGGGCTACGGTTCACCCATCGTCACTTAACTCCTAGTTGCACCGAAAACGGGAAAAAAAAGAGAGAGAGAGAGATTTATTTTGCCCACAAATCAAAATTCAATTAATTAAGCCCCGTTTCTCTCTCCTCGATCGCCTCTTTTATAACCCCACGCACCGAAGGCGAGCAGCTCGTTGAGACCCACCGAGAGCCGTTTTTAATATCCTCGTCATCCATCTACATTCCCCTCCGTCCGTCTGTTTTCTCCCCTCCGCGCGCTTTGCTTTCCTCCTTTGTGTGGGGAACCCGGCCGGAGCTGGTGGTTGCTGCTTGTACGCTCGGCGCTATTACTAGTTCTTCACGGCCCGGGCGGCAGATTTTCCGCCAACCCAACCGGCCCGCCATTACTCCGAGGGAGTGGGGAGAGGTTTCTTGCAGAGTGGGGGAAATGGCGACGGAGTGGTCGGATGGCGGCGAGGAGTTCTGGTTGCCGGACGAGTTCCTGGACGACGACTTCTTCTCCGTGGAGGAGAAGGCGGCGGTGGCCGCGAGGAGCGAGAGCGACGAGGAGGACTGCGTGGCCGGGCTCTCGCGGCGCCTCGCGGGGCTCCTCGGCGACGACGGCGAGCGCGCACCTCCTGCCAAGGTTTGTTGTGTTTCTTGTTACTTTCCATGTTTTGGTTGTTTCGTTCTTTTGCTGCGTGTGCATTTGCGGGAGTTTCTGATTGTTTTTTTTTTGGCCAGGCGGAGGTCTTGCCGGGGTCGCCACAGTCGACGCTGTGCGGGCTGCCCAAGTCGGGGCAGGAGAGCCCGAACGGCGTGGCGTCGCAGGTGAACTCGCCGCCGTCGTCGCCGCTGGAGCAGCAACCGGCAGACCCGTGGGACCTCCTGTATGAGGCTGCCGGCCAGGTGGCGCGCATGCGGGTGACCAACAGCATCCCGGTGCCGAGCAATCCCTATGGCTTCCACGGCCACGGTGGCTTTGTGCCGCCCTCTCGGAAACCGTCACCTCCGCCGCCGGTGGCCGCGCCGCCAACCAAGTTACCGGCCGGCGGGTACTACAACCCATTCGCTCACTTGGTCACGCAGCGCCAGATACAGGCCGCTCAGGTACGTTGTTCTTGCCAAGATTCCTCAGTTGTGTTTCCTTTTTGTTGCGTTGCCCAAGCCTGATGTTTTCTGTTGTTCGTTCGTCGGTTCGCAGTTTCATCTTCTCAAGCAACAGCAGCTCCTAAAGCAGCAGAGGCATAGGCAGCTGGCCTCGGCCGCCGTCTGGGGGGTGCGGTATAGCGCGGTGGCCAAAAGCGCCGCGCCTGTTGACCTGAGCCCAGCGGCGTGGTCTCCGCTGCAGCAGCAGCACGCTCCTCCGCCTCCCGCCGCCGGCATGCGCGCCGTGTTCCTAACCCCGCCCGGCGCCAAGCGTGAGCGCACCGGAACCGGCGTATTCCTCCCCCGCCCGGCGGGCGCCCCGGCCGAGCCAAAGAAAAAGCCAAGTGCGTCCTTCGTAACACCACTTGTTTGGCCGTTTCTTTGCCCCTCTCAAGTGGTGTTCCTAGGCTAAATATTTTCTTCGTTTGGTGTTTTCCGCGACATGCAGGCTGCTCGACTGTTCTTGTTCCCGCCCGCGTCGTGCAAACTCTGAATCTTAACCTCGACGACCTCGGCGCCCAGCCTCGCTACCCCGGCGGCTTCGTTCTTGATCACGGTAACCATCTCAACTCCAGCTGTTAGGGCGTTCTATCGGAAAATGGCATGCTAAGCTGAGTATTGTCTTCTTCTGTTGGTGCGCAGATGCCTTGATTAGTCGGAGCAACGCCATGCTCGCGAGCCAGGAGCGGCGTGCGGCTGCTACCGTGCTGGTGCAGGCCTTCTGCCACAGTTCGTGAGATCAATCACTTGCCGGAGCAGACAAAGCGAGCCACCAAGATTGGGTCGACAACCTTCCGTCTGTTCTTGAGTCCAGTTTAATCTTAATAATTAAAATTAGTACTAGTACTTTTGTGTTTGGTAGTATTACTAGCAATAGAGGTAGGGGGCAGTTGAAGCATCAGCGTTAGGTTTGTTTATTTTGGATTGGTGAAATATTGGTTTTTTTGGTGTGGACGGAAAGCGGCGGAGATGGGCGAGCAGAGAAGAAATCCATGTCTCGGTTCGGTGGTTTGGCAGAGTGGTTTGGAAGAAATAATAAGTGTTTTTTTTGGAGAATGAAAGATGCTAGTTGCTTGCAGCAAGCAAGAAGATGACGAGACCTGATAAGATCAGGTGATTTGGATTGGGGTTTATCTTGGAGAAGCAAAAATAAGAGTGCCCATTTCTCCATGTTATCTCCTTCCATCCATAGCTTTGCTTGCTTTGTGGTGCTTGCCAAGTACAAGCACACACCCAGCTAAAGCTAAGGTCTCTCTTCCCACTTTTTGCAGCATTTTTACTTGCAAAAGAAGTTTGCCGTGGGCTCCATGAATAAGGGCGTGCGTTTCTTATCATAAGAACAAATGATTTATCCGTATTTTTCTTTGCACTAGCTAATAGTAGGTATTTAAGTTTCCCATAACTTTTTTTTTGTGTTGGCTTTGGCACAAGAAGATATTAGTGTAGCTCGTTCGTTGCTCTGCAGCAGCAGCAGCAGAAAGGTGGGCTGGGTATTTTATATTGTACTTTGTTCCTTGGAACCTTAATTAATATATTATGAATGAATGGTGATGTTTTATTGCTTAATACGGCGTATCATGTCTTAATCAACGCTGTTTTCCTTCATGATTGTGGAGTACATGTGAGACGGAACAGTTTGTCTGGTGCCTAACCGCCTAAGAATCTGCCCTGGTCATGGGATCTGCATCTCCACACTCCGCAGCGTTCCCCTCCATGAAAACGACGCCTCTGGGCGCTCCCAAACCTGGCTGGCCATAGCTGGAAGGCTGGAACGGGTGGCTCCGGCGCTCGGCCCCATCCCGTGGTGCTCTCCTGCGTTTAATGGCCTCAGACCCATTGTGTATTCGGGCTTGCGAAAGATCTTCTGTTCCTGTGGCGCCTTAAGCCATTGTATTCTGCGTGCAAACCCATCTGTGTGCCTTGCTATGCTCTGCATGGCTCTCTGACCGGTCAAAGTGATGGCCTCCTTTTTCTTGTCGCTTGGAGTGTCTACTGTGTATTGCGCTGCCTTTTGTTTTTCGGTCGACGCAAAAGGCGTGTTTCCAAGAGAAAGCCGCCTCCTCGGGTTCCATCGGCTCGAGCCCAAAAGTAGCACCCCTCCCCTCCATCGGGCTTTTGTTTCGATGATACTGCACGGCATCCCACCTACATTTTTAACTCCACTGCCCCTACTCAGCAGCAGGGGGTACCTGAAACGCTATAATCTGGATACCAATTCACTTATTATTCATATGCAACTCTGCGGTTGCATCACCCCGTTTCAGTAAGTAGTTTGTCTTGGTGTGTCTTGGTGTTGGTGGTAGGCACGACGACGGTGGTGTGCTAATTGTGGGTGGTGGTGGTGTGACCTGTGCCGAACAAACGCGCACCTGAGCTGGTTGGTGCGCGGGGAGGAGAGCGACCCGCGCTCATGTGGCCGTCACGTTGGGTTGAGGCGGGGGAGGATGTTGCGAGTTGTAACGAGGGCCACCGCCGGCTGGTCTCGACTCGTTGTCATGGTCGCTGTGTGGTAAGTGTAGTGTGGTGTAGTTGTATGAAACAGCCCTGTTCCTTAATCAGAGTATATTCGGTTTGCGCAATCGTTTGGAATTTTGGTATATTTGGTTTGCGCAGTCGTTTGAGATTTCGATTGCAGACCAGAATGATACCACCAAACCTGCTTACAAACATTTAAAAAGTATTAATTTAATTGAATTATAGCCTAAAGGTTATTTTACAGCAATAAAACAGGCATTTCAAGTCCAAAACTTCAACTTACAATCAGAAGCATGCAACTAGACCGAAATTTGGAAGTCTAAGTTGATGATCTAGTCGTAAAAAGCATCAAACGCCTTAATCATATTTTTCGACTTACAAGAAACATTAGACAAACTCATAAAACACTAGTGTGTTCGGAGTCTCTTTAGAAAAGTTGCTGGATTCCTTGTCTCTGTAAGAGTAATCGAAGTAAACCCTGAAAAGATAAAAGCCATTGAACAAATGCGCCCTCTGACTACAAAGAAAGAAATCCATAAACTCGCAGGATGCATGACGACTTTAAGTCATTTCATCGCATGGCTCGGAGAAAAAATGACTTTGTTTCTATAAAATTTTGAGAAAATATGAGGGTTTTGAGTGGTCAAAGGAGGCAAATAAAGCCTTTGAGAATGTCAAGAGGTATGCTACGAATACTTATGTTCTGGTTTCTCCAAAACCAGAGTTTCTCCAAAACCAGAAGAGACACTCATAATATATGTAGCTGCTACGCCATAACCAGAGAGCGCAGTGCTGATCGCAGAACGTGAAAACGTTCAATGACCTGTTTACTACGTTAGTGATGTTTTACATGGACCTAAGTAGCGTTACCCTCAAGTCCAAAAGTTTCTATTTGCCATCCTCATGTCTTCGAGAAAACTTAGATATTATTTTTAGGTGGCCAAGTTAATCGTGCCATCTGAGTTTCCCTTAGAAGAGGTCCTCTAGAACAGGGAAGCAGTGGGGCGCATGACAAAAAGGTCGGTTGAACCTGGGGAGTTCGACCTCCATTTCATGTCCCGAGCGACCTTTAAATCTCAGATCTTGATAGACTTTATCGTCGAATGGACAAATCCTGAACCTATCCAGGAACCCCAGTACGAATCCCACGAACAATGGACAATGTAATTTGATGGGTCACTTACTCTAAGTGGCTTGGAGAGTAAGTGGCTTGGGGGCCAAGGTGGTCTTGGTATGTCCTAAAAGAGAAACCTTAAAATATGTTATTCAATTAAACTTTCTTGCTACAAACAACATGGCAGAATACAAATGCTTATTGGCTGACATACGAGCAGCGAAAGCGCTCGGAATTCGACGACTACTTGTGAGAGAAGACTCTCCGCTGGTCGTGAATCAGGTCGAAAAAGAGTACCAATGCTCTAATCCGACCATGTCTCAGTACTTATCGAAAGTCAGGAAGCTTGACGAGGTACAATATATCCATGGAAATGATAATTTCTTCATTGACCAGTTAGCTTGAATGGCTTCTTCCCAATCACAAGTACCACAATGAGTCTTTTTTTGGAAAAGCTCTAGAAGTCGTCCTAGTCGAAATACCAGAGACATCTCCTATTAAGACAACCTCCCTAGAATAAGATAATACCTAGATGGGTCCTATTTACAAGTATATTCAGAAGGGCATAGTATCCAATGACGATCTTGAGGCTGATCATTTATCCCATAGCTATACTTTGGTCGAATGAGTCCTCTACAATCGAGATACTCAAGGGGTTTTCATGCAATGCATATCGCAGAAAGAATGATTAAATCTCATTCAAGAAATACACAGAGGTATATGTGGAACTCGCGCTTCTTACAAAGCGCTGGTCGGTAAAGCCTTTCGACAAGATTTCTACTAGTCAACAACCCTCTATGTTACTAAAGAACTTGTTAAGAAATGTGTACAATGACAGTTTCGTAGCAGGCAAATACACGAGCCGACTCAAGCATTACAAACCACACATCTTTCTTAGCCTTTTCCCACCTGGGGTCTCGATGTCATAGGACCATTCCCAAAAGCAACATGAGGTTTCGAGTTCCTTTTTGTGGTCATTGATACGTTCACAAAATAGATTGGAGCCGAACCTACGACTATGATAACAACGGAAGCAACCAAGAAATTTATAATGAAAAATTGTGATCACTTGATTTGGGGTTCCAAGTCGAATTATTACATATAATAGTATACAATTTTCGAGTGCAAAATTCTAATAATTTCGTGAAGAATTGGGTATCAAGCTATGTTATGCCTCTGTCGCCCATCCACAAAGCAGTGGGGCAGTCGAAAGGGCAAATGACCAAATTATACCGGGAATTAAAACTCGAGTTTTTGACTAACTTTTAAAGCACTTGGGGCTTGGATAAAAGAATTTCTCTAAGTATTATGGGCAATTTGTACGACTATTAGTCGGGCTCTATGTGAAATACCATATTCCTTAGTTTTTAGTGCTGAAACCATGCTTGCACCTGAGCTAAATATTCGGTCAAAAAGGGTTGAACATTAGAACAACTCCGGACAAGGACAACTTCGAGCTGATGACATTAACCTACTCGAAGAAAAGAGGCATCAAGCCTTAATCCGTTTGGTAGTCCACTAACAAGCCTTATGCAAATACTATGATCGTAAGGTCCAACCTCGCAGCCTTGTGGTAGGTGACTTGGAATTGAAAAAGATTCAAATCCAGTCTTATCAAAACAAACTTTCCCCTACGTTGGAGGGTCCTTACATAGTGCTCGAAGTCACGCGGTTAGGCTCGGTACTACTAGCAATGTAAGATGACAAAATTCTTTCAAATTCATGGAACATTGATCAGCTACACAAGTTCTATATGTAACCTCTTATATTCTCAATAAAGTTTATGTTTTTTCAATCTTTATTGTCTTCAAAATTTCATTGAGCAACACTTCGGTAATTTTTCAATCATTTTTTAAAGCCTCGGTTTTCTTTACATTGGTCGAAGGAGGGTAACATCACCTAGTCGAAGTCTTTCATCTCTGCACGTGGTCTTGACCACTAGAAGGAACTTTCTAGCGTCGATCTGTTCCTACTTTAGCTGCCAACAAAAAGAAACTAGGTTAAACAAAATGTGGTCGAAATAATTCTAAGCAAGCCATAGTGCAAAGGATGGACCATGAATCCCGGTACAACAATGCATTGTCAGAATATGAAGGATCCGACGACAAGGATTGTTTGGACCAGCCAGTGGCGGAGCTAGAAATTAGATGATGGGGGTGCACACTTCACACTCATAATTTTATAGTTTATACAATGATTTCATAATATTATAAATCCAACACATATGTTCTAAATTTGTCAAAAGCACAATACAAATAGTTCAAATAAAGTCTTACATAAATGGAAATTTACAAAATATACAACTATACAAAGAAAATTATAATACCACTTTGCGCGTTTTCATGCCTTGAAAACGTTTCATTACATCATCTTCATTAACCTTCAAAAAAAATTCCCTCTCAATAAATGTGACTAAACAATCATTCAAGAATTGATCGCCCATACTATTTCTCAACTTGTTCTTCACAAGACTCATAGCAGAAAATACTCTTTCAACGTTCGCCGTCGCCACCGGTAGGAGCAATACCAATTTAAGAAGCAAGTATATCAATTTGTAAACTTCATACTTTTTTTTTGTTTCAACAAGTTTAATAGAAATGTTACTAAGATTGTTGAGGTACTTAAACCTATCATCACTTCACATGTCATCAATGAAGTTATCAAGTTGGAAAGAGAGTCTCATCAAATCTGTACTTGAAAACTCATTGGGATAAAAATTTGCAAGGTTAAGTACTTTCTCCTTATCAAAGGCTTCAAATGAGTTGCGAGTATTCAAGGCAAACATGCACACAAGCAACTCCATATTAACTTTGTCAAACCAATTATCAAGTTCTTGAAGAATACTATCAATGATGCCAAGATATACTTCCCTTCTGAAATGATCATCATTTGTTTGTTTGGGGAAAAATGTTTTGATCTTCCAAAAGGCACATATTTCTTATTTGGCTCAGGAACTTTAATGCAATGTTTTATACAAAATGATGTAACTTTTTCCTGAAGAAACTTTAGTTTTTGGTTTCACAAAGAAGTTAAATTTCTCTTGAGCTTGATTATGGACACTTCTTATGCCACCTACATGTTTGTCAAGTGCATGATATTTATTCTAATTTCTCCAACTACCTTTAACAAAGCTATCACCCCTACAGTTTTCTTCTTGAACAAATAACAGACAAAGCAAAATGCAGCATCCTTTTCGACACTATATTCAATCCAATGGTACTTATCAAACCAATTAAGACTGAAGTGACTTCTTTTACCTGATATTTCTCTGACAGGAAAATCATGTGTATAAGGTTGGCATGGCCCTTTCATAATATATCCTTTCCGAATTACATCTTGATCATTGACATCATAGCTCGTGATAGGTGTCCTTTTCCCTGGATCATGTGGAAGAAGCTCAACATCATAAATGTTTTCCTCACTTCCAATAAGTGTACATTACTAGATTTTCCTATAAGCTCAACATCATAAATGCTTTCCTCATAACAAGATTTTCAAATTAGTACATTACTAGTTTACTACATTAGCATACGGCATACCATATGTCTAATGGTCTATCAAGTATCAACTAATGTTACTCATCACTATCAAGATAACTAGACAAACATACCAATAAAAGATCAAAAGGGTCTCCAACTCCAAATCTGAAGTATCTAGTCGGCAGTCAAGTCAAAATGTCAAATAGTCAATACTTAAATAGTCACTCATTCACAGATTCACGAGCAACTAAACTACTAAGTACTAAACTACTAAAGCTGTCCGGCTAAATCCTAAAGGGACCGGATAAAGCCAGACACCCGGTCCCAGATAAAGCTGTGAGCTCTGCAGACTCCAGCGCGGGCTGGACAGCAGGGCCGAGGGCTCCACTGTCCACCACCGCTCTCATGCTCCAGCAAAGACAAAGGCCAAGAAGCTGGCGCCCATGCGCCGGCCACCTGGCCAGTCGGTGAGCGGCGGGCGCCGGTCGCCGCTTTGGCTCCGACCTCCACCGATCGAGCCAAGGCACCGAAGGCCGCCTCCTGGCCGGCTCCAACTGTCCCACGCCACAGGCCACGACGGCCGACCAAGCGCAAGCGGGCGGGCAAGGTGAAAGCGGTGGCCGACTGACTCCTCCACACCAAGGCCGCCTCTCGGCTTCACGGCCATCACACCACTGCTCTTGCGCGCTGCTCGGTGCTCCGGTCTCCGCTCTTCTTGCGATTCTTGCCCCGGCCGATGGCCGGCACTGCCTCTTCTGTTCCCAAATCGGGGTGAGTTGAGTCACTGAGCCTGGGGAGGAGAGATTTCATATTAGGGTTGGGGATTGGGGAGATCAGGAGACTAGAAGAGCTAGAGAGGATTTGGATCGGCTGGGCCTGGTGATTTAACTATTGGGCTGGGCTGAAACATAATTTTTTTTTGCTGATTTCTTGAAATTTTGGGGGTGCTGGTGCATACCCGGCACCCCTACTAGCTCCGCCCCTGGGACCAGCTGACGGTTCCATCCGAGTGGAACATATACCATTTCGACAACCTCGTCATCGACGAAGGCTCCTGTGTGCCGTGCGAGTACGGCCAGAGCGAGATCAGGCAAGGAGCTGTGTATAAATACAAGGACGCCGTGCAGGAGGCGGTTAAATTCTGGGCCTTGTTGGTGCGGTGCACATTCAAAGTCGTCAAATTTAACCCAAGATGCTATGACGTGAAGTGCAAAATAGAGGGATGCCCTTGGCGAGTGCACGTATTTCAGCCTAAATGAGACACCTACTGGAAGTGCTCTATAGTAGTCCCGCACACATGCGTCATCACTGAGTTAGTGCAATCCCACAGGAATCTATCACCAGGCTTCATTGTCAACCTCATATACGGTGAGATCGTGGATAATCTTGATCTTGAGCCACGATCCTTTATTCGTGCTATTGAGGTAAGGTTCCAGTACACAATCACCTATGCCAATACCTGAAGGACAAAACAGAAGAGAGTTGAGTTAATATTCAGCACGTTTGAGGATTACTACCACAACTTCCGCTGGCTACTTCGAGTCATACAAGACATGAATCCGGATACTCATGTCGACATTCAAGACACTACACATCCGAAATGGGCCGATAAGAGTGTATTGCAGCGAGCATTCATCACCTTTGGTTCATGCATCAATGCATTCTGGCACTGTCGTCCATCTTGTGCGTAGATAGCACATTTCTAACTGAAAAGGACAAAGACCCGATACTAAATTAGCTGCGAACTTGTTTCAGCAGATGTATTATGCTAAATTAGCTGTCGTTTGGCAAATATGTAACACCAGCAAGATCACGCTACCTGGGAAATGTCGCCTCGACATGCTTGCACGCCCGTATCTTGTCCATTCGTCGGCAACCAATTCCCCAGTGCAATTATTATACGTTTAAGTTGAAAACCTGAAACAGCTGTCCCCACCAGCGGGGGATCAGTTGCAGTCGTGAAGCGACGACTGCCATAGACATCCAGACCCCACTGAACTTAGGTCGACGGTCCGTGTTAAGCGCAATGATCCAACGGCCGAGGACCCGTTACTACCTATTTCATATAGGTTTTTACCATGTGATGTGATGCAACCGGGGAATTTTTTTTTTACCCAGCTTAGTAGTACTGCTTGGCCACATATAAATATCCTGGGTTCGCCTCGGTCATGGGTAGCTGCAGCTGAGAGACAAATGTGTATGTATGAACAGCGTAGACGCCGACAAAGTGAAAAGAGAAGGTGGTTCCGAGGTATCTGTCCCTGGATCTCGGGTCGGCATGACAGTTCATCACTAGCCAGCGGTTTGGGGGGCGTTTCGTTGCTAGCTGTTGGACCAGCGAGGGAGTGGGGGGAGAGTGGCCATTGTTTTTTTCTCTCCCGGGAGTAGAGACCACACGACCCATGCAGCGCCGAGCCGAGCTGCCGAGGGGGACCGAGATAGCAGAGAGCAGTGGCGCGCGACACAGCAACAAAAGAACAGCTAGAATCTAGTAAGACAAGCAGTTAATTAACTCTGCTGCCTTTCACTTGTAGAACACCTGCAGGGCCCCACCCTTTTAGCGTTGTTTGGGTGGCCAAAGGAAAACTACAACAGGATGGGCATAGGAGTACTTTTTACACACACTCGCTCACTCACTCACTCTCTCTCCCTGTGCGTATGACTAGTAGCTATGCGTGTGTGTGAAGGATTTGTTTTAAGCTTTTCTCTGGATGGTGATTGACAGGCTGGCCCTGTTGATGGGGTGTAATTATGCGAGACCCCGCCTGTCAGTGACTGTGATGTCAAGATGGAGCGATATTTGAGAGTCGAGACGGTGTTGCTTGCTAGCAGAAACGCGAAAAAATGTGCATGTCAGCAAGAGCTGCTGTCGACTCCGCAAAGTTGGTTCTTTAGCACTAATTAGCACCCCCCCCCCTTTACTTATCGCATCAGTATGGCATGGATGGGCTCCAGTAATCTATCATGCAGCCTGACGTGCCAACGGAACACCTGTCACCATTACTTAAAAAGAAAACTGCCCCCCTGCTCCTATGAATTAATCTGAAATGGATAGATATACTTCGATCCAAAAAATTATATTGCCACACCCTAACAAATCGTTCCATCCCCATGTCGGGGCCCGGCGCTGCTCGATTGAGCTAGAGTACAAACCACGAAGGTTGTCGTGCCCGACGGCTTTAAGAAAACCGTCTTGCTTCGGGCGCAGACGAGAGAGATCGGACGTGAATGCGTCTGCTTCACGCCTCGGCTATCTCGATTCATTCCCCTAGGAGTGCATGCCATGCATGAGTGGCTCGTTGCCTTGTTTATTGCTGTACTCCACAGGCGACTGATACTGAATAAAAGCGACATCGCCATGCACGCTTCTTTTTTTTTTTTGGGTTTTTTTGGGTGAGAACTGGTTGTGTCGAGTTGGTGATTGATTGCCGGGGGGGCATGCTGGGCATAGCTAGCTTGACGTTGGACTCTGTACAAGCACTTCCTAGTTTATGGAAAGGAAATAAGCACCTGGTAGAGCTCGTGACTTTGGAGGTTGCAACTGGGCTACAAGCCCAAGCCCGACAGAAGTGTTGTGCTGGTCTCTAGCCTAAATTAAAAGCCCAATCTGAATGGCAATTTACGAACCGCGCTGATCTGATTTCTGAGTAGGTTGTCGTGGGTAGAGTGCCAATCTCATTCCAAAAGGAGCGCCGAGTTGTGAGGATCTACACATGCCAGTACCTTTGGCAGTACGTCGGTCTACGGTTCACACCGGATAAAGTATAATTTTAAAAAGATGCGTGCACAGCAGAGTATCACAGAGAAGGAATAACAACGGTCCTATAGTTATAATACAACCGTAACATAGTTTTAAACATAAGGTTTTTAGGATACATGACATTGAACACCGAGTTTATGCCTATGCTCGCCGCGTAGGGCAGACCCAACGCTACTTCAACCACACGACTCTCAAGCTTCATCTTCGCCACCGAAGGTTGAACCATCGAAGTACTGATTCTCCTGAGCTTCAGCCATCTGCCACCATGGACCACCTCTGTCGTGTTCATCGGAAACAAAACTCTCATGGCTGAACTCAACAAAGTATAACAAATACAATTATAATATAGAGATGAGTACAGAAGGTACTCAACAAATTCAACCATAGCAAGCCAACAATTATATGCTCTAACTATCCAATTGTACCAACCCAATACTAGTAAAGGATTCACGTCCTTGAGAATGTGCTAGATAGTTTTCTAAAATATTTATTGTCAAATTGATCAAGTGTTAGTTATGAATTCTCTACTGTTCATGAGACGCCACATACATAACTTTGGTAGTTCCATTTCCTGCCACGACGCCATTTCTACCCGAAACCAGGAAGTGATAGTCACATTTTTTATTTGCAGAAGAAGATTGTGCTACTGTACCCACACATGTCTTTGTCTTTAATGCCGACCAGATACACACACTTCTTTTAGTGTGTGGCAAAGACCAAGAGTTCATTGTGCCTTTCCAATATTCATTCGAAGCATATCTCTGGCAAAAAGTTGCAACTTTCGTAGAAGCACAAAGTTCTTAATCCTAACTTCCGCAGTGGCACATAGTCCTTAATACCACCCATAGATACATCTTCCGGAAAATTTACTTGCCAGATCCTGGATAACCAGGTATGTGGTCGGCGCAAGTTAACGACGCTTGAATGCCTTATGACAACTGTTACTTAATCCTTATATGATAACCCGTATGTAGTACAATCACAACGCTTCCATAAATACATTCCACTAATTCCAACTACCATCCATACTAGTGATCATCATATAACCAAATCCATATGTTATATTGATTTAGGGTTTATAAAGTAAATTTGACATGCAAGTAATAGAAGAGCTGGCCAAACGGGTCGTGTCTGCCGGGCCGGCCCGGCACGAAGGCCCGTGCCGTGTTTAGGCCGACACTCAGGCACGGTGGGTCAGCTCGACATGACACGAACAGATCTTTGGCCGCTCAAGCACGTCCGTGTAGCCCAAGACGACCCGACAGTGCGAGGGCACGACGCCGAGGGAGACCGCCCAGTAGGCGAGGCGATAACTATGAGGGAGGGAGCTAGGGAGGAGCTGAGGGGGGAGGATGAGGGTGGGCCGGTGGGGCATCGCTGGTGCGGAGGAAGGAGAAGGCACCGGAAAGGGAGGATCCGAGGAGAGAAGAGGAGGCCAGAGCGGAGGGAGAAGGAGGCCAGGGCGTTGTCGGCGTGGAGGAAGAAGGCGCGGAGGAAGGAGAAGGCGGGCGGAGGGAGGCGGAGCCGTAGAGTGGAGGCCAGAGGGCGCCGTCAGCGTGGAGGGCGGAGGCGTGGACCCATGGAGCCATGGAGGCGCCGCCATGCCGCCATCGCTACTACTGTGCAAGCACACGCGCGCCTCACGCAATGAGAGGAAGCCGTGAGAGACCGACAGGCGGGCGGGGAAAAGAGGCGCGCCAACCAATGGGCGGGCGGGCGGGCGAGCGGTGTGCTCATGGGTCATGCCTGGCATGGCACGACCCGTGAAAAATATAGTCGTTGGGGTATTTATGCCCTTTTTTGTGACCGTTTTGGTCTTAAAAAATAGCAAAAAAAAAAAAAATCAAAACATCCCATTTTTTCTCTATAAATAGCCACCATACCCCCCTTATTCAGCACCCTTCCATTCCTCATCCTCTCTATGAAATTTTGTTGTGAAAATTTAAATCTGTGTTGAGCTAATTTGGCAAAATTCAAAAATTTGTCCCAAATTTTGAAAAATTCAATTTTCGACAGTAAGTCAGTAAAAGAGGTACAATACTATTTTTGTATACTTTTATTATTATTGCTTATTATACTAAGATGAAAGTAATAATAGTGTTAATTTCAATTTTGCAGTTTTCGTTATAGGCAGTTCTTACGATGGCTTTACTCTTGGTGATTATGGACTTTCACCTGATGAAATTTTGTCCATGGAGGCGTTGCGCTACCTCAAGCAAACTGGAAGTGCAAGGTAGAGTTCCGTCATCACGCTCCACGACAGCATCAGGCTCCACGCCAACCAGAGCAAAGAGGTTGATGCCATCTATATTGAGAGTGTGGGAGAATTTCGACAGGACGATCAAGCAAGACGCACATGGAAATGAGGTACCATTTGCTATTTACAAAATTTGTCGTAATTAATTGTCTATAAAGTCTATAGGTGGAATGGGGCACTGCTTTAGACATGCTACATGATGTTGAGTCAAGTAAGGATTGATGATGAAGCAGACACAGCTACAGTACAACCCCGACGGTAAGGTAATAGCTAAAGTACAACTCCGACATGCTACAAGATGTTCTAATGTTTGATGCATGAACCATATGCATCAAACATCAAACCATGAGCCAGTAAATCATAAAAACCGAAATAGCAAAAATAAAAAGGAGAGTTATGGAAAAAAAAAGTCCAGGTGCTGGGCCAAGCACGGGCCATGAGGGAGAACTGGGTGTGGGAAGGAGCGAGGGGAGGCCAAGCCAAGTGGCCCGGCATAGGTGTGAGCCGGGGGGGCATAAGCGGCGGCCGAAGGCCAAGCCGAGCTAAGCCAGTGCAGGGCGCAGAGGGTTGCGCTAGGGAGTCGGGCCAGGGTGGAGCCGGAGGATTGGAGGCAGCGCTGAGGAAAACCCCAAGCTTCGACTGAGGCAAAATCCAGAAGAAAGAAGGGTGGAGAAATAAGAAGAGATAGGGAAAGGAAGAGAAGCAATGGGGATAATAGAAGATGAGGAAGATGAAGGGTGACATGGTGCTTTCGGCCGTGCAAATAGATAAAGTAGAGAGAGAGAATAAGATAGATTAGGTGGGAGTCAAGTAAAAGAAAGGAAAATTAAGAGAAGAGAGAAAATTAGAAAAAGTTAGGATGGTAAAAATAGATTAGCAATAAAAATGAGCACTAGTAAAATGAATTATCAGCGCTGTGAAATTTGTAGATCAAATAAAATTATAAACCCTGTAAAGATAAATAACAGTAGGCTCACTCGTAGAAAAATTCAAAACGAAAAAATGCAAAATTAATTTGAGACCGTATATAACTAAATAAAATCACCGGCAGCACTCAAAAAAATTAGACAAATAATCTGGGCGTTAGAAACGATTCAATCGAGATAAAATAATTAAAACACCACCAGAGTAAAATCAATTAAGCATAATTGCATGTGTAAAATTAAATAAACAAAGTTGCATGTGTGTACGTTTAATATGTATTTTTCATCCAATAAAATGCGAGTATAGGCATCCTTGAGCTTAGAGCCGTTAGACCTGTAGAACGATCGCAATTGGCGAGTGCTCACTTAACGGGGTCCTGAAAAATGTTATTAAATTAAAATACGTTAATAAAATAAAATCCACTACCTTATGTATGTATAATATCACCCAAAAGCAACTAAGTATGTATTTATTTATTATTCACAGTGCCGCGTAATTACAGAGGACGAACCCACGTAGATCGGAGTAGTTGATCCGGATTTATTTGACGTCGATCCTTTCTATGACTACAAAGACAAGCTTATCTCTTGAACATAAATCTAGTTATATTAAATGTAAATTGTATATTGTTGTACCATATACGTATTGCATGAAAAGTATGTCTCAAAACTCAAATCGAAGAAATGAGATGATGAGAAAAGATATGAGAATAGAGATGATGAATGAGATGAGAAAAGAGTTAATATTATGGCTGGTAAAGGGGGCATGTAGCAGAAGAGATATGAGGGAACATGTGTGACCCTTTATATATATGTATTATATAAAGACCAACAAAACTCTCACCTAGATAATAGACCGTATTTAAGTGCCAACCATTTTTCTGTTTCGATGGGCAGAAAATGATATCTTGTTACGTGGCGATATTCTCCACATCGGGCAAGTAACTATGTGTGAGTGCCATGGAGGAACCCAGAGACGGTAGGAGAGTTCGAGAGTGGGTGATCCAAGACGCTATAGCGCTAAGGTGGAGTGTTGGGTGCGGAGAGTCCGGCCCATCCAACATCACGGGAACTCAGTGGAGGACTGGGTGAGCGCCCCAGGACACCTACGGAAAATAATGGGTGGAGAATTAATAATGTAACATGGGAAATGTTCTGTACTATGAACTCGAACCCGCATCAATGGAAATGTAGGGGACCCAGCTCGAGAGAGAGAGAGAGCTCAGAGTAGCTATAGGTAAAGTGGTATAAAGCTTGCGCAATGCTAAATAAAAATCATGAATTCATACCTGTCTCCTGAGGAGGCTACAGTGACTACTGTGAGGCCTATCTTCTTACCAAGTGATAAGTAGTCTTTTCCATATTAGAATCTGCCACTTAAAGTTTTAACGAGTTATTTATTTTTTAAAAAATGATCTAGAACATGTGATAAAGAACAAAGATGAGTCATCTAGTGTATTTTTGCTATTAATGCTTGCTAAGTACCTTAGTACTCAATATTGCTATTATTTTCCTTTGTTAGATCCTAGTCCGGCCGGAACCTATCGCGAGTAGGACGAAGGACACGCAGGTGCAGATGAGACCGCTTGAGACGAATACCCTTACTACGAGGAGCAAGGCGAGGTGGATGCCCTATTCAACACGTGGGACGAGTAGGCGACCAGTGGAGCAGGTAGGCAAGTGAGGGGTGTAGTCCCATTTTGCAGTTGTAAATTACTACTTGTAATAAGAACTATAGCCTTGTGTGGCTAAATGTTGAAATAAAAAGTACAGTTTCTATCTTATTATTCTGCTGCGTTGACTCTGGTAAAGTTTACTATTTGTTGGAGCGGTGTTCTACCGGGCAGACGAATAGTAATTCGTATGTCTAAGTGTGATTACCCTTCGGGGTAATGGCACAAGGCGCCGCAGTCGTCTTCTTCGCATCAGACTCTACCACGATCTTTGTCGGAGCGATTCTCTGTAAGTCGCGGTGATATCATTTGATATGGTTAGGTCTTACTTCCTACATCTTTGTCATGTGATGATGTTGTTACCTACTTCTGTTAGTAGTGTTTTTGTTCTAGCCTTCGCTTTGTTAGTGTATATAAATGAGATAGATATAATTGAGTTCTTGTTTATACCTGGTATATTATTTTAAGAATTAAACTAATCATAAAAATGCACGTACGCATGTACCTGACAGTTACAACTGCGCCGACGAAGGGTGCGTTTGTTTGGGTGAACCAAGGTGAATGGGATGAGATGGTACAGGATGGATGGGATAATCCTGGATGAGATGATACAAGTATGGTGTTTGGTTGGTGGGATATGATAATACATGATTTTGTTTGATTGTTTGGATAGGATGGTTCTGAATGGTTCAAGATGGTGTTTAGTTTGAAATTTTAAAAAAATTACATAAAGATTTAATAATTTTTTTTAAATTTAATTGAAGTTTATTTTATTCATTTAAAATATTTGGATTCTATACAAAAACAAAAATTGCATCGAGAAAAACATAAAAATTCCAAATGTTCAAAAATGCATGATTTTCTACAGTAGCTAGATGATGATTTTCACGGCCTAGCTGGCCCAAGAATACTCTAACCAAATACAGGGCCTCTATATGTTACACTTACACCTTCCATTTGAGTTTTTTTTTTAAAAAATAAAACACACCAGAATTAGCTAGTATACTTACTGACTACCGAGTACTGGCAGTTTCTCTCTTAGAGCCTGTTCTGAAGTGGCAGTTAGAGCCAGGTATTTAGGCTTTCAAGAAAATAACGCAGCTAATTTTTTTTTTTAAAAAAATATGTAACTTGAGAACTCGTGTCCACAACAATAAGAACTTTGCATGTCGGTCATCATGTAGCTGCCTAAAATAACCCCAGTAATATCTGGATTCGGTGAAATCATCACATCAGCGTATACTTGCTCCACTTATATGGAAGGATAGGGCATTGACAAATTGGGTGGTGAGACTTTTTTTTAGGGGAATTGGGTGGTGAGACTTTATCAGGTGAGAATAGCATGTCATTTGATGGATCGTTGCAGCGGACTCCATGTTGTTGATCAGATCAAGCCGTCAGCTACAACCGCGGGATGGTGGGTAAGGATTGTTTGATGCAGGCAGATCCGCAGATGGCTTCATCAGTTGATCTCGTTTCTTACACATAGCGTCCAATTCTCCATCTGACAAGAAGAAATCAAACAACACAGTTTTTCGAGGAAAAATCAAACAGTAAATGATCACTGTAAATCTATAATACAGGGTACTTCACCTTTTCTGAAGGGAAGAATATATTTTTTGTTCTTGTGGCTTGTTGCTTTGGCTATAGGCACTCTCATCAGTCATCCTTTTCTAAGAAACGAAGTATAGCAACAATTCGAGGAGGCAGGATCCTCACTATATTTTATATCTCTGGAATAAATCAAACTACATATATATACATAACCGCCAGAGTATATATCCTCTGACAAGTCAAAGCCTAAAACCTTTTGAGTTCTGACTTCAAATTAAAATCATATTGGATTCTTACGCATACACGCTGCACAAATTCGTTATTGCAACATTGACCACGTGGGGGGTTGTTGGGGATCATGGATTCAAAGGCTCAAAGCTGACTTTTTTTCCGTGCCATCGCATATGTCAACATCACATGGTAACCTTGGCATTCGAGTTGACCCAACTACAATAAGCGCTACGAGGTCGGAGATGAGACAGAACTTCACACCTCTTAGGTTCTCGCGAGAGAGAGATTAAGTGGTCTTTGTTAAGAAATCGGGTTTAGGATCGAGAGTTTTGGTTTAAGTGAACTCTTTATTCGCTCAATTGTTTATATAAAAGAGGAGGAACCCTCAGTATTATACACGAATTAAGAAAAATAATAAAAGAAGTCTAAAATTTCCGTTCAATCTACTATTTCATTCTTACGATTTTAAATTTATCTACGAGGTAATACTGAACACACCAACGACGATTTCTCAACAGTCTTATCTTACACCCCAGCAACGAAGCAAATTAATCAAGACTTAACAACCTGTCAGTATAATTGTCCGACAAACGCGCATCTCGAAACGTGCTGTGCACATCAAGCACACAACCCAGGGCTATGAATATACTCCAGGTTAACTTGGGCGATGGATCACCATTCATGGCTTGTCTTCCCACAGTAGTGCAGATTAATGGCTGCCATCGACCACTCGATCACCGCAGGCCCATAGGCCGTACACGCATGAAACATAAGTAGCAGATCTTGGCGGTGATATGCATATGCATGTAGCATGTAGCATGTAGCATGTAGCGAGCAATGCATTCAGCCAAGTTCGGAGACGACTAAGACCAACCCTATGTGTGAAAATAAGTTCATCATTTGCAAAAGTTTCGTAGAAAATAATTTAATTACTACACAAAAATCGAAGAAAATTACCGTATTTCAAACAGTGCTTCAGGGAGTTCCACCTGCACAAAACTGGTTGCATCTATCATTCTTTGCACCTAGGGGTGCAAACGGAGCAGATAGTTCCCCACCGCTTGTCTTAATAAATTTGGATCTTATTTCGAGCTAAAAACCAGATATCTGGGATTTTTCTCGGATTTCAGATTCGGAGCCGGATAGTTTTTGCCGGATACGGAAATGGATTCGAGAAGTAGGTATGCATCGGATTCGGAGCTATCCGGATAATTTATCGGATAATATTCGGTAAATATTATTTCGGGTATCTAGTAAACTCTAGGTCTAGTGGGTCAGAGAGAGAAATTAGCCCACAAGGCTCTCCAATATTTAATTAATTTTATTTTTTAAAAATACAAGAAATCCAAATAAGTCAAGAAAAATAGCAAATGAACTTGGAAAAATTCCATAAAATTTATAAAAAATAATTTGAAACATAAGGAACTTAAATAAACTACTTTTGAATTTGGATGTTTGATTTATTCATATTAAATCATTCTTATTTCTAAAAATTATATTTAAGCTTTGTTAAATTCTAGAAAATCATGAAAAATTTAGAAAACCTTATTTTAAACAAAATATTTTGAAAAAAAACATAGATGCTACAGACTTACCACCAATCAACGTTCTGTGTATCCATAGCTAGTTATTGATATTGGTTTGTAGGCTTTGTATATGTTGTATCTGTAGTTGGCTAGTTACATTTTGGACATCTTTTGTATTGCTATCACTATGATTAACTAGCCGCCATGGTAGTGATGTAGTTAAATTTGCTTGTTGAATTGTTAATGTAGTCGCATTTTTGACATGTAGTATAGTTGATTGATCTTTATATGTGCGGCATATATGGTTTATGTTTTCGCGCAATATTCGACTAAATATTTGTGACCGAGACAATTTGTATTCGGTTCGGTATGTATTCACTCTATATTCGTTATTGAGACTATCCGCATTCGTATTCATATCCGGTACTGTCTGTATCCAACTCCGATTCCGAGAAAAAAAAATGAAACGAGCGATATCTGTGTGTATCCACTCCCATTATACCATATTTGCACTTGCTCCAGCGAGTTCCCATACACAAAACTGGCGTTTTGTAAGCGGTTTTGATGAACTGTTTTGTACGTACAGTACTGTTGACTAAAGTCATTTCTGGTGTAGAGATGTACATGAGCAGATAATGGTATCCCTACTGGATCCACCTCTGGATCACAGCTTGTGGCAGATGCGGTATTAAATTGCAAGTTTTGCAACTGCATGGGTCGCAGCACAAATCTATTTCTTTTTTCTTTTAGATTACAAATCTGTTTCTTGGGGCAGGTCGCACTGACTTGTCGTGTAGCATGATCCCGTCACTTGGGTCGGCGTCCGCAACAAAGACAGCTACGTGATCTGGACCTCCACAACGCAGTTAGAGCACGTACCAGGCATAAATAGTTGCTATTTATACTATTTATATTATCTATAGATAGTACTGAAAACAGTTTATAAAATAGATTATAGTGATACAGTCTCTTTTACAAGATTGTAGACAATATATTTTTCTCTTTTTATTCGCTTTTATTCACACCAACTTAAACCTATTGTATATGACCCAACCAACTGCCAACTCCACTAGCCTGAGTAAGGTTTGCATCTGAATCCTCCGAACTGCAAAGTTACTAGCTCATATTTTTTTTTTTAACCAGATGGCCGGGTTTTAAAAAGATGTAACAAAAGCTGTGTTTTCTCTATTGTGTTGGTTTGGAACTCCGCATGTTTGTTTCCGCTCACTTACTAAAAAGACCAGATAGTATAAAAAAGTGACCCCAATTACTATAAGCGGAACCAAGGGATCCTCGAAAAAGGGAACCGATATCAAGAGAAGTAAATGCGTATTAATTGTCTTGAAAAAAGTCCTCCTTGATTACATGGGGGGAGATGGCTATTTATAGTCTTCCGATCTGGACACGTGATATTACAATTTTACCCTTAAAAAGACCCTACGCCCATAGGGGATGTAGATGTTTTTCCTTCCTCCTCGTGTAGCCTTCGGTTCACGGTGGACACTCCTGGTCCTGATCCATCTGGCCGATACGCATGGCCCATTGGTATCTCCTCCCATTCGCACCGTGAGAGGTGCTCCCGGACCGAGGGGCCCTGGACACCCTTCGATGCTCGATTAGGTGGCCCCGAGCAGGGATCCCGGGGGCTTCCTGTACCCTTCGACGCCCCCAAAGGTACTTCTATGCCATCCAGGGGCTCGACCACGCCTTCGACCTTGGCCACCATGGGCCTTCTAGTGGCCTTTGGGTGTCCCTCGGGATTTCCCCGAAGGTATGCGTGTGCTCTTCTGGGGTCGCTAGTCGTGCCTTCGGCCTTGGCCCTGTGGGCCTTTTCTGGTGGCCCTTGTGTGCCCTTCAGCCTTGGCTCTCGAGGGTCTCCCCGTCGTCTTTGCCCGATCGTTGGGGCCGGTGGGTCGCTCCTACAATATTCAAAAACTATTCCAAATACATAGAAAAGAACTCGAAGAGAGACTACCAAATGACATTTCGGTATGGTTGCAGATTAAACTTCATAGTCCAGCAAACCTTCTAATGGACTGTAACATCCCAAATGTGGATTTGTGTTTCAAATGTATAAAAATGAGGAGAAATTAAAACTTTTCTCACATCTGGATGTTTTTGATCCGTTCCATAATTCTTGTACAGGGATTGTGGAAAAATCAAACTCAAAATCCCCAATTCCCTCAGGTCCTAAACCTCCTTGGTAAAATCTTGTGTCCAACCCCCCTGAAAATAATTTTCCCTGGATCTAGGACAGGTGTGTGACACATCTGAATTATTTCACGATTTTTAGAAATCATTTGATAATTTTGGGAGGCAAGTCAAACCCAGTCAAAGATTGGTCAAACCCTAACTCCAACTTTCTGGAATTTCTGGAGAAGAATACAGTGCATGAAAATCTCTGAAAATTTTATGTAAGGTTAATCCTTAAGTCAGCCACCTCCACTTAAAATTTTATAATTTTTAGAGCTGGTTTGCTACCTTAAGCAAATTCTCCAAAAATTAGCTGTTTAATTCAAAACTTAGCTGGTTTTCACTGTTCCTTGGGCGCGAGTCAGACTCGAGCTCGAGCCAAGTGACTTAGTTCAATCAACTAACTGCACCGTCACGGTCGATCGAGCGGGAGCGCTGTCAGCCGTCGGATCGTCATCGAAGCGTTACCGATGCGATCACAGGAGAGCCGTTCGATTGGAAAAGCACGGCCTGGATTTGAGTGAACGTTCGGACCGTCCGATCGCCCAATTCATTTGAACCGTCCGATTTGGAGATAACGGCCTGGATCGAGTGAACGTTCGGACCGGCCGATCGTCCCTTTCATTTGAACCGTTCGATTTAGATCCAATGGTGGACGCGTCGTCTCCTTCCTCGCGTCTGAGCGCACGTTGCAGCTGAGTCAAACCATGACGTAAGCAGAGGAGAGGGGCGCAGCGTAGGGTCACCTCAGTGATCACTTTTAAATGGCTCCTTCTGCTAGCATTAAATGCCCGTCGTGCACCGCCCTCAAACGTCCATAGCTCAACTGCTCCCATCACTCTCAGAGCTCCCATGGCAGGGCTGACCCGAGGAGAAATCTTGCCATTACTCTCTGCCATCTCAGCTATTTAAGCTCCCTTATTTCCTCTGTTGGCTTCCTTTAGCATTTCCGCAACTCTAGTTAGCACCTCAGTGCTTGTTTGAGCTTGATTCACCCGAAATTATTTCGGCCGCCATTGCCGAGCTTCAAGCTTACGGTGAAGGAGGTACCACAATGGCTCTCCCACTCCAATTCTTGCTCCCTCTGCTCTCTCTTTAATCACTTGAGCTTAACCCTCGCTCAATTTTGCTTATCTTCCCCAGGACTTGGATGAATTGGAGATTCTCTATTTTCGACCGAAAGCACCATTTTTCATCGCCGGAGCAGCTCCGACCTCCTGTGTGCCTCTCCTGTGCTCAGGTAGCTCCACATGAGTCCCTAGTTGCTTGGCACTCGCTTACTTGGACCGCAGTGGAGCTTCTTTGTATTTTTTATTTTCGACCAGTTTTGATCACCACTGTCAACTCCGGCTTGCCGACGTTCTAGACCGCCGCAGCCGCGGTGAATGGTCCCATTGTGTGCGCAAGGTTATTGCGGACCCATTTTGGGCCTTAGCTCGCGCCGCCGTGACCAGAGTCGCCGACGGTGAGCCTCCCTTCGCCGTCGAATTGTCGGACGAACTGTACGCAGCGTTTAGAACGTAGTTCTCTGTGGACCATCGATCTCTAGATCAACGGCCCAGGCTCGCGTGAACGTTCGGATCGGTTGAAAGCTCCTTCGTTGTGAGCCGTCGATCTTTAGATCAAGGGCTCAGATTCGAGTGAACGTTCAGACCGTCCGAACGTTTCGATCAACGTGGATCGTTGGATCTAAGATCAACGCCTCATGTGCGTGCGAACGTTCGGACCATCCGAACGTCTCCATCCACGTGGACCGTTTGATCTAAATCCAACGGTGGGGTATGTGAGCCGTGTAAGCCCTGTGCGCGCGCGCGTTGTCCCGTGGACTTGGGCCGTTGGATCCAAGATCAACAGTCCAAGTTTGTCCACGTCGTTTTAATTTTGGATTTTCCCGAAAGGATTATTTGTTAACTGAAAAATGCAATTAACTTGTAAAATGCATAACTATTTCTCTGTAAACTATTTTTGAGTGAATCCAATTTTGTTGGATTCCTCTATTAATGAGCTTACTGTGAAAATTAGTTTTGAACATGCTAATTTTCCCAAAAAGTTTACTTATGCAGTTTGCTTTTGCTCATTTCATAGGTTTGGAAAGTTGTAGAAAGTGCATCATAGCTCCAAATAAGATGAATCCAATTGAGTTGTTCATCTTGTGAGGTGCTTAACCTTCTGTAAAAATCTCAAGTGCACCACCTTTTGAGAAAATATTACCAAACAGTTTAATTGCAATAAATAGTAGTAATTATGATTTATAAGGCTGAGCAGAATTGTTTTGCTCATATCTTTTGCATTAATAATCCAAATCAATTGGTTCTTATTGCTAAATTTCTTAGAAATCATGCTCTTCCTACTGTAGAAATTTTGGAGCTTTTCGCTGAAGTTGATTTTTGAACCTTTTCGGTATTTTTTGTCTTATCGGTTCTTTTTGGCTCTTTCGTTAGGTTCCGACACGCACATTGATAACGAGAGTGACCCTCAGCAACAGTTCGAGCAACTTCAGCAAGGCAAGCAGTTTGATCATAAATTTCCTATTACTTTCAAGTCTAATATCTTGTTTACAAATCATATGTATGCATACTTTTGTGTTAAATTAATTTTCCCGATTAGAGGTAGTTACTCCTATTGCATTGTTGTCCTCAAATTGTTATCCCCTGCCACAAACATAAGTTACTAATATCACTGGTGAATTAGAGCCCGGTGATTTAATTATGCTATTGTATTGTCTTTTCGATGTCATGCTTAGCAATGCTTAGCTACCGGTAGAATTGGGCGGTTATCGACTTAGTCGATAACCTTGATCACACAAATCATTTTATTATTCTTTGTTCAGCACCTTGTGCTAAATTATTTTGAAAACAAAAAGTGCAAATGAAATGATTTAGACTTGGACAAGTGGTTGGATGGTGGGTTATTGGGTTTGTGGATGTCTTGCCCAGGTCAACAAGGACCGAACATCTTGTTACATTAAACCAAGTATTTTTGCGTGCTAACCACGCGAGAGGGATATGGGACCTCTCTTGATTGAGTACTTTGGCGTGTGTTAACTCCGAGTCGCAGGAGGTGGGTTGTGTGAAAAAGGATCAGTGTTATCGTGTTGGGTGTGCGGTGGTGGAGTTCCGGGTAGGTTCTCCAACTCGAGGGGCATCGTAGTTGTCCAAGGCTTTGCCCGTGAGGGACACTTGACCGAGGCTTTACGATGACTCCGACACAACGTATGGGTTTCTATCCATACGGGCGACTCGCAATTAATGAATAATATTGGAAATATCTCGTAGGACTTAGCCGTGCCGACATACCTAAGGAAGTGTGCTTAATAGCTTGGCAAAAAGGCGGTCTGGCGTGTGGGTACATGGTACACCCCTGCAGGGATTCAAACTATTCGAATAGCCTCGTCCCTAGGTTATGGACACGCTTGGGGAGGTCTTCCAAGAGTGAGACTACGACCTTTAATTAAAATTTGACATGGTTGGCATGAATGAGTAATTCATGCTATTGTTATAGTGACTATGGGTTTAGTCACTTCCAGGATTATTGTTGTCATCTACCTATTGTTATTATTATTGTCAAATTATTATTTGAATATTAAAAACAGATTTGTCAACTTGCTTTCAAATGTACTATCTTATTGCAAATAAAGATTGCTTTATGCCGAAAATGAAACATACAGCTTCCACTCAAATAAGCTTGCAAGTAGCATATGTATAGGTATGTTATTCTACACGTAAGTCTTGCGGAGTACAATATTTGTACTCATTTGCTTTGCTTAACTATTTGTTGCAGAGGAGGAAGGTGAGCCCCAAGAGCCTCACTTTTGTGAGATGTGTTGCGGGTTTGACGACTAGCTTGGCGGTCCAGTCGGTTGCCTTGTGGGTAAAGGCACACTGATTGACTCTTTTGTTTATCGTCATCTTATGGTATTTCGCTTCCGCTGTTTAATTAGTATTTGTATGATTTTGGCCGGTCGGCCTCTCTTTTGTAATAACTATCCTTTATTTATGTTAACTTCTGATTTATTGCTGTGCTTCGGTTCTATGTGAATGAATGGAATTGATGCACGAATTTTGTGAAGGGGTGTGTATACTGCATTTCTGAGAAGTATACATATCTCGAGTCTTGGTTTATTTGATTTGTGATGCTAGGACCAAGTGGATGGTTAAGCATTACAAGCCAGGTAAACCGGGGTCTCACAGAGTTTGGTATCAGAGCCATACTGACCGTAGTAACCCAAGCTTGGTCGTCTTTAGGATATTTTGGAAAACTTAATTTCAAAATATCAAATGATTTATGAAATCTTAAGAAATTCTCAGATTTTACTCCTTACCTATCTTAGCTTTCTCCTCTCATCTTACTCTAATTTGAGTTTTAAAAATTGTTTACCTCTTCTTTCTTCAAAGATAGTTGTTATCGTTTAATTGAGTTTTGGGAACTAATGAGTTTGGCAAATTGAAGTGTTGAATGCCCTCTACAAGGTTTTGAAGTTTCTGAAATGGATAATTTTGACTAGAAGCTTGGATGCAAAACCTGGACAACGATCTTTCAATTTCCGGATAGCAAGCTCAAAAGTTCTAAACAGGGTAGAAAATGAGAGGTTAATCAACTAAAACTTATGGGAATAGAAGGGTAAGATGTGATACTAGTTATCTATGTATCTAACACTATTTTTGCTGATTTAACCTTGCTCTCTAGTGGTATTAGATCTTACGTTATATTCTGATTTTTATCATCTCAATCAATTACTCGTTCATTCAATACGGGTTAGTTGCATTGGGAAGTTGAGCTTTGGTTTGGTGATTCCTTAATGTTTTTGGAGTCTTTCTATAAGCCTTTTAAGTTTATCTCCTTGTTGTTTTTGGTTTTCAATTAGGGTGATATTCCATTCCCCTGTTAGCTTTTTGCTTTCTTTCGGCTTTATTTTTCGGGACTAGTTGTTAACCAAAGTTCCTTGTACCAGGATGGCCGGACGCACTCGTAGCGGCCAAGGCCAGTCAGCTGGTCCGGACGAGGAGCTTCCTCTTCCTCCGACCATGGCCGAGGTCCTTCTTCAGATCGAGCGCAACCGTGCAGATGACATGAGGGTTCTTCTGGATGTCATCACGCGCAACACCTCCGCCCTTACCGTGCTTCAGGATCCGGGCAAAGGAGTGGACATCAGCCTCGTGGGGGACTTGCGGAGTTCCTTCGCACCCAGCCCCCTACCTTCTCTAGGTCTGAGGACCCACTTGATGGAGACGACTGGCTTCGTCTGGTTGAGCGGAAGCTTTGCACGGCGCAGTGCCAGGAGCACGAGAAGGCGCTGTTGCATCGCACTAGCTGGAGGGTGCAGCTTTGTCTTGGTGGGAGAGCTTTCTCGCCATGCAGCCTGACGGCCACACCGTCACTTGGGAGGAGTTCCGCACTGCCTTCCGTCGATCTCATATTCCTACTGGCTTGATGAAGCTAAAGAAGAAGTAGTTCTTGTCGCTCAAGCAAGGGTGCTTCTTAGTCATGGGGTACCTATACGAGTTAAACCATTTGGCTCGTTATGCTCCGGTGGAGGTGGCCACAGATGAGGCCAAGCAAGAGAAGTTCAAGGATGGCTTGTCCGAGGAGCTGCGGGATAAGCTATCCATCGCCGACTTTCCTGATTTCCAGACCTTGGTGGACAAGGCCATCGTCGCCGAGCATGCTAGCAGGGAGCTTGTGGAGTTCCGCAAGCGCAAGTGGGAGGCCCACAAGTCATCTAAGGCCAGCTATCCTCGCTTCAGTCAGTCTTAGGGGTCACATCCTTAGGCTTCAGTACCCCCGAGGACGTCGGCACCTGCCCCTCGTTCATCGCAGGCCGTGTCCCAATCACGTGCACCTGCGAGTCAGCAGAGTGGTCCCTGCAGCCTTACGGACATCACTTGTTTCTTCTGCAAGCAGAAGGGTCATTATGCAAATAATTGCCCTAAGAAGACAGGAGAGGCCCCTCGTCCTAATGGAGGACGCGGGCAAGGAGGTGGTTCTTCTCAGGACCAGAAGATCGTTCCGGCTACCCAAGGCATGGGTAGTGGTCGCGTCAACCTCATCTCCGCGGAGGAGGCACAGGAGGCACCCGACGCCGTGCTGGGTACACTTTCTGTCAACTCTCATCCTGCTACTGTTTTGTTTGATTCAGGAGCATCTCACTCTTTTTTCTTTGAGTCGTTTGCTGCTATTTGTGAGCTCCTTTTTACTCTATTGTCGGTCCCGCTACTCGTTCGCTCTCCTGGATCGGAGTTGAGAGCCGAATCTGAGTGTAGGGATGTCCCAATTGAGATCGAGGGAGTGGGGTTCTTAGCAAATCTTATCCTCCTCCATTCAGCAAGTCTAGATGTAATTCTTGGCATGGATTGGTTGTCTCAGCACAAGGGACAAATCGATTGCTTCAAGAAGTGTCTCTCTCTATCTAGTCCTTCCGGCGAGCAGGTCGCTTTTCGCCGAAGCTGCAAGGTCCGCATCCCTTCGCGCTGGAAGCAAAACCCGCTCTAGATATTAGTGAAGTCCCGACGGCATGCGACTTCATTGATGTCTTTCCCGATGATCTTCCAGGGATGCCACCAGTTCGAGATCTCGAGTTTGTCATTGAGTTGGTTCCCGGTACCGCCCCGATTTCAAAGAGGCCTTATCGGATGCCCACAAATGAGTTGGTGGAGTTGAAGAAGCAACTTAGTGAGCTACAAGAGAAGAGTTTCATCCGCCCTAGCTCATCTCCATGGGGTTGTCCTGCAATCTTCGTAAAGAAGAAGGACCACTTTACGCATATGGGTCGATTACCATCCACTTAATGAAGTCACGGTAAAGAACAAGTATCCATTGCCCCGCATCGATGATCTCTTTGATCAATTAAATGGAGCTCAAGTTTTCTCCAAAATTGATTTGAGAGTGGGGTATCATCAAGTTCGGATACAACCTGAGGATATTCCCAAGACGGCTTTCTCTACTCGCTACGGCTTGTATGAGTACACCGTCATGTCGTTTGGTTTAACCAATGCTCCTGCCTTGTTTATGAACCTCATGAATTTGGTGTTCATGGAGTATTTGGATAAGTTTGTCGTGGTCTTCATCGATGATATTCTTATCTACTCCAAGAACGATGAAGAGCATGATGAGCATATGAGGCTTGTGTTAGGCAAGCTTCGTGAGCACCAACTGTATGCGAAGTTCAGCAAGTGCGCATTCTGGTTGAAGGAAGTGGCTTTCTTGGGCCATATTCTTTCAGCAGGAGGCATAGCCATTGATCCTAACAAGGTCAGCGATGTTCTTTCATGGAGTCAGCCTACTTTGGTAACCGAAGTGTGGAGTTTTCTTGGTTTAGCGGGATATTATCGTCGCTTTATCAAGAACTTCTCCAAGATCGCGAAGCCGATGACGGAGTTGCTCAAGAAGGACAAGAAGTTCTTGTGGTCCGATGCTTGTGAGGAAAGTTTCCAAGTACTCAAGAAGCGTTTGAGCACCGCTCCCGTCCTCGTCCTTCCCGATATCCATCGAAGCTTCGATATCTATTGCGATGCTTCTCGTCGAGGACTCGATTGTGTCCTTATGCAGGAAGGCAAGGTAGTGGCCTATGCATCAATGCAATTGAGACCTCATGAACTCAACTATCCTACCCATGACTTGGAGTTAGCTGATGTGATTCATGCACTTAAGATTTGGCGGCATTACCTAATCGGTAATCGTTGTGAAGTGTATTCGGATCACAAAAGCTTAAAGTATTTGTTCACCCAATTTGACCTGAACCTCAGGCAAAGGAGATGGTTGGAGTTGATCAAAGACTATGACATGGGTATTCATTACCATCCGGTAAGGCTAATGTCGTTGCCGATTCGCTTAGTCACAAAGCGCATTGCAATGCCTTGTTGCTCAAGGAGCAGCATCCCACTCTTTTAGAGGAATTTCAGCGTCTCAACTTGGGTTTAGTTGAGCAAGGTTTCCTCACTACCTTGGTTGTGCAACCAACCTTGGTGGATCGGATTAAGATCGCTCAACAATCGGATGTTGGAGTAAACCACATCAAGAAAATGTCAAGAACGGAACAACCAAGTACTTTTCGGAGGATGATCGTGGTGTTGTGAGGTTCGAACAACGCCTGGTGGTTCCAAAGGACATGGAATTGCGGAATTTGATCCTCCGCGAAGCCCATGATTCGCGTTTGTCTATTCATCCCGGGGCCACGAAGATGTATCAAGATCTCCGTCAAAAATTTTAGTGGACCCGAATGAAGAGGGAGATTGCGAAGTTCGTTGCCGAGTGTGACGTGTGTCGTCGTGTCAAGGCCGAGCATCAGCGTCCAGCAGGCTCTGCTGCAACCTTTGCTAGTGCCTGAGTGGAAGTGGGATTCGATCGAGATAGATTTTATCACCGGTCTACCCAGGTCTCCCAAGGGAAATGATGCCATTTGGGTTGTCATCGATTGATTGACTAAAGTGGCTCATTTCATTCCCGTCAAGACTCAGCTTCATGTGGGCCCCTAGCCGAGCTCTATGTCTCCAGAATTGTAAGTTTGCATGGGATACCGAAGATGATCATTTCTGATCGTGGGTCTCTGTTCACTTCTCGATTTTGGCATAGTTTGCAAGAGGCTATGGGAACCAATCTTACCTTTAGCACAGCATATTACCCCCACACTGATGGTCAGACCGAAAGGGTCAACCAAGTGTTGGAGAACATGCTCCGTGCTTGCGTTCTTTCCTATAGGAAGCATTGGGAGAAATGCTTGTCATTTACCGAGTTTTCGTACAACAACAGTTTTCAGGCCAGTCTCGGCATGGCACCTTTCGAGGCCTTATACGGGAGAAAGTGTAGAACCCCGTTGAATTGGTCTGAGACCGTGAAAGACCTTTCTTTGGCCCGGACTCGATCAATGAGGTAAAGATTGAGGTATCTTATCCCACCATTATGAGTTAATGGTATAGTGTGGTAATTAATGATAATCATGTTGTGGAACTAACATTTTTCATGAGTTGGATAAATATGTTATGTTCCGGTATGATGAAGACTTGGGATGATCATGAGTTGATCATCAAGTCAAAAGCTTGGTGTAAAGGATGCATCATGAGTTGATGCTTATCAAGAAGAGATGATCATGAGTTGATCGTCAAGACAAGAGAAGACCCATCATGTGTTGATGGAGATCAAACAAAGGATCATCATGTGTTGATGATCATCAAGTTAATGACCCGACTTGAAGTGTTGATGTGCGTCATCAAGCTTCATGAAGATGCAAGGCAAAGGTTTGACTAGCTAGGGCTTAGGATGTGTTCCTATTCTTTTACCGGTCTTGGTTTTTGGTTGGAAGACCGAATTGCTAGTATAGATTGCCGTACTATTAAGAGGGGTCTTAACTAGTAGTTTGTGTTAGTCATGTGTTGATAGCTCATTGTGGTTGCTCTAGCTCATCTAGTCATGATGCTATTTATTTGCGAATGTGTTTTGCAAATAGTCGAGGCTCATGCGTAATCCTTGTAGCATGTGACTTAAGTTTGTAAATATATTTTGCAAATGGTGTAAGTCCATGTACCTTACTCCTTGTGATGAGTATTCTAAAATGTTGGCAAATGTGTTTTGTAACTAACTGAGAATATTATCTTTTAATCTTGTTGGAATTGTACTCAAATGGGCGAATGTGTTTTGCCATTTGAACTGAAGCAAATGTGTTTTGCTTCTGTGGTCTGGCGGTTAGATTGCCTGTGTGGACCGGTCTGATCGGTGGCCAATCGGTCGAACCGACCATATGTTGGCGGTCGGACCGATTTCCCTTGTGTTGATTCTCTATCCAGAAGTTCCACTGTTGTGAAAACGGAACTTCCGATGTGAGTAAGTTCCGGGGTTCGTGCGGAACGTTTATTCCAGAGAATTCCCTTTGTGAGACTTAGCCAAATTTCTATCAGGCGGTCGGACCGGCCAGCTGCGTGGTTCTGAACGATTTGGCGGCGGTCAGACCGCCATTACATGGCGGTCCGACCGGCCGAAGGTCAAACGGCTAGATTTATAGCCGTTGGAGGCACGGGCCGTCCGACCGACCATTAGTTGGTGGTCAGACCGGCCCTGTGCTGATTCAAGCGAATCTTCTCCCAACGGCTAGTTTTTGGGTGTGGGCTATATATAGCCACCTTGGCTGGTTGGGAGAGGTTGCTGAAAATTGCTGGTGCTATTGTGAACCTCTATTGAGCCTCTTGAGCTAAGAGCAAGCCTCTCATCCTCTATTGTGCATGTGTTGCACTTGATGAGATTTGAGAGCAAACCATAAGTGCATGTGTTGCCTTAGGTAGTGGATTGTGTATCCACGTGAGCGTTTGACACTTGATTAGTTCAAGTGAGAGTTGAGATTTGTTTCTCTTAGTGTTTGCCGACACCTAGACGGCGTGGAGGCATCGTGCCTGGTGATCTTCTCAAGAAGTTTGTGAGAAGGCCCGGTGTGTTTGTGAGTGGTTTGGTGCTCACCATCTTCGGAGTGAAGAAAGAGCAACCCTAGTGGAGCGAGGTGTTGGTTCGGTTTGGAACCGGTCCAAGTGGTTGGACTTACCTCAGAGGTGTTGGCTTAATTAGTAGAGCCGGTCCAACGTGGTTGTGCTTACCTCAACGTGGATTAAGGGAGAGCGACAAGTCTCCGAACACCACGGTAAAACATCATTGTGTCATTTTGCTTTATCTTGTGCTTTAATTTGAGCAATTTACATTACTTGCTTGAATTGTTTATATATCATTGTGTGATTGCTTTCTTGTATTGTTGGTGCACTTAGTGGAGCCTAGTTGATTTAGGTTTTAATTGTGCAAAATTAATTTGTTATTAGCTTCCGTATTATTAATTGGTTTTAGTGTGAGAGATTTTTTAAAACCGCCTATTCACTCTCCTCTAGTCAGTCTCCTCAATCTTACAAACGGAAGCTGTTTAATTCATAAAATATACTTGATATGCATATACTCTAATATATCACTGAGACTAGCAATCGAGAAAATCCTTTTCATGCTTTTGGATAGCTGCATCTTTTTAGCTTGTCATGAAAACGGTCATTCGCACCTATAGTGCTATTCCTATGATATCATCTGCACAAATCACGAAACGATCAACTGGGATTTGGTGATGAAAAGTTTAGTTACATATTTTTCTCACTCCAATATTTTTTGAAATATACTAGTTACATGACCTGTAATGCTATTCCTATGAGATCAATGCACAATCACAGAACGATTAACTTGGATTTGGTGAGGAAAAGTTTATTTACATATTTTTCTCGCTCCAATCTTTTCTATAATATACTAATTACGTGTGATATCTGAGTAATACTGTAGGATTATAAAATATCATGAAACTTCCAACAAGTGGCTAAGAAACACCATAACCTATCACCTTCGCTATTTCTAACTGCGTCGCCCCATAAGGAGAGCTAAAACCTCACAACCTACGTATGATATCTGTTCTATAGTAAAATATGGGAAATGCCTATCTGAACGCGAGTGCATGTGCACCCACTATCTCAACCACACAGTGTGTATCAAGATTCGTGCGGAAAAAAGTGATTTTAGATTTGTTGTTGCATTTAGGAAATAATGGGAGTTTTTAGCCGTATTGGCACATTTGCCGAACGTATTGATGAAAATAGCTCCCGTCACATAGGATTTACAAAAATAACGTCTCGTCCACACGGCCACCGTGCAGTTTTTCTAACGGACCGATACGTAGAGAAAACCACACGATGACCGTGCGGTGGAGAGAATGCAGCATGGCCACCATGCGGTGTAGGTAGGTGCCGCATGGCCACCGTGCATGGTGCAAGAATTGCAGGGCCATCGTGCATGCAAGGATTAATGCTAGGATTAATCGCCTAATGTGCTGCTGCATGGCCACCGTGCATGCAAGTACGAACGATAGAAATTTTCGAAGCCAAACATTATTCAATGCTTAATCGTGACATAAATATATTAGAAATTTTCGAAGCCTAAATAAGTATGAACAAAGTTAAGTGTGAGACACCATGACCATTATCTTAGGTTTTCCCCACCAGTTTAAAATAACGACAATTGTAAAACATACCTTTTCAATGTTTAATAAATCATCAATTGCACTCTTCTTATTGGGTATAGTGTAGCAGTACACACATAATATACAAAATATGTATACAAATATATCAAAGCAAAATTGCATAACACGGGATACAATATGACTCACTCGTCTAAGCCACTACTCTCTGCTCGTTACGTCTGTGTTCGCGTGTGCACCCCTATTTTTTGTCGAGTATGTCCCGTGGGATACGTCAGCCGGTCCGGAGAGCACGTGTTGGATCGGAGGAGGTACAGAGACCGTTGAGCCTTTTGAGTGGGCGGAGGTACACCAGTAAGCTGAGTCTGGTAAGCGTCGATATCCTGAGCCGGAGGAAGCTCGGCGCTTACCATTGAGTCTGTTGACGTCCTCCGACTTAGGACATCAAAGCTGAGTCTGGTAAGCGTCGATGTCCTGAGTTGGAGGAAGCTTGACACTTACCGTTGAGTCTGTCGATGTCCTCCGACTCAGGACATTCATCTCAGCTTCCTTTGTGATCCATATTAGATTTTAGAAAGAAATTGGGTTTACTTACCTTATTCCCGTGATCTTTTCCCTATCTCATGTTGTTCTTCTCATTCCTTGTTGCAAGTGCCAACAGACGGCAAGACCAATATAACAAGCATGCAAAGTCAAGACGAAGCTCTGTTAAAAGTTGCCAACCCTGACCCAAACCGTCCAGACATGACCCTTAAGCGTCACCATGCTTCAGGTATGATGCAACCAACCAACCAAGCAAAATCTCGCCAGGACTATTAGAAGAAATGTTACATCAAGGGGTGGAGTTCGCAGCTATTAGTATAGATCCACCCATCAGCCGATGCCCAAAGAAAGACCGAGTTCCTATAATACGACTAACACCACCAACCTTTGGGACTCAGCGAACTGCCACATGTTTCAGAGGTGACCAGGTGGACCACTTTGTGTTCCACTGCCTCGAGGGGCAGCGAAAGCAAGACATTTGCTTTGGCTCTGGTGAGAAAGGATACTACACCAACTAGTGCACTACAAATTGTCCCAATTGCATCGAAGACCACCTACTAGGAAACTTTCCAACAAACACGGTCACATGTTTCCTCTGCATGGGACACGATCACCGTCCCGAGGAGTGTCATCTAAAACGGTTGCTCACTAAGTCAGTTGAACTACAACAATGGATTCTCTGTATAGCTGTAAGCATCCCAACCACCAAAGCTGACATGGAAGCAGTCCCTGACCAAGAAAAAAGGACCCTCATGATGGAAGGTACATAAGGTAGTTTGGACAATGGATTGGCACCATCTATATCCTTAGGTCTAGATGATGCCATACGAGACTTGGACGATAGGTAGTTAATAAAAATGTATCAAGGATATCTTATGATTTCTAGAATGAATCAAATATGTGGTATATTGACAGAGTAATAAAAATCATAAGGATAAGTGCTTGGAAGATATCACTACAGGACTAGGGAAAAATAATTTGGATTGGATTGATAGGAATAATCAAATTTATACTGAGGATTGGAAGATATAACCGCATGACATTTAATTTAAGGGAGGGTAACTAGAATACGAAACTATCGGACTACTACCATGATATATAACTACTAGTTGGTGGTGTAACAACTTCTACTAAGGATGATTAGACCAAAACAGGAGGATACGAAGCTAAAAAGTTGGTGGTAATGGACATTATAAGCGTTTCCTAGTGTTTAAATTATGGTAAATAGTAGGTTAAAGAATGTGGATTGGATTCTAGTGGGGATAATAGGACACGATAATAGTAATAATAGTTAGTGTATCGACATCTCCAAGGCTATTCCTCTGGATATGGACAATTACTGTTAATCCACCACCACAAAATTTGTGGCCATCATAAGGCAAGTAGACGACACGACCTTTCCACCTAGGACATTTTGAAGACCCCGACCCTGAGGAGCAAGAGCTTCAAAGTCTACAATCTACTAGAAGAACAAACTCTCTCTCTCTCTACTCTTCTATTTTCTTCTGTGCCGGTAACCCATCTTCGTGCATATTTCTACCTCTCATATACTCCAAGGAAGAGACTATCGCCGCTATGCTGAGGAAGGAACAACACGTCAAGCCATGCACCTTTAGCCGCTAGGAATCTCGCAACGTCAGGAGCCGGCAAAGCAACGATGAGCATGTCAGCTTCTTTCGCTATTACCCTTCCTCCCCATCCTATCTTATTTCTTTCATGTTCTACCGGAACCTCACGGTCGAGATTCTTTTTAAGGGGGGTAGGTTTGTAACACCCCAAATTTAACATTTGGTTCAAATGACTAAAAATATGGAATTTGTAAAACTTTTTAATGCGCCTTCTTGATATTTGATTTTCTCTAGATTTCCTTCTAAACAAGTTTGAATTTCCAAGAAAACCATTTACGAAATTCAAACCTAACTCAAGACAATGAAAACCCAAACATCCGGCCTCGACCAAAATCCACCCGGCCCAGGCCGTCTCCTTCTTTTCCACCCGTCTATCTTTTCTTCCATGGGGCCCGGCCAAGCCGCACGGCCCACCTCTTCCACCCCGCCTAGCGTTGTGTGCTCTGGCCTCCTTTCTCCTAACAGCAGCTTACGCTCGCCTCACCACGCGCCGGCCATATCTGTCCACACACCGCTAGAGCCACACCGTTGTCACTTAGTGACCTGCTCCCGTCGTTGCGCCCACGCCCACGCGTGTGCTATGCAGGGCGTCTCCACCAAGCGTGCCCATGCCGCCCTGCACCTGCGTCGCATCCAACGCCGCCCATGCCAGCCCAACCGCCACCAACTCCAGTCACCTCACCCGTCCGCGCCATCGCCTTTACAATGCCGTTGATACAACGCCGCCCGCGCCCCGACGCTGCTCTCGTCATCCACAACATCGCGGAGGGAGACATCGCCAACCCTTGTCCATGCCGCTTACTGTGGCGGGTGTCATCGCATCCGACACCATGTCGCGTTCGCCTCCCTTTTTAAGGCCAAGCTCTGGCATCCCTCCTTTGCTCTTGCTCTCCCCTCCATCTTTTCTCACACCATGGCCAACCGAGTCCACGGTGAGCCATGCCCGCGTCGGCTGCTATGCTCGCCCTGCATTGTTTGCCATGTGTCGTAGCTCTGGCGACGCTCAGGTCGCCCCATCTTGATCGCCATTTATGAGCACTCGTCAAGACTGGAGATCAAGAATGTCAAAAACTAGGTCGCGGGCCCCAATCGATTGCCTATGGGTATATCATGAGGGTTCCATGGGTTGCACTTTAAATTCCACTTCCGCTGTTGATTCTTTAAAGGTATTTGGTCTGTCTAGCTATGCTGAAAGTCAAAAGTCGTAAGGTATATTTACGCTTGATTATTATTATGCAATAGTTGTATATTTTTTGTGATATGTATTTGATATCCAATGATGTAACTGTGGGCACTGACTACTGATCCAGGGACTGGTGCCGTGAATATATAAGACTCCAAATTTCAAATTTGGGGTCTGACACTTACAAGTGGCCCCACTTCTTAGTTTCAGTTTCTTTTTCTTTTTCAGTCGAGAGAATATTCCAGGAATATTCTTTCTTCTCTCTCTCTCTTTCCTTTTACGGAAAATCTTTCGAGAGTTCGTTCTCATTCGTTTGAACTCCGATTCAGTTTGTTCAAATTTGTAAATTAATCTAAAATCAAGCTATTTTGTTTAGAGTTTGTTTTTTCCCTAATTTTGATTTGATTTGATTTTCTTTTGGATTTATTTGTGCTTCGCTTGTTGTTTTCTCTCTCGTTTAGATGATCTGTTTCAATGAGCAGGATCAGAAGCAAGTTCCGAAGTTCCAAGTGTAATAACTGAGAAAAGCCAATGCAAGTCGTAGTCCTTTGATCATATTGAATCTATGATTTTAAAATTATATAAGTTTATATCAAATTGCATGCTATCTTTATGTCAATTGCTTTTGGGAATAGTTAATCACCTATTTGTCACTACACCTCCATTGGTTATTTGAAAACCATGAATCATTTGTCACCATAGGATGATCAATATTAGTTGGACATATTTGTATCACCAACATGTGTTATCGTAGAGATGCTTAGTTACGATGGGATCATGACACATATTCAATATTGATAATTTGACTTAATGATATATGTAATTGTGGTGCGATGCCATTATTGTGCAATTGTAGTGTGATGTCACTGTTGTACCAATTGTGGATGCCACTATTATAAAACTTTGTGCCATGGCAGAGATTGCCATTAGTTTGATTGAACAAAATAATTTATGCTGATGCGAGTGATCGTGTAGTAAAGGGGGGTGTGTGAGGCACATTGTTTTCGATGAGGTAGTCTCGCCTAGGTAACTTGTCAAGGACTTAATCTTGTGTGCCATTGAACTTGGTCATATCGTACAACCACTTGTCCAGTATGATATGGATTTGACTAACTAATTAGCAATGTCTTAGCTTAGTTCTGTTTTTCGAAGAGTGAGTTCCGGGATGGATACTCACAATGACGCAGAGGGGGGGCTGTTTGGTCGTGATGACAATCAGTGCTGAAACTTTTGTAGACAGAATTGCGTTAAGGAGGAACTTTATAAAGGCCTTGTGATGATTATTTAGTCGCACACCTACAGAAGTGTGGTCAAACACTTTGAGTTGATTTATCTCTTGTGGGTAAAACTGTATAACTTCTGTAGAGTTAAAACTATTTAAACAGTCATGTCCCAGGTTATGGACAACGCTCGGGGATTTCATACGAGAGGTAGAATTTCTTTATAAAAATGTGTCAGAAGGTGAATAGAAAATTCACTTGGTGAATGTGATGTTCGCTTGGTGGATAGGGTATTCACTTGGTAGTTTGATTAGGAAGTGAATGGGAGGTTCACTGGTTATTTTAAAGCAATTATTTATTTATTTATTATTCTTTTTAATTATACATTTCAATCTACTTCATGTATTTACTATCAATATAACCTTCTGCAAAAGAGCCATACATATATTTCTTTGATCAAGCCTTGCATGAATATTAATTGAATACTATTACGTACGACTTGTTGAGTACTTTATCTACTCACAGCTTTAAACTTTACTGCCCAGTTGAAGAAATTCAAGTCGCTCAAGAGTTCTACAAAAATGAGTTTTGTGAAGACTTTGTGAATTACGATGCATTATCCACTAGATTACCTGTGGACATGTTGATTGACCTTTCCAAGTTTTTGTTCTATTACAAGAGTTTATTTGTTTATTTAGCCCTACGTAGCAAGTTAAGTAAATATTGACCATAATGTCCAATTATTATTACTATTTGTTATTTTGATATCTTTTTAATTAAATCGATAAATGGGTGATATTTCATCAATATTTCATGTGTGAGCTAGCTACTGATATGGGACTAGTTCAAAATACACAGAGAGTTTTAATGTGTAAATCCAGATCTCGACAAGGAGGTGGTGGTGGTTTCTGCAATGCGTATGATGAGGTGAGGGGCGGCTGCGAGGAGCGGGTTGGCGCGCACGGCAGCGTGCCTAGAGCAGAGTAGAGGTCGGCGTTGGCGGCATAGGTAGCGAGGAGCACAGCCACGCCTCCGTGCACCGCAACAGTCATTGTAGTGTCCCGTGACGCGGTGGTGAGTGAGTGTAGCGCCACGCACGCGTGCTAGGCGCCTGTGCCGTCGAACTTGAGCGCGCGACAGAGGTGGGGGAGGATGGCCTTTTCTCGGAAGGCTGGGTGGAGGTCGTCGGAGTCGAGCATTGCGGCGATAGTGGAGATGGCGTCGGCGATGGAGGATGCTGACAGGGAGCCGACGGAGCCATCAAGCGAGTCTAGCGTCGCGGCATGGGAAGCGACATACCCAAGGCATAGGCGGGGGAGCATGCCATCGGCTCAATCACCACCCTCACCCCCAACGGAAGCAGGGAGACGAGTAGGAGATGGAGGGCCAGTGGAGGCGGAAGGCCAGGGAGTAGGTGGCCACGGCGGGGAGAGCGGAGAGTGAGGCGGATATGAGGGGCTAGTGGCGGTGGAAGGCCATGGAGGAGGCGGCTGCGGTGGGGAGAGGGACGAGCGGGCAGAGGCACTCTGCGACGGTGTAGCTAGTGGGCTCACTGGACTCTGGTGGCTGCTGCATGTTGCGGTGGAGGAGGGAGGCAGATGGGGAGGTGGCGGGAGGGAAATGGTTGGCGCGTGGAGTGCGAGGGGAAGAAGGGAAGAGAAAAAAGAATAGGAAAGAAAAAGGAGATGAGAGGGCAAAATAAATTTTTCACTAGCTTTCTCTTTACTCTTTAGCTTAGAAATAATAATTTAATGATCTTAGTGTCCTACGGTAAAAAAAAAAAAGTAAAGCAATTTTACTATATCTTGACCAGGATAGTATTTTTTTTGGTATCCCACCTTTTTCGGTAAACCCCCCTCACTCCCACCTTTTCTCGACCAACCCCCACCCCCACACCTCTCTCGTTTCCTCGATCTCTCCATCTCTCTCTCAACTCCCTAGTCTCCGCACTCACGCCGCCGTTCGCCGCTCGTCGCCACGTTGCTCCTCATTGACCGCCTCTGCCGCCCGCGAAACTCACCCGGGAACTAGCGTCTCTCTCCCTACCCCACCGCTCGAGGAGCGCAGCCAAATTGGTGGGCCCGTTCTGTCTCCCTGGTTCGCGCCGTTCTCTGCTCCGGGCAAGTGGCGATCCCGCTCGGGGATGCGGCGGACCGAGTCGTGATGTGCGGATCGGAGCATGGACGTGATCGCCTCGCCTAGTAGGAGCTGCAGCGGTCGGTGCGGGAGCACAGATTGCGCAGCCTGCGGCCATGACGATTTACATAGCGCGGGAGGCTTCCAAGGTCTCGTCTCGATTTAATTCGGCGATGCCTTCTACTACCGTGTGTCTCTCTGTGTGTTTTTTAGAGTTGCAAGGATTTATAATCCTTTTTGGGGTGTGTAGGTATGGAGGAAGGTGACCACGGAGACGACGGCGGAGCTGTCGCTTCTTCGCGAGAAGTGGCGACTGCTCCTCGCTGGAGTGGTCTTTCAGGTGAGCTCCTCGGTTTATCACCCCAGTCTCCCGTCGCGTGCGTGGAATTATTAATTTCTTGCGTGCTCTGTTGTTGCTAGTGTGGGCATTTAAGAATTTTAATGCTGTGTTAATATGAGTACTTAATATATCAAATTTACCCCCTTTAGTAACCGTCCCTGCATTATGTGATTGTTGCTAATATTGCTTTGGGATTTATTACAGTTTTTTAGAATTCTGTGACCAGCCTGTATCAAGGGTGTTTTGTTTACGAGGACCATGGGTCTGTTTAATGGAACCAGTTTGCTAGATGAGTGAGACCTTTCATAGTTAGATTTGCAGGTTGTAAGTATTTGTATCAGTGTTTTCTTTTGTATATTAGACTGCATTCTGTAGGCAGTGTTGTTGATCAGGACAGAACGAGAGAGGAATTTTGCTTTGAAAACTGTTCTGTGCCAGCCACACATCTCCCCTTTGAAGGAAAGATGTCTTGGAAACAAATTGCCTTTTTAAATTTTGAATGAGTAACAGATTGCTATAATCTGGTGCACTTCTGAGGAGTAGTTGCATTGGAGCTGCATTATTACGTGATATATGTCGTGTTGTAGAGATGACTGTCACCTTGTGCATTGATGGATACTTTTTCTGCATGGCCATTATTGTGTTTGTCTTCCTTTCTGAGACATGTTAAATATGTTCTCATTTCCTCAATTTTCCAACATCAATATAGATTCATGTTTGTTTAAAAAGTTTAGCACATCGGCCTTCAAGTCGTGCATAGAAAAATATTCTCTCTATATATGTTGTGAATGTTTACATGGCCTGTACTTTCGTCTCCGTGATTGCTTTCTTCAAACTCTCCTTTAGTGTCATCAAGTTTTGCTGGTGTATTGACAAACTGCATAGGCATGCCAGAATCAGACTCCTATGATAAGACGACCTTCTTTGAGCATGCTCTAATTGTCTAACATTCATGCAAGGATCAAGGGGGACCTCTTTCTCTATTTCAACTGTGATATTACCTCCCAAAAGGTACTTGTTCACAAAATGAAATAGTATAACAAACAATAACCTTCCTTTCTCGGCACAACAAACTTCATCTAACACTACAGAATTTCACAAAATAGTGCAGGCACTCTTGACAGTCTGTAATCTGTGTCCTCTGCGATCCATCTACTCACTCCAATCTTTGATGCCTACATTCCTTCCACATTAGTTTATATATTCTGTCTCATGAAATATTAAACAGAATATTTCCAGTGTACACTCAAGCGTTGTGATTTATGACTCTTGCTCTTTTACAATTGACAATCTAAGTAAAAAAGGTCACTCATTGTTAGAAGACTACAATTCTTCCATTGTATTGGTATGTCATTATTTTCATAAGCAAAGAACATAATTCTCATTATCTAACATTATTTCTTCCTTTATATGCCACAGTTTTTTTAGTGTGATGAAAATTTCCTGTTTTTTCACTTTCCTGTTTTTTTTTCTGCATTTTGTTATCTCGGACTACTTATTCTACTGTTTGTCAGTTGATTAATGGATTACTCTGGATATTCATACAATGATTTTCCCTATAATTAGTATATTCATGGGCTGGCTGCTCGAGGAGTGCATTACTTGCATCGGCCTGGACCATTGCTTCAGGACCTGGGATTTATGGCCCTTCCAGTACGTGACTTACTTATCTTTTTAGTTTATTTCTATTAGGTTGATATAAATTCATTACAGCTGTTTGGTACCTTTGGTTTTTCTAGGAGCTTGGGAAAGACAAAGGTTATCTTAGTGAGAGCATATTTGCTTCCATCTTCTTCTCCTTTGTTTTGGTAGGTAATTCTTTTACTCCACTACTTGTATTGACTACTGTCACCCACCTTATTTGCATGTATTCTAATGTGTTTGTTGTTTCCGTATTTTAAGTTAATACTTTGTAACTTTATATAATCTGAAAAACTATAGTATTCAGATGTTATCTCTTGAGTTTGGTATCTTTAATACCAACAAAACATTAGCATTAGGTGCCATTTGGTATCATTCTCTTCTGAGAGGAGAAGGGGGTCAATATGCTTCGTGATCATGACATTTATAGTTCTTCCTTTCTTTCAGGCATCTATTATGACTTTCTCCCTTTTTTTTGTGCTGCTGCTTGTCAAGCTGGGTCTTACAATAATCGTGACATTATCTTTATGTGCAGTGGACTTTTCATCCTTTTATTTATCATAACAAACGTTTCTACACTGTTCTAATCTGGCGCAGGGTGCTTGCTTTTTTAGTTGTGAGTGCACCCTCCTATTTTTTCATCTATTCTATATAATATTATGCATGCCCTGGGAAGTAACTGCATATTATTTACCCAGGCTTCACAGGTTTTAAGGATCATTACATTCTATTCCACCCAGCTTCCGGGTCCAAATTATCACTGTCGTGAGGTAACCTTTTTCACTTTAGCCAAATTTTTGCATGTGCTCTTGCTCTGCACTATGTCTTGTGAAAACCTGTCATTCAGTCATCTCCGGAGTCATGTATAGCTTTGCCTTTATAGGGCTCAAAAATGGCCAATCTTCCACCACCCAATAATGTACTTGAAGTGCTCCTGATTAACTGTAAGTCTCTTTTGTTGGTTTGACAAATTGTGTAAGGTATTCTGCCTGACCGTTCAGAACTTCGTATTGTTGTTTGCAGTTCCTCGTGGACTACTTTTTGGTTGTGGCGATCTGATATTTTCATCGCACATGATTTTTACTCTTGTTTTTGTTCGAACATACAACAAATATGGCTTGAAAAGGTATTGTTGTTTTACCAAAGTTTTTTACTTGAACTTTAACAAGCTCTGACTGGTAATAACCTGCGGGTATTCTTGATTTGAAATTTATCTGGAGGACCTTGTATTACAGGTTTATTAAGCTCCTTGCCTGGTTCATGGCTATAATTCAGAGTCTTCTTATAATTGCTTCTCGCAAGCACTACACTGTGGACGTCGTTGTTGCTTGGTATGGTAACTTCTGTTTCACCTATCAGTTAATTGGCCACTGCCTTTCTTTTGACAGTTCTTTTGCCTTGCAGGTATACCGTTAATTTAGTTGTATTCTTCATTGACAGCAAGCTCCCAGGTACTGTTTTTATGTCAGATTTGTGATTTGTACGTCCCTATAAGGCTTTCTATGGTAGACACTTTGTAACATGGCTTTGTTGACATTTTCTGCAGAAATGCCAGAACGTACGAACGGATTACCTTTGCTTCCATTGAGTACCAGAGAAAAAGATAGCAGATTGAAGGAGGAGAGAGACGGCAGACCGAAGGATGAGTTCCATCAGTTGTTAAACGGAAACCATGTGGATCCTACTGATCGGGTATTGTAGAGCTTTTACCAATAAATTCTCTTTACTAGTATTTGCGACTTGTAAATAGCTATCCATGTGCCAACCCTCTTTATGCTTTCTTAAACATTCGTAGATTGATACTCTACAGTTTAACGCTGACGCTTGAATTTAGTTTGATTACAACAAAACCTCTTGCGGGGATCTATTAGTTTAGTTACAACAAAACCTCGATCTAGCTAGCTTATGGGCATCTAGGCATGCCGGTACAAACTGCCCTTGTTGTGCTCTACTATTTTGCACTTTCCCTGACGTGTCTGTTTCTGATGATTTGATCATTTCAGCGACAGCGGGTGCAGATGAACGGGAGGCACGACGAAAACATCAATCACACCAGTCACGGCACGCTCTCCGACGCCACTGCCAATGGTACATGAGCGGCATCCGCTTTCCACCGGGAGTTGCCTTTGTGCCCAAGGAGAATCCTGTGGGACTGAGGAAAACCGCCCGGCCCGTCTGCATCCACAACATACACATGGTCACATGTGAATAAACGGGAGCAGGTGCTCCAGTAGTGCTAGACTGCAAGAACCAGAACCTCGCGGCGTTCCTCGGGTCGCCGTTCCAGTTTTGAATCCTTCGGTGCGATGGCCTTTCTCACTCAGAACGGCACCAAAAATTTGTTCTCGATGTACATATCGATCAGCTTAATCTTATGATCCATTCCTGCGTCGGTATCGGTTCCTCACCGGCTGGCAGTTCCTTGGTGGTGCCAATGGCTTGCCCGCTTGTTTCATGCTTGGTCGCCTGGGCTGATGAGTGCACGCGATGGCACGCGCAGCGATGCGTGCGACAGCGGGGAGACCTAAAGCACGTGCCTGTGTTACGTCCCGTATACGGCGGCGACGTACGGGCGGCGCATGCGGGCGCAGCACATGTGATGCGCAGTTCTGTAGTAGCGTAACGGCAAAAGCCGTGCTACGCGTGCACGCAGCAGCTGCAGGCCTGTACCTCGAGTGCCATCGAGCGCGCGCCGTGCAGCTCGACTTTTTCCAGGCCGCTTGGCGACCAGGGTATCTTGAGCATCGTCGTCGTCCTCGTCGTCGTCGATGCGATTTTTCTGGGCAGGTTCAGCCGGCTTCGCAAAACGGCACTATTAGTACCAATCAAATAGGCAAATTTTGTTGGTGTCACTGAAAACATGTGCAATTTTGATTATGCCATCAAGAATATGTTCATTTCGGTTTTTCCACTAAAAATTTTGCGGTCATCGTTTTTGCCACTACTATCAGTGTTTATTAGTTTGAGTGTTAGGTTTTTTTCTAAAAAAGTACAATACCCTTATCAACTTGTGGGCCCAATTGTCAGTCCCTCGTTTATTCTCTTTGCCTCTCTCTATCTATTTCTCTCTTTGCCCCACTGTCAGCTCTGGCAAAGCGAGGGAGAAGAGACGCGTACACAAGCACGGCCTCAGCATGAAGAGGCTAGCAGTGGTGGATGAAGGAGCCAAGGTGGTCGGAGGATGGTTGGCGATGGTGAGCGTAGAGGGCGGCCATGGTGTCGTGGATGGCAGGCAGGGGAACTCACCGACAGTGGCTGCAACGACAGGATGGACCAACAAACGAGCACACAAGCATTAGAAGGTCAAGCCATCGAGGTGAATCTGGCGGTGGTCTTGGGTTAGTCAGAGATAGCCTGTGGCATCTTGGCAACTGTGGTAGCTATGGTACGGCGGAGGTTCTCGCCGGCGAAGAGTTAAGGTGACGATATGGCTTGGACGGGGGCACCGAGATCCTCCGGATGCCGAGGTGGGCATGGTGACATGGATGACGCGGCATGAAGTAAACCAGAACGTCGGATCGGTGTGTGCGGTGGCGCAGTGAAGACCCCACTGTGGCGCGTCCCGCCGACAGGGAGCTCTAGGCGACGAGGAAGAAGGAGCAAAAGTAACGACCCAAATTTGATCTAAACTAAAACTTTCATGAATTTCATGAACTTTTGTTGCATTTCAAGAACTTCCAAAAGCATGGCCTTGCAATTTAGAAATTTGAAACATTTTCCTTGGGTCAAGAATTCAGATTCGAAAAAATCTACAAGGTAATCATGTGCAAATCAATTCCCAAATATGAATTCAAATTCAAATCAAATCCTGAAATTCCAAATAAAAACTCAAACTAGTTTCTTTTCCATCTCTCTCTTGGGTCGCATTTCTAGTTTCTTTTCCATCTCTCTCTCGGGTCGCATTTCTCTGCCCACCTCACCCTCAACTCATGGCTGTCCCAATACAAGATTCGCCCAATGGCAGTCACCTCTCTCCTCTCTTCCCCCTCCCCCCTCGTGGCCCGTGAGTACCCACGGCCCAGCCGAGGCTTGGCCACATGCATCGCGTCCGCCAGCCCAGCCCCGCTCGCTCTCTCCCTTGCTTGCATTCGCTGACAAGTGGGCCCTGGCCCCACCTATCAGGCCGCACGGGAGAAGCACTGCGCTTCTTTCACATACCAGCTCGTCTCTCCCTCTCGCCTGTTGCACTGTACGCACGTGCCATGCGTGCTAGAACTCTATCAAACCTCGTGCCTCAAGCCTCTCGCCCTCTCTCGCACCGCCATGACCTTGTCACCTCACGAGTGTGTCCAACTCACTCTCACACCCGAGCCACCATGTCGTCGAGTTCGTCTCGCAACTTCTCCTCGCTATTTAAGCCGTGGCTGAGCGTGTCATCTTGCTCGACAGCCTCTTCTCAGCGTTCCCCCCACTTTTCCCCTCTTACCCGCCTCGGGTGAAGAAGAACACAAGCCACACTGTTTGCCTTCCCCAATTTCGGCCGCCGACTCTGCCTGTTGATTTCCGCTGTTGTGGTGAGCCGCCGCCTTCGTTATCTCGTGCATCTTGATTGCTTTGACCTCCTCTTTCTAATGCGCATCTTCTTCATCCTTGTCGTGCCCAAAGCCACCGGAGTGCCTTCACCCCCTTCACTGGCCCAGAGCACGGCAACCTACCCACCACACTTGATCTCTGTCCTCACTCGACTTCTAGGTAAGCCCTTCCATTCCAGTACATTCTAGCTCAATTAAAACTTGGTAGGCTAGTTCATGAACCGCCTAGTCGACCTTAGCGTTGCCGCGTTGCCGCAAGCCACCGTGGAGAGCTCGGTTTGTCGCTTCTCCTTGAGCATCGATAGCACCGTTAGCTTTGCTTTGGCATGTAGAAGGTAGTTTGAGATTTAGTTGCCAAGTTTAAGTCATGTAGGGTAGTTGCCTAGGTTCACAATTGTGCCACCACTATTCACTTCATCGCCTCAGACCATCTCCCGCCGCGCCGTTGCCACCATTAGGGTCGCCTTGGACGCTGCAACAAATTTTGGGGGTCGTGGGTGGTCGCCAGAGCCCCCTTCGCCGGTGCCGAGCTCGCCCAACGCTGGGCTATGGCAGCTCTGTCCACTCCTCCTCTCTTGGAGGAAGATGACGCCAAAGAGTCAGTGGTGTGTGGGCCCGAGATTATTAGGTGTAATTATAAAAGCTAATTAAGTCATAGTTTAATGTATTTGTGTATGACATGAGAGCCCCACCATTTAAAACCCATTGTATAGAAATTTAAAACCTAGCTGGACCCCACCTGTTAGCCACAGAGGATTTTCTTAAGAAATTTAATTGAAAAAGAAAAAGAAAATCTGGCCGTACCCACCTGTCTTGGATTTCAAATTTTCTAGAATTTCCTCTCGGATCAAACTTAAGAGTGCTTGTTCTCCCTCATTTTAAATCCAAATGACTTTATTTTTATTTCTAAATTCAAAACCTTTCCAACATTACTAAAATAATATTTTTTTTGGAGTTTATTTGAATCAATTTGTGTTCATATGTATTTATTCAAAGTCGTCGTTTATGCTTAAATGGATTCCACTGTCACCGAAGACTTCGCCACTACTTCAGCAAAAAAATCAAGACCAAGTATATCCACTATTGAGCAAGGCAAGTCCTTACAATTGATCATGTTGAACCTACTTTTCAAATCCAAATTACTTTGCTTTAAAGTATCTGATGATAATCCTCAATTAATGAAAGTAATTATATGTAATATTTAATATGGATAATGCTATCCTTAACAGCTATCAAAGATACCTCGGTCGTTAGAGTCTACCACGACTAGGGACGATTACGATCACTTTATGGTCGTAAGGTCTACTTCGACCATCCTATGATCGTAAGATTTGCTATGACCACCTTATGGTCGTAAGGTTTGCTACGATCAACCCCCCTGACCACCTTATAGTTGATTAAACCCACAAACATGTGGACCCTATCGACTAGGGACTTTGTACACTGCACTTATTCACGCGTGGTAGTTAATACACGTATTGTTTATTTATGACATAACTGCAAGTAGTCCCTTTGTCTTTGGCATAATCGCACGATGAATGTGCATGAGGATGTCTCTCTGACAACAACCATAATTAACATGCGTATCAAGCAACCGTCAAGGCGCCTCCTGACACCCAGCAACAACCACCCATTTGGAGGCTATATAAAGAGTAACGCTGGTAGAGAGAAGAGGCTGATTGATTCAAGACACAGAGATTTGAAACACATACAAGCCATTAGCTTATTTTCAGTGGCTTATTCTATTCTGTAAACACATTTAATACAAGAACACAAGAGTAGGGTTATTATTTTATCTGAAGAAAGCCTGAACCTATCTAAAAAACCATGTCTCTTCATGTGTGATCTCAAGTACCGTGTTTCCAACATTTATATCATAAGATCGATAGTTAAACATCGACAATATCACTCGCATGCTTACTATTATTCATGAAATACTATGTTAAATGTTGATATATAGATATGACAAATGTTGTTATTGATATTCCCTTCCTTAATTGTTGATAATCCGTTTACCTTGTTACCATAGGTTAATTATTGTATTAATCAATTGTCCTTGGTTAATCAATGATGACTATTGGTTGTGCTTAGACACTGCTTAACAGTTAAATTGAAAATAACACAAATATTGCCATAATAATATCTGGGATATACTTTGAATCGTAGTATGGTGACATGGGTTACCACTGGAAATATGAGAATGTTATATAAAATAGTAGAAACTTAGGCGAGTGTATGGTATGAGATCGATGCAGAGGCATACACGATAGTTGAGTTTGTGGATTGTCTCACTTGAGTCGATTAAGGACCGAATCATGTGTTGTGTTTCTAAACTAATAACAGTGCAACCAAAAGTCTACTATAGGATAGATCTACCCAATTACTTTGCTCAGTTTCTTGTATAACCCCCGCGCATAGTAGTAGGTGGATCTCTATACGATTTCTATCGTGGAGAATTTCTCATTACGATTTCTATCATCGAGAAAGACAACGCAGACTCCCTCACAACGGAGGAGCCTCATTAAGGCATTTTGGGGGTGCCCCGTAACGACCACTTTCCTAGTGTTGAGGTGTTCCCCACCAGAGCGGGCTGAGTGTCGGGACTAAGTATTGGAAAAGTCTTGTTATGATCATCTCCGTCGTACGCCCAATAAACGTGTTATGGCTGATATTATGAGTTGATCATATCTTATGGGTAAAGTTATACAATCTTTGTAGAGTATATAATATATTCGAATAGTTGTGCCCCCGATTATGGGCATTGTTAAGAAAGCCGCACTTGGTTAGTTTTAATAAAATTTGGAATGAGGACATGTTAATGTAAAAATGATTGTAGCGATGATCTGGACATAGGTGAATGGATCCTCATGTGTAGTAATAGGAGGATGAACATTGCTTTATGATAAATTTTGCTTATAAACAACACCTTCGTTTGAAGTTAAAATGGCTATGTACCCCTCCTTTGAAAAGCCTTGCATATATATAATTGCATTGGGTGTGAGGACTTACCGAGTTGAGTACCTTTGTACTCATTGTTTCTCAAATATATGAATTCAGACTATGAGGCTGAGATACTTCTATGCATTCGACTTTGGAATTGAAGACGACGACGATAATTAGATCGTAGCATGGAGGCCCAGTGTAGGGATACATCCATACATGGATGCCCATTTTGGTTTACTTATCTTCCACTAGTTTACACTCTTTTGATCTCAATGGCCTATCAGCCCGTTATGTAAGAATTTGGCCTTAAGGCTCGTTTCCAATTGTTAATATAATATTAAATGCTATTTTATTTCAACGCATGTATGGATGTGATGTTCATCAATATTGTACTATGTGAGTTAGCTACTGATAATAGGACTAGCTCAGTATACACAGAGAGTCTGAATGCAAATCCGGGCTCAGCAACAATGAAGTGGGGGACCTAGGGAAGGGTTCAATTTGGGAGGAAGAAGAATTGAGACGATGGATTTTGAAAAGGGGCAAAAAAGGGGATCGATGAGATTGGAAATCATCGTGAGCGATAATGGCAACGATGGTGTGGAAGTGACTTGCTCCAACAAATCTACTCCACTTCTAGGCTATACTCCCTCCCCTCGTTCCATTTTTCGGGTCACCGCCACCTCAATGGCCACCGCTCATCGTCCGACAAACTCCACAGAGTGCTTCTCTCCTCTCCATTTCCTCTCAAAGGCAAACACAAAATAAAAAAGCAAGGGCACAATGGTCAATTTGTAAGCCCTTTTAGGTTAACAAGGTGTAGACTGTCAATAGTGGCAAAAACGATATGAACGCAAAATTTTGAGTGGCAAAAATGAAATGCGCATAATCTTTATGGCATAACCAAAATTGTACAAATTTTCAGTGACAACAACAAAATTTTTCCAATCAAATATAAAAAATATTAGTATATTTTAGAAAATGGATACTCTCACAGTGATAACTTTCATAGCATTGAATAAGTCTCATGGTACTATGATGCAATGAATTACGTTGTTGATTGATATTTTTCATGAGGCACTGTGGCACATTGGAACTAGGGGTCTGTTTAGAATAGAGGCGGGCATTGGGCCAGGCCGTGCTGGCCCGGCCTGGGCCCACCGTGCTTCGGGTTGTGTCGTGCCGTGTCGGCTCGGCCCGGTCACCCCGCCGTGCCGGCCCACCTCGCCTCCGGCCAGGTCCAGGCACGGCCCAAAGCCCGTCGTGCCGGGGTCGTGCTGTGCCAGCCCAAGCCCAGCCCTAAATAACTATAGACAGCGGAGGCGGCGATGGCGGCGGTGACCGCCATCTTCATTCCTCTTGTACCCGTCTCATTAAAAACTAGTTAAATTGAATTAATTGGTAAAAATATGGGCACATAAATATTTCGAGGAAATATCGATTTTTTTTTATATTTTACTGATACAATGTTACTGCCTCGTTAAAAACCTTACGCCCCAGAGTTGGGTTCCCCAGTAAGGAAAAGAGTACATTAACAACATGTGTACATACTAACTACTCATTAATGTCGAGATCGTTCATGCGTTCGAGGTCAGCGTACGCCTGCACGATCTCAAGACCCTCTAGTTGATGTTGTTGCCGCTCTTTAGCCAATTCCCAGTTCTTGGCGCATGTGATTGCCTCCACCATCCTAGGCGTGAGTGATGATCTTCTTTCTTCAATTATTCTCCCTGCTATGCTGAACGTTGCTTCTGAAGAGACAGTGGACACCGGCACCAACAGAACATCCCGTGCGAAATGTGACAACACAACAAATATCCGCTTGTTGTTCTTCCACCACTCGAGTAAGTCTATCTTTCCACTGAAAAGATCAGGATCGATGTTTACAAAATCATGCTCCAGGTAGTGGTTTAGCTCTGAGACAGAATTCTACAAGGGGTTGCCTGAGACTGAGAGGACGAAGAACTGGACTTGCCCTTTAGTTTCTTCCACAAGTGGGATGTCAAGCTTTTCTTTCCTTGTTACGTCTGCTGTGAGGCCTCCGATCTCACGCTGCTGTCGAATTTGTCATGATACATGCGAAAAACACAAAAAAGCTCCTCTTTGACATGTGCGAAAGCTTCCGAGTAGTCAAGATCGAGACATTCACCTATCCCCTCCATACCGATCTGCAAACCTGGTAACTTTTTTGTTGGATCGAAAATGATGGCAAAGCAATACACGTGTGAAATAGAACCAAAATATTTAATAAATTTTTCCTCCATTAGTGCGACAGCATGACTTAAAAGGGGATCCTTCCTAGATTTGGCAATATTATCTGCAATTAACCAAATAAATTCAATAACTAAGGGAGAGGTAGGGTAATAAACACCAGATAACATTTTTGTTGCTTTATAAAAAGGTTTTAAAAACTCTCGAAAATGACTAGCAATCTGCCAATCTGAATTAGTAACTACCAATTTATTGTCTTGAGAGTTAGCATTGACAAAAAACGGATATGACATGTTCATACCCTTGTAACTTATTTAACATGATATAGGTCGAGTTCCACCTCACCTTCATATCAAGACCGAATTTTCTTGGCTCCTTTCCATTGGCCGCGCAGTACTTCGCGAACCTAGCTGCCACTTGTGGGGAATTTGTGAGGTAGCGAACGGCGTCGCGGACACTGTTCAAAAATCCGCAAATCGCTTGCATACAATCTTGAACAACAAGGTTCAAGATATGGCATACACATCTCTGGTGGAGAACATAACCACCAATATACGTCTGCAATCTTGGGGTGAGGATGTTCATAGCAGTAGTGTTCGCTGATGTGTTATCAAGAGTTATAGTAGCAATCTTATTATCTATCTTAAAATCATCAAGTACGCGTAGTGTACGCTCGGCAGTGGCATCTCCCATGTGTGATTCGTTAATTACCTTAACCCCTATGACTCTCTTGTTTAGCTTGTAATTATCGTCTAAATAATGGGCTACAACACTAAGGTATGCACTTATCTGGTGTGATGATGTCCAGATGTCCGAAGTTATAGTAAAAGAGAACTGAACTTGTAGGAATAGTTCTTTTAGCTCTACTAGTTCCTTATGATATATCCATAAAATATCAGATGTAGTGGTTCTCCTACTAACATGTTGGTACTTTGGGCAAAAGCCACGTTGGATCATTCTTTCAAATGCGTGACTTTCACCCATCCTAATCGGTTGATCTTCCGCAACAATATATCTAGTAATTTCCTCACGGGCAGAAAGCGGGTTGTATACACAAGTACTTACAGAGCCATCACCCAAAGTTTACTTGCGTTTGTACTCCTCCCCCTCGGCTCTGCGCCCCGATCTTGCGTAAGCATGCTTTGTAGTGCCGGTTCAAGTGCTCTGTCCCTGCAGTTGTACGAGCAGATAATTTAGCTTGGCAACAATTACAAGTTGTGATATCTACCGTTTGGCCATCTTGAATTTTCTAGCTCTAGGTCATGTGCTTCCAGCAATTCGCCCTTCGTCCAGACCGGCCAATGTTGCCGTCCGTGGACGCGGGAGAGAACTCTGGAGCCCCCATTGGCTCCGGACCGCCCTGGTACTCCTCGTAGCCCTCCGTACCGTTCATATAACGTTCATCCATGCCGTAGTCTCCCATGTTTGGCGAGAACTGGCGAGCATCAATGGGAGTCGAGCCGGAGCAGGACTAGGGGAGCGGCGGCAAGAGCTTACACTAAGTCGCCCTGCTGTCCTTTTTGTGCTCCGACTCCTCGGTAGCATACTGCTCGGGAGCTCCTTGGTGCTCCGACTCCTCGGTAGTATACTGCTCGGGAGCTCCTTGGTGCCCCGACTCCTTGGTAGCATAATGGATGGATCGATGGTGAATAAATGGGGGAGAGTAGATAGATGTTGAAGAAATGAGGAGAGTAGATAGACGATGAATAAATGAAAGTTAATTTTTGTATGCTGAAGAAATAAGATCACTGAGTTGATTTTTGTATGTGGCACGGCGAATGCTTGGTGATTTTATAGGCACGATGAATTGCTGAACGTTGAGCTTCCGAACGTTGAGTTTTCGAACGTTGTCTGTCCTGTCTTCCTTCCTAATCCCCATTGTCTCTCGCGATTGAAACTGTGCTTGTCCGTTTGAAAGAAAAACCGATTTGAAAGAAAGCGAGATTCCCTACCCGCGGATTCCCTCTGCCCTCTCTCTCTCCTCCCATCGCCCCCCCCGGTTTCTCTCTCTCCCTCTCTTTTTCCCCGCCCCCACGGTCCCACGCCCACACCCCTCTCCCCTGGTTTCTCGCTCCCCCTCTCTTTTTCCCCGCCCCCACGTGGCCACGCCCCCTCATCTCCCTCGCCAGTCGCCCCCATCGCCCCCACGCCACCTCGTCTCCCTCGCCCCGGTCGCCCCCTCGTCTTCCTCGCCGCCCTCGCTCGATCCCCTCCTCTGGTCGGCCCCTCGCCCCACCTCCCTCGCCAGCTCTCCCAGTCGCCCCCTCGCCTCGCCCCCTCCGCCGGTCGCCCCCCTCGCCTCCCTCGCCTCCACCCCGTCGCCTCTATCGCCTCCTCCCCTCCGTGGCCTCCATTGCCTCCCCCGTCACCCCCATCGCTCCCTCCCCGGCCGGCGTGGCCTTTGGCCGCTGGCCCCTTGCTTGCGCCCGCGACTTCTCTCCCCCGATGGCTCGGCCCCACGGTGCTACGCCCGGCTTCATGGAGGCGGAGCGGCGGGAGGCGAGGAGTCACGTCGGGAGGCGAGGAGGCGTGCCGCGTGCCGACCGTGGGAGGCTCCCAATCCCGAGGCCCGGCGCCGCGCCGCCCCTCGGTGCTCGCGCGCGCTCCTCCGCTCCCCGCCCCCGAGGCTCCTCCGCAGACACCGCCGGCGCCTTGGTCGGCGAAGCGCGGCGAGAGGCGAGGATGCGCGGCGAGCGCTTGAGGCGCGAGGCGGTGGAGGCGCGACCGCGAGGCGGCGGGAGACGTGCCCAACCGTGTCGTGCCGGCCCGAGCACGACACGATTTGCCGTGCCGCTCGACGGGCCGACTTGCTAGGCCTAGCTCGACCACCGTTTGGGTGTGCCAGCCAGGCCTGCCACGTGTCGAGTCGGACCGTGCTCCGACTGTGCCGGGCCGGCCGGGCTTTGGGCTGACTCGAAATACATGACCCAACTCCCAACTCTAGTTTAGAACGCAGGGAATTAAATTACTTCATGTGTTCCGTGCGGAGCTTAAATCCTGAGAATTCTAAAAATTTGTGTCGCGGATTGTTGTGAATTTCTACGGTCTTCGTTAGATTAAAGAGAACGCGTGAGATTTGCTTAGCTGCTGTAGCATTTTAGCATCATGAATATTGCAGCGTGAAAAACTGTAGCGATGGATAATTAGCTTCAGCATTCTAATCGAATCTAGGCACAATGCCTGAGTGGCACTGTAGCAACCGTGAGTTTTCTTCACCGCCGCAGAGGATCCATTTGCTCAAACATACAGTGCACTAACCTACTAGTACTTAGAAATTAAACACATGAACCACCTCTAGTAGGTGTGGTGAAGTCTGGGTATACAACCCCGTCACCAGAATCAGTATACTAACCTACTGGTGCTTAGAAATTAAACACATGAACCACCTTCGGTGGTGTGGTGAAGTTGTTGGTATACAATTCTGCTCATCAGTGCGCTAGTGTGGTGAAGTTGTAGGTATACAATTCTGCTCATAAAAATTAAAATCGTGATACCCACTTTTATGCACACACGAGTACACTTTCAGCAGGAATATTATGATATTACAAATTTATGTCTAGCCTTCATCTTTTTATAGGTGTGCTAAGAGCACACACGCACACAGGCGCGTGGTGATGGGATGTGTACGTGTCTTTCTTGTAATCGAAAAAAACTGCATTAGAGCGTGTAAAATAGTATGATTTCAGCTGTCTGTAAGTCTTATCACGTAGGACACGAGACGATGTAGATGAAAGAGGGGAGTATAGAGAATTGAGTCGATTGGCTGTCTAATTGTCCAGGTGGTAATGATAGTATCTTGTACCTGAACTGGTGGCTCACTTTTTCTAAGTAATGAGGAAGAGGACTGAAACATGCTACTGAAAGACTCTACTGAGACAAAAAGATGGGCCGTCAAAAAGTTAGAGGAGGTAGGATGGGCAGTTGGTCAGATCTAGTATGGATTGTACATGGACGATAGTTGGAGTTGGCGGCTCTCCTAGGCTTTCCTCATCTAGGATCCCTGGGGAAGAGGATCAAGTGGGCCCTTGCTAATAGTTTGATGCACTATCTCCTTTCAACCCTTTGAGCGAAATGTGACAAAAGGAAGGAAAATCCATGGACTGACCCCATTGTCTACACCCCGTAGGAACTACGAGATCACCCCAAGAACGCCTCCAGCGTCCAGGGGTCTCGGACCGACTATAGACCCTGTTCAATAAGTGGAACACATTAGTCTCTCATACAGTAGTCGATTGTAGCACGAGAAACAATATATATTATACATGGATGAGCTGTCTATAAATATACGTAAAAAATAATTTATTATAAAAATTGCCTTTATTATCGTCTATAGATGATACAAAGAGTTACTATAGACAACAATTATTACAATAATTTAATTGCATTTATAGCTCAGTCTACTTGCAGCATAGTACTCCTTGAAGAACGATTCGTTGTACGTTCCCATGTATCGTGCAATTTTTTGCGTGGTCCTGCGACGCAGAGAATTGCACGCTCCTGGGAATTCTGCAAACTCTCATCTCACCCTCTGCCTACACAGACGATGAGAGAGCGAGCTTGAACTTCTCGAGGTTCTATGAACTTACACTTTGGTTTTGAAAAAAAAAACATGAACTTATACCGACCAAATTGCTGCTGCTGCTCTGTATGTGGTCAGTTCTTGGTCAAACACATCCAAGAATTACTAGCAACTAAACAAATAAACAAAACACAATTCCATGTGCACAGATAAGCTCAATCATTTCACAATATTTCTTTATAACTTCCGGCAACATGCTTCAGAACTAAGTTGACAATAGATTACTCTTGCTAAGGACAGTTATCACCTCACCCCGTTGAAAAGGATTATAAACATTGGACAGAGGGTAAGCATAAAGAAATCTGCGTAGGATCACACCAAATCAGCAGACAAAATGGCAAGTGCTTGAGAAGCTCGGAAATGACTGCAGTAACACAATCCTGTTCTGCAAACCATGATGACAATAACCGCGGAACAACAGATCTACTCTTTGCTTTAACCTTCACCCAAATATTGGAACGGGCAGAAAATGCTCATCGGGGTTCCTTTCTTACGGAATCCTGATCTTTATGAAAGGGGAGACATTCACCACAGGCAAATTTAAGATCATATATGCCCCACCATATATTTTTGTACCACTTCACAACTTTACTTCACCTGAGCATGTTCTTCAGATTTGCTGAATCTAACCCACATGTTTGTAGTAATGGCATTGGAGCTTTTATTGAGGACCATGTGTAGTAAAACTCAGCCCGGGACATTAAAGTGGAAGAGCCAAGAGATGACGAAGGCAAAAACCATGCAAGCAAGAAGGAAGTTGAGGAATCGATGCCCTTGCCAAAATCTCCGGGTTTCAGCTGGTGGTGCTTGTACAACTGCTGTGTTGATTGATTCATTCCATTGCTCAATGAACTCTGAATCGCCAAAACCTACCACATTGCATGCGGTTGAGCTACAGATTTCACAGATCCTAGAAAAAGAGAAATATTTTAATTTATGAACATTCGGATTGCAAAAACAAAATCAGAAGAAGGTAGAAGATAAATTATGCCATAAAAAAAGAGTGTGCCAACCATAGGAAACCTTAGCCGCCCGACATCAAGTAAGAATTCTAAAACCAAAATCGTTTCAGCTGCGCAAATAAGTACGATTGAAGCAATCTTGGTAATCAAGGAGGAAAAGGCATAAGACTGAAACAGATGAATGTTCATATGCATGCATAGATGATATGTGTTTCACTCTGCAACCTTAGGCATCTTTGCATGATTTGTCGGCGATGTTTGCAAACGCCAAGTGGTAAGAGTTCAAACAAACCAATTTTCCAAAGAGTGTTATGCAAGAATCACTAATAAATACAGCAACCAGAATTCAGTTTATTCTTCTCAGCATAGGAATGACATTGAAGTTGTGGAAGGGCTCAGTATTACATTTCATGGTTTGCAAATGCCAAGTGGTAAGATTTAAAACAAACCAATTTTCCTAAGAGTGTTATGCAAGAATCACAAATAAACACAGCAACCAGTATTCGGTTTATTCTTCTCAACATAGGAATGGCATTGAAGTTGTGGAAGGGCTCAATATTACATTTCATGGTCTGAAACATTGGAATGAAATAATTGTAATGAGTTTGCTGTAGTTGACATCACATGATTAAATAATTTGCGTTGCAGCTAAATCAGCTTTAAACATTCCAACTAGTATTGAAGAAAGTCAGCTCTAGAAACTAGAATCAAAAGTTTCAAAACAATAACAATATTGGCTGGCTTCACACTCTGCACATCAAGTATAAATGCTTCTTTGAATGACAGTGACATTGTAGGTTGGCGGAAAATATGCTGCTATGTTGCTCACTATATGTTATTCAATATGCTTTACAGCAGCTTCCTTCAACTTCTTTTGTTAATGCAAATGTGAATAATAACTCACTGCAATGTTCCTCTTTCCAATTACAATATCCAGTTCACACTAAATTGTCACTATATGCTCGAACTAATTCCAATAGAACACATCTTTTCCTATTTAAGGTTTATAATTGAGTGAGTACTCCAAAAGCCCAAACTTCATTAGTTACGAAATATCCTTATTAGCAGTTTGCACGAATCTTTTTACATGATATAACCAAGCTGTCACACCTAAGCCTAATATCAACTAAATATACGCAACCCTGTTCTGCTTTTAACAAATTTACAAAAGAATATTGAGAACAAAACAAATAGCTATGAGTCTCTTTATATGCCAAATTATATGAAAAACAAGCACCAGACATTAAAATAAACTTAATTTTCCTGAATAGTCTATATCTCTTGGTGGCTTCTACACTTTGAACAGTAACTAATCTTCGAGCTAACAAAAGGCATATTTCTTTAGAATCATCCCACCGAGACTAGGTGCAACGCATTATGATTCTTGACTACAATTTCGCCAAAACAAACACTTCCATAATGGAAAAGTGACACAACCACACCTCCCCTACACCACCAAACAAAAATGCATGTCACATAGACTCGCATCAAACCACGTCAATCTATCAAGAAACAAACTTGGTCAACACAACACTCCAGGAGAGCAAACAAATGATGCAGAGAATCTGTGAGGAAAGCAGACTGAAAGAACGAATCCTGACTTTATCCTCTCCAACGATCTCAACCTTCCCGCTTCCTACAACCCTACTAATTAATCCACTACTTTGCCTTTTCCTCCCCATCTGCTCCCTTTACCTTTACCACCTAAAGAAATAAAAACAGTCACCTCTTAAGATTCCTTAACCATGTGTTCATACACCCAAATGCATTATCATTCAGAAAAGCCTATATCTGAAACAAATCATGAGTTCTTCACTGTTACACTGAATACATAAAACCCTGAAAACCATGAATCGAGTGTGTTATGCCTTATCCAATAAAGTGAATTGAAGTGAATTACCAATTTGTTTGAGCTAACGCACTGAGTTGGCACAATGCACCTAACAACCAAATAATTGAGAGTGAATTGGCCTGAATCACCCAGCCAAATTAGTTGGAGCTTACTTGTTGCCTCTGATCTTGAACCAGGTATCGGCGCACTGCTTGTGGGCGTAGGACAGGTCGCCCTTGCAGGAGCAGCCGAGTGTGATGCCGGCGCCCGACTCGGCCTCGGCCGCCGCGCTCTCGAGGCCGAGGTGGCAAATGCGGCAGTTCTTCTCGGCCTTCTCGGGGCTGGCCTTGATGATCTCGGCCAGGCCGGCCTCCAGGTCGACGTCGTCCAGAGAGCACTCCGACAAGCATGACGACTTCCTGCAGTGCTCGCCGGCCTCGCCGTCGCCGTCGCCATCGCAGGAGCTTGCGCGGGCAGACGCGCACGGCGAGATGTAGTCCTCGTAAGCGGTGGAGTTGTGGCGCGAGTGTGAGGGCCACGACCGGTCCTCGGCATCCGAGAAGTACTGACTGCCCTCCTCCTCGTCGTCCGCAAACTGACCCGCGCGGCGCCGCCCGCCGTGCTCGACGTCTTCGGCCTCGGTGGCGATCGCCGATTGCTCGCCGTCGCCCACCATTGCTCCTCCTAAGGTGGAAATACCTTGCCCGAGTTAAGCATCAAGAAACGCAACCTTAAACAAAATAAAATTCCAAGAAACGCAACGAATCAATATTCAGCCAACCCCAGGATCGAATCCCAACTCCCAACTCATCAAGAGCAGAAATTTACCAACAAAAGCGCCGCCACTGCACGCCGCTCTAAATCCCACCTCCAAGAATAAATCAACACAGACAAAAACAAGAACACAGGCAATGCGATCGCGAGAAGGGACCCAAACAGAACTGGAACCCCACTAATGCGGCACCACACAAGAAGACAAGAGGAGAGGGGAATAAAGAGAGAACGGATCGTACTGGCGCCACACACAGGCGCACACAGCGAGGGGAAAAGAGAGGGGAACCTCTTTGATCTGATTCTATTATTTATCAGTATTTTAGTTGCATTTGATAATTAGTTATAAAGTTAATTATTTATCCTTTAAGATAATTTTGTTCATGTCTTCTCCCCTTCCTATCTCTCCTCTCCTCTTCTCTTCTTTTCTTCCTTGCTCCAGCCATAGTAGACTTGTTGTCGGAGACAACTGTTTGTCCCGCCCTCCGCCGACATGTTCCGCCTCACACAACCCCTTGTCGCCGTCGGTGGCAACGCCCTCCACCGCCTTTGTACCACCGTGCCACCCTCCAAGCCCCCGCCCGAGCCCCTCTCCCCGTCTAATCTCTGGACCCGATACCACAAGCGGCGAACGCGAAGAGGTAGGGCGGCACAGATTGATCCATATCGAACTCCTCAACGATGCGGCTGGGCGCACACCGTAGCGCATCTTCGCAGGTGCCGCAGTGGTCGGAGGGTAGAGGGTCCCGACAGAAGGCGTGGTGCGCGGTGGTGACGACAGAGAGCTGGGAGGGGATGTTGAGGAGGAGGGAGAATGTGATGCGCACGATGGAGGTGTCGTGGCAAGGGGAGATAGCGGCGAGCCACTGCAGTGCGGAGGCGCTCGGGGGAGGTGGAGTGGAGAAGGTGAGGCGAAAGGAGGAGGTGTCAGAGGGGCAGGGTGAGGGTGAGGGCGGAGCCGAGGACGGGGTTGGCGTTGGCAGTGAGGGAGAAGGGGGTGGAGGCGGAGCGGACGGTGAGGGCGCGAGTGTTGAGGAGGAGGTCCCTAGATGCGGCGCAGAAAGGGTGAGGAGCATAGAGTCGTGGATGGTGGAGGCGGCGAAATTGAGGTAGAAGGCGAGGGTGGCGTGCGCTGTGACAAGGCTAGCACCGTCGGTGTAGGAGTGGGGATCCACTGGCGCTATGGCTGCTTCAGCGGAGGGCGACAGTGGGAGCTTGGGATGGCGGTGGCTGGCCATGGGGAGGAGGAGAACGAAGCGGGAGATAGGGAGCAAGCGGCTGGCCACAGGGAGGAGGGCGTGTCTACCATGGTCGAAGCAAAGGAGATGAGGAGGAAAAACAAGACAATGGCAAAATTATTTAAAAAAACAAATAATCAATTGTCTCTTCAACTTTGTAGCAAATTATCAAACATAACAAAAATATTAACAAATGATAGAAGTCACATAAAATATAGGGCAAATGACTGATTTTCCCAAGAGAGGAAGGGGGAGGAAGGAAAAGACGAGTCATGTGCTTGTCGGGAGGAGAGAGGTTGTTGGGCTCCATCTCATCATCTTATGGTCATGGGTCTCATGGAAAGAGCGTAGCTTAAGATTGCTTCCTGTGAATCTGTGGATGACAGTGGAGTTGAGAAAGAAATAACAACTACTCAACAAAGCAAAAGTTTTTTCTTTTCGTTTCTTGAAGGGAAAATCATATGCATCCGTTGATCTGTAATAAAAAGTGTGTATCTTGTGTTGATTACTTAACAATGTGGTTTACTTACGTATACAGTAATGCACTAATGCTTTGCGACTATGCATGCTAATTACCTGTGAGATGAAACTTTAGGCCTCGTTGGAACATCGTAGTTTATTCTAATTCCTATATGAAATAAATTGTTTCTTGTGACATTCCTGCAAAATGGGGCCTTAGGGGTTTATCGGTTGTCAACTAGCCTTACAGAAACTTTGGAAGACTATGTTCGTATGCGCTAAGTTACCACGAATACTTGCTAGTGTAAAATACTGTCCAAATCATTGTGAAACAATATGGTGGAGTCGGCATGAACAGAAAAGGGGCAAATGTTAGAGAGCGATATCTATCATGTCTTGGCCTTCTAGATTATCAATCATGCACCAATGTTAGGAGCAAATGTTTGAATATTGGCTATTCTTTGTAAGAGTGACTATAGAGCATGTTGTATTTGTTGATTTGGGGCAATGGATTGTACATTGCCAAGCAGGGGTTTATGATTGTTAGGTCAGACAAGGATGAGACACATACTGAAATCATGGAAAAGAAGCTCTGGTGTGCATGAGTGAATGGCAAGTCGTCTTCCATGATTTTCATTCGGGAAGAACATTTATGATTTCAGTGAGGCAAGCTCTCTTTGTACTGTACTTGCAAACAACGAAATAGATTGACAGCCTTTTCAAAATACTAGATATTTATATTGATTGTCTATTGTCATAATTTGGTGGATTAATAAGGTTGCTTTACCCCAACTGCAACATATATATATATATATATATATATATATATATATATATATATATATATATATATATATATATATATATTGCAAATTCATTCAACAAAATGTGCAATTTAACACATGCCCTTAAGCAAACTTGCAACAATACCTATTGATGCCCGTTTGGAATGGGAGGGCTTCATTCTACAAACAACCCGTAATATTTAAGTGATTTTTTAAAAATAATATTAATTTAAAAGATAATAACAAAAAAAAATAGTCAAAAAATTACAAAATAGGTTCTTGTCGTCATTTAGAATGACGACAGACTCCTGTCACCATTTCCAATAGTGACAGGATTACCAGTCGTCGTTCCAACTACCTATCACCATTTCAACCGATGATTTACATTGAAAAGTGTGCAAATTACCAGTTGAAATAGCGATAGGAACTGACTATATATACTCCCAAAATTTGGTGAAAAGTCATTTTAATTCCCGAAAAAAGAGGAGAGAGGAGAGGGGAGAAGAGATGTAGCGAAGCCCTATCGGTTCCTAGTGGAGGAGAGAGAGAGAGACAAAGTAGTAGATCTGGTCGTTCATTTTTTAGGTAAATATTCTTGTAATTTTGTACATAAATTCAAAACCTTGTAGGTTAGCAAATAAAAATAGCGACAAAAAAAATCAATGGATTAGATAATTTTAGTTATATTGGTGTTTGATGTAGTACATCATTTTAGCTGTTATAGTTTAGTTCATCGTATAGATATTTTTTGTGTTACAATACTCAAATGATTTAAAATATATCCACAAAAATACTAAGAAAACTTTGTAGGTTTTTATTTTTACACGGTAAATATTTGGTTAACGTCGAAAAACTTTTTAAACCGGAAAAATAGGAAGAAACCTATAAAAATGACAAGATACATATTAAAAATTACAGAGTAGCTAAATAGGGTATGTAGATCTTAATCAAAGTAATCTCAACTTAATTTTGATTTACATTTGTGCACGGTAAATATTCTATTAACGCAGAAAATACCTTTTAAACTAGAAAAATAGCAAGACACCTCTAAAATTCTCTAAAAAATCCAGAGTAGGTACATATAGTATGTAGAGTTGAATTAAAATATTATGAACTTAATTTTTGTTTTTATTTTTATACGATAAATATTTCATAAATGCTAGAGACACTTTTTAAACAGAAAAGTTGCAAGATACCTATGAAAAATATGTAAAATTGCATAGTAGATAAATAGGGTATGTAGAGCTTAATCAAAATAATTATAACTTAATTTTGGTTTCCATTTGTGCACGGTAAATATTCTGTTAATGCAAAAAATACTTTTTAAACTAGGAAAATAGCAAGACACCTCTAAAAATTCTCTAAGAAACCAGAGTAGGTACATAGGGTATGTAGAGCCGAATTAAAATATTATGAACTTATTTTTTATTTTTATTTGTACATGATAAATATTTCATAAATACTAGAGACACTTTTAAACAAGGAAAGTAGCAAGATACCTATTAAAAATTTATAAAAAAAATACAGAATAGCTAAATAGGGTATGTATTCAAACTTAATTTTTGTTTCTATTCGTGCACGCTAAATAATTTGCAAATAATAAAAATAGCAAGGTATCTATAAAAATTCTATGAAAATTCCAGAGTAGCTAAATAGGAAATGTAGACGTTAATTAAAATATTATGAACTTAATTTTACTTTCCATCTGTACACAACAAGATACCTCTAAAAATTTTTATGTCGATAAGTTGTGTGCAGATTAGTTTCATATGTGTCTCTAATCATGCCATAATTGAATTAATTTGATATATCGCTTCTTATTACTTTTTGTATATGTTTCATAGTGTTTACAATGTATGTACTGAATTTTCAAGTATGATAGACCCAGGAGACATTGCACAGTGGCCGTACGAATTGCTTGATCCAGCCATTGACATGCATCACTGTAACCGCCTTAGTACCATCCTCCTCTAGGAGGGTGATGCTGCGATTGAGCTCTGCGCATTGCGGCTATGCACGCATGAGGACTTGGAGGGTGGACCCACATTGGGTTCGAGGTATGTGTAGTTGTGACCTTCGTGTACTCAATTACAATATGATTACTTTGGGTGGACTCACGTTTGTTCTTAATTCTTTCGATGCAGGTTGAGAGCGGCAGGCCTCCTTCCACTAGTGAGGATGGTGGAGGCGACATGGGTGGACGACCAGGACCGCACAGGTGGTGGTCGTATGTTGACGCACTTTCCGTACGACCGGTGCCTCCTGATGGCACTAGTTGACCGATAGAGGTCGGAGACGCACACATTCCACCTCCCGTGCAGGGAGATGGCACCGACACTTCAGGATGTGACCTTCCTGACTGGGTTGTCCTGCGCGAGCTTCCCCTTAGTGGCACATGACATCCCAGCCACGTGGCGCATGGAGTTCCTCGCAAGGTTTCAGGGGGTGCTGCAGCCCAACATCGGCTACAGGGAGCTCAGCAGCACCCACGGACCATCGCTGAAGTGGATCTGCCAGTTCTATGTAAGTTTTTGTAACTCTTGTCCTTCAGCTTCAATTGCTTTGTGCAACTTAGTGATGTGTATCTGTTTTCTTGTAGCCGGAGCGTATGGCAGATGACGCACACGAGTACACGGTGAGGAGGCACTTTGAGGCCTCTTGTTTTGGATGTTCGGGTGGGTGATGTTCCTAGGGTCCCACGGTGACAACGTCGATAAGCACATGATCTGGTACGCATGCAAGCTGACGAACTGGGAGGTGGAGGAGATCCAACCCTACGCCTGGGTCCGACATTGTTGTGCGTGATGTACCTCACCCTGTGTGACGCGTCCCACCGAGTTCATGATAGCTCCATCCTCTCCGGATACCCACTACTTCTCTAGTTGTGATCCTTCGAGCATTTCCAGATCGGATGACACTGCTGAAGATGGGAGCCTACACCGTCGCCATGTATGCCGTCGATGACGACATGGACTGGCTGACCATGGGTACAGTGTGGTGTCGCCGACAAGTAAGTTTTTGAATATTTATTCTTTTTCGTAATGTAATTCAATTTCTTGTGCTAAGTTTCCATTGTTCTATTCCACAGCTCACCTTCACCCCGATCACTACGCAAGCATCCTACCCAAACTACATTATGGTGTTCAATCAGCTGACGGATGACCGCGTCATCTGGACACCGTACACTACTGACAGGGTGTACGCACGCACACCCCGAGGCTTATCGAGCATGTGCATGCGAGGCCATGCATACTGGTATATGCGAAGGAGTTAGGTGCACGATATCTTCATGGAGGAGTATCACGTGCTCCGGGGTGATGCACCACTTCGGTCTGTGACAGGAGGTCCCAATCCCTTGGGGGCAGTAGGTGGAGCCGAACGTCCATGGGTAAGTTCACATTTTACTTCTATCATACAATTTGCCTTACGTTCCAATGAAACAATCGTTTTGCCTACCATGAGTACACTAGGAAGGGAGTTCCTGCTAGAACTTGCTAGACAAATAGGATATTCCATTGGGTTTAGGTCTAGCTCCGTGCCTTGGAGGACGTCGTCCAGGTGGATGCTCCCAACCATCCTGGGATGTACGAGGAGTGCATCGAGTGGTACTCCAGCAGGACGAGGGTTCGCCGCGTTAGGGTTATGGACGGCCCACCACAACACAAGGCCGCGACGTCCGACATGTACCCTACCCAACCGGATTCCACATTCCATCGCATGGTACGTATTGAACGGTCCGTACATCTTATTTGCTTTGCAAGTTCTTGGTTTATAACTTGTTAATTATGTGTACATGTCGATCTACATTGGGAGATGCATGAGTTGGCGACCACCGTGAGTGCTTCAGCCTGATGGTTTAGGAGATTAGAGAGGTCATGGACCAGTTCGTCGAGAAGAAGAGGCGAGACATCCAGCTAGCGTCTTGCCGTAGGGTGAGAGAGGTGGTGGTGGACCCACCTGTGCGTGGACGAGGGGTGAGCCACGGTGCGTTACACCCCACGGCTCCTCATCCAGACGTGGTGGGTGGGTCCTCGTGGCACCGTGCTGGGAGTACCTCAGCGCAGTTCGTAGGTCAGCATGAAACACTCATGTCTAGTTGTTTATTTCGAACTCTACTAGTTACTAATGGCAATTTTCTCTAACAAGTCCTGAGTTCCACCTGTACATAAGGCATGAGTGTGTGGAATGGTCCACTACCTTCGTGTGACAAGGTTTGCCTATCTTGTTTGTATGGACAATGTACTATTTCATTATTTTCACCATGTTTACATGCATACCACACTATTTTCAAAGCTCGTACACCCCTTTGGGACAAGGAGCTGGTGTCGCACGAGGAGTAATGCTCTGGGGACTTCGATTTCAACCAAGGTGGTGGGGGGCCTTCGCACAACAAGAGTAGCCAAGTCTCCGTGGGGGGCTTCACAGCTGCCTGGTGCGCCCGAGCGAGCCAGCCGACGCAGCACCCTCTCGCGACTCCCCTTAGGCTACTCATGTCGGTAGGATGCCTCGGCCGCCTAAGTCTTTGACCTACTCGTACCAGCGACCGTAGCTACCCCGGATGAGGTCAGGAGCCACACGTGAGGTACGCCCAAGAGGGTTCGCGAGTAGATATTTGTTCTCGCAAATACCAGTTATGCCATGTAAATATAAATTTTTATACAACTTACATTATGCTAGTCTCGTGTTTCGATACTATTTGTTCTTGTGTCTATATGTCACCATATGAGGGATTCAGCATCGCGACACCCCACCTTTTCAGACCTTAAAAACTGCACCATGTCACGCCACAAACTGCAATTTTGTAGATCGAGATGACAATACACTCTGATGCTACCTTTCCGCACCAAAAAGACCACACTCCACTACGGACAGCCTAGAGACAAGGGGAAGGGACCGATGGGCCACCAGGAGTGATCGATTTCGTTCCAATAAACCTTTTTTCGGATTCCAAAAAGGTGCACATGTATCGTAGGTGTATTTTGGTTTGTTGATTTGTGTATGTTGGTGTTTCTAATGTACGTAACCAAACCCAAGCGCATGTATTTCACAATTAAATTATGAAGTATTTCAAACTTAAATCTCTTTCTCCAAATATTTTGATTATTAAATATTATGTTATCTTTTCATGAAGGAATCGGTTCCACGAACAATATAATCGGAACAACAAGTGCATGGTAACCATAAACCCAATTTTTTTTTCATTTCGCTCTGAACAGGGCTATTTGTGTTATTGCGGCGCCGAACTCGCGTTCCAAATTACGACACCTATCTTGCATTATCTACTTCATATTTTGTTATGTTCTCCAATTTTGATTTCGAACTACGCGGACACTTCAAGGTATTACAAAAAAAACTTTATGAAATACACTAAATCTTTAGGCTCAATAATCTAGACATAAATTTTAAAAATAAATATAGGGCTATGTCGCCATTCCAATTAGCGTCAGTATCCCTATCGCCAATTGAACTGACAAAATTGTCTTACTGCTAGTTCAATTGGCGACATGAACCTCTCCGCACTGTTCCAATTGACGACAGAGATATTATTGCCAATTTGAATAACAATAGGAAAGTTTTGTCATTCCAAATAGCGACAGTGGCATATTTTTGTAAAAAAACTACTATTTGTTTTTTTGTAATTATCTTTTAAATTAATATCATTTAAAAGATCATATTTAAGTTATGTCCGTCTTAGAGGTCTAGAAAATCTCACAATAACCCTTAAGTCAGGTAAAAAACAAAATTTCTATAAATTTTCTCATTAATCGAGAGAGAAAAAAGTTGATATATACCACTTATTTCAGTAGGGCTAGATTAATCATATATAAATATTAAAACATTTATAGTTGTGTAACAAATACAACTATACTTTTCAAATGTATTAGAGATATATAACCAGCAAACCGAACACTCGGCAAAGGGCACCGCTGCGTTAACGGCCGGCACGCCGTTAACCCTTTGCCGAGTGTCTTGTCCCGACACTTTCGGCAAGAGAGGCTCCTTTGCCGAGTGTCATTTTTGACACTTTCGGCAAATCATATTTTTTTCCCACTTTTGACCTCCAAACTTTTCTCGGTCCTCATACAATACACAGTACTCCATGTTCCAATGTGGCACATTTCTGGACTTTTTCTATATTTCTTTAATTTATTTCAATTAATTGAATTTTCTTGGATAATTCAAATTATAAGCGCTAGTCATTCAATAATGAAAAAATGAATGGAAAAATGATATTCATGTTATTTAGTATAATGTGAGGTAGTAACCGAGAATGACCACCAATTTGAACATCTTGTTCACGAAACATGACCACGAACTTGCGGTAGAGTTGTTTTTAAATTGTATAAAAAGCAAGCGAAGTCCGAAAATCATGAAACTTGTCAAGATGTCATGATATCATATGTGGAGGTGTGATAAAAATTTGAGAAGGTTTCACGAGTTGTCACGCACGATGCTTGCAAACCTTAGAAAAGCAGAAGAATACGTGACAACTTCTTGAGATTCTTCATGGATCTGCGAGAAACATGGGTACGCGAATTCATTTATTTATTCTAACGCTCAATTCTGCATGATTTCTAATCATCTTGCTGTTTTTCTCGCAGTCGGCGTCACATGGTGGCCAGCCTTGCTCCATCTTCAAGGCATTTGCTATGGCCCACAAGGGCAAGGCGACGTCCAACGTCGACTACAACCCGGAGGACGGGCCCGAGGCGTCCAGCAATGCGACCGTCCACAACCGCCTTAGTGAGTACACATCGATGGCAAGGGAGGTCCATGGGCCAGAGTACGATCCGAGCACCGAGGACCTTGATGGAGAAGTCGTCATGAGGGTGGGAGGAGGCAAGAAGCATGGGCGATACTGCATTGGCGACGGCGCAATCGACTCGGCCGCTACTCCCGATCAGTGTAACACTCGGCAATACAACATGTTGCAATATTTAGCCTCACAAGTACACAGGAAATTCCAATAGGTCATAGCAATTTTAGAGTAATTTGACCGATTTATGCTAAATTCCTATGAAATTTCGCCAAATTAAAGCATTGTTTCGTAACGAGCTCAGTCGGTCGTTTTTTCCCTTCCAATCAGAGCATATAGACCTTGCGTACGAAGGCTGTAATGAATTTATTCCTCCCACGGCCACTGGAATACAACAACTCAACATGATTTGACAGGACCTATTTTAATTTCGGCACGCTTGGAATAATTTTTTTTTCTTACTTTCCATTTATTGGGGGGAAAACTCCCTTATTAAGCAGCGAGGAAAACTGGGCATAAGTACATATTGTATCGAATATAGCCAGCGCTGCAGCACATAGAGCTTGTTTAAACTTAGAAATGCCATCAGCATTTCACAAGAATTTTATAGAAAACAAACATAAATCCTTCAAAAAAAAACTATCGCTCGCCCGTAGGATCCTCGCGGGTTTCAAACGGGGCTCAGTGCACCAATTATTCACTGTCACCAACCCTGTAGCGTTTTGTTTCCTATGGAGAGGTTGGGACAGTTTCGAGCTGCATGCAGATGCAGTGCTAGCACAGATGTTCCCCGTCCCTCGTTTGCATGGTTCAGTACCACTTGGCAGCTACGCTCCGTGCCGCTTGAATGCCGCTAGTAAACGTGACAAAAGGGGCAGGTTTTTGGAGGGAAGACGTACTACGTCGTCAGGTAACTGCCTTGGCGCCATCGTTTTGCTCTCGGTAGGTCATTGCGTCCCCCAAAGCTGCATTGCTCGCTATCGCTAGCTGGTACTCCTCGACCAATCGATGGATGGATGTGGAAAAAATGCAGGCTGCCATGATGCATCTGCTGCAGGCTTTTGCATTGCAATGCCAATGCAGCAACTTGCTCCGATCGGACGGCCAGGCCATCGATCACACACGGCACGTGTACGGTTGATAATTGTCACGTTATAGTTTCCAGAAAATAACTGCATGTCATGCTCCTATATAGATCCTAATGTATTGACGTTGCTGGTGGTGTGTTGCTATCAGGCGAATTGGCTCTGGTAGATCTGGGTGCTAGTCATAGAAGCAAGGGAGAAAGCCATCAGACAAACTGAGACGGCCTAGCTTTTGAACATGTGTTTGTAGCTAGGGTTCTTGCTGTTAAGCATGGCACGTGTGTTCTTTGGGTGTTTTGGGAGGCGCTTTTTGTTTCGGCAAGCTAGCTTATTACTCGTAGAGGAACCAGGGGGGAAACGTTTTGGTAAATGAGGTTCAGGTTCTTAGTACAAATTAATGAGCATCTGTTTTTACCTAAGGAGCCACTCGCTCTAACATCATCTTTTTTCAAATTAAGGCTTCAAGCTTTTTTTTAGCCTTACAACATGCATGTTTGGAATGCAGAAAGTTCAGTACAGAAACAAATCCTCAGAATTCATTTGCCATTTCTCCAATCCAGACGGACCTCAAAGGATGCTTCTGGTTGTGGAAACTAGGACGACAGCATCTCAATGACATGACAATGGTAATCACGAGTGCTAAACAACACCAAAAGTATTCATAGCAGGAATCTAGGGAAATGATAGAGGCCAAAGATGATCGAAATGAAATGCTAACTGCACTTAACCACCACAAAGCATCACCAACCTTGCTAATATCCTAACTGCAAACCGCACAATATTTTATGCTTCGTGTTGTTTCCGTTCAGCCATATATGCACCCATGAGAACATGCACCCCCATGGTCCAATATCTGCAAATTCCTATATGTATCCGACACCGACAGCAGGGGTCGACGAACATATGCCCCACTGGCCAGTGATCATAGGCAGAACATGCAGCTTGCTTGCAGATCGACGGCACGTCATCTTTGCTGAAAGAGCAGTAGGGAGTGCGCGACTTTTGTCCAATTAACTAAAGCAACATGATGCTACCCTCCCTTTGAAGCCCTGAAAAAAAATTATGACAGAGGATTAGGTGTCAATCCTCCCACTCTGTCATTAACAAACAAGCAGGACATATTGTACTAGTACGATAGCATCAATTAGTCTCAGCTAGTCTCTAAGCAAGTACTTAAATATTTCTTTCTGACAGAGTGCTTTTGGAGGCTTGAGACAATCAGACCACTCTTCAGTTCTAGCTGCCATGTTCAGTTGTTCTACTGGGTACAGACTACAGAGTAATGAAACCCTCACTACTACTGAGTCCCACGAGCATAGGGTGAGAGAGAGTGAATTGGGTGCAAGAATTGGAGGTGGCTTGGTTGTGGTTGCTGACCTTTACCGCATTTTCTCAGGAATATGTTGCACTTGTGGTAAGACCAAGACAGTATATATATACTTTGTTATACAATTGCGCGGTTTGATGTACTATAGTTTGACTTTACGCTTTTCAAATTTTAAAATTTATATTTTGTAATATAAATTTGAATTTGGGATGTTTGCTTTTATATTCAATTAGCATATTTTATTTTGATATGTCTGTCCTTATGTGTGAAAGAGAGGATTGAGATGTGTGGGTCCATCCAAAAATTTACACTCCCAACCTTGAATTAAACGTAGTGCTACCTATTTCTCTTTTTCTTCAAATTAATATATTTCTAAACCAACTATTTAATCCGAGCCTTTAAAATTAGGCTCCACCAAATTAAATGTTAGATTTTTTAGATCTTTTTTAAATTGATATATCTCTAAAACAACTATCGAATCTTACATATTTCTTTGTGAGAATTTATATCATATTTCTCTTTTCTCTTAGCATGAAGCCGTAAAGGGTTTGCCACCGGCTTTTAATATATAATAATAGATTAAGTCTCAGATACTTGATGCTCTCGGAAAAAGAAGTATGGGAATATGAGATATTTGGTTTTGTACATTCCCTAAGCTTAAGAGCGGCAACTTAAAATATAGCTATTGCTGGTTAGTCAAGGATCGGCAAACTTGTTCTTCACGACAATTTTGGCTATAAAATGTGTGTCAAAAGGAGCCAGAACTCAGCTAAGAATTTGTAGCGCATCATAGTGTGATATTGACAAAAACTAGACATTAGCAAAAAAAAAACATGAATTTTTAAGACAACATTAGCAAAAAAGCAAAAAAAAAAAAACAAAATGTGAATTTTTAAGACTAACTCCCATGTCGCTCGTTTAGGCGACCTGGGAGGCGACGCACCCAAACCGCAAGAGCCCACCTCCGGCCGTCGTCGCGGCTCCCCCCGCCTTCCTTCCCTCCCTCTCCCTCCCCCCACTTTTCAGATCTAGCCACATGAGCGAGGCTAGTGGCGGCGAGTCCTGGCGAGCTCGCTCCTCGGTCCTCTTGGCCGAAGCTCACGGCCCACGTGGTGCCTCCCCTGGGAGGCTCGATCTAGATCTGGTCCTCGGTTGCCACCCCCACCCTCGCGCGAGCGCGAGCGCTCCGCCCAGGGGCGGATCTCAAGCCACCACCCGCTGATGTCACCGTCGGCCGACCACCGTGGCCATAGCAGCCATGGATTTGGGGGCATCGACGCTGAGGAGACCCTGGCGGGCCGCGCATGGAGCCGCCGTGCAGTCCATCTTGGCTCGCGTCGGGAGGATCCCCATTGTCCATGGTGCTCCACGCTGGGGAGGTTGCCTTGCTGGGAGCCTCCATCGATCGGCATCCACGTCAGGATGAATGGCGCCGGGCGTGCAAGGTCAAGGGTGAGATGCAAGTCTGTCGGTGCGGAGTGGAGCTCCTCACGTCCACACGCACTACTCTAATGCCTGCATCGTGCTGCCCGGTGCTCGCCACCGCTTGGCTCCAAGGGCATGCTCATGCGCGTCTTCAGCAGCACTGACGGCAAGTTGATCCAGAGCTTGGTTCATTCTACCATAGCCAGAGAAGCCTACTTTTATCACTCTCACTTCCGCTACTATTTTTATTACTCATTGATACTTGTTTTTATTTGGCCGGTCGGCTGGTGATGTAATAACTGTTAACCACTTAAGATAAGTACTTCCATTTACTTTATTTTGTATGCATGAATGTATGTATGTGAATGCCAATGTTTGTGATTGTGTATACTAGCCACTAATCATGGGACTAGTACGATATACACATAAGGTCTTCGAGTATTCAACGCCCATTGGTCTGACACAAAATGTAGCATCCTTTTTGGCACTATATTCAATCCAATGGTAGTTATCAAACCAACTAAGATTGAAGCGACACTGGGGTTGGGATTGTGCATTGACTGCGACCACAATATCAACATTCTCCATTTGAGAAGAAGGCAATTGATTACCACTTGCTTGAGTTCCTCTTCTTTCCTTCTTGAGTCTCTTCCCATGGACCCCTTTTGTCGGTGATGAAGAAGATGAAATCTTCTTTGCCTTAACTTCTCAATCCCGAAAAAAGAAAGGATGTCTATATTCCTCTTCATGTCTCTACATTAACAAATCACAACAAGTTTTTCAAATTCCCATTCACAATACTCCACAAATTCCCAAATCCCAATCAAAATCAAGAAATTGAGCCTGGACTTACTATGCCTGTGTTCTGCTGTGTGTCACGCCTCCTACTTTCCCCTGCTGACACGCTCCCTCGTCGTGATGCACAAGCGCACCGTGCGCCGTGCGTCGTGCCATTGCTCTTGCGTCGCACCGTGGCACCTACTACTCCTCTCTTCACCATCTGTCGAGCTACCAGGAAGGTCGCATGGAGGTGTTGTTGTGGGGAGTTAAGGTGGAGAGGAGAGTATTAGGGATTAGGGTTGCTGGGTTGGGGATTGGGAGGAATTGGAGTATTGATCCTATTGGAGATGGAGATGAGCTGGTGAGTGGTGGACATGAGGTGGCTAGGGGCTTGTGGGACTGTGGGAGGCATGAGTGGGTTGTCGATCGTGGGCTCTATGAGGCTGAGCTTCCAAGGGGTGCACACCAAGGACTGTACTACAAATATGGCCCAAATGCATAACTGATCCCTAGATTTTTTTTGATTTTTGGGTGTGCCCAGGCATACTAGTATCCCATGTTGCCTTCGCGATTGGAACACAATGTACTCATTGTAGAAAGCCCTCATCCCTATGCGTGGGGGCGGGGGATGTCTCAGGGGCAAACTCGCCCAAGGTCGCGTGGCAAGAGGAGGGCATTGTTGTGATCCTGGATGTGGGAGGCCAAACCAGAGGGAAAGGGCTAGTAGTGTAATATCCTAATTTTGGTTCTATTTTAAATTTGCATGAATTTTTTTAAAAAGCTTTGGTGGTATTTTTTAAAATACAAGCCTTGCATTGCATTTTAGAAATGTCAAACAATTTCCTTGTGTCAAGAATGCATATTTGCAAAAATCTAAAAGTTTAATTGTGTGCAAAACCATTTCCAAATTTAAATTCAAATTCAAATTAATTTATGAATTTCAAATAAAATTGGCAAACCTTTAATTCTCTGTGTTTGCCAATGGGCTGAATTCCAGTCGCTGGCCCAATTCCCCTCTTATTTCTCTCTTCCCCGCAGCCCAGCCTAGCTAGCCCACGCCGCTACCCTTCCCCTCCCTCGAAACCCACACGAGCCGAGGCCCAGCACTAGTAGCCACACAAAATCCCTCCTCACTCTCTCTCACGCACTAGCTGACGAGTGGGCCCTAACACCACTTGTCAGGTCGAACAGGGAAGCACTGTGCTTCTTCCCCCCTCGCGTTCTCTCTCTTTCGCACGTTGCATCGTACGGATGTGTCACATGAGCCAAAAGCCACATCAGCCTCCACCTCGAGCTCTATAGCAGCTTATCGAGCCTTTCCCCCTCTCACACATTGTCGTGACGTCGTCCCATCCGTGCGCCAGAGCCTATTGCCACTGTTCCTCTCAGGTGTCCGCGCCATGTTGACCTCGCCCTCATCCGTTCCCGACTCATCCCTCTATAAAATATGCAACCAAGTGCATCATCTTCCTCGCTGCACCCTCTTCTCCCGTCGCTTTGCCCCTCTTCTCCATCACAGGTGGAGAAGGATTTCGCGAGCCATCTTCATCAACTATGGCGACCGACGTTTGCCCACCGATTTCCACATTGGAGTGAGCCTTTGCCTCCATTGTCTTATGCATCAAGGACGCCTTGACCGGCTCTTCCTTGTGCTCACCTTGCCCTGCTTGTTTTCCCACAGGGAGGACAGAGCGTCGTCACCGTTCGTCGAGCTAGCCGGAGCCCACCGGTGCCGATGACTTCCGCGAGCTCGATAGAGCATGCCCGTGTCATCACCCCCTCATTCCGCCCTTCCTGATGAGCTTTGACCTCAAAGACCTTGTCTCCCGTGTTCGCCTATACCTCCTCTCTCTAATGTGCGCCTTCTTCTTCCTTGTCATGCACCAAAGCAGCTGGAATGCCTCTTCGTCCCCGTCGTCGGCCCGAAGCACGCAACCTCACTACCGCACCCGATCTCCTTCCTCACTTGGTTTCTAGGTGAGCTTGTCTGTTTCCTTACATTTTAGCTTGTTGCAAACATGGTAAGCTAGACAATGTCATGTCTAGCTAACCGTAGCATCACCACACAAAAGCACCTCGCTATGCCGCCATAGGCCGTCGTGGAGAGCTCGGTGCACTGCTTCATCTTGAGCATCGAGGGCACGTTTAGCTTTGCTGTAGCCTGTAGATGTTGTTTCAGCCTTCAGTTGGTGGTCTATAGCCTCGTTCATTAGTTGTCCATGAGCATAGTGGCGATGTCGCCATCCTTGTTGTAGTGCCGCCGCCTCAATCCATCTCATGCCACACCGTCGCAGCCATTAGAGTTGCCTTGGACCCCACAACCCATTGAATTTCGTTGGAGCCGTCTTCATCGGCGACGAGCTCGGCTCGATCCAATGGCTGCCTTGCTCCGTTTCTCTATTTTGGACGCAGAAAACGACCGAAGAGTCGCTGACATGTGGACCCTACCCGGTAGTTAATTATTGTTTAATCGGTAGTTAGTATTAGTATGATGTTTGGGCCCGAGGTAATTATAAAATTTAATCAAGACATAGTTTAAAGTCTGAAAGTATGATATGCGGGGCCCACCCCTTAAAACTCGTTGTGTAGGCCTAGTTCGTAGATCAAAGCCATTAACGTGTGGGCCTCCTGACCCTGTGAACCATTGGGTGGACTGAGTCCATGTGGACCGCTATCCCACCTGTTAGTCTCTAAGGGTTTTGCTTAAGAAAAATAATTAGAAAATATTTAAAAACCCGACTGGACCCACCTGTCAGCAACAAAGGCTTTTCCTTACAAAAAAATACTTAGAAAAGAAATTAAAAAATCTGGTTGGACCCCACCTACCACCCGCAGATGAATTTTAATAAGAAAATAAATTGAAAAAGAAAAACCGACTGACCCTAATTGTGAGGATTTCTCGTTCTTTTAGAATTTCTTCTTAGGTCAAACTTTGGAGAGCCTGTTCTCCTTTGTTTTAAATCCAAATGACTTGGATTTTGTTTTTAAATTCAATACCTTTCCATCGGTACCAAAATGATAATTTTTGAAGTTCATTTGAATTTATTTGAATTTTTGTTGAATTTGGTTATATTCACGATTATGGACTTTGACTCTTCAGACACCGCTATCGTTGTTAATCAAGACTAAGTGATATCCACTTTTGAGTAAGGCAAGTTCTTACAATTGATCACATTGATCCTACTTTTCAAATGCAAATTACTTTGCTTTTAAGTATTACATGCTTGCTTATTATTATTTATGAAATGCCATGTTAAATATTGATGCATACTTACTCCATATGTTGTTACTTACTATTCCCCTTCTTGATTGTTGTTATGATGACTACCTTGTCACCCTAAGTTAATTATCATAATAAGATTGCCATTGGTTAAGTAAATGTGGAGAATGGTCATGCCTAGAGATGGTTAGTGGTTGAATTGATTATGACACAAAATTGTGTTGGACCGAAAAGGGATTAGAGGGGGGGGTGAATAGGAGCACGCTCACTTTTTCACAAATAATGGATTCAACAAGAATTTCACTCCAGTAGCTATGGAAGCTATGAAGATTAGTAAATCAGTACAGCGGAAGACTAATATTGAATCCAATAAAAACCCTAAGCAAAACTACACAAGATAACAAATCTCGATTACCACTTGCCGGACCGTGACTTAAGGGCGGTCGACCGATTTCTCTGGCCCGGCCGGATGATCTTGCTTGATCGACCGCCTTCGTAATGAGTAACAACCCGATGACGAAGTTGCAAATAGATGAAACTTTTGATCTACAACTCCAAACTTGATGAAACTTGAAAAACACCTTCTCTTTGATATCAGAAAGCTATTCCAATCGAAGATTGTGATAATTCTTGGAAGAATAAAGATCCTTTTCGTTTGATCAAAGAAGGGTTCAAAACAGGGTCAAAACGAAAACTTGATCCAAGATCTTGCTCGTGGGTGATTGATGATCAAGATGATCCTATATAGGTTCCCACACGTCACAGCAAGCTAGATCACGTGAAGAATTCAATCAAAGACTCGCTAATCAAAGAAAGACTCAAAATCATCAAATATAAAGAAAGAACTCAATGAGACAAAACATTGATCAAACTTTCCTTTGATTGATTGATATGATATGGACTTACAACCTCTCCATCAATGGAGGACAATGCTCAATCCAAGAGCACGAAAATCACATCAAACTATCAAGAACCCTAGCCTCCACAAAAGCCCCCTAAGAAAATTAGGGTTTACAAAAATAGCAAAAGAGACGAAGAGGAGGTGCAGACCTTCTATAAGTTTGACTCTATTGGGCTCCCGTTAAGACCCAAAACAAACAGACACTTACGCACGTATTTTAATACACCGTCTTTATCTCCCCTTGACCTAACTAGCTACACCTTGCGCCATCTTGCGCCTCGGATTAGCCAATAGGTCACCCTTGTTTATCTTGCACCATGCTTGAGTACATTGACCTCACCCGGCATCGTCAATCATTCTGGACGTCAGCTCTCCAAGCCTAGTCCCGATCATCCTCGCCATTGACCGTCGTTAACCACCAAGCAACCTGCACAACAATAGACAAGTAAACCGAATTTGGGAACAAGTTCTTCACAACTTGACCTATGTTAGTCAAAATATGCATCATGCAACATGTATGCCCTGAAACTCATGACTTTGACCTAACAACCGAACAACGCTGCCACGACGGGTGACGATCAAGTGAAAACCGGTCAGACCACCCCTAGGGCCGGTCTGACCGCCCACTCTGACCGACCACCAGCTATTGGCCGGTCAGACAGCCAGAATAACTTAGCCGATTTTCAACCTCTAAAAACCGAAACCTGCTGGAAATTTCAAACCAATAGAACTTTTGACTGGAGACTCCAAAAATTACGAGACCAAGTGCAATAGAATCCCCTCTGTTGTCTACACCCTCTATTTTTGGCCCAGCTCAAACCCTCACTTTCTGAAATTGCCAACTGATCGCCACTGTGGCCGGTCGATCCGCCGATGGACCACGATCACGCCGCCCTAGCCGGCGAGCCGGTTATGGCTTTGTGACAAAGACCGAACTTTGCCGAAAATACGTGAAACGATAAACCGTTAATGCCATTACCAATTGTCACATCATCCTAAGATCTGGAACATATCCCCATGATATCCACACATTGCCATTACAAAACTTGGGATATAATATGAATCGTAGTGTGGTAATGTCGGTTAGCACTGGAAACAGAAAAATATTTTATAAAATGGTGGAGACTTGGGAGAGTGGTGATATGAGACCAGCGCAAGAATTGCATGAGGGCCGGGTTTGTGCATTGTCTCGCCTGAGTCGATTAAGGACCGAATCATGTGTTGTATTTCTAAACTGCTAGCTGTGCAACTACAAGTTAAGTACGAGTTTTCTTTTTTAAAATAAAAAAATGCTTGTCAATCAATATTCTAATGGCAATGGAATTTCATAATAACAAAAGAGAAGAGGTAGCTATTCGGAATGCAAATTGCATTTTAATGCGTATCACAATTTGATTTTTTTTTCAAACAAATAGCCTTTTATTTATTTTGTATCGGCCTACTAAATACTAAATAAATTTAAGAAATGACATAATTCAAAATAGCTACTAGAAAGACTAGTCCAATCCATAATGATGTATCGGAAAATACAACGTTTTTATTATTTGACCAACCATCAGGAGAAGCAAATACAAGGGGTACACTAATTACTAACACCGATGAACTCGTAATTAATGCAAAAAAAGCTAATTGGAAAGCAATAGCCACATTTCTAATCCTCCAAGCTAACATCAAATAAAGTTGATTGCCTTAAATTCATAATAAAAAATAATAAAATTAGCAATTTGATTTCGATATCAATTCCAAAGTAAAGTCCATAAATAACTATAATTCAGAATAAAAATTAAAGAAAAAATCACCATTGTATTTGTATACTAATTCTAACAAAAAATAATTGAAATTTTGAATAAAAAAATAAAAATAGTAATTTAATTTCCATACGAATTACTAAGTAAAATCCATAAATAAATATAATCCAGAATAAAAATCAAACAAAAACTAGCAAATAGATTTGTATACGAATTCCAAATTAAATAACTAAAATTTGGAATAAAAATAAAATTAGCAATTTGATTTCGATACGAATTCTAATATAAGGTCTCTAAATAACTATAATTCGGAATAAAAATTAAAGAAAAACTGCAATTGTGTCGGAGGAGACCACGAAAGAGTGCAATAGCGTCAATCTGTCCTGCAAGAAGACGTTGACCCTTGGGTAAGCAAAGAGCCAAGAAGACTACGACAAAGATAAGGACAATATCATGCTTCTCATCTTAGCCATTCGATGAGGATAATGTCGTGGTTCTCGCCAGAGCCATTGGACATGAAGTCTAAAGTCGAAGGAGCCAAGGGCCGCAACGACAAGTTGTCAGCGTCAATGTTGTTAAACTCGGTGATGGGGAAGCCCTGATAGAGTGGAATTGATGCTTTCCATTGAAGATGAGCTATGAACGATATGTGACCATTGAGTAGCTAGGAGCATACCATTGCTGGTGAGGGGCACGATGTCACCGGTGATGACGAGAAGATTCTCCATATCATTAACCAGCGACTAAAGCAGGCATGCAGACATCAATAAAGATGGGAGGTCGCCACGTTTAGTGAGGAAGCCACATCGTTGAGTTGGACAACATCGAAGAAGAGGAGTGATCAATGAGGGAGAAGAGGATATTGAGCACATATAGTATCATGCATATGTATTGACATGCATGTATCCGTACGAATAGAAGCATTGGCGTATAGAAGAAGAGGAACAAAGAGCTCAAAGTAGAGATGGTGTAGCTGTAGGCTCGGGGTCACCAGAGAGAGCGTGACGGGTATCCCCGGTAGGCATCGGCAATGGTTGCATGGGTATGCATATTGATGTCGCAACGATTAGCTGTAACCAATAATTGGAGATAAGTGGAAGATAACTATGTGGTAGAGTGTTGCATTGGAAAGGGTGACAGTTGAGAGGGATCGATCAAGAATTGAGCTTGCTATTGGAGTTTGAAATAGAAAAGTTGTGGCGGTGAGAAGAGATAGAAGACACAGGTTCGATGAAGCAGCTAGCGTGTGAGGGAAGGTAGGACGTCCATGGTGCATCGGTGTATGGTGAGTAAGGTATTCTAATACCATGTAAACTAATTATATAATTTGCTTCACACATAACCAACATATTTCTTGAGATTAAATAGAGAGATATGCATCCATACATTTAGGAGAAGAGTAACTAATGGAAGAATAGGGGTATGCAGCTACATGATCCATGTATGATGGAGAGTGGTTATGTTTCTAAGAACCGCCAACAATTTATTATGCTCAATGATTTTCTCACATCAAAGCTTATACTTCAATTGCGTTCTTCGTGTTGTAATTTCCTTCAAGCTTCTACTGTTTTTTTCAATGTTTAAGACATCTTAAAAATATTAATAGTCTAAAAATAGGTAAAAATATTTTCAAACATCTAAGTTATATCATTTGATACTATAAACTTTAAAATACATCTAGCCACGCAAATATACATGCCACCCTGCAAGCAACACCCATGAAGCTTGTAGGGAATTACTAGCGGCTAAACTGATGCGAGTAGGTGACATTACTAGATTACAAAGATTTATTGATCTCAACTAAACTACAGAAGTATTTGTCATTCTATACTATAGCAGCTTGTTCTACAGCCGACAAATAGAGCGCAATACATTATTGTTATGAATCCATCCAGAGGTAAGGTGCCTACCACAACGAATCAGAAACATCAAGAACATGAGCAGAGTGTATGGACTAACTACAAGCAACACCCATGAAGCGTTTTCATTCAGGCTATTCCTATAATTGTTGATACATTAATCCTTCAAGTAATTCAGAATCTCTTTGCCCATTCCATCTTTCCTTGGATGAACATTTCTTTGAGAATGCACGCACTTCTTGGCCCCAAGCCCTCAACTACATGTGTTGTCAGCCTAGGAAAACAATCAAAATGGCTGGTCTCTGTCAGTTTACTAGGATTCCCTCTATCTGGCAATCTCTGTTATGTGGAGGAAGTTTCATCTCCATCCATGTTACAGCTGCTGAAGCTGGCAGTAGATTTGAAGACTGAATCGTTTCCCTTTGAGATAAATCTGTTTCACTACTTAATCCTCTGTACCTTTTTGCACAGGCACCCAGGGATAGGATTTGAATAGAAGTATTCCTCTTGCCTTGGACTTTCACCAGGTAATCTATCATATGGACCGCCTAGTCTATTTTCATGATGCGTCTTCACTTCACTTTGAAATTCGCTCCAGGTTATGGAACCTTCATCGAGCTTGTCAATGAGCTCCACAAACTTCGGCCTACAGACAGACCAAAGATTTAGGTGCTAGAATCAAGATATAAAAATTTGAACTACAATCTCTAGAAACGTACCTGTCAGGGTTTATAGTTTTTCGGAATCCTTCGAATCTTCGGTGACCCTGCACTGCTCTGGCCATATTTCCATCATATGTATACACAAAGACATCACTCTGCAGGGCCACGATATAATCCACAGCAGCTAGTCTGTTTTGGAATAACTCGAGCGGCTCTAATTCATCTACTGTGGCTAGACTGTAATGTGTATAGATGTTTGGATATTCAGCTTTCAACGCATCCATGCTATGCGCACCGTATATTTCACCTGCGACGATGTATATCTTTGTAGTGGAAGGATAGCCCACTGCTTTGAGGAATACAGCAGCTTCACGAGGAGTCATGGGACAGCCGCCTTGGAGTCGTTTCTCTTCGCTGTTGATTTCCTTCTCCTTCCAGTGCCTCACTTTGAGCCGCATATCTGTCAGCTCCTCTGCCTCATGAAGTGTTAGGTTGTGGTTGCAGCCGGTGAAGGAGAGCATGTCCTTCTCATATCTGTCCGATTCATAAGAAAAGCAAATGGAAGATTACTGATCTGCAAATAATTGTTTTTGCAGGAAATGCTGTCAGCTGGTAACTGAACGTTTTGAGGTTTTAATTACCTTAAGTGAAGTGCGATATAATGGTCAGATCCATTTCTCAGCCTATCTACTAGGGTGCTACCCAGCTCTTCTATCTCTTTCCTGTACTGAAGTGCTTTGTAATTCGCACGGCAACGAAGTCGTTGGAGAGAAGGAGCAAGACCGTTGTTAACAATTCGTGAATCTGTATGGGTAAATCTCACCACTTTGAACTTCTTCAGTATTCTTGCAAAATCTCTGTAATAGGAAGCCTGCAAAAATGGAACTGACAATCCATCAGCCTACTCACAATTCTGAATTTCTAAGCTGCTGCAATCTACAATCAACAATGTCGTTGACTCGTACCCTGGACCAGGAGGTGGGTGCTCTCACGTAGGGTTTCACCCTTTTAGAAGCTGGCGGAAGGGAATCCACAATCACAATGTCTTCCTTTAATGTTTCCTTGAAGTGTTCAACATCGAATATATCTTTGAAATCACTATATTCAAGGATTAATTGTCAGTTTACTTGGTGTTTTCTACAGGATGAACACGAGCAGCAAAGATACAAACCTGGGATCCGTCCAGAACGACTGATGATCCAGAGTGGGAATTACTAGTGATGCGTTCATAATCTTTGCCACTGCAACCATATCACTTATCTGTAAGAATAATTTCGAAGGAATATGAGTTAGCTGAACAGCATTGCCATGCTGAAGTAACAACACAGGTATATACATACTCCCATCCTCATCTGGTTTAGCCCACCATTTGCATCAACAATTATATAACCAACAGTTGCATTGTTAGTCCCTGAAATAAGCATGCCCAAGTTGATAAATTTAGCTGAAAGTGGAGCTGGATGAAAATGGCGTGAAAGATAGAGAGAAGGAAATTACTGCGATGACTCTTTGGGCGTTCAATGCACTGGCTGTAACCCTCAATGTCTGGTTTCATCCATATCTCAGGTATCTGTCGATGTTTTAAAGGAAACTTCAGTAAAGTCAAGCTGGGCACAGCACAGCATCTGAATGAATGTCTTGCTTTCATGAATGGAATTTCTTGGCTAAACATAAACACAAGATTGCTTCCTGACAGGCTCTGCCAGCCCTGTCCTAAATCTATATATACATCATGAAGGTTGTTGTCCCTACCCAGCCAGGCGCAACACATTTTTCCCCCTCAATATACATTTTTTTAGGGTAGGCAGGATCCTGATAGTTCATCATAAATAAATTTCTAGTTGTGTAAGATGAATATTACAATATCAGCACATCAATCATAGGCAAGGAATTGAAAGAGAGCCTCATAACGTTTAAAATCATTTTTAAACGACTTTTTAGGGTAAAAAAAAATGAAATTATTGTATGGAAGATTCTATCCCTAAGTTAAACAATTGAACCCAATTTCTAAAAAAAAGGATTACTTTAGAGGATTAAGGTCTTGTATAGAAAAGTGATGTGTAGAAAAGTCTTTTTTTTATCAGCCAAAACATCTACTTTTAATGCACTAAACCTTTTTTTCCTCTCTTAAAAATGCTTCATTTGACAATTATAAGGAAAGCAACCTCGGCGGCACCAACCCCATGTCACTTAACGTTTCATTGTGAGTGACCACTGGTCCTCAATGGATCAACAGCGACCAGAAAAAGAACAAAAGCGATGTCTCTTGTATGCAGAGACAAAGAAATACAGCAAAGAACAAGAAAAAACATTTGCATAATTTTTTTAAGAGATAAAGGGGGGCCGCCTTGTTTCTGGACTCTGGAACTAACGTCATATGCTCTCTGTTCTTCGATTCCAATGACTCACGCTAACAACAAATACAAGCGGAATCCTTGTCGTTATCATCAATCCTTTCCCCCATATACTCGATCAGCGACGAGCAAAGATCCAAACACGTCTCCTCTCTTTTTATCGATCAAGGGTTTACACATTGTTGCACCCATCGTCCCTTCTGCCATTAAGAAGCAACCGTGAATTCTGTTTAGTGCGTTTCGCTCGTTTGGTCAGAAAGCAAAACACTCCAATTAGTTCAAAGCTTTCTCGCCAAACTATGGCAGATAATCTGAATCCGATCAACAGTAGCTCAACTCGTGATACCCCAAAATGGAAATCATGAAGACCAACTCACCAACAAATCTAAAAACATCGGCCCAAAAACTCACTCCAAAAGATAACGTTTTTGGTATTCGAAATGCTACGTCTACATGCATAGTACTACTACTGCGCGCGTGTGTGGTTATTCGTGAAAAAAAGTGCATGCACAGTTAGTTAACTACATGATCGTTGTAATAAAGGACTTGACCGAGTGATTTACGGCGAAATGCACGTACGCACCGGGGGATCGGGCAGGCGGCGCGTGAGAGCCGTCAAGTTCTCCTCCGTCCACCCCATCACGTCGGCGTCGGCCACCTCCACCCTCTGCACGAGCCTCCCGCCCTCCTCGCCGTCGCCGTCGCCGTCGCGGCCGTCTCCCCGGTGGGAGCCCAAGAACCCGACGACCGCGACGAGGCCGAGCAGACACAACACGAAGCCCCTCATCCAGGCCTGGCCGGCCGCACCGGCTGCGCCCCACGCGCGCTTCCTTCGCGCCAACAGCAGCGCCGCCCTCCCGCTGCAGGGCGTGACGGCCGCGGCGCGGTGCCCGTGGCCGCCCTCGTCGTCGTCGGCGAAGGGGTCGAGGGCGCCTCCGCAGTCGTCGTGCTCGTCGACACGCTCGATGTCGTTGAGCCGCCTGCGGTGCGGGCCGAGGCCGGTGTGGATGGGGCTGGTGGAGGAGGAAGATGACAAGCAGGTGGTCGCCGTGGATGACAACGTCGCGGCTGCGGCCATAGACCTGCCAGGAAACCGGGGCATGCGGCCTCGCTTAACCGCGCGGTTTTGTTCGGCGGAGCGCCTAAGAATAGGATCCCCGCGGGAGACTGGAGAAGGTGGGTGAAGGGGAGAAAAGCCCGGGAAAGAAACAGGACGTGGTGGTTTGCTGACTCTCACCTCCTAGCCTCTTGGCAACTGCCGCGCGCGAGCGAGGAGGTGCGCCTCTCTGTGTTTCGTGCCGTGCGCCGGTGCGCGCGCCTACGCCCGCGTCGCGTCAAATCGTACGCTCGCCTCGGTCTCCCCGGGAGCGTGGGCGCGGAGCACGTACGATACGACGCGATGCGACGCGCTGATCGACCGACCGCGCGCGGGGTGGGGATCGTTAAGCTTGCGGGCGCCCCGCGTGCCTTTGTATGGTGCCTGCGGCCTGCGGGAGTATGGCAAGTCTAGCGGTGGCGTACTGGCGTTCCGTATGCGCGTCGACGTCGGCGTGCGTGACAATGTGACATGTCGCCCCGCACGTTCGGCTTCGGATTCGGCAATGTCAAGCTCTGTACCGATGGTACGTTACGTAGGATACAGATGTCAAACGCTAGCTACATATAGAGAGAGCTGAGGTGTAACCGTGAAAAAGGTGTCAACGATCGTCCGATCGGGGTAACAGACGGCTCTGATCAGCCTGAGGGCATCAGGTAAAAGAGCACTAGCACTAGCACTAGCACGGGGTTGGTCTGATGCGGTATAAGCCAGCCTTTTCTTCTTCTTTCGAAAGATGCACCTTTATATATAGCATGCAACTCGCAACTATGGAAAGGTTTTCTGTTATATATTTTTTTTTAAAAAGAAGTGTGGAAAGTTTACATGTGATCTGTATCCGTTTATGTTTGTCTGTTCCGTTTATTTCTTCTTTTGTTGTCACGTTCAGCTGGACAGTTACCAAAAGTGAAGGAAGACGCGTCTACTTCACTTGAGCTGAGCCCAGGTGAAAAAAGAAAGGGATTTAAGCGCACGACGTGCTTTCGGAAAAACTATACGGGACCGGAGGTGTTCAGACTTCAGACCAGGGTTGGAACGGTTTGGTTTTTGCCGTTCAGGTTACACGACAAGGACGATGGAAATGGAATTCATTTTGTAGGTTCGTCAAATCGAGCCGGGAGAATCTGCAACAATTTTGATGTTGGACATGGCCTGTCAGCAATTGTCTTTCTACTGGCTTTATACTCACTTCAATCATAAAAGAAAGTCGCACTAGAATACGTGAAGTCAAATCATAACAATTTTGAATAAAAATATTATCTAAAATATGTAGTTTAGATATAAAAAAATGGTTCTAGTAAATTTGTCACGAAAAGTACTTACATAACATTGCACTTTTATATAATAAAAATGTCAAAGTGGCATCTTATTTACTTTGAAAAGTCTAAAACGATTTCCTTCCGTGACTGTATGGAGTTTATGTTAACTCAGCAGATCAAACAACAATGTTTTTTTTTCCCATTCCAAAGAAGGCGCATATACACACACTACCACGCACGCACACACACATGAGTGCGCTTCGATACGAATTTTACGAGTTCACAAATTTATAGACCTCTAAAACATACTACAAACATAGTGGGGTTGAAAATATTTTGAGATTGTTTTCTAGACGAATTTTACTCAAGGGTTAGTACAATGGCGTGCACCCCTACATCCATAAGGCTACTGTGTGATATACTTCTGACACATCCAAATCCAATTAACACCCACATGGAGCGAAAAAAAAAAAGTCTGTGGAGCAAGATAACCCTTTCATAAATGAGCCTGAATCTAGAGACATACAAGTTCATCGAACATCATGGGTTCATGAACCTAGCGAAACATCCTACCACGTAAGGGACGTTTCGTCACCTTTTGGGCGAAAGAAAAGGACTAGCAAAGTTAATTAGGCGCCCTGTATGCATGGACCATGGTGGGAGCTATATAAGCTAATTAACACGGCCGCATATTTTCCACTGTTAGCTAACTTCTAAGTGGAGGTGGCCCTGCTTATGTTTAGTGATGGCACTTTTCAAGCCCAATCTCTAACTGGAGATCGAAATTGGTGGGGACGAGACGAGACCACGCACGCACCGCTCGATCGTACGTTCCATACACATTGTCTCTACGAGATTCTTTAATCGTTTGCGACTAAATGCAACAAGCTAGCTGCTTGTTAATTTCTGCTCTTGGGCAAATGCTGATCAAATCGTCCGGATCTTCGTTCGGCTTTGAATGACCATTTACGTACAGTGCTTAGACATAACTGTTCAAGAAACATCCAATATTACAAGCAATACACGTATATTCGTGTATTAGTCAAACCAGATTAGGCAGTCGAAACCCTCCGACTAGTCGAACCTCCATGATCAGAATGAAGTCGAACCCACGATCAGATAGTAGTCGAATCTCCGACCAGGTAACAGTCGATTATGATCAGGTAGTAGTTGAACCTCCGACAAAGTAGTAGTCGATTACGACCAGGTAGTAGAAAACTTCCTTCCAACTACGTGCAGTCGAACACGATGACCTGTACTCGATGTACAGTACTCGTAATGAATAGTACTTGTAATGAACAGTAATGAACAGTAGTCGACGGTGAGTACTTGAAACTAAAAAAACTGACGACGAAAAGACGATTGGTTTCGGGAGCAAGTGCTCCTCTTTTTAGCTTTTGTATTGCTTTTCTCAACTCAAGACTACTCAACTCACAACTCCATGACCTCTTCTTTCAACTTCCAACTTCTTACAAAAACTGCTATCTCTCCCTGCTTATATATTGCAGTAAAACCCATGCGCACACGTTCAAAATGGCAGTAAACCCCTCACGTGCGCGTCAAAATGGCAGAAAAAACATCATTCACACTAGTGGGCCCCCTCAAGATCGGCAGTAAAACCCGCGCGAGCATTGAAATTAGTCGTAAAAAATGTTGCCCGGTAAAAATGATCGCACGTCACTGGGTTGGGAGGGGTCACAGTAAATCTCCAACACCGACTGGCTTCCCTCGATGGTGATCTTCCTCACCTTGGAGGGTCCATCGTTGGCTGTCATCATTTTACTTCTCAGAGCTGGGATACAAAGAAGCGAAGAAGATAAACAAAAAAGTGGATCCTACAAACTACTGCATGTGAGGAGTTGTCTTACTTAAAATCTAGATATGAAAAACTATCCCCCAAAAAATGCCCCAAAAAATATGGAGGAAGAAATCACCCAATATAGCGAGAAATTATGAAAAACCAGAGGTAAATTACTGTGCAGAACCCTATAAAACCCTACTTCATGAGAGAGGAAGAAATCCAAAACAAAAGAAACAACAGTATTCCCTAACCTTCAGGGTGCGGGTGGGTCGGAGGGTGCTGAAAATGAAGATCGCCTCTGCTCCTGAAGGGAATGTGGGCCGGTATAGCTCGTGGGGGACCTTGCTTTTTTCGTTCCTTTGAGGGTTGAGCACGCCGCCAGAAAGAGAAAATATGATTTGCTGTAGTATGGGGAAACAGCTCAGACGATGCAGCCCCTACACACGTAATATACGCGATTTCCACGCCCGTTCAAAAAAGAAAAAAGAAAAAATTCAGCAGTTGTACACAGTAAACGCTTGTATCAATTACTGCATATTACGTTGATATTACTGCTTCATACTTTTACTACAATGGTTTAATGTGTTTACTATATGGTGCTAGTAACATTACTATTATGCATCTGGTTTTCTTAATTACTATATGGTCGACTAGGTTTACTAAGTTGTGAGTACTATTTTACTATCAACGTTGCGTGTGAGCGGAAGGTTCTATTAAGCGTCGACCAAACGATGCCTTAAGCGCATCAATGCCACTTTGGCTCCCGATGCGTCTCTTCGTCTCGCACACCAACGTTACTCTTTATTTTATAAGAATGATCATCCGCCCCAGAAGATGGATTATCTCGTCTCTCTGCTCTCTTTCACACCCTCCATCAACAACTAGAAGAGTTAAGAAAAATAGCTCCCCACTCTTCTCCCCTAATGACGGGAACGGGGTCCCGATCTTCCAACAGGTTCTGGATATGTTCGATTTGGTGGAGGCGCGACACAAATCGATCCGGCTTCCGAACGACACGTTCCGAACCCCGCAATCGCAGCACCACGTCTCCTCAGGTTATCAACCGTGCGCTGCCCGGTTGACCTTGCCAAGAAGGCTAATCCTCGCCTGCGAATCGGAGAACACAAGCAAGAACAAGGAAGAACACAACCAAATTGCAGATATATTGATGAAGCACTCGAAAATTGGGGTTTCACAAACCGATGACGGCGAAACTGTTCAAAGACAGAATTAATCTAAGCAAAACCCAACCCTAATGGTGGGGTGGCGGCTGTATATAAAGGAGTAAGGCGTGCAAAACCCTGGACGCGTCCTTAATGGACTCCAACACGATACAAAGCCAAGCGGCCCAAAAGGCGGTGTCGCGACACCGACAGATTCTGGACGTCCACTTGTTTCGATGATTCCCGTTGACTCAGAAGGAATTTTGATATGAGACCAGAGCCATTGGAAAGGTTATCTTCTCAGCTTTCCATACATATGTGGGACGTCCAAAGCGGAGTCGGATGTGATCTGGGCGTCCGTTTTAGTGCGACCTGGTCCTGACTCCGAATTGGATTCGAAGTCGGCTTGAGTTGGACATCCAACATGATTCGACCACCCTTGCTGGACTCGTGCGCCTCGTAGCCCTTCTCCAAGTACTTCTTGATCCTCTCCATGGTTCCTAATCATAATTAAATCATTAGGTAGTAATCGATTCTCAAATGAACAAAAAGAAGTACTTAGGAACGAGCTCACATGTAAATTTAATTGTCGGGCGCGAGCTCTAGTGATTGGTCCTTGAATATCAAGTGGAGGAGTGTTGTGTATATCCGAAGAAGTGATGTCCTCATCATCCTCCCCCTCTTGAAGCGGAGTTGTCCTCAACTCAATCTCATCTTCTTCTCCCAAGCATGGCTTCAAATCTGAAATGTTAAAGGTGGGACTAACCCCAAACTCGGGAGGCAACTCAAGTTTATATGCATTATCATTTATCTTCTCAACTATCTTAAAAGGACCAGCAGCTCTAGGCATCAATTTTGACTTTCTTAACTTAGGAAATCTATCCTTTCGCAAGTGCAACCAAACAAAATCGCCCGGTTCAAGTTTAACTTCCTTTCTACCTTTACTACCAGTAATCCTATATTTTTCATTCATCTTTTCAATGTTTGCCTTAGTAGTCTCATGCATTTTGAGAATAAAATCAGCACGCTCCTTAGCATCATTATGAATTCTCTCACTAGTAGGCAAAGGTAAAAGATCAATAGGGATTGAATCCATACACTACCTGAAAAGGACTTACCTTGGTGGTGGAGTGTTCCGCTCGATTATATGTGAACTCAACATGCGGCAAACACTCTTCCCATAGCTTCAAATTGTTCTTCAAAATAGCTCTCAACATGGTAGACAATGTGCGGTTCACCACCTCGGTTTGGCCATCAGTTTGTGGGTGACATGTGGTAGAGAACAACAACTTTGTGCCCAACTTGTTCCATAGAGTACGCCAAAAGTGACTCAAGAACTTGGCATCACGATCTGAAATAATAGTAGAAAGCATACCATGCAAACGAACTATCTCTTTGAAAAAGAGGTCAGCAATATGAACGGCATCATCGGTTTTATGACATGGGATGAAGTGAGCCATCTTAGAAAAACGATCCACAACAACAAAATGCTATCCTCCCCTCTTAGTCACAGGCAACCCTAAAACAAAGTCCATAGAAATATACGCCTACGGAATAGAAGGAGCAGGAGTGGCATATATAAACCATGTGGATTCAAGCGAGACTTAGCTTTTTGACATGTAGTGCAGCGAGTCACAAACCGCTCAACATCTCGCCTCATCTTTGGCCAAAAGAAATGTGTGGTCAGAACGTCCTCCGTCTTCTTAGCACCAAAATGACCCATCAAACCGCCTCCATGCGCCTCCTGCAACAACAAAAGACGAACGGATCCAACTGGAATGCATGGCGGTTAGCTCGAAACAAAAACCCATCATTGATCACGAATTTATTCCATGCTTGACCCTCTTTACAATGCAACAACACATCCTTAAAATCAGCATCAAAAGCATATTGTTCTTTAATAGTTTCAAGACCAAAAATGCGACAATCAAGTTGAGACAACATGGTATAGCGTCGAGACAAAGCATCAGCAATCACATTATCCTTCCCTTTCTTGTGTTTAATGACATAAGGAAAAGATTCAATAAATTCAACCCACTTAGCATGTCTCGATTCAAATTGGTTTGACTACGAATATGCTTAAGTGATTCATGATCGGAATGAATGACAAATTCTTTAGGCCATAAATAGTGTTGCCACGTCTCTAAAGAACGAACAAGTGCATACAATTCTTTATCATCGTGGAATAATTAAGAACAGGACCATTCAATTTTTCGCTAAAGTAGGCAGCAGTTTGCCTTCTTGCATCAACACACCACCAATACCAATTCCGCTAGCATCACATTCGAGTTCAAAAGTCTTACCAAAATCCGGAAGTTGGAGCAATGGTGCGTGCGTAAGCTTGTCCTTCAAAAGATTAAAGGACTCCTCTTGTGATGGTCCCCAATGGAACACAACTCCCTTCTTTGTCAACTCAATCAGCGGTGTCGCAATGGTGCTGAATTCTTTGACAAAGCGGCGATAAAATCTGCAAGGCCAAGAAAACTCCGCGACTTGGGAGGCTGCCGTGGCGTGGGCCAACTCCATATCGCCTCCACCTTGGCTCTATCAACCTCAATTCCTGTGGAGTCACAACATAGCCAAGAAAAGAGACTCGATCCGTGCAAAAGGTGCACTTCTCAAGGTTACCAAACAAGCGTGCATCTCTTAAAGCATTAAAAGCGATGCGTAAGTGAGTCGAATGTGCATCCATGGACTTGCTATAAATCAAGATATCATCAAAGTAAACGACCACAAATTTGCCAATGAAAGGGCGTAAAACCTCATTCATTAATCTCATGAAAGTGCTAGGTGCATTAGTTAAACCAAAGGCATGACTAACCACTCATACAAGCGAACTTAGTTTTAAAAGCGGTTTCCATTCATCTCCAAGTTTCATTCTTATTTGGTGGTATCCACTCATAAGTCAATCTTTGTGAAAATTATAGCACCACACAACTCATCAAGCATGTCGTCCGACCTAGGAATAGGATGGCGATACCGTATAATAATGTTGTTAATGGCTCTACAATCTACACACATCGCCAAGAACCATCTTTTTGGAAACCAAAAGAACGAGAACAACACAAGGACTAAGGCTCTCACGTGCGTACCCACGGTCCAAAAGGTTTTGGACTTGGCGTGAATCTCCTTAGTCTCTTGGGATTGGTCTGTCGCGCCCACGGTTTGGCAAGCTCGCTCCGGGAATCAAATCAATCGGTGCTCAATCCCTCGAATGGGTGGAAGTCACGGAGGTATCTCATCGGGAAAACATCTCTAAACTCCTGCAAAGGTTAGTGACGAGGCGCGAGGCAAAGTGCAAGGCATATTATCAAGAGAAAATAAAGCATCTTTGCACACAAAAGCATAGCATGTATCATTAACATCATCAATTGCGGCAAGGTCGATTTTGTGGCAAGCATAACGAATTTTTCAAATGGGTTACTTGCTGTTTTTCGATTTATCATGTTCCTTTGGATCATTAGCGGCGACGACTCTCGCCCTATCGGCCTCTATAATCTCAGTGGGGTCAAAAGCGAAAAGTAACTTTCTTTCCCTTATGCATAAAAGTGTATGTGTTACTACTACCATGGTGTAAAGCATCATTATCAAATTCCCAAGGTCGACCCAATAAAAGAGAGCATGCTTGCATGGGAACCACATCACAATCAACATGATCAACATAAGCACCAATGGAAAAATGTACTCGGCATGTTTGCGTTACCTTAGCTTTTCGAGTCATTTAACCATTGAATATGGTATGGATGTGGATGCGGTCGCGTGGTCAAGCCAAGCTTCTTGACCAAGTCGAACTCACCAAGTTGTTGCAACTTCCTCCATCAATGATGACACGTGCGCGGTTCTTGATCGCAAAGAAGGTGCGAAACAAATTATGGCGTTGAAGTTTATCGGGTTGTTGTACTGCGTCTTGAGGACTCATTGCACAATGATGCTCCGTGGCGTCGTTGTGGGCGCCCACCAAGGATGAGGTCGTCATCACCACCGCCATTGTCGTTCGAGGCGACAACATCATCATCCTCCTCGACATCCGAAGTCTTGATGTAGCCTCCATCTTACGTGGCGATGTATGCCCGTTAGCTAGGGCAATTCTTACGCACATGACCAAGCCCATGGCGTGGTGGCAATCAATGCCGAGGAGCGGCCCGTTGAAGCCAGCGAAGAAGAACTCTTGGCTTGACCTCGCAAAGAATTTTTGAAGAATCGCAAGGCGTGTCGTGGAAGGTGGCTTGGTGGCGGCTGCTTGCCATCTTGTTCACAGTGGTGGAGGAGAGCGAAAACTTCGAAGAAGAATTGGGCGATCCGTTGATGTAGTCGTTCGCGGGGTGTAGAAGGGTCGTCCGGTGCGTGCCTTAGTTGATTACGTGCGTCCACGCAATTCTTTTACGCAAGCATAGCAAGGTGGAACAAGCGGTTGTGATAGTAAATTCTTTATAATCAACAATGTCACGAATTTCACGCCAGTAACCCCGTAGAAATGACAAATCTTATCCTCCGTGTCCTCAACAACCCCACAGCGCACCATACCCTTTTGAAGCTCGGCATAATACTCTTGAGCAGAACTATCACCTTGTTCTAAGCGCTGCAATTTTTCTCAATTCAAGTTTATATGAGGAGGAACAAAGCGATTACGCATAGCTTCTTTTAAGCGCTCCCATGTATCGAGTTGTAGCGCATGGTACTTAGTTCATTCCACGGATAATAGCAAAGTCCTTAAACTCACTAGTAGCTTGTCTAACTCTATGTTGCTCGGGAACTAAGTGAGAGTTAAACTTACGCTCTCTAGTCATCTCCCAATCTAGATATATTTCACATCATAAATACGAGAAAAAGATGGAATGGTAAACTTGACTTTAGCAAAAGGATCGTCGTTACCATGGCGGTTACGGTTATTACCTCCCATACCATGTCGGTTTCTTTGAAGACGCCGCGTGGTCGTGCATCTTGTGTCGCCCCGATCAATGTTGCCATCTGTATCATGCGGTGTGTCATCATCATGATGATGGCCGTCATTGGCAGTGTGCGGCGTGCCTCAATGTGTCTGTCCAGGCCGGTGAGGTCGACCATCCGCCGCTCCACCCGCTCAATGCCTTCCGTGGTGTTCAAGCGGGTAATGGCGGCGACGATGGTGTCCAATCTCGCGCGAGATCGATGAGTGAAGCGTTTTGTTTAGCGGCGCAGCTTGTAGCTGGTCGCGACTAACACACTCGTTGAAATCGGCCGGTGTCCGTCCTCTTCGTTTCTGCCATGGTTGGTGGAAATACGGGGAAAACAAAAGGATGAGCCCTATCAACTACAAAGGAAGGGGAGTAGGAACCCAAAGGAAGTGGCTTACCAAGCTCTTACAAGTGTGCTTACCAAAGCGTGGGTGGTACAACCGGTGGTGGTTCGTGATACCTTGTCGGCGTGGAGTGCGATTGCAAGGTCAAAGCTGTGCTATCAGTAGATATATGGAGTTTGGAAGGCCAAATATGTCGAGTGGAACACAAATCAATAACAGATAGTAATCTGAATAAATGTCCAAAGTATGGTCCTAGTTGCTGGTCTAAATGTGTCCTATAACAGGTATGATATGAAGAACAAGGAGTCAAGAACAGAATAATGAAGCAAAGACAGCAACAAAGATGGCCAGGCACCGAGAAACTTAATTCAGCACAAACACAACACAAATGAGGCTCTGCCACCTAAAACTGTGCTCTGTCACATTTTTGTTTTCTTCTCTTTTTTTTTCTTTTTTTTTCTTTTCTTTTTTTTTGGCCACGGATGGCACTCGCAGCACTATCGTAGGTGCCGAATTTTTTTAATTTATTTAATTTATTTTTGTATTTTTTTCGCAAAGCAGAGCACAGGAATAGGAAACACACAAAGTTTCACGTCAATCTGATATAAGGTGTGGTCTACAGAAAATGATGAATGTGCTAAAAAGTCGGTGATGAAATTTGGGAGCTCGAGTACTACACTTTCCAGGCCGAATTTGGGCAAGATAAATTCGTCGAAACCGACTTTGTCTGTTTGATTCGGATGTAAAATTTAATTTCACCCAACTTGAAAAAAAATCGCTTTGATTTAGTCCGTATGAGAAAGTTATGGCCGTTTGAAGTAAGGTCTTGAGTTATGGTTTGTGTGGAGGCCGAAACGAAAATCGAGGCGGAAGTAAATTGGTGGAATTGGGGCGGAAGCTCGGGGAAAGGTGGGTGATGGTTACAGGAGATCACGAGATGCGATGGGTGACTCAAGCAGAGGGTGGGATATGGGTGGAAAACAAAATTGACGGCTAGGGTTTGTATGAAAGGTAGCGGAAGCAAAACAACCCAAACAAAACACGATCTAAACCAAAGAACACAACTCGACTAAGGACACAAACTCAACACTACGGACTCTGGAATCAAATTGTGCAAAAGGCTAAACACGATCTAGGGCGAAACAACCTATGACTACAATTTTTTAGGGCTTTTCTTGGGCTCTAGGATGAAATCGAAAACAACAAGATGGGTAAACTTGAACTGGAGGAACACACAAGCTCGATTACCACTTGGCGGAAGCGGGTCCCGATCTTCCAACAGTTACGGATATGTTCGATTTGGTGGAGGCGCGACACCGTCGATCCGACTTCGAACGACACGTTCGAACCCCGCAATCGCAGCACCACGTCTCCTCGGGTTATCAACCGTCGCGCCGGTTGACCTTGCCAAGAAGGCTAATCCTCGCTGCGAATCGGAGAACACAAGCAAGAACAAGGAAGAACACAACCAAATTGCGGATATATTGATGAAGCACTCGAAAATTGGGGTTTCACAAGCCGATGGCGGCGAAACTCTCGTGCGCACGTAGCCCTTCTCCAAGTACTGATGGCCTACCATAATTAAATCATTAGGTCGATTCTCAAATGAACAAAAGAAGTATGAGAACTCTCTCTAGTGTTGGTCCTTGAATATCAAGTGGATTGGCGGATGTTGCGTTGAGGGGTCATTACCCTCTGCAGTCGTGCATTAACACTAAGGTCCTACCTCCTCCGCCGGACGTTATGTTGAGGCACGTGTCAGCGACGTTCCGCTGTCTAGACGTTCTCCTTCGTCGCGTCTTCCGTGTCGTCTCCCGCTTCTGGCGAGCTAACCTCGCCATCGACGTGGTCCTCCAGAATGACGTTGCACGTCTCCGGAGGATTACGATCGCTTCGACTGCTTCATCGAGGCGGCGGGCGACCGAGTCTACCTTACCGAGACCCCTTGAGCAAGAGAAGAGAGCCTATAGACGCAATTCAACTTGATTCTTTAGTCGGAGCGTCTATGGGTGACACTCGAATGGACGCGTTAGTGGGTAGACGCATTTTGGGCTTCGTTCATTGGACCCGAAACATTCGATACCGACGACTTCGCTGATGAAGTTTTGAAGATAGAGATAGTAGGTTTCCTCCACCACTAGAAAAGCTTTGATTATTTAGGTTTCTACTTTTTCAAAATCTTTGTAAGAAGCGATTGGCCACACTGTTTGGCCATATATAAATACAAAAACTCGGTTGAATTTGTATTTACTATCTATAATGAATCCGTATACTACGTGGCATGTTTTATCTTCCTACCTTCACGATATATCCGGTTTGAATTTGTGTTTATCGTCTATGGTGGAACTGTTTACTGTCTACGATGAAACTGTTTACTGTTCTACAAACGCTTGTTTACTTCATTGGACCTACTCGGTACCCCTAACACAATTATCTTAGAAGATAGCTAGGCTTTACTATCACGACACTAACTTTTTACTGTAAAAAAAGATTGCAAAAAAGCAATGGTAAAAAGGGAAGCTGGTTACTGTGTATGACGTTAAGTTTTAGTAACTGACATAGGAGTTCAGAAAAAATGACTTCCCTTGAAACATACAGTAAAAGGGATACGTGCATTATTGTTACGACACCTGATATTTACTGTCGGATCGAGACCCTCATTGGAGCGTACGTTTCCGGGTCGCCTCTCTAGTTGGTGGGTCGGCCGTACATGATTGCACATGCACGCATCACACCTAGCCTGGATCGCGCGCGGTGGGCTGCCTAGGCGTAGAATAACTATTTTAACTATTTTATGCTCGGCTACATAATAGTGTGTGTGTGTATGATCTTGCATGCTAGTGAACTCCAGTGCCATATATCCACACCAGGAATTTTGCACGTGGATGTGTGTAGTGGAGAGAGAGAAGGTGATGAGAGTTAAACGTTGCAATCCCCATGTTAGATAAATGGTAGAGATATGTGGTACTAGAGTTCCATGGTCTGCCAAAACAGCGCTATTCAGCGCTCGCACGCTAAATATCTATTCTGCGCATGGGTCGTAGCCTAGGCCGCATTGCTACCTCGCGCAACGTGTGGTGCGCCAGCTAGTGCGCTTCTCGCCTGGGATCGGTGGTAAAACACATGCGCGCGCGTTGAGATCGGCGGTAAAAGTCTTGAAATCATCCAATCTGGCAGTAAAGCCCAATATCAAAGCTCACCTAAATCGGCGGTAAAAAAACTGCTACTCCCGCAATCGACGGTAAAACCAAAATCACTGGTACGCCACGAATCGAACGTTAGTTTGACAGTAAAGTTACATCCGTTGAATGTTGGTACGGTGATAACAAAACTACGGATAGGCACATGTGTACCTATCTAATTTTACTACTGATTCACTTAGTGTTTACTGTCCCCTCGCCCCCATTATTGTGTGCGACACGATTTACTATATGTTCCCAGCTGTATTACTGTAAGTGACATGAATTGTTACTGCCATGAATATGTATCTAATTACTGATCTTATTAATGCGATTTACTTGATGCCAAAATAAGTTTGACTGTAAGACAAAACTTCTTGATATGACCACTCGTTCATCGTTTATTCGGACAAAAAAACTCTACTGCATGTCCTCCCGCGGCTCCAACAATAAAAAAGACGGGTGATCCCATGCATCCCACTAAACACGCTCCCCACGTAATTGATCATAAAATCAGACCACCTCCCCCCCACGTTCGTCCTGATCATTATCGCTTCTCCCACCGCCGCCCCCACCATTGTCTCCGTCCGACGACTCCCTTCCGACGAATCACACTGATAATGACTACTGGTCGCCCCCCTGTTGGAAATATGCCCTAGAGGCAATCATAGAGATGATGATATTTTATTATATTTTATTACTACGTGGGGGAAATATGCCCCCACGTGGCGCAGCGCTCAGCGCGCCAGCCCATGCTACCCCTGCCCCCCGTCTTACGCAAGGCGTGCCAGCCCGCGCGTGTTGCAATCGACGGTAAAAGTCTCGGTATCGTCCAATCTGCCAGCAAAACCCACGCGTATCCTTGTTTCGTACATGAATATTTCTTTTCTTATTTTATCAATAAATTTTGATTGGAAGCTTCAATTCATGAACGGTTTACACCGGTAGCTTTGTGACGACGAGGGTAACAGAATGATATAAGTCTCGTAAATAAAAACTTCTCTGTGTGTTAATAAAAAAGATTTACTGCATCACTAAAATAAATTTACTACCGCCTCCACATGACTTTTTTGCGCTGTTACAAAAAGATTTACTGCAACCTCTACATGACTTTATTGCTCTTTTACAAAAAAAGATTTAATAAAACCTCCATGTGACTTTTCTGTTGTGTTACAAAAAAATTTACTGCAACCTCCACATGACTTTATTACCATCTTAGTCAACTAGTACAGATAAGTATACAACTAACTAGCAAACAATCGGTTACTTGTTTTGTATACGCATGTTTATTTTCTTGTTTTCGCAATAACTTTTGATTGGAAGCTCCGATTCACGGACGGTTTTCACCGGTAGCTTGGTTACGACGAGGGTAACAGAATGATATAAGTCTCATAAATATAAATATCTCTGTGTGTTTATTTAAAAAGATTTACTGCATTGCTAAAAGAGATGTACTATAACCTCTACATCACTTTACTGCCATCTTAGCCAACTAGTACAGACAAGTAGATAACTAACTAGCAAACAATCAATTCCTTATTTTGTACATGAATAGTTTTTTCTTGTTTACACAAATAACTTTTGATTGGAAGTACCGATTCACGAACGGTTTTCACCGGTAGCTAGTGACGACGAGGATGATAGAATGATACAAATCTTGCAAATAAAAATCTCTTTATGGGTTTACTAAAAAAGATTTACTGGACTCCGCTTGCAGTTGACTGGCACATCTAGTCGTACACATATGGAACAATTGTAAAAAAATATAAACACGATGATACATGCGGCAGTAAAATTGCTATCATAATTACTTTCAACCTCATCATAGCACGCACTGAACGCTTGATGTCACGTGGTGTGATCGTGGGTTAATAGGCCATAATAGCCTGTTCGGCGCTGGCTCGGTCGGCGCACGGTGAGCTATTCTGATGGTAGAATAACTAAATCTACGCTGAGACGCAGATTAGTGTGTGTTTAATTTAAATGGCATCCAAAAATTGTTAGTTTGGACATTTTGGAACGTACTGCAAAGAGGTAGCCTAGCTAGTTTCCTCCTTATCTCACTCGAAGCCATCATGGAACCTTATCTCTCTCATAGCCATGATGGAAGCGACCGAGGTACATACACATCCAAACGGATGCCAAGAGGCCTTCGATCCCTCTTCTGTCCTCTACGGTCGCCACGCGCAATGCATATGCTGACTAGCGGTCGAACCTGGCAGTATCCGGCTTGAACGTAACGTACGTGCCAGAGAGAGCTACTAGAATTAAACGACGTTGCTATATTAATTTCGCAGGGTACTTCTTCTCTCCTCATCAGGACGTCCTTGTCCTGCTCCGTCACACGGATGAAGGAGAAAACCAGTGATGGGCATGGGCGCAGCCTTCGTCCGTACGTGTAGCTCGATCTGGAGTTGGTACATTATTACATCGATCGATCCCGTGTACCAAGTGCGAAAGTAACGTCAGCTTAATTAACCCATCAAATTAATGATCAAATCGGTTGGTTTTGGTTAGTGTGACGCGTGTAATTAAGCCGAAAGGGGATCGAAGCTATGGCTCGTACAGGTGGCGCAGGTTCGTTGGGGTTGCGTTGATTGAGGTTTGGTGTTAATTAGAAACAAAGTACTACTACCATCAAGTGGGGGGCCAGAAAGGTTGCATTGACACCATCGACTCATCGCGCGATCAAAACAAAAGTCGGCACACACACCAATGATCATCGTACGGGATGCTTCGTGCAGTATGAAGATTTCGTGAGCTGACTGAACCGTTTTTCTTGAATCAACTAGTTGGTGCCATATGCTATGCGACGCATGATTAATTCCAGTGGGAAATTAGAAAGAAGCATTCACTCTTAACCCCATGACACCACTTCTTAACAAGATCCTGTAAAAAAAAATTATGAGTTCCGAACAGGTTCCAAGGTATAGCCTTGCGTTTGGCCACGGCGACGACTACGACCTTAGGTATTCACGGCATGACTTATCGTAGATGGTGAAAAGAAAAGAAAAGAAAAGAAAATAAAAACATATAGTGCAGGCATGGAACGGCTAAAATATAACGCGGGAATAGACCAAATGGTGACCTGGGTAATAGATGGTGGGTTGGGTCTGGTCAAGTATGGGTCGCTCTCTGTCGGGCCACAGGTCAATTTCTGGCTAGACGCGCGGGCCGCGTGCGCAGGAACAAAGCAGCACACGAGTCTCTAATTCCTCTCTCCATACACACTCACGCCACACCAGAAACGATCCACTTAATCGGACTAGTGCGCTCTGCACCACTACGGTGGGCGGCTAGCCTCTCAAGTCTCAAACAAGATTATCAACGCATGCATGCATGCTGCATCAGCAAAAAAAATAAACGCCCTACCTTTGCTTCCCTTTTCTGAATATTTTTTTACTCCATCTTGCATGTTTTTGTGCCTTTACTGACTGTAATAGTAGCAGATATATAAAAACCTTCATTTGTAGTTGAGGACATGTAACTTGTTGTTCATCCTGCCATACTGATGGTGGCATATTTTGTTAATTAGTGTTGAGAAACCGTCGCTTGCGAGTCCAGTTCGAATGATAACTTCATAGACAAACATGGAATTACATCAAACAATACAAGAACAAAATAGTAGATTGCATACAGAGATGTATGGGGTTACTTGCTTCTCTTTATTACTCTTCATACGATCAACCTTTTACAATGACTAGTACCCCTTATTTATAGGCTAGAGACCCTTCTAGGATTTGGGATAGGGCGTCCATACATGGACCGGCTGCTGGACCAAGCCCAACGCTCCCCAACACTACCCCTTGGGCACCCATCCTCATATGTTCATACCTCGTCAAAAACTTCATTAAAACCCAGTGGGAAAAAAATTAAAGAAAGAGTACATAACACACGTTCTGCTGCGTTGCACGAATTGGCTCTTTAAAAACCTTAGCCGAGAAACTTCAGGAAAACTTATCAAGGGAAAAGGAGTACAATTCACTCAATTTCATTTAATCTCCAGGATTTACTCTTTAGGAACTCGATCTTCATGATCAAGTTTCAATGATGAGTTCGTGAAGATTCCCCCTGAATTATGCACCTCTCTAGGTCTCATCATTCCAATTCCACGTATACACATTTCAAAGCTAGATGCTAGAAATGACTTAGTGGATAAATCTACAAGATTTTCACATGACTTAGTATGCAATACTTTAATTTCGTCCATCTTTTGCAATTCAAGAGCATAGAAGAACTTGGGGTTGATATGCTTTATGAGATGACTCTTCACATAACCCATCCGCACTTATGCAACACAAGCTGTATTATCTTCACAGATAATAGTGGGATTTGCGTGGTATTCAATCCACATGACTGTTGGATATGGTGAATCATCCACCGAAACCAAGCACATTCTTGTGAGGCCTCGTATAGTGCTATGAATTTTGAGTGGTTCGTCGTAGTCGATACAAGACTTTGCTTAGACAATTTCTATGGAATTACAATTTCACCACATATGAATACATAGCATATTTGCGACTTGGCTGTATGCGGGTGTGATATGTACCCTGATGAGGACATCCCTCCTTCGGATACACGCACGACACAAGACCCTCCAGATCTGGGTGCTGAACTACACGGTCCTATGACAAGAGCTAGAGTACGTCACTTAATCGATCAGGTAAAGTCGTTTCTAGGGCTGAGTGTATTATTTGAGAACTCTATGATCTTTGCCTAATGGAGATGATTTACTTGTACTCGGGAATCTAGGACTACGATCTAGGACTTCAAGAAGGTCTACGACCACTACAAGAAGATCTCGACCACTACAAGAAGACCTACGACTAGTTGATTCGATTGGAGCAATCTCGACCGTAAAAGCGAGCACAAGACTCATTGGACACAATCTACGACCAAAGATAGCATGGACTCCTCAAAACCACCCTAGGACCAATCCTACGACCGGATCTTTGACGTAAATACGCAACACAAGGTGCCGCGTCACCGCTTTGAAACTAATAAGACTTTGTAAGCGTAACGAGGTCGAGTCCGTGTTGTGTACGCTTCATCCCACGTCCGCACAACCCTAGGTCAACCTCCTCACGTTCCCCTATATATATACTGAGAGCCGCCATAGTTTAGAGGCGGGTTTTCTTAGATTATTCTCGCCAATTGCGGTTTACCGATTATCGGTTTGAGGAACCCCACTTGTAAACTTCATCCATATCCGCAATACAATTGATTGCATCTACCTTGTTCTTGTGAGTTGCTTCGATTGCTTGCGTGAACAATAACCTTCGTGGTAAGGTCAATCGCGTGCAAGCGTGGTCGATAACGACAGCGTCGCGGGTGTAGCGAATTGCGGGTGACGATCCGCTGGTCGGAAGCCTCAAAGCGCCAACGCCCTCACGACGAACCAAATCGAACCTATCGGAAGATCGGGCCGCCGTGACTCATGAAGTGGTATCGAGCAAAGGTTGCCCGTTAGGTAATTTCGTTTATCCCCTTTGTTAGTTGTGTTCCTCACCTAGAGTCCGAAAAACTGCCCTACAAAAAGTTTTAGATTGTAATTATTCATTGTCCAAACCACTTTGTGCCTTCGCAATTGTGTTTTCGGTTTAGCGTTGTTGAATTCGAGTCCATCGTCGGTGTCTTTGTTCTTTGGTCTAGTCGTCGTAATCTAGTTTCTAGCGTCGAGTCTTTCTTGCTTCGATCATCTAGACACCACCCCATCGACCACCTACTCGGTTTCGGCTTCTCCACCTGGTCGGAAACGAACGTCTGGTCGGATTCGACCGACCACTCGTGTCCGACAACCCTATTTATTATCTTGTTGCTCTCGGACACCCCACCACCTGGTCGGAAACAATCGACTGGTCGGATTTTTCCCGTAGCTAAAGTTCAGAGAGAGAGAGTATCTTTTAATTACCTTTTTACCCCTACTCTCCGAAAAAAGTTTGTGACCCATATATATCCATAGACCCAGAAAAGGGTTTTGAAGAGTTTTGAGTCAAGGTCACATTCGCAAAAAAAAAGGAAACCCTAGGTTGCGTTTTTGCAGTCCAAAAAAAAGAAGAAAGAAAGCAAAGAGTGAAAAAAAAACAGTTGCTTTGTGATTTTGGTCCGATTGTGTTTGTATCTACCCTATCCTTCCGTTTGCTTGAGCTAGTTCTAGGAACGCGATTGGGCCAGCAACTGTGACGAGTATTGTGGACTTTTATTCAACTTTGCTAATCTGTTTTCATTATTGCTATTCCTTGCTACTAAACATTGCCTATCCGAGCTCCACATACTTTCGGCCCTCAGATTGGATCCTCGCATTCGCCTCCGCCGTGATCGTACATCCCACCTTCGCCGAATTGGCCACCTGCTGCAATTTGGTAAGAAACTCATAAGAGCTTGGTAAGACGCTTGAGAGTGTGTGATTCCACCCTCCGACCACCTAATAGTGATAGGGATAATACCTTTGTGTTGTCTTTTATCTCCTACTAACCATGTCAGGTGAAGGATTGGAAGCGCAAGAGTGTGTTTTGAGGGAAGAGCTCATGACGCTATTGGATGAACAACGCACTACCGTTAATGAGGACATCGACAGGAAGCTTCAAGCTACCACGATCACATTACAACGCTCAATCAACGATAGTATTGCGGCGCTCACTACACGCCTCGAAAGAATGGTGAATCGACCACCAAACGTTGGTCGTGTGGAACCTCATGGTGCAGCCCATGACCATGAGTTTGATAATGATAATGAGTTGCACGACCATGACGCCTTTGATGCACGACAACGGAACCGACAGAACTTCAACCGTCAAGGCATGAGAGGTAATAATGTTCAGCAACATAATGCACGTGTTAATGATGATCCATATGCTAAAGTTAAGTTCTCTATACCATCTTTTGCGGGTGCTTATGATGCTGAAATATATCTAGATTGGGAGATGACGGTAGAACAGAAATTGAATGCTCACTTAGTTCCCGAAGTGCATAGAGTTAGGCAAGCCACAAGTGAATTTAAAAACTTTGCCATCATTTGGTGGAATAGGGTATGCACCGAAGGATTAGCGCCTACTACTTGGGATGGTTTAAAGGTTGCTATGCGTAACAGATTTGTCCCACCTTCTTTTAAACGTGATTTGCGTAATAAATTGCAGCGCTTAAACCAAGGTAATAGATCCGTAGAAGAATATTATCAGGAGCTACAAATTAGCATGTTGCGTTGTGATATTATTGAGGATGAAGAAGCTGCAATGACACGTTTTTATGGAGGATTAAGACGTAAAATTTAGGATATAGTGGATTACAAAGAATACGATAGCGTCCCTAGATTGTTCCAACTTGCATGTTTGGCAGAAAAGGAATTGCAGGGACGACAACAGAGGCCAAGGAACAACTTTGGAAGCATGTCTACACCACGACTAGTGCCGGGGCAATTCAAAACAGCCACACCTTCAGCTACACGGTCTGCTGCCCCCTCCACGAGTAGGGCGCGTTCAGCAACACCTCCGACCACATCAAATGCACCCGAGGTAAGTAAAGTTACTAGTGTGCGAGCACCACCAAGAGTTCTTCGTCGGTTGCTTCCATCGGTCGTACCCATCGGGATTGTGTACCACCGTTGCAAGGGAATGGGACACGTCATGAGGGATTGCCCCAGTCAGTGAGCATACCTTGCCACCAAAGACGGTGGTTATGTAAGTACTAGTGATATTGAGGACGAATATGTACTTGCAGCTAACATTGCAGGAGGAGGAGATGAGATGAAGCGGTGATCTTGACGATGTAGAGGAACAAGTAGCTGCTGTTGACACCGAGTATCATGTGAGCCTTGTCGCGCAACGAGTGCTGAGCGCACAAGTGGAGAGAGCGGAGCAAAATCAACGGCACAACTTGTTTTAGACCAGATTTCTCGTGAAGGACAGAGCCTGCAGAGTCATCATTGATGGAGGGAGCTGCAACAATCTTGCAAGCTACGAGATGGTCGAGAAGCTTGGCTTGACCACACGACCACACCCACATCCCTACTACATCCAATGGTTCAATTCGTGTGGTAAATTAAAGGTACACAAAGTTGTAAAAGTGCAATTTTTAGCAAGTAATTACAAAGATAGTGCTGACTTTGATATCGTGCCTATGCAAGCATGCTCTTTGTTGTTCGGTAGACCTTGGATATATGACAATGATGTTTTGCACCATGGTAGAGCTAATACCTACTCATTTTCACATAAGGGTAAGAAGATTAAGTTGTTACCTTTAACACCAGCTGAGATTTTAAAAGATGAAGAAGAGCGCGCTAAAAATGAAAGAAACACCGATAAGCATGATTCTGAAAATCAGCAAGTAGCAAAACATGTTTTCCCACCCAAAAGGGAGAAAGTGGCGTCTAGTCCTAAGTTCGAGGGAATTAAATTGAAGGGATGTGTTATGATTGCCACTAAATCTGAACTTGCTGAAATTTGTAATAATGAGCTGCCATGCTATGCTTTGATATGCAAAAATGCCTTATATTCGCTTGAGGACATAGCTAGCTCTTTGCCTCCCGCTGTTGCTAACCTTTTGCAGGAGTATGTGGATGTATTTCCAACTGAGGTACCCCCGGGATTACCACCTATTCGAGGAATTGAGCATCAAATTGATTTGATCCCAGGAGCGACGTTGCCAAACCGTGCTGCGTATAGGACCAATCCAGAGGAGACTAAGGAAATTCAGCGACAAGTCCAAGATCTTTTGGACCGTGGTGCGTAAGAGAAAGCCTTAGCCCTTGTGCTTGTTCGATTCTTTTGGTTCCTAAGAAAGACGGTAGTTGGCGTATGTGTGTTGATTGCAGAGCCATTAATAACATTACTATAAGGTATCGTCATCCTATCCCAAGGCTAGACGATATGCTAGATGAATTGAGTGGTTCTATTATTTTCACAAAGATTGACTTGCGGAGTGGTTACCACCAGATTAGAATGAAATTAGGAGATGAATGGAAAACTGCTTTTAAAACTAAGTTCGGATTATATGAGTGGTTAGTAATGCCTTTCGGTCTAACTAATGCACCTAGTACTTTTATCGTTTGATGAGCGAGGTTTTACGTCCTTTCATTGGAAAATTTGTGGTGGTTTACTTGATGATATCTTGATTTATAGCAAGTCACATGAGCAACACTTAAATCATATACGTTTGCCGTTTTTTTTGGTAATGCTTTGAGAGAGGACGCTTGTTTGGTAACCTCGAGAAGTGCACCTTTTGCACCGATCGAGTTGCATTTCTTGGTTATGTTGTGACACCACAACCTTATTGCAGGTGCGTGGGGCATTGAGGTGGATGAGACAAAGATTGTAGCCATCCAAAGCCCATGAGGAGTTGTGTGGTGGCCGATCGCCTACTCGAAGTGTAAGTGAGGTGCTATGTGTGGCACAAGTTGCGATTTTGGGTCGAGCTTCCATGGCCTTGCATTGGATTCTATCCAAAGGCGCTTTGCGAGCTTCCATGGCCTTCTTTGGATTCTATCGGCGCTTTGTGCGGGATTTCACACCATTGCCGCACCATTGAATGAATTGACAAAGAAAGGAGTGCCTTTCCAATGGGGACCTGCACAAGAGAAGGCATTCAACTTATTGAAAGAGAAGCTCACCCAAGCACCCCTACTCTAACTCTCTGATTTTGGTAAGACTTTTGAAATTGAATGTGATGCCAGTGGGATTGTGATAGGTGGTGTATTGATTCAAGAAGGTAAACCAGTTGCATATTTCAGTGAAAAACTAAATGAGCCTAGTTTGAATTATTCCACCTATAATAAGGAATTGTATGCTTTAGTTCGAGTGCTTCAAACTTGGCAGCATTATCTATGGCCCAAAGAATTTGTTATACATTCGGATCATGAATCGCTAAAACATATTAGAAGTCAAGCTAAACTGAATAAACGATATGCTAACTGGGTAGAATTTATTGAGTCATTCCCATATGTTATAAAGCATAAGAAAGGTAAGGATAATGTGATTGCTGATGCGCTCTCTAGACGTTATACCATGTTATCTCAACTTGACCATAAGATTTTTGGTTTGGAGGCCATTAAGAGTTTATATGTCACTGATTTGGACTTTAAGGAAGTGCTTGAACATTGTAAAGGAGGAAAGACATGGAATAACTATGTCTTTGAATGATGGTTTGGTCTATCGTGCTAACAAGCTATGCGTCCAAATAGCTCTGTTAGTCTTTTGTTGTTACAGAGGCACATGGAGGAGGTTTGATGGCGCATTTTGGAGCAAAGAAGACGTAAGAAATCTTGACCACCCATTTCTTTTGGCCAAAGATGAGGCGTGATGTCGAGCGCTACGTAGCTCACTGCACTACATGCAACAAAGCTAAGTCCCGTCTCCTTCCACATGGACTTTATATGCCTCTTCCTATTCCTAGCGCCCCTTGGGAGGATATTTCTATGGATTTTGTTTTAGGATTACCTAGGACAAAGAGGGGGAGAGACAGTATATTTGTAGTAGTGGATCGATTTTCTAAAATGGCACATTTTATATCTTGTTACAAAAGCGATGATGCTACAAACATAGCTGATTTGTTTTTCAGGGAAATCATTCGCTTACATGGAGTGCCCAATACTATTATCTCTGATCGTGATGCGAAGTTTTTGAGCCACTTTTGGAAATCACTTTGGAATAAATTGGGGACAAAGCTGCTGTTCTCTACTACATGCCATCCCCAAACTGATGGACAAACGGAGGTTGTCAACCGCACGTTATCCACCATGTTGCGGGCTGTTTTAAAGAAGAACTTGAAGATGTGGGAAGAGTGTTTACCGCATATTGAGTTTGCTTACAATAGGTCAGTACACTCCACCACCAAGGTAAGTCCATTTCAGGTAGTGTATGGTTTTAACCCCCGTGCGCCTATTGATTTACTACCTTTACCGACCTCTAAAAAAATTAATCTAGATGCTAAGAAGCGTGCTGCATTTATTCTCAAGTTGCATGAAACCACTAAAAAGAATATAGAGCATATGACTGAAAGGTATAAGGTTGCTGGAAGTAAAGGTAGGAAAGTTGTCAAATTTGAACCAGGTGATTTAGTTTGGGTTCATTTGAGAAAGGATAGGTTTCCGGAATTAAGAAAATTTTAAGATAATTAAGAAGATAAATGATAATGCATATCAATTAGAATTACATGCAGATTTTGGGGTTAGCCCCACATTTAACATTTCAGATTTGAAACCATACGTGAGAGAAGAAGATGAGCTTGAGTCGAGGACGACTCCAATTCAAGAGGGGGAGTATGATGAGTACATCCCTCCTTTGGATACACGCACGACACAAGACCCTCCAGATCTGGGTGCTTCACGGTCCTATGACAAGAGCTAGAGCACGTCACTTAATCGATCAGGTAAAGTCGTTTCTAGGGCTGAGTGTATTATTTGAGAACTCTATGATGCTGCCTAATGGAGATGATTTACTTGTACTCAGGAATCTAGGATTACGACCAGTTCAAGAAGGTCTACGACCACTGCAAGAAGATCTAAGACCACTATAAGAAGACCTACGACTAGTTGATTCGATTGGAGCAATCTACGACCAGAAAAGCGAGCACAGTACTCATTGGACACAATCTACGACCAAAGATAGCATGTACTCCTCAAAACCACCCTAGGACCAGTCCTACGACCAGATCTTCGACCAGAAATACGCAACACAAGGTGCTGCGTCACCGTTTTGGAAACTAATAAGACTTTGTAAACGTAACGAGGTCGGAGTCCAGGTTGTGTACGCTTCATCCCACGGCCGCACAACCCTAGGTCGACCTCCTCACGTTCCCTATATATATCTGATGTCGCCATAGTTTAGAGGCGGTTTTTCTTAGATTATTCGCCAATTGCGGTTTACGATTATCGGTTTGAGGAACCCCACTTGTAAACTTCATCTATATTCGCAATACAATTCAGATTGCATCTACCTTGTTCTTGTGAGTTGCTTTGATTGCTTGCAGGAACAATAACCTTCGTGGTAAGGTCGATCGCGTGCAAGCGTGGTCGATAACGATAGGCGTGCGGGTGTAGCGAATTGCGAGGTGACGATCTGTTGGTCGGAAGCCTCAAAGCGTCAACGTCCTCACGACAAACCAAATCGAACCTATCGGAAGATCGGGCCGCCGTGACTCATCATACCCGACAACTCATAGCCATTCATAGACAGGTTTTGGTTCTTTCTGTAGAATAGACCAAGGTTTTTGCTTCCTTTGAGGTATCGAAAGATGTGCTTCATTCCCTGTCAATGTCTTTTGGTAGGTTCTGCACTATACCTTGCTAATTGGTTCACCACAAGTGCAATGTCTGATCTAGTACAGTTTGCTAAGTACATGAGTGCTTCTATTGCACTTAAGTATGGGAATTCATGTCCCAAGACTCCCGGCCCCCTCTTCTTTAGGTTTGTACGGTCCTTGTCTTGCTGCAAGGAACTTTCGACCATTGGCACTTTCGAATGGTATGACTTTTCTAAATCAAACCTTTCTAACACCTTCTGAGTGTAGGTTGACTGATGTACTAATATCCCTTTAGGGGTATGCTAAAGCTGCAAGCCTATGCAATATTTGGTTTTACCCTAATCTTTCATTTCAAACTCTGACTCCAGGTAAAAGCTTGCTTTCTTAATACCTTCCAGGGTTCCAATGATGTTCAGATCATCTTCATACACTGAGATTATACAAAATCCATCCTAGAATCGTTGTATAAATGCACATGGATTATTCTCATTGTTCGTGTAGCCTTTCTTGCATAGAAAGTCTCTTCAAGTGATCATACCACATCATGTCTGATTGCTTAAATCCGTATAGTGACTTTTTGAGTTTCACACTTACAGACTTCGATTTGCTCCGTTTTGATTCGGACAGAGATACATTCAGGTATCTTCATATAAATGTCTGAATATAAATTTCCGTAAAGGTATGTTATTACCACATCCATCAATTTCACTTTTAACTTCCAGTTTGCTGCCATTGAGATTAAATATCTAAAGGGTGGTTCCGCCCATGACCGAGGAATAGGTTTCTTCATAATCATCTCCTGAACGTTGAGTGAAACCTTGTGCAACGAGCCTTACTACTTTTCATTTCTCTTTCGAATAAATACCCACTTATGCCCTACGAGGTGCACATGGGGAGGCATGCGGCTTACATGCCCAAACACCTCTCTTTTATTTAAAGAAAATAATCATGTTTCTATTGCCTTCTTCCGATCTTCTCAATCTGATCTTTTCTTACATTCAGCGAGCGATACAAGCTCTGGATCAAGATCGATGATTGTGTAATTTTCTTTGCAAACAAATATCGACATTGGCTGTTGTCTTATACATAGATTCTCCCGATATCCCAAAGTTTATAGCTATTTCTTCAAGGGGCGATTCTTCTAATGCTTATAATGTTTCTACTTGCTCACCGCTGCTTCCAATTATAGGGGCAAGTCCCTTTAGTTTTTCAGCTCCAATGTGTGCGCACACATCCATGCTGATGTCTATCTTCACAGGGATGTTCAATTCTAGTATACCTTGTTCTTAAGGTTCCATACTAGTGTCAGGTCTCAACTGGCTCCCTTCTGGCTCTGGGGAACTTCGGTGATCGGCTATGTCAAGTCCTTCTTATCCTTTTTCACTAGGCATCCCCAGTTACTTCGGATTTGAGAAGCCGGAGTTCTCGTCCTTTCACGGGCCTTAGGACGGGATTAAGGATACCTTCATCGGTATTTCAACCCTCTTTGGTGCATTGCGTGCAGGCACATGCGACTTGGTCACGCTCTTCAAATCACTAAAATAGTTAGGCAGATGATTTGCTAATACTTGCAAGTCAATTATCTTTTGGACTGCAATTGTCTTCTAGACTTTAATTATCTTTTGTACTTCTGTATTTTCTTCACTAGTGCACGGGTCATATGCTTGGATTTCAATTATATTCTGGACTTCTCTATTTCCCTACATTTTCATCAAGGGGTTGATTTCCTCCCCCTAAGACAGGAAACTATCATCATCTAATATACTATCAGTGAATCGGGCCGTATGCAAATCTCTCGTCTTAGGGTTCAAATACCCGATTATAGATGTTGTCTCATAACCAACGTATATCCCAGACTTTCGGAGAAGGCCATTGCAGTTCGCTGTGGTGGTGGTATAGGTATATAAACCTTGCAACCAAAACTTTAAAGATGAGAAATTTTCGGTGCTGACCCTTGCACTAGTTGCATAGGTGGATGGATGTTATATGTCGATGGTCTAAAATTGATGAGAGTTGCTGCATGCAGGAATGCATGTCCCCAACATGCAGTTGGTAAATTACAATTCTTCAAAGGTGGTCGGGCAATAAATTTAATCCTTTTAATTAATACCTTTGCTAGTCCATTCTCGGTGTGGATATGCGGTACAGAATGATCAACTTTAATTCCCATTGCCACACAATAATCATCAAATGCCTTTGAAGTAAATTCCCCCGCATTGTCCATTCCGGTGGACTTCACATGATGATCAGGGTAATTATTCTTAATTTTAATTATCTGTGAGATTTGCTTTGCAAAAGTGTGGTTTCCCGTAGACAATAAATATACATGAGACCATTTTGAAAAAGCATCGATGAGCATCACAAAATACCTAAATAATCATTAGCACGAATATCCTTGAGAGTTCTAGTCGATTCTGGGTACAATGAGGTTTCTTCAATGACCAATGTTGTGCCCATCGAGAGTATAATTGTGACCCTTCCTGAGCCTATTATACAAGTATTGCTGTCCACAATTGTCATAAGACTGCCAGATTTCTTGTTGATCGACTGAAAATTTTTATCTCTCTCAAGGTGGTATTCATTGTGCCGCTATCCGCTAAGCACACTTCCTCCATAGGGCGCCACATGCGTTTTGATACTTTAGACACTAGAACATAACTTGCTATAATAAATACGGGAAAATAAGCCTTGCAGGACTCATCATAAAAATTCTAATGCTTTGCTCTCCTAGCGCTTACAACCATTATTCAAAGTTCCATCACACTCATAAACTACAAGTGACTATAAAAGATATAAGTGTAATGTGTGCACTAGATCGAATCCGCAAAGTATGTAGAAACTTCTACCTGAATCTGCTCCATGACGATCCTCTCCTTTTGGGCTACTACGGCTGTGGCGCTGCGATGTCCAAAGGCGGGGTGATGGGGGCTGCTATTGGGATGTCCACATCCATGAGTGCAACGAATGGGTGTTGATCCTCTGTGTCTGCAATGGCGAGGTGTGCCTCATGCTGTCATTTGCCCTTCTTCTTAGACTGAAAAGCATCAATAACGTGCTACGACCCACGACCTTACCCTTCTTGCCCTCTTCTCCGTGAGAGGCTTCCTCACCTTGTAGCTGCTAGCATTGGCTTCATGGCCAATACTGCAACTAGGCGGCTGTGAGATGTCGTTCTTCCTCAGAACATCATCTTGAGCTTCCACAACTTGCATTATGTCAATCAATCCGGCATATTCCTTGTAGCTATCTTGACAATAGTTGCGTGTGAATTGCACCGCATTCGTGTGAAAGGTAAAGAGAGTCTTCTCAATCTTCTGCTCATCCATGATTACCTTACCACAGAGTTGAAGACGGTACAAATTCTGTACAAATTCTGGCCATGATGGGCTAGCTCTTTCAAACTTCTGGTTCATGATGCCAGTCATCTACATATTCATTCAAAAAGTTCATAAGATTACCGCTGGTAATTTGCATAAAATAGTTGCAAAAATCTCAAAATGCTCTTCGAACTCCCTCTTCATAATCTCGTTATGCATTTTCATGATTTACTGTTGTTTTCAGCGATTAAAAGTAATATAAACAATCATAGATAATCACAACAGTAAATACAATTAATGATTTGCATAAAAATAACAATAACAAAATTAAACATGCTTCAAATTCAATTTTTGATTCAAATATTCAAATCCCGAGGCCCTTTTCTGCTGGAAAAATGATTTTTCGGTGAATTCTCTAATTTTCACGGGTTAAAATGCAAAATTTCAGTTCTGAGAAAAAAAAAATTCACGTAATTTTTAGATTTTTGGAGGACCTTTTTGCAAAATTCACGTAATTTTTCTCTTTTCTACGGGAATTCCGGTCGGGACCCCTTTTTTTCAAAAAAACCGACCGGGCTGCGTTTCAAAAGGGCCCATTCAACCTTTGTTTTTTCCCATCAGGACAAATCAAAAGAATATGCATGGGGTAGGGTTTCCCCTACCCCGGTTCCCAGTGATGGAGGCGCCTTTCGTGAGGCCAGTGCGGGGCCGGATGGGCGGAGGTGACCGCTGCGGGTTGGTCGGCTCTGGCGAGGCGGGATGGCGGCAAGGCGCAACACGTGGCAGGCAGCGCAGCCTGGCTCGTCGGCGGCAGCCACTCGTACAATCCTGTGCAGGGGAGGTGCGGAGTGACGCGACTGGCCGGCGGTTGGCCACATGCGAGTGTAGTGCCAGCGGTGGGGCTTTGCGGCGGCTCCAAAAGCGGCACGAGGCGGCGGCTCCAAAAGCGGCCAGAGGCGGCAGCCTTCAACATGGTCAGAGGCGGCGGCTTCAATGCGGCCAGAGGCGGCGTCCTTCAACGCGACCGAGGGCACCATGCAGTGGCGCGGGGTGGCCGCGTGCAGGCGCATCACTAGTTGGCCGATGGCGGCTTGCCCGTGCAGGGGCCGACGCCCCTTTTTTTTTTTTTGCTTTTCTCTCTTCGGGTTGTGTCGTGGCCGTGCGGTGGTGGTGCGGCCTGACGGCCAGGCAGGGGCCCTCGTCGGAGGTGGTGCCGTGCAAGACGGTGCTGTGCGCTGTGGCTCTGCAGGCCGGCGGTGGCGCTACGGGCGCACGCACAGAGCGGTGCAGCGGCGCTTCATGGCGCAGGATCGATCTTCAAGCCGGTGTCGGTGCGATGGCCGTATGGGGCCGTTGGGAAATATTTCTTTACTGTTCATCCTATGCACTGTTCATGCAATGCAATATAATGCAATCAACATCTGTTCTTTCATGCAACCACCAATCGGCTTGGTCGGCGACTTCAAGTCTGCTCGTGGTAGATTAGAACATATTTGTGATTTCCAATGTATGGTACAATCGACATCCACTTTTCCATGCAATCTACCGATCGACATTGTGCCGGCGACTTCAAGTCATCTCGCAGTAGATTAGAGTGGGTTTGCACCGTAGGTTACAATCTAGAAAGCCAAAAACAATTCGATCTACGAGTGTCATTTTTCGACGGTTACCTTTCGATCCGAGGAGAGTCGATCGTGCTAATAACTTGTTGAGGAACTGTCGCTGGTGAGTCCAGTCCGAGCGATAGCCTCGTAGACAAACATAGAATCGCATCAAATAATGCAAGAACACAAGAACAAAATAGTAGATTGAATACAGAGATGTAGGAGGGCTTCTTGCTTCTCTTTATTAATCTTCATACGATCAGCCTTTTACAATTACTAGTACCCTCTATTTATAGGCTAGAGACCCTGCTAGGGTTTGGGATAGGGCGCCCATACATGGGCCGGCTACTGGGCCAAGCCCATGGTTTCCAAACAATTAGTACAAGTGTACAACTTTTCATCCATTTTAAACAAATTCACATGCTACGCGTCGGCCTTCAGCATCTATATGAGACAAGATCATGGGACAACGTGACGATGACCATGATTTTTCACTGTGCTAACTTTTTCGGTCAAAGTCAGAGTCTCTGTCAAATCAGACCCTACATTGCAGAGGCTCACTCTATAACAGGTATGAATCTACAACCATTACTTAAAGAAAGTCTAATACCCTTTACTACGGCCAACAAGTTTTATTCATAAAACCACCAACTATGGACACCATCTGACCAGTCATGCGGTTTTGGACGATCCCCGACCAATGAAATGGTCGAAAGACATGCCAGTTTCCCACGTGACTAACGCGAGAACGGTTATTGGCGCGTCTAGCAACTTATGACAGTTGGTTAGGAGACGTGACAGTTCAAGATTCAACAAAGGATAAAGATTATAAGCGCATTTAGCGGCATTAACTGTCATCCCTTCAATAGCTATAAAGGGGATGGCCCACGTATTCTGTAATAGGTTAACATAATTCAGGATTATCAATTTTGTAATATTCTCGTTGTATTCTCATACATACATTCGGTGTGTCCACAACAATAAAGGGTCTTCATTTAGATTGTGCTATCATATCATTTTCTCGTATAAGCTCGATAGCGAACTCCATGTTCTAGTCATCGATGGTAGATGTTACAAATTGTAAACCCAACTATCAATACGTGTCTTTCGAAATTTTGTATCTCTTCACTAACAAAATGGGCTTTTGGACTTCATCCTCACATCTAGACTCAACTATCCTGATAAGAAAATGGGCCTAGACCGGGAGTCCTGACCCAAGGTGGACTCCTCATCCATCCAGTAGCCTATATAAAGAAGGGGCAACCCCGACCATTATACTACAATTTTCAGAAGAGCAATAAAGAGAAATTAGAAGTCCCTTCATATCTATGTGTTCAATCTATTATTATGTTCTTGTATTCTTGCATCGTTCTAATAATTCTGAGTTTGTCTACGAGGTAATCGCTCGGACTAGACTCGCCAGCGACGGTTCCTCAACACGTTATCAGCACGATCGACTCTCCTCAGATCGAAAAGGTAATCGTCGAAGCATGACGCTCGTAGATCGAATCACATTTTCTAGATCACTTTCAATTCTGCAAATTTGGCTTTCTAGAGCTTTTTCTACGAATCAAATCCACTCAAATCTATTGCGAGCCGACTTGAAGTCGTCGGTACAATGTCGATCGATAGATTGCATGAAAGAGTAGATGATGATTGTACTGTGGATTGCAAATGTGTTCTAATCTACCGCGAGCCAACTTGATGATTGTACTGGAATGCATGAACAGTTCTTGGATGAACAGTACTAGGATGAACAGTCTCGGATGAACAGTGCTTGTATGCACCGTACTCGGATGAACAGTAGCAGAAAAAATTTGCAAACGCGCGGCCTGGAGCTGTGCGCCGCCGCCACGCCGACCATGAAGCCGCGCTATCATCGAACCGGCGCTGCCCCCACATGGGCCATCCACTGCCAGTCGACACCGCCTCCGCAAGGGCAAGCATCACAGAAAGCAAAGAAAGAAAAAAAGGAAGAAGGGGGAGGATGGCGCCGGCGCTGCATTGCCAACGGCCCCGCATGGTCGTCCCGCCGCCATGCCGAACGGTTCACAGTAGCCTCCATGATCGGCGTGTAGCGCGCCGCCGCACCAGCCACACAATCCCACGCATGGGCTCCGCTCGAAGCACGCTGGTGCTGGCCATGTCGCACCGCCTCCGCACGGGCGGTGCTGCTATGCCCGAACGCACCGCCCCTCGTGTCACCGTGCCCATAGCGCCGCTAGTCTACGGCCACCCTCCACGCGCACTTGCATGCGTCGCAGCATCGCCCTCCGGCCGCTGGCTCCCGTGCGCTTGCAGCGCCGCCCTCCGTTCGTCGGCTCCCTCGTGCCGCCCTCTGCCCGCTGGCTCCCACAGCGCTTGAAAGGCCCACCGCCACTTGGATGAACAGGGGGTACTGAAACCCTACCGCCAAGCCCCTTGAATCGGTAGAGTGGGCGGCTCGGGCGAAAGGCAATCGGTAGTGGAAATCGGCTACCGGCCAAATTGTAAGAAAAAGGAAAAAAGGGAGGAAAACAATCCTAAAATATGAAAAAAGGCCCTCAAAAATTCAAAAAATTACGCAATTTTTTCTTAGAACAGAAAATTAGCGGTTTAGCCCCTCGAAATTGCATAATTCATCGACACTTCTTTTTCCAGCAGAAAAGGGCCTCGAGAATTTAATTTTTTTTGAATAATTTTGAACTTTTGAAGCATATTTAATTTTGTTATTATTATTTCTATGCAATTTATGTATTGTATTTACTATTTTTTGATTATTTGTGATAGTTTATATTGCTTTTAATCTCTGAAAATAGCAGTAAATCATGAAAAATACATAGAAAAATACGGGATCACGAACCGGGAGTTAGAAGAACATTATGATAATTTTACAAGTATTTTATGCAAATTACCGGCAGTAATATTATGATGTTTTGCATGAATATATAGATGACTGGTATCACGAACTAGAAGTTCGAAAGAGCTGGCCCAACATGGTCAGAATTTGTAGCAGTCTTCAACTCTATGGTAAGGTATTCACTGATGAGCAAAAGATTGAGAAAACTCTCTCTACCTTTCACTCGAATACGGTGCAATCCGCACGCAACTATCGTCAAGATGGCTACAAGGAGTATGTCGAATTGATTGACATAGTGCAAGTAGCGGAAGCTCAAGATGATGTTCTAAGGAAGAACAACATCTTACAGCCACCTAGTAGCAATATTGGCCATGAAGACAATGCTAGCAGCTACAAGGTGAGGAAGCCTCTCACGAAGGAGAGGGACAAGAAGGGTAAGGTCGTGGGTCATAGCACGTTATTGATGCTTTCCGGTCTAAGAAGAAGGGCAAAGGAAAGCATGAGGCACACCTTTCCATTACAGGGACAGAGGATCCACACCCATTAATTGCACTCATGGATGTGGACAGCCCAATAGCAGCCCCCATCATCCCTCCTTTGGACACCGTAGTAGCCACAGCCGTAGTTGCCCAAGAGGAGAAGATCGCCATGAAGCAGATTCAGACATAAGTTTCTACATACTTCGCTGATTAGATCTAGTGTGCGCATTGCACATAGATCTTTTTCATAGTCACTTGCAGTTTGTGATTGTGATGTAAGTTTGAATAATGGTTGTAAGCTCTAGGAGAGCAAAGCATTAAATTCTTATGATGAGTCCTGCAATACCTTTTCCTGTATTAATAATAGCAAGTTATGTTCTGTTTTGAAGTATTTTATTTATATATGTGGATTGCTTCCTACCCCATATTAATAAATACTTTATATATCAGAACGTGTGTGGCGCCCTGTGGAGGAAGTGTGCTTAGCATATAGCGGCACAACCAATACCTTCTTAAGGGAGAGAAAAAATTTACAGTCAATAAGTAAGAATGTTGGTAATCTTATGACAATCGCAGGCGGTGATACTTGTATAATAGGCTCAGGAAAAACCACAATTATACTCCCGATGGGCACAATATTGGTAATTGAAGAAGCCTTGTTATACCCAGAATTGACAAGAACTTTCTTAAGCTTTAAAGATATTCGCGCTAACGGTCTCCACGTAGAGACTGAAGAGTATGGTAAGGAATACCAGCTCATTACAAAGTGCGAATAAAATGGAAAAAGGGTATTAGAACGACTTCCTTCATATGAATCTGGGCTATACTACACTCACATTAAGGCACCTACAGCCTATACTGTCCTGAAAACCACTTTTAGAAGCTCTGGACTTTTCTGTCTCTGGCATGATATATTAGGCCACCCCGATCTTAGAATTATGAGAAATATAATTACTAATTCTCAGGGACATAATGTCAATGTAAATAATTTCCCGAATCAGAAAGATTTTGTGTACCCCGCATGTGCCACCGGGGAGCTGATTACTAGACCCTCTACCCTAAAAGTAAATGATAAAATCCCTGCATTTCTGGACCGTATCTAGAGAGATATTTGCGGTCCTATACAGCCCCTGTCAATGCTATTTAGGTACTTTATGGTGCTCATCGATGCTTCCTCGAAATGGTCGCATGTATGCTTATGTTCTACTAGAAACCATACTTTTGCAAAATTGATCTCGCAGATAATTAAAATTAAGAATAATTTCCCTGATCATCATGTGAAGTCCATCAGAATGGACAATGCCGAAAAATTTACTTCAAAGACATTTGATGATTATTGTATAGAGATGGGAATTACCGTTGAGCATTCCGTACCCCATGTCCACACCCAGAGTGGACTAGCAGAGGCATTAAAAAAATAATTAAATTTATTGCCCGACCACTCTTGCAGAATTGTAATTTACCAACTACATATTGGGGACACGCAGTCCTACACGTAGCAACTCTCATCAATTTTCGACCGTCGGCATGTAACACCCATTCACCTATGCAACTAGTGCAAGGGTTAGCACTGAAAATCAATCATCTATGAAGGTTTGGTTGCAATGTTTATGTACCTATACCACCACCACAGTGAACTGCAATGGGCCCTCTCCGAAAGTCTGGGATATACGTTGGTTATGCGACATCATCCATAATCAGGTATCTGGACCCCATGATAGGAGATTTGCATACAGCTTGCTTCGCTGACAACATATTTGGTGTTGATAGTTTCCTGTCATTAGAGGGAGGAAATCAACCTTTGATGAAAAATATTGGAAAATGATATGGCAAGCCACGAGAATCCATGCACATGACCCGCGCACTAGTGAAGGAAATAGAGAAGTCCATAAGATAATTGATTTGCAAGCATTAGCGAATCAACTGCCTGACCACTTTAGTGATTTGAAATACCAAAGAAAATTGCATGTGCCTGCACGCAATGCACCGGAGAGAGTTGAAATACCAAAGAAAATTGAAGGTATTTCTAATCCTGTCCAGAGGCCTCATAATAAAAGGACGAGAACTCCAGCCCCATGAATCACAAGTAATCGGGGATGCCTGGCGAAAAAGGATAAGAAGGACTTGACACAGCAGATCACTGAAGCTCTCCACAACCAGAAGGGGAGCCAGTTGAGACCTGGCATCAGTGTAGAACTTTCAGTAAAATGCATACCAGATTTGAATATTTCCACGGAGGGAGACATCAGCATGGATGTGTGCGCACACATCGGAGCTGAAAAACTAAATGGACTTGCCCCGCAAATGAAAGCAGCGATGAGCAAGTAGAAGCATTAAAAGTATCGCTCCATGAAGAAATAGCTATAAATTATATGACTACGGGTTAATCTATGAATAGAACAATAGCTAATGTCGATATTTATTTTATAAAGAAAATTACCACAATCATTAATCTTGATCCAAAGCCTGTATCGCTCGCTGAATGTAAGAAATGATCAGATTGGGAAGATTGGAAGAAGGCAATATAAGCAGAATGATTATCTCTGAATAAAAGAGATGTTTTTGGGCCTATAAGTCGTACGTCTCCCTATGTGCACCCCGTAGGGCATAAGTCGGTATTTGTTCGAAAGAGAAATGAAAACAATGAAGTTGTAAGATATAAAGTAAGGCTCGTTGCACAAGGTTTCACTCAATGACCATGAGTCGATTATGAAGAAACTTATTCCCCAGTCATGGGTGGAACTACCTTTAGATATTTAATCTCAATGGTAGTAAACTTGAATTTAGAAATGAAATTGATGGATGTGGTAACTGCATACCTTTATGGGAACTTGGATTCAGACATTTATACGAAGGTACCTGAAGGTATCTCTGTCTGAACCAAGATAGAGCAAATAGAAATTTGTATAGTGTGCAACTCAGAAAGTCACTGTATGGACTGAAGTAATCAGGTAGAATGTGGTATAATCGCTTCAGCGACTTTCTATGCAAGAAAGGTTACACGAACAATGAGGATTGTCCCTGTGTTTTTATACAGCGATCCTAGGATGAATTATGTATAATCTCAGTATATGTAGATGATCTGAATATCATCGGGACCCTGAAAGATATTAAGAAAGTAAGATCTTACCTAGAGTCGGAGTTCGAAATGAAAGATTTGGATAAAACCAAATATTGCCTAGACATGCAACTTGAGCATACATCAGTCAACCTACACTCAGAAGGTGTTAGAACGGTTCGGCTTTGAAAAGACATATCCTTTGAAAGTGCCGATGGTCATGAGATCCTTGCAACAGGACAATGACCCATACAGACCTAAAGAAGAGGGGTAGGAATCTTGGGACCAGAATTCTCGTACTTGAGTACAGTAAAAGCACTCATGTATTTAGCAAACTGTACTAGATCGGACATTGCATTTGCCGTGAACCTACTAGCAAGGTATAGTGCAGAACCTACCAAAAGGCATTGGCAGGGAATAAAGGGCATCTTCCGATACCTCTAAGGAAGCAAAGATCTTGGTCTATTCTACAGAAAGAACCAAGACATAACTATGACTGGCTATGCAGATGACGGGTACCTGTCAGACCCACCTACAGCCAAGTCGCAAACAGGCTATGTAATCCTATGTGGTGGAACTGTAATTTCATAAAAATCGTCTAAGCAAAGTCTTGTATCTACTTCAACGAACCACTCAAAAATTATAGCACCGTACGAGGCCTCACGAGAATGTTCTTGGCTTCGGCGGATGATTCACCACATCCAGCAGTCATCTGGATTGAATACCGCGCAAACCTCTACTATTATCTATGAAGATAATGCAGTCTATGCTGCACAAGTGCAGATAGGTTATGTGAAGATTCCTTTCACTAAGCATATCAACTCCAAGTTCTTATATGCTCATGAATTACGAATGATGGACGAAATTAAAGTACTGCATACTAAGTCATGTGAAAATCTTGCAGATTTATTCACTAACTCACTTCCAGCGTCAAGCTTTGAAAGATGCATATGTAGAATTGGAATGATGAGACTTAGAGAAGTGCAGAATTCAGGGGGGAATCTTCATAAACTATTTATTAAAACTTGATCACGAAGATCGAGTACCCAAATAATAAATCCTAGAGATTAAATAAAATTGGGTGGATTGTACTCTTTTTCCCTTGACGAGTTTTCCTGAAGTTTCTCAGCTAAGGTTTTTAATAAGGCAATTCGTACAGCACAGCAGAACATGTATCATGTATTTTTTCTCAAAAAAAAATTCACTAGGTTTTTATGGAGTTTTGATTAGACATGAATATGATGGATTAGTGCCCAAGGGAGAGTATTAAGAAACCGGGCCTAGGCCGGGAGTCCTGACCCAAGGTAGACTCCTTATCCATCCAGTAGCCTATATAAAAGAGGGGGACCCCAACTATTGTACTACAATTTTCAAAAGAGCAATAAAGATAAATCAGAAGTTCTCTAATATCTCTGTGTTCAATCTATTATTATGTTATTATATTCTTACATTGTTCTTACGATTCTGAGTTTGTCTACAAGGTAATCGCTCAGACTGAACTCGCCAGCGATGGTTTCTCAACATATCCATCAGTGATGTTAGGACTCTTCGTAACAAAAAGGTTCACACGCGTAGCATTACAGCTGCGCGTAAGAATACCCCCCACACACACACAAAACAAAAAATCGTATGCAAACACTAATTTTCACCATTTTCGTACTAATAAAAATACTACTTAAAGTATGTTTCTATTCGTTTGCCCTCTCAATGTTTCTCTTCAAGCTCCGACACTGCTTTTGTAGACACCGAATGGAAAAAATAAAAAGAGAAGACTAAGATCTGTGGACTTGTTTGACGTCAACGATGTTCTTGATCAAGTTCAATAAGTGCGACAAGGAATGATTTGCTTCTCTTTTATCCTTGTGCGTTTGTGCTTGATTAAACAAAAGAGCTTGAAGATGAGGAGGCCATGGCCAGATGTTGACATTTGCTCACATGACTCTTATCTCAGCCTACTCATGGGCAAGCAAATTACTGTAGAATTTTTGGAGATATTTGAGATCATTCTTCATTGTAATTGCAACACAACATGTATATATGTTTCCTCTCTATCTTCAAGAGTTCAAATGACAGGTGGGCCTTCATCTCATACACCAATTGATTTCCATTTTCCATTTCCTATTATTTCCGGGAAATAGAAAATCCCAAAAATTGGAAATTTAATTTAATTTTCTATTGAAAATTCCAACACATGTATCATTACTGAAGTATCAATGATTTTTTTTAAGGATAAGTATAAGTGAATATTAACTTGGCGAAAGACAATGGTGAAAGTTGTTTTGAAAAAAAGACAACGGGGAAAGAAATCACGAGTCCTAGGCTTGCTTGTTGAGGTGCCTTTCCTTGGCTCCATTGAATCATGTGCACATACATACGCGTCACTTAGTAGAGTGGTTAGGGGGCTACCTCCAACTCTAAATATTCTAATCCGCACCCCCATGATTTCAGCATGATTCATTCCACTATGCACCAATCCGGGATGCTGTACTTGTCGCCATTTCACACCCCAAATAACAGATTAATTGCAAGTGCAAGATCGACATGTATGATATGTACCAAAGGTTATACAAGTTTTACTCACAGCTCGTTGTTACAAAAAGGCTCACGGCAATATGCATGGCTGAAGGCTAACCATCTGCAAACTTTTCAGGCTCCGTGAGATCAACTGAATCTTTTTAGTCCGGCTAGGCTACTGAGAGAAAAATGGAACATGAGAACACAGCCCTGTAGCTGAACACTCGCTGTCAGCCTTCAGTTCGCACTAGATGTACTACTTATTAGCAAATAGCGACGTGATATTCTGGAGTGATGGGTCACGGGTAGAACAGAACTCTTAATGTCTTTGTTTTACGAACAAAACTTTTAATATCTGACTTGTGCCGTTGCCCCTTGGAATGGAGGGCTCATGCTCCGAGACATGATATGTGGGTGAACACATTTTGATATGACACATACCCGACCTACCAGCATCTTGATACAATGATGCGTGGGTGAGCAACTGATACCTAGAAGTTTAATTCTCATAGATGCAAGTAGCCTGTGTAATGTCTGAACCTTGTGGCTGCAGTTGTGTCCTGTTCTTCCATGCCACATCATGTAGACTGCACAGGTGAAATGTCATCTTCAGCTTAAGTGGGCTATTAGTCCAATATAACACTCAGAAACCTTGATGTTTTGAGCATGTTTCGAACCAGTAAACACTAAAAAAATCATACTTCAAGGCAAAAGGGCTAAAAATAAAACAATTTAAGGTTCCTTTCCTTCTTCAGGTTTAACCGTTTAACTGAAAGAGGCACTCAGAATACTGAGGCATGGGTTGTTTCCAGGTCGGTATTGTTCAGTACAAAAACGCACATTTAGCGTTGCAAAGCACCTGGAGTTCACTGGAAAAGGATGGAACATTCATATGTAAGACTATGCATAGATAGCCACTATAGGATGGATGTAAATGTTTGCTTCGCGGGCTAACAAAGTTTCTTCTTTTTCCAACAGCGAGCTCTTAATCTCGGCTTTATAATCTTGTGTGCACACACCATCCACCAATATCCCTGAATGTTTATAGATACTTTCTAACGATGGATTCCTTTGTAATTTCCACGGATCTACCAATGCAGGATACATGATTTAGTAGGTAGATGTTGATGAAAACGCTTAATACATGATATGATATTTTCAGATATCGATCTCAAATGTCGTCTTCTAACTGCTAATAGGTTCTCTCATTCATGTGGATTCTAATTTCCCAAGAAGCTACTTGGATTTACCGTTTGCAAAGTCATGCTGCGGCCAGCTACGATTGGAATACACTTCAATAGTTCAACTGTTCTTTGTACGACGCACCGGCATAAAGTTAAGTCATAAAAAATGAAGGCTGCAACTAGTAATGCAAAACTCTTTGTGCTACTTGGAGGAGGAGGAGGTCTAATACCGATAGGACCTTCCCCCATTGGGCCCTTGCCAGAGGTAGAAGCTGAGGCCCGCGAGGAGGGACGGCGCAGTGTCAGATCTCTGAAATCGTAAGAATCAGATTCAGTTGTGCAAGAGACATTTCAGTTATCGAACGGTTAGGATGAAGCGATACCCTTTCGTTTAGTTTGATCGTGTGGCTGACAAGGACAGACAGGCGATTATGAAGATCTGATGGCCAAGATTTCCGGATAGCGCTTCACCTACATCCAACGGAGGGGAACTATCATCGTCGTTACTGTGTCATTTTTACTTGTTTCTGTTCGCTGTTCACCGTAAGGACCTGTCATTTTCAGTGTGAGCTGGTTGTGCTGTGAATGAACATATAAGCTGCCGCCATGTAATAGGAGGGTAGAAAATGAAACCCTAGCTCTATTTTTAGCATCTACTTTACTCTTTTAGACTCTATCTGTCGTAATGTTGCTTATCCAATACATTGAAAATCCCCAAATCGATCTCTAAAAGTACTGATTTCGGGCCAATAACACCGGGTCCTGACATCTTTGGTATAAGAGCAAGCCGATCCTCGGTGGTGTATAGATCTGAAGTAGCTCGTGAGTAGTAAGGGTTGAGGGACTCATTTCCTTGGTAAAATTCCTAAACTAGCTTGCGGAAGCTTAGATTTGAAGAGAAGAGTTGAGATCTGTGTCTGGCAGTGAGGGTTTGGGAGGATTTCGTATCTCTTCCTGTAAAATTCCTTAAGCTATTAGGGAGGTGACGATTAGTGGAGGTCAAAATGCCAAAAGAAGTTTGACCCACCGAAGAGGAGGCAGGCGAAGCTATGAAGAGCGAAATGGAGGATGTTAAGAAGGAGGTGGCCCGTATGCAGCAACAAATGGAGTCAAACTCATCACATGTACAAGTTCAAATGGCGCAATTCCAGGAGTAGATCCGAGCAAATTCCTCAAAGCTCGACCTGGTTACGGAGATGCTGAAGAATATGGTGGACAAGAATGGGGCATGAGAAGCAGCTAGCAATTTGGCTGCTATGAGGGGCGATGATAGTCCGAGGTATGGAAATCAATACTCCAAAACCCCAACTCCAGTATGACAACAATTTGTGACTCTGGGGAGTGGATACTCGTTTGCTCCGAATAGAAATGCAGGTAATACGTACAAACCAGGATATTTACCACATCCCTTTCATCATTCCACCAATAGCTGTTAGTGGCAGCATCCCAGTTGCGAGTGCACCCTGTGTTTTACCCTATGGATGAATTGGGAATTAGTGCGGGCCGACATGGCTTTACCCACTGGGACCTTTGGGGTGAGTGTTTATCTCATGGCAAATAGAACATTTGCACCACAATACACTTATTCCAACCCCCCATTTGTGCCCCCTTATATGCCACCTCAGTACAACACCCATGCCCCTTCGGGGTATGTTCCACCCTTCAGGGGAGACCAAACATGGTGCTACCCTTGGCCACGAGCTCCTGATATTCAGAATAATAGCCAGGGTCAATGGCACACAAGGAATGCGAATCCATACCACCAGTAGTTTAGCATAGGCCCAAAATTAGAATTTCCCAAATTTGATGGAGAGCAGCCTGAAGCATGGATACGAAAGGCTGAGAAATATTTTGAGTTGGAAAAAAATTCCTAAAGAACAAAAGGTGTCGATAGTAGAAGTCTATCTGTCAGGGAGGGCAGATAAGTGGATTAGCAGTAATGAGATTGATATTGGGCCTTGAATATGGCAACAATTTTGTGGCATGGTCAAGAAGAGGTTTGCTACTGAGACAAGATACGAAATTAGTGAATCTTTTAGAGGCTTGAACCCAAGGGACCGTTGAGGCATATATTAACAGATTTGAAGATATGATGACCTTGGTCAAGAGAAACAACAATGCATTGAAGGAGAGATACTTCCTAGACTATTTTATATCAGGATTGAAAAACTACATCAAAAACGTCGTTGAAGTCGTTAGAACCAAATACCCTAGTGGAAGCTTATGCTCATGCAAGGAATTATGAGAACAATTAGTATTACAACAACTTGGACCCAATGGAATGGGTACATAGTCTAAAGTGCTTCAAGTGGGAACAAGTGGAATGGGGGAAAGTGCTTCAAGTGCAACGAGCCATGGGTCCCTGGTCAGAGTAAGGTGTGTAAATTTCATAAACAAATTCACTTAATCACTGTGGAAGATGAGGAAGAGATGAATGAGGAAAGTCCTGAAGGAATCTTCACTACACCCCCTAGCAGTCCAGAGCAACAAAAGGAGGGCAATGCATAAGTTCAAATATCTATGCATGCTATTTCTGGAAATAGCTCTGAGGCTAGCACCTTCACACTGAAATTGAGGATTGGTAAGTTCAATGTGGTGGCTTTGGTCGATAGTGGTAGTACTGCTACATTCATCACCCCATCTACTGCAATTAGGGCTAAGTGTAGAATCAGCAACCATACTCCAATCAAGGTAGCTGTGGCTAATGGAAGTACTCTACCAGTGAATCTCAATGTTTAAATTGTCTTATATGAAAAACAAGGAGAGAGTTTCAATACTGATTTCAAGGTCCTAGAACTCAAGGGATATGACATTATATTGGCGTTGGACCGAAAAGGCGACTAGAGGGGGGTGAATAGGAGCACGCTCACTTTTTCACAAATAATAGATTCGACACAAATTTCACTTCAGTAGCTATGGAAGCTATGAAGATCAATATACCAGTACAGCGGAAGACTAGTATTGAATCCAACCTAACCCCCGAAGCAAAACAACCAAAGATCAACACAAGATAAAACAAATCAATGCACTGGTGGTCGGACTGCTGGGTCAATGGAGGTCTGACCGATTGCCTGGCGGTCTGACTGGTGGCCTTGGGTGGTCTGACCGCTGGCCTCCAGAACAGATCAAAACAGCCCGATGACGAAGTTGCAAATAGATGAAACTTTTGATCTACAACTCCAAACTTGATGAAACTTGGAACACACCTTCTCTATGATATCAGGAACCTATTCCAATCAAAGATTGTGATAATTCTCGGAAGAATAGCGATCCTTTTCCGTTTGAATGAAGAAGGGTTTAAAATCGGGTCAAAACGAAAATTTGATACAAAATCTTGCTCGTGGGTGATTGATGATCAAGATGATCCTAGATATGTTCCCACCTGTCACAGCAAGCTATATCACATGGAGAATTCAATCAAAAACTCGCGGATCAAAGAAAGACTCAAAATGATCAAATATAGAGAAAGAACGCAATGCGACAAAACATGATCAAACTTTCCTTTGATTGATTTGATATGATATGGGCTTACAGCCTCTCCATCAATGGAGGACAATGCTCAATCCAAGAGCATGAAAATCACATCAAACTATCAAGAACCCTAGTCTCCACAAAAGCTCTCTCTAAGAAAATTAGGGTTTACAAAATAGCAAAAGAGACGAAGAGGAGGTGCAACCACCTCCCTCCCCTATTTATAGTGGAGTCTTAGACCTTCTAGAAGTTTGACTCAATTGGGCTCCCGTTAAGGCCCAAAACAAATGGGACACATACGCACACATTTTAATGCATCGTTTTTAACACCCCTTGACCCAATTAGCTACACCTTGCGCCATCTTGCGCCTCGGATTAGCTAATAGGTCACCCTTGTCCATCTTGCACCATGCTTGAGTTCATTGACCTCACCCGGCATCGTCAATCGTTCTGGACCTCAGCTCTCCAAGCCTAGTCCTGATCATCCTCACCGTTGACCGTCGTTGACCACTAAGCAACCTGCACAACAATAGACAAGTAAACCGAATTTGGGAATAAGTTCTTCACAACTTGACCCATGTTAGTCAAAATATGCATCATGCAACATATATGCCCTGAAACTCATGACTTTGACCTAACAACCGAATATCGCCGCCACGACGGGCGACGATCCAAGTGAAAACCGGTCAGACCGCCCCTAGGGCCGGTCTGACCGCCCACCCTGGCTGGTCTGACCGTCGCCTATTGGCTGGTCAGACCGCCAATAAAGACTTAGCCGAATTTTCTCTCTGGAAAACCGAAACCTACTAGAATTTTCAAACCAATAGAACTTTTGACTGGAGACTCCAAAAATTATGGGACCAAGTGCAATAGAATCTCATCTCTTGCCTACACCCTCTATTTTTGGCCCAGCTCAATCCACACTTTCGGAAGTTGGCCGGTTCAACCGCCGCTATGGCCGGTCGGACCGATCTTGACCGATCGACCGCCGCTTGGCGATCGGATCCGCTGTGACTGACAATCTGAAACTTTCCTGAAAACATGTGAAACGACAAACCATTAACGCCATTGCCAATTGTCATATCATCTTAAGATCTGGAACATATCCCCATGATATCTACAATTGGGGAGCGATTAGATTTATGAACACAATCTAGTGAGTCTCAATTTGAAAACCAAAGAATTTAGCATTTGCAAGGATGGGCTTAGAAATATCAAATTTGTGTATGAAACCTACCCAAAGGAGAATTGTGTGATTAATGTTGTACAGTTGAACAAACTAATGGACAAAGGAGTGATTATGGTCATTATATATTCCAAGACTATTCTGACAACTGAAGGGAAGCTGACAGGAACATCTACTAAAATACAAGTAGTTCCGGATGAGTACTATGACATCTTCAGGGAACCTAAAGAGTTGCCTCCAATGAGAGAATATGACCACACTATCCCATTAGTACCAGAAGCTAAACATGTAAATATTAGGCCATATAGATTACCCCATTACAAGAAGGATGCTATAGAGGAGTTGGTGGAACAATTAGTGAAGAATCAGACTATCAGGTCTAGTGTTAGTCCATATTCCTATACATCTATATTGGTAAAGAAGAAAGATGGGTATTGGAGGTCATGCATTGGCTACAGACAGCTGAATTCTAATACTGTTAAGAACAAATACCCCATCCTTATCATTGAAGATTTGTTGGATGAGTTGAATGGAGCAAAGTATTTCCTAAAGATTGACATTAGGTCAAGCTACCACCATATTAGGATGCAGCCAGCTGACATTTATAAGACTGCATTCAATACACAAACATGCCACTTTGAATTCTTAGTCATGCCCTTTGGATTAACTAATGCGCCAGCCACATTTCGAGCTCTTATGAACAAGGTACTAGCAGCATTCCTTAGAAGATTTGTCCTATTGTTTTTTATGATATCCTCATCTATAGCTCAACTCTAGAGGATCACAAGGGTCATTTACAACAAGTATTGATAGTTTTGAGGGAAAGCTAGTTATATGCCAAAAGGAGCAAGTGTGTGTTTGGGCAGCTGCGGGTGGAGTACTTGGGGCATATCATTAGCAGCAAAGGAGTATCAACAGATACAGGAAAAATTCTGGCAGTCAAAGAGTGGCTTAAACCTGAAAACATAACTCAGCTAAGATGATTTCTAGGGTTGGCAGGTTACTACAGCAGATTCATCAAAAACTTTAGAATAATATGCAAACCTATGTTCAATTCTCTGAAGAAGAATGCCTTCCAATGGGGTGAAGAACAACAATAAGCATTTATTGAAATCAAGGAGGCCTTGATACAAGCCCCAGTGTTGGCTCTTCCTGATTTTTCACAACCTTTTATCCTTGAAACCGATGCCAGTGGACATGGACTTGGTGATGTATTAGTGCAGAAGGGGAGGCCCATTTCCTTTATGAGCAAGACTATTGTCAACCTATGACAAAGAAGCATTAGCTATTTTGAAAGCATTAAAAATAGACATATTACCTGTTTGGCTCAAGCTTGGTGATAAGGACTGACCAACAAAGTCTAAAATACATATATGAACAGAGGTTGATTGATGGGATCCAATACAAGCTCATGATCAAAATGATGGGATATGATTATAAGGTAGAATACAGAAAAGGCAGAGAGAACAAGGTTGCCAATGCATTGTCTAGACTTCCTCCCAGAGAAGCAATGGTGACCACAATAGCAATACCCAATTGGATATCCGAGGTGATTCAAAGTTACCAAGGGGACAATAGGTGCAAGGAGTTTGAAGGCAAGTTGAGAATTGATAGTAATAGTGCACCACCATTTACACTGCAGAATGGAATCCTGAGATATAAGGATAGAATGTACATTGGCACTAGCGCCAACATCAAGGAGCAACTACTTAACTCTTTTCATAATTCGACTCTGGGTGGGCATTATGTGGAGAGAGCAACCTACCAGAGGATGAAGAGTTTGTTTTACTATCCGAGTATGAAATGTGAAGTCAATGCCTTTGTCAAAGAGTGTGCTATATGTCAAAAGAACAAATCGTAGAATATACCATACCTTGGATTGTTACAGCCTCTGCTTATACCAGATATGACCTGGAAACACATCACATTAGATTTCATTGAAGGGTTGCCCAGATCTGAGGACAGAGATGTGATAATGGTGGTAGTGGATAGATTTACCAAGTATGCTCACTACCTATCCCTGAGACATCCCTACACTGTCCAACATGTGGTAGACCTCTTCCTAGATCACATTTACAAACTCCATGGACTGCCAATAGTAATAATTTCTTATAGAGATAGAATATTCACTAGTAATCTATGGCAAGAATTATGAAAGGCCCTGGGGGGAGCTAAGGCTGAGTAGTTCTTATCAGCCCCAAACTGATGGCCAGATTGAAAGGGTCAATCAATGCCTTGAAAATTACTTGAGATGCATGACCTTTGCTAGTCCAAGAAGATGGCACTCGTGGTTGTCACAAGCTGAATGGTGGTATAATACCTCATTTCACACATCCTTAACTATGACCCCATTTGAAGCATTATATGGGATAAAAAACCCCTGGTTACTAAGGATATGTTGCCTCAATATGCAACTGAAGAAGCCAGGAGTATGGTTCAAAGGCGAAGGGTTGATTTTGAAGCTATAAAAACCAATTTGGAGACTACCAATTCTAGAATGAATTTTTTTGCTGACAAGCATAGGACAGAGAGAACATTTGAACCAGGGAACATGGTGTGTCTAAAAATGCAAACATATCGGCATAATGCTTTGGGATTGCACAGGACTCTGAAACTCCACTCAAAATTTAATGGTCCATTTAGAGTGTTGGAGAAGATTGACAGAGCCTCTTACAAGCTGTTGCTACCTGAGAGTTGCCAAACACATCCGGTGTTTCATGTCAGTCAATTAAAGAAACATGTAGGGCCTAAGGTAGTTCCTAGCAAGGAATTTCCCCTGGTGGATGAGGAAGTGATGAGGACATTACCCCTATGGATACAACCATATTTGCTATACTTGCTGTTCCAAGTACAAGAGCTCGTACGCTTCACTTAACTTATCAGGTGAGCTTGTTTTAAGGAGTGTCTTATATTATATGAACTATATGATGCTACCTAATGATGAAATATAATATGTGCAGCATCATGTCACTTTTGGTCCAAGACAAACAAGCAGTTCGAGCTAGACCCGTTTTGGAATTCAGTTCGGCCTCCGGAATCAGCCTGATAGCATCAACTTAAAACATGCATAACTTTCACATACGAAGTCTGTTGGAGGTCCACGAGTACTTGATGGAAAGCTTATTTCGTCCTCCTTCCAACGGATCTGGCCTCACCTCCAAATTTCTTCTGGACTGATGTAATCATCAAAAGAATATGTCATATCTCCTTTTTAGGCCAAATTGGGCTTTGTAATCATACTCAACTTGGCCCATATGTCGGTGGCCCACTTGGGGTGTGGTTACTATTCACATAAATAGTACCCACGAGTTTAGTCCCACCATGCTATTTCTTTTAGATTTGTAGTTCCTCATCCCCTATTTAAGGAGGACGCACCCCCTCTAGTTCCTTTGGATTTTGTTTATGTTTAGTTTGCATTCGTTGCAACTTGTATCTTTTGCGTGTGTCGTATAGACCACCCAATGAAGATCCTTATTCAAAATCTCAATTCAATTCAATATTTCAATTCCTATTTGCAATTTCAGATTGCTTTATCTTGTTCTTGTGTGCTTCTTTGGTGTATGCAGGAATCGACCTTCGTGGTTAGGTCATCCAGGTATTCGTGCATGGTTGATAACGACTTGTCAATCAGTTCAGTTATTGTGTGGTTTCGAGCCTTCGTGTTCGTAGCCAGGATCGTGAGAGTTGAGCAACGATTACCGAACTTATCGTTCTCATCGAAAGATCGGGCCAACAAACAAGGACCTTCGGGTCATCAAGAAGGCCGAATTTTATATGAACCTCTCGTTGTGTTACAAAGAAGAGTAATCCCTATAAATAATGAACTGATGGTTCAATGGCGGATTCACAGGGCTAATTTGCCTCAAGAAACGACCAACTAGGAGGATGTTAATTCCATTTCCCAAATATTTCCACATTTTTATCCTTGAGGACAAGGATCTCAAGGGAGGAACAATTGTCAGATCTCTGGAATCATAAGAATCAGATTCAGTTGTCCAAGGGACATTTAAGTTATCGGGCGGCCAAGATGAAGTGATACCCTTTCGTTTAGGTTGATCTTGTGGTTGACAAGGAAGGACGGGCGATTATGAAGAACCGATGGCCAAAATCTCCTAATAACGCTTCACCTACATCCAACGGAGGGGAACTATCGTCGTCGTTACTATGTCATTTTTACTCATTTTCGTTCGCTGTTCACCGTAAGGGACCTGTTATTTTCAGTGTGAGCTAGTTGTGCTGTGAATGCACATATAAGCCACCGTGTAATAGGAGCATTCAAAGCCGTTTCCAAGCCAAGCCAAAACCAAGGCCAAGTGAATCTTGTCACCACCGAGGAAGCCTCAGCGGCTTCAAGAGTAAAGAGAGGTACGCTCTCGTCTCATCTGAGTATCCCGAATCTCAAGGTTGAGATTCCGTTTAAGGTGGGTAGGATTTGTAACCTACTGTTTTCGGATGACAAATAGTAATTACCATTTGGGTTCCTGGTTTTCAAACCGTTAGTCAATTTGTCAGTTATGTCCAAAAACTCCTATCTTCCTTTAAGCTCGGGTTGGTGTTTCAAACCTCCTTTCTAGTCTCGAATTCAAAATTCAATTTGAATTCACCTTTTAAAATTTTTGGCCCTTTTGCAATTTTACCTCTTCCCCATTCCTTTGGGCCGGCCCACTCCTCCTCCCATCCATTTCGTTGCGACTCACCATCCCCTCTCAGCCCACTTTCCCTCGGCCCATTTGCCCCCCTTCCTTCTTTCCTCTCCCCTCCCCCGGCCTATATTCCTCCCCGTGGCCCACTTTTCTTTCTCCGCTCCTAGCGCTCGCTCGTCCACGCACCCCAGCCAAGCACTCCCTGCTCTGCACACCCTGGCAGATAGCTCCCGCCTGCGCCACCTGCGCCGCGCCTGGTCGCCCCGTCGGATCGCCACTCGATTGCCCTGTCGCGCGTGCCCACGCCGCACGCCGCTCGGTCTCCTCTCCGTCTCCCCGCGGCCGTTGTTTCCGCCGCTCCCGCCGGCCACTCTCTCCCTTCCCGGCTATAAGAGCTGAGCTCCCCCCTCCTGCCTCCCCTCCTCGCCTGTGCCGTCATCTCCCTCTTCTCCTAGCGCAAGCCGAAGAGAGGCTCGAGCTCCCCTTTCGCCGCCCCGCCTGCATTCCTTCGCTCCGACGAGCACCTCACCGCTCCAACCCCGTCTGCACGTGTTCTAGGACCCTGTGAATCTCTCCCCCAGCTAGATTCGCTTTGGACCATAGACGTCACCGGAACCACTATCCCCTCCGCCTCCGGCCGATTCAAGCTCAACCGCCGCCATCTCCTCGTCGGTGCCCCTCCGCCCGATTCCTCGCTGCTGGAGCGCCGCACAGACACCCCGACGCTTCCCTAACCGCCGGCAAGCCTCCCCGCCGCCCTAGGCCACTGCCATCGTGATTCCTCCCTGCGTCGCCCGGCCGCTCGTCGCCGGCCCGCTCTAGTGCTCTCCTGCCTCCTCGGACAGCACGATGAGCTTCCTCTCCCCTCTCTAGTGCCCGTGCTCGCCTCCCTTTCCTCTCCTCTCTCTCCTGCCACCGTTGCCTCCATTTGACCGCCACGCCCGTCCGCTCCAACCGCTGCTAGCTCCTCCCTGCGCCGCCTCCCTCAGCCTCCTCCCCACCCCGGTAGCCCATTTTGCCCGTCCGCGTCGCCTCTCCGGCCGCCACTCACCGTCGGCAGGCCCGCCGCCCCTGGCTCCCCTGTTTCCTCCTATGGCCGAGCCTCCTGTTTGTGTGCTGCTCTCTCTCTCTCTCTCATTGACCTGTGGCCAGGAGTAAATGGAGGCAGTTAAGTTTATTTAGTTCATCTTTGAAATGGATGTCCATGCAAAAACCACTTGATAACTTTCAAATATTAACCCCTCTGTAATAAATAACTTTTTCAATTGATAAAATTAATTTAACTAATTATCCTCTAATGCTCAAAACCATGAGATGCAAGAACTTAATTTGCAAATCGTGGGAAATTGAATGTGAAGCGATTCAAGAATAATTATGCTGATCTCAATATCTTGCTCTTAAAACTTGAATAATAATCTTGCAAATCCTATCAAATGTTCTTTGGTCCAAATATGATTTATCACCTTTTGTTTCCCAATCTAAAACTTGATAAAGATAATTAAAAATAATTTAATGTAAGGGTAAGCCCGGCAAAAATATCTAGTATCCTCTCTTGCCCAAACAATATTAGTCCTTCTATCTTTCTCTCTGGATTTAAACCACCGGTGGTAATTAATAATAATTAATGTACCAATAATTCCATGCACAACTGCAGGAGAGAACTATGGTAATATTTGGACTCCCTTTGTGAATCGACAAATTAAAATTATGCTCTTCACTTGATAAACTCACACACAAATCTCTTTTGGGTTAACCCTCAACAAATAACATTCAATAATTAAAGAAGCTCTTGAATTTTAAAAGGTTAAGCTGTGACGTTCCCCGGTCGACAATATCTTGCCATCTTCCAAATCTGAAGTGGAGTATCCCTGCAAAAGTTTCTTCGATTTTGGTCCTCTTTTGTTTTCCCTCCCGACAGAGTTTCTCCGCCATTTCCTCTTTCACTCAATTGGTCATTTGACTTTGTCAAACATCCCCGCTTCACTAAATCTTTTCTCTTAAGCTCGTTCATCACAAAACTTATTTAAAGCTCCTTGAATTTATTTGGTCTTTTGAAGTTCTTTGGATTTATTTAGTTTCTCGATCATTATCATGCAATTAGAAGTCGGAGTTCAAAACAAGCAACGACTCGAACAGGATCAAGATTCGAATAAAGACACGGACCAAGATTTCAAGACCCCTGGCCAAGAAGGCTTTGAGTAAGATCAATGTCACGATAAATTGGCCCAGACGAGTCGACACTTTGATCATTTTGAGCATACATTTTATACAAATTATATTCATTTAAATTACCAAAATTGCATACTTTAATTTCTTAATTAAATGTATGTTAAAGCTAAAGGTAGTTAAACACCCATTTGATGATTAATTAATTATTATCCATCCTTTGATAATTGAATCCATTATTTCCATATCACCCTAGTAGCCATGTGGTAAATACTAGCATAGATTGTACTTAAGTGACATGCTAGTCTTAATTAAGTACCATGACAATAAATGCCATAGTCATCATCTTTCAATCATGAAAGTGGTTTTGGGCAGTCATTGTGGGTAAATGACTAGTGTGTTGTGATAATTAGTTTTTTCTCCCCAAAATCGTAAACAACTTGCTAGTACCACATCTGGGCGGATGGAAAGAGTGGTGGGTGTCGTCGTGCACGGGAGTGGTTGGTAGGTGGTATGAACCGCCCGGATGGATTAAGGACTTAATCTTGTCAAGACCTCCGTGTAAAATAAGTACAACCACAAGTATATAAAGTACAACTTGGCTTAGTAAATTTATTAAATTCCGAATGTTATCTCGCTGGAGGGATAGCGGGATCGTGCAAGCCCTGAACATGGTCCAGCTTGAAATGGGCACCAGTGCATGGTGAAGTTACCAGTCGCGCTAGGCGTTGTGGGTAATCCAGCTGCGCTAGTTGTTGAGGTGAACATCCCACACAACTTATGGGCGAGGCCCATACGTGTGAGATAACGGAAGGGGTGAAATATTTTGAAAGGTTACTGTGATGGTCGCTCAACCGCATGACTAAGGAATCATGTGGGGCAACAACTACGATTATCTCTTGTGGGTACAGTGTACAACTCTGCAGAGTCTAAACTGTTTAAACAGCCATGCCTACGGCCAAAGGCGGACATGGGAACTTAACTTGAGCTAGTTCTATTTCAAAAACCTTTGTGGGTGGTATGAAAACCAGGTCAGCTCATCTAGCCCGAGGTTTGATTTTTCCTTGGATCGTCATATCCACTGTTGTTAACGTATGGAGGTTGCTCCAATCAAATGAAGCATTTGTAGAGTTTCCGATGGAAGGAATCTTTACTGTTATTAAATAGTGCAATTACTCTCTTTAATAAAATGCAATTTAGTTAAAATACTAAGTAGTAGAAATTTGTAATTATGATAATTGAAGATATTGCTTTAGCAAATAAAAGAACCCGAGCCACCCTTGTTAAGCCTTACATGTATATATTTCATCTTGTGTGTTGGCTCACGAGCACGGAAGTTGTGTTCATCTCCATTCTCCCCCAAAACCCTCAGAAGCGGGAAATCTTGGAGCTTTCGACTACTACGAGGATCCAGAAGTTGGAGGCCCGGGAGTCGCTGAAGAGTAGTTAGTTCTTTTAGTCCAGATCTCGCCTCAGTCTAGCTGACTCCGTCGGTACTTGCGTGCATCCTATATTATTTGAGTTTTTTTGGGTAATATCGGACGCATACGGGTTTCCCCAGTCGCTTGCCTGTGGAGAGATGTGCTCTCACCCTTTTTGCTTCCGTTGTCGCTTCTGCTACTTTTGTGATGTAATTATTTGGCATGTTCGGCCTTTATTGTAAAACTTAGCCCGAAGCGGTCTATGTAAACTCTGATGTATTAAATTAATGAATGGTATGGTTTTACGCTATGTATAAATTGATTCAGCAATGTGCTTGTGAGTGCTATCTACGGATCCAGGGAATAGCATAGTATTTTCACAGAGGATTCGGGATTAAAAAATCCTAGTCGGACATTTCCCCGGTCAGCCATTGAGCTTGAGCAACTTGACACAACCGATGGTGATAACTCCCTCACAAGGATGCTGTGGAGGTGGCAGTATCCTGGAGCTATGTGTGATGACTTGGGAGTTGGGACCTCACCAAAAGGAGGCAAAACCGTGTGACAAGAGATACAGTTGGTGGACATATGCAGCGAGGTACCATCTATATTTGTAGCCTTGCTCTGCTCAGGGGGGGGAGGGGCGCGAGTTCGAGGAAATAATTGACCAAGATAATATATAAACATGTAATTTTTGTAAGTCAATTAACCAGGATAAAATGCTCAAAATATAACTTCATATTGCTTAGTTTTGAATTTTTACAATTGCTTTCAAATGTAGAGTTGCACAAGATGTAATCTTATCCTTCTCGATACTTGCTAATATTATTTATCAATTAAATGTGATAACAATAAATTAGATTTTTGAGCTCAAATAACGCATCACTGGAATGTCAATAAATAACTTCTAAAATAGCAGTTCTATACTTTCGTCATCACTAGTTAAATGAAAACTACATAGAATCACTAATCTCAAATACTGGAAATAATCACTAATCTCAATAAAATAGCCAATTCGCTATCAGTAAACCATCAAAAGTATAGAACACAAATTATGTCCAGTTTCAACTGAAAACAAAAAATATCAGAAATAGCTGCTTAGTACAAATTGACAATGAGAAGCAATCCAAATAGCTCAAGTGTGATATTGCTATCACATCAATTTCATAATATAATAATTATCCTCATCAAGCAATTACTAGAGCCCAACACAATACCAAGTCTCCCAGTGCTAGTCAAGACAGATTGAAATACAACTAGCACAACACACTTAGTAAAGTAAATCAATTCTAAAAATAGAAACAACTCATGAAGGGATAGTAAGAACCACTAAGGATGCACTTGAGTGAGAGGAGGTGCACCCGAGGAGGAAGCAAGATCGAGGATCAAGAGGGAGGAGGCACGCCGGGCTTGAGGGAGGAGGGGCGCCGAGTTCGGGGAGGCAGCGGCAGGGGCTTGTGCTCGGGGAGGAGGAGACGGACTCAGGGGAGGAGGCGCGCCAGGCACGAGGAGGCGGCGGCGTCGAGGACGGCGGCGACGGGCTTGGGGAAAGAGAAAATTAATCATTTGAGTGGGTGCACGGGCAAACCCTAGAGTCTGAATATAAATAGGGTTGGACATCATAGATGGTTCTAAAGTAGAACCGTCTGTGATAAATGCACATCACAGACGGTTCTAAAGTAAAACCATCTATGATAAATATAGACGGTCCAATAAATAACCATTTTTACTAGCATAGGGCGTGGCATTTTTGTGTTCTCCGTGCATGCACTTAACTAAAACGAGTCGCCCAGTAAATTACAGGGTAATAAATAGTAAAACTGAATACAAATGGACTTGATAATCACAGACGATAAAGTTTTTGGCGTTTTTTACATCACGCGATAAAAAAGGATCATCGGTCCTATCTTAGCATTAAAATCTTTGTAAGCCTTCTCCTCGACTGTAGAGTTAGCGGGATCGGCGGTTGTCTGATCAAACGCCTCCACCTGCTTTATTGCACGCTCGATTAGCGCTTGAAGCCATTCGGACTCCATAACCAAGTCCATGATAGCCCAGAGGCCATCAACCCTGGTCTCCTCCATCTCGGTGAGGTTGACCCGCTCTCCTGCCATCCGGATGTCGTCCTCGACTCTCCGGGTTGCATCCTCGGTGCGGACCAAGTAGTTCCGGTGGAAGATCTCCACGATGAGGTTTACTCGCTGGATGCCGGAGACCCTCGCATTGGTCCATAGGAGGAGGAGCTCTAGTCAACCGATGTTGGCTGCTATGGTCTCCGGTAGATTGGAAGGCCTAGAACGGATGACATTGCGAACGAAAGGCTTGTCCACAGCTTGGGTTAGGTTGCAACCAGAGAGGTGCGAGTAGACAAGCACAATGTAGGCCAATACGACCGGCACGAGAGGAGACATTGGTCGAGAGGAAGGAGAGGGGGAAGCGGCCATTTCAACCAGAGTAGTTTGAAGAAAGAGGAGGTTTGTGAGAAATCCATTTCAGAAGCAGATGTCTATTTATAAAACGTGGTATCTGTTTACATTGGGAGCTGTAGCGACTGACGCGAGACGAAGAGATACATTGATGTGTTTAAACGAGCAATCGAATGATGTGGTATCTGTTTTTATTATCACAGATGGTTTAACAACAAACCGTCTTTGATATTTAGTAATATCACAGATGGTTCTAATTCAGAACCGTCTGTGATACTTCACATACGGTTTTTGATATGAATCGTTTGTGATATTATCTCGTCACAGACGGTTCTTAGCGCAACCAGTAAACACAGACGGTCGCTAAACAAAAACCGTATGTGATTGTATTTAATACTGACGGTTTTGATCAACCGTCTGTGATGATGCGTCCAGTATTAACTATTTTGGAGTAGTGAATAACCTAATCTCTAATTCTTTCTTTCGTCCTATACTTTGTATGAGTACCTCCTTCTTGGCTTGATTGGGGCTCTATGGGCACACTTCATGACTATATATATATATATAGTCCTCCAAAGTGAAGTGAGAATCCTACTCTAAAAAGAAGTAAGAGTTATAATCTTATTATGATTCATCTAGGTTTTTAAAACTGAGATCCGATAGTACGTAACGTTCTATTTACATGTTCTTCCTATTCCCACGTTTTATAGTTCCTACTTTCTGAGGAGGCCCAGGGAGGATAAAACGTTGCTGTACATACAAAGCAGCGAGAACACATCAGTGGGATCCAACTACTGGTGGTGAGTCTCTAGCAACCGAGGAGTTCTGAATTCTGATATATGAGAGCGACATGCTGACACGAAGACTGCCACTGTTCCATCCACCATCTCGCGAGATCGATAGTTATCCATCACGCCGCGTCGCCATCACGTTCACGGGATCGCCACCTGCCCACCCAGCCGGACCGGGTCCCACTGTCAGCGGGACAGGGCGCACGGCAAAACCAGCCTCCCCGAAACCGGCGACTACACAGACCACCACCAACCCAGGCACCAACCCAGTCTTGGGCGACCGAGCGAGCCAAGAGAAGAGGAGAGAAGCCAAGCCGCCATGGCGACGACGCGGCCGGCGCGCAGCGACCAGCACATGCCGCCGGAGGAGGCGGCGCGGGTGGAGGCCGAGGTGCGCGGGTACTTCGACAGCATCGCCCCGCGGCGCCCGACCAAGCCGCCGCGCAGCGACCCGTCGGACGCCGGCGTGGGCGGTGTGGAGGTGGTCTCCGCCGCCGGAGGCGACTTGCCGGAGCTCCACAAGCTCCGCGACCTCGAGGCCAAGCCCCAGGTTGACGCTTTGTTCGTTGTGTTCTCCTGTTCTTGGAAATTGGAATTCAAATTCTTGGTGTTTGATTGTTGATTACTTGAATCGATGTGAGCGTGGTGCTTCGTTGTGTGTAGAAGTTGGTGTTGGACGGAGGGGATGTGAACGGGGAGGAGTACGTGGAGACGCAGTACTACGATGGGCTCAACTGCATCGACAAGCAGCATCACACGGTAAGCTTGAGATCTTTGTGTGGTAGTTTCTGTCAAGTTTGTAGTCTGTAGATGTGACATATGCTGTTGTCTCTAGGTATTTCATGGATGCTAGGTTTAGTGCAAGTTACGAATTTTGTGTTTTAGGACCCATGATGGGATGAATTGATCAGTAACTTCTTGTTGTTAGCTTGATGTTTTCATCTTAATGGCGTCTAATAGTAGATACCTTTTGATTTTTTCGATGAAATCCATTAATCACAATTTCATCAGAGAAGAAAGTTTGTTCGCACAAGAACCTTCAGAAAGCCTTGAACGCTACAGCATTTTCTTTGTAAAACCATCAAACTCTGTTAGAATCGGCAGGCAAAAAAAATTACACTGATCAGAGCTCTACAATATGCTACGGATTTTGTTGGTTTCAGTTTCCAGTTCCATTTCAGCATTCTGGCTGCCAGAGGCGCTAGCAGTTCCCTTGATAAACCCATCCCTTAAAGGCACTATCATTTAGCCAAATGCATCTGAAATGTGAGAAGTATGTTGTTTACATTGAATATAGGTTAATCACTTCATCTGAATTCATCTAGGGTCTTAAATTCGCTTTCCACTTCGTCTTGTGATAACTAAGAAACAAAATGGTAAGACGACTGCCAAAACTACCTTATACTGTCAATCTTGTGAAACAATGTTCTCACGGGAAAGTCGGTTATGACTATGCTATGTTTGCCCACCTGTAGATTATGGTGGTTTGTTTTCATTGATGGCTGTATTTTGATATTGATGTGGTGGCACATGACAGCACAGCACAATTATGTGTGCCACCAAATATAGTTGAAGTGGTAGTAAATGGGCAGCACCGCAGTAGTGTTACTCTCGTAAAGCCAGGGGTGGGACTGGAACATTCTCCAGAAAAACTCAACGGATTATGTGTGTTTTTTGTCCTTCTCATTTTTGCAAAGAACAATGTGTCATAATGGTATGTTCAAGAATAATGAAACCTGGTCAGAACCTATATGAGAAACCCAAGGGACATGTCCCTACATTGTATGGTTGTGATGGGAGCTGGTCATCAGAAATTTTGTAGCTGGTAGTAGTCTGCACTCTGCTGAAGGTTCTTCGATCTAGTAGTTATATTGTATTCTCAGATCCTCGTATGGAAAACAGTAACATATTCCAGGGCTTGCAAAAGGGGCATCTGGTACTTGTTAGGAACTCAAAAGTTCTGATATCGAGATTTTGCATGATACCTGATGCTGAGTAGTTGATATCATTCAGACCACGGGCACTAATATGTGTGCTTTATCTATATGGCATTACTGTGGATAGCGAATTATCCTTTCTAATTTCGTCACAATGTGCATTCTATAACAGAACTCTATGGAATGCTCGAATTAATCATTTTGGCTTGCAGACTGGCACGGGCTTTATCAAAGTGGAAAGACCCAACGGTAGCTCCTTCAACGTGACGACGGTTGCCTGTTCATCTGGCAGCCTCGTTCGTCGCACAAGCAACCCTGCAACAAATGATTGGATACCATCCTCAGAGACGGTACGATGGTTAAAAACATATGTGAACTTGCCAACACCGAGGTAAATCCTGCCAATCCCTAATCGACTGTGTTCCATTTCCAGGTCATTCCAGTTTCGAACAAGCCTAGCAGGAGTGATTCCTGACCGGAGTCCCCTTCTGCCGTGTGAATTGTTATCAGTCGCGTCGAGATAATAAAACAGCACGTGATGCAACCGCTTCTGTATATCAGGGGGAACGAGAGCAGCTGCAAAGTTTTAGACGACAAGAATCCGTGTTATACCTCAACATGCAGTACATAACTTACTGTTGTGCAGACTGAACTCTCTCTAGCCTGAATGGATGAATGTAAGGGAACGTGGATTGAGCATCGGGTTTGTCAGTCAGTGATCTCCTAACCTATCTTGTGCAAGATGATGGGAAACTGTAATTCATCTGTGCTGCGCATGTCAGCGCCAGTGCCACCGGCGGCCGCCAATCGGTCTCCGCGTTGATGGGGAAGTCAATTGCGGCCCATCATTAGTCCGCTGGCCTGTTCCGTGCCCAGCCCATGAGAATTAGCCCGCTTTAACCAACCATCCGCTCCGGCCGAAGCCATCGGATCCTAAATTTGAAATTCGGAACCTCTCCGTATACCGCCACCAGTCCTTAAACAGTTAGATCATTGAATATCAAGCACAACATCTAAACGGAAAGTTATTGTATAATAATAAATAAAATATAAATATACTTTACAACTTTTGACTTGTAGAACGGCCAGTCAGGCTATCTTTCAAAGAACAGCAGTGGCCAGCCAGGCTAACTATCTTTCAAAGAACAGCAGCGGAAGTGGAATAAAAACATAACATGTGGGACCCTTAGAATATACTCAAAGGCAATCGACTGGTGCTCACGATCTATTTCTTGGCCTTCTCCACTTTAAGTCTTGACGATCGCTGTAGCGTCACATAGTCTTTATTCTTACTTGCAGAATGTAATATTGAGCGAGTACGAGTACACAGACGTACTTAACGAGCCAACACGCATAATGTAATTATTTAAAATGCAAGGCTAATCAAAGAAATAACTTGTGGTTCTTTTATTTGCATAAAAATCAATGCTGAAATAGATTAAGTGTTATGCAAGCCCTGAGACATAACATTTTGACTCAATAAAGTTTTAACAAAAAATTATTGCTTTTGTATAATAGTAGCAAATGTTCCATTCACCACTTGTGGAGAATAGTACCCGAAAGGTTCCATCCATCCTCACATGGATATCAGTTTCATTCACCTCATGTTATATCATATTCTAGGGCTGCATCCACCCGGAGATCCCAAGGCTACAACCACCCAGCAATTCTGGATGGACTACTCCTGGCAATTCCGGGCTGAATACCCTCAGATTCTGGGATGAATGCCCCTAGCAATTTCAAATTGAATGCCCTGACGATGCAGGCCGCACCAAACGAGAATTCTAGGATACATCCCCTGACAATCCAAGTCGTATTCCCCCGACTATTCCAGGCAGCATATAGCCGCAAATCCTAGGCCGCGTTCCTCTTGCAATCTCGCTTCTGCATACACGTGATACCATCCACTAGCTATCACTAGGACAAATTAAATCGCCAAGATCTCACTCGACTTTTCATTCCACCCACAAATCATTTTGTAAAATCAAAATTTAATCAAGCAAGTTCTCGACATTTCCCATGATTGTTGGCACCGCTATCCGGACAGTTTCACACTCTGTAGAGGTCACACAACTTTACCCACAGAGACGATCATCTTATAATGTCAACACGCTGCCACAGGCGTGTGACCAAAGAAAATATTCACACGGCTTTTACAACGCCCCACCTTAACGTGACCCCATCCGCTAAGGTTTTGCTGCTGAAGATGGTAACCCCATAGGCCCCCTCTTGTGCCACAGTGGTTTCTACATACACTAGCCGTACCACCCTCTAGGTGGATTTTCACTTGGTAACTTATTTGCATGCCACATTCGCGGGATGATGAAGTAACGCAAAAGCAATGCAAATTAGTCAGCCTGGTCATACACATGGTAGACTTGTGGTTGCATTGTTAATGCATAAGAGGTCATCACAGGAGCCGGTCCTTAATCGACTTAGCGGTTCTTCGCTATCCACATCTTGCGTACTCCTTTACGCTTCCATCGCACTTTCCATCCGCTTAAGTCTAAAAATAGTTTTCGTTTTGAAATTCCTTTCTCTTTTCAACATACCAACCAAGCTCCAGCCTCGACTGCCCAAATCCAGTTTTGCGTTTTGAAAGTCGTCGAGGCAAATTAATGCACACATGTCAATGCATCTAAGCAAGGCTAAGCATATCACTTAGATACAGACTTAGTAACTAGTCATGTATAGCATTATTTCTACAGTGACAAAGGATAGTGTCCAAGTTCAAGGATGTGAAGGTTATACTTAATTATCATTAAGGTACTAACTGTGAGCTAGTTAATATAATTGTATAAATCATAGCAATGCAATTTCATAATTGAAATTAATATAATTTGCATTCAAAAGTAGGTGCAAAATGATCAAAGTATTGACTCGTCTTTCTCAATGTTTTGATAACCTTGATCTCATTCTTGCTCTTGCTTGGACTACTGCTCCATCATGACTCCAAATTCTAATTACGTGGAATATGATTGAACCCAAGAACATCTGAAAGCACCCAAATAAAATCCAATAAATCCAAATACGCTTGAAATAAAAGGAAGCACTTCAAATGAAAGTAAATATATCCAAGAGTTGTTCGAAGTAGGATATGCTTCAAACAGAATTAATCATGTCCCACAGTATTTTGGAAGAAGCAAATATCCTAGATGAAATTAAATGACCCTAGGGTGTTTGATGAAGGAAACACTTCAAACGACATATGTATCCAAGGTAGTTGATAATGGAAATACTTCAAACAAAATATATCCAATAGTATTTTGAAAGAAGGAAATACTACAGACGAAATATATTCAAGGATATTTCAAAAGAGAGAAATACAACATATGAAATTAAATATACCTAAGGGGAGTTGATGAAGGAAATACTATAGACGAAATATATCCAGGGGTATTTTCAATGAAGGAAATTATGAATCAAACAGGAGGGAGAGAATATCCTCCGGAATATTCTCCTTTGGTTATTTGAATGGGAGAGATTACCTTATTCGATAGGATCCTCTGATCCACATTCGGATGTGATGTTGATCGGTGGTTGAATCACCATTACCCACTTGGGAACACCTTATTATTACTGATACGTGGGGCCCAGCTGATCTAATGATTTCTCTTGTTATTACTTCCTACTTATCGAGGAAGTTCCATGAAAGTTAGTGAGACCTACGCATAGATTCGGGAGGTTTGCATAGGGTAGACATAAGTCTCACCGACACGTGGGGTTGAGCTTACTTAATGATTTCTTTTATTATTATTTTCCATTTATCAAGGAAGTTCCATGAGTTGGGTGGAACCTCCGAGCATTAGCTAGACATTAAGCTTATAATTTGATCAACGGTGTCTATGGGTTTGAGTTTTATTATTAAGGTGATATTTACTTCTTCTAATTACTTACGTGGCTCATCATACACTAAAGTGCACCTATTATGTTTGGTTAACCTTCTGTTATAATTCACCATAATAACTATTTTTAGTTGAGTAGATAACTACTTATTCACTATATAGGTCCTATGTATTCATGACTAGAAATTCTTGCTTAGTGAGTAATTATCCTAATTAATTTGGTTATTACTACTAGCATGAAGCCATGCCATAACTATTACTGGCTTTCATGCTAGAATAAACTCACATGCCATGAATTTCTATTTTAGCCTCTAATTCCTATCAAGACCTAGTCATGTGTGAGGCGTAATTGTCCTATCAGGGTTTTTGTTAGTTTGGACCTATCGAACACCTCAATCTTCGACTCGGATTTTCTAATCCCGAATACTTTGTGAATACACTGTGCTATTTCCTAGATCAGTAGATAGCACTCGCAGATACAACACTGAATCATTTTATACATGGCGTAAAACCACACCATTCATTAATTTAACACATCAGAGTTCTCATAGACCGCATTAGGTCAAGTTTTACAATAAGGGCTGAACAGGCCAAATGATTTCATTACAAAAGTAGCGGAAGTGGCAATGGGAGTAAAAAGGTGATGGCACATCTCTCCACAGGCAAGCGACTGGGGAAACATGTGTACATCCGATATTACCCAAAAACTCAGATAATATAGGATGCACATAAGTACCGGCGGAGTCAGCTAGACTGATGGGGAGACTAGAATAACAAAGGACTAAACTAAGCTTCAAGAACTCCTGGGCCTTCAGACTTCTGGTTCCTCGTAGTAGTCATAATCTCAAATATTTGCTACTTCTAAGGGTTTTGGGGAAAGAGCGAGGATGAGTATAACTTCCGTGCTCGCGAGCCAACACACAAGTTGCAATATTATATATGCAAGGCTGGACAAGGATGGCTCGGGTTCTTTTATTTGCTAAAACAACATTAATATCATAAGTACAAATTCATAGCACTTAGCATTTTAACTAAATTGTTTTTTATTAAAGAGAGTAATTGTGCAATATTTAACTGTAATACTCTGAAAAAAATAATATTAATATTAGTAATAATCGTGTCTTAAGGGTCGGAGAGTAATTAATTTAGTAGTGACAATAAATAATTAATTAAAAACGTCTTAAGGACTTGTGCGTAATTAAATAAAAGATTTTGTGAAGAATGAATATTTTGAATTTTTATGAGCTATAAATATATTTTGGGCTTTCCAAAACCCTAGCTCTTTCTCTTGTTTTTCCAATCCGTAGCCGCCTCCTTTTTTCCCTAACAATGCATTGTTTTTTCCGCCGCCGATTGCCGCGTGGAGCTGCTGCACTCGCCGAGCCTGCCGCTGCTTGCCCTGCGCGTGTGGCAGCCGAAGTCAAGCTGCTTGTTGCACCTGCGTGGTCTCGCCGAGTCTTGTTGCTTTTCTTTTTCTTTGGCCTTGTGTCTTGCCATTGGGCGCTCACCGATTCTTGCCGCTCGGTGTAGATTTCTTCTTCTTCTTGCCTGCGTGGAAGAAGCCAAGCCAGCACCTGCAGCCGCTCCTTCCTGACGCCAGCGACCGAAGACTGGTGTGCTGCCAAATTGCCGAGCCACGCTGCCGAAGATTTATTGCTACTGCCGCCAGCCTTGTTCTCTTTTCTCTGGAAACCGGCTCCGCCGATCGCTTCTTCTTGCGTGGCCATTGAATCCTATTCTTTCAGCTGCGTGGTTTTTCGGCCAAACCAGGTGCATGTGAGTATACTTAATTTCGTAGCATTGATCTTGTTTGCATGCAGCAATTAGGGATTATAATTTGAGGTTAAATAGAGAGGTCGATTAATGAGTATGTTAACCTGCTGTTATATTGTACGATTTATTCGGGTATCTTAATGGCGAAATTTGAAAATCTCATCTACTAGTTAATTGTAGATAATCTTGATATCTTTCTATAGCACGTTTTATCATGTCAATCGGACTAGTAGATTTCAAGTTATGTTTTTCGGAAGGCTGCTGTTTTTACGGTTGTCGTTATTCGGCGCTGTTTTGGTAGGTTGGTTATTAAAAATAGAAAATCGCTTAATTAGAGTTTTTGATCTACATGAAAGTTGTAGATATTTGTCCAATGGTTCTGTAGGATCTGAGAACGCGCATTTTGGTTGAGTAAAACAAAAGTTATGAATTTAATAAGACTGCTGTTCCGAAGCGGACAGATCGACTTTCTGGGCTAAATACGGAGGGTTAGATGATTTAATTAGAAGTCTTTGTAATCTAAGAAAATGTGGAGAATTTTATAAAGAATCCAGAATGGGGTGGTTTGTGGTGATCGGACTTTCGAGTCAAAAGTTACGCTCTTTTTAGTAACCGGACAGCTATGGGTGACTATTCGGTACCGGCGTAACGTGGTATATTTGGGGACGGGTAGGAGCGATGTATATGGATTGTTATTCGTATGATGCTGTAGCTTGTATTGAGATGTGTGTATTTAATGTAGGAGAAGCGTTGTACTTGTTGCCATCTTCGAGTCAAATTGTGCGTCGCAACTAGTACAGGCAAGTGCATGGTAGACAGCGATCAATGATCGATCACTGTTTTCTTTACCTTCTATTACCATTATTGTTGTGCTTTTATTTGATTTAATTGCAAACAATGAATTGGTATGTTTATATCTTTGTTGACAAGCATGATGAAAAGTTGGATATGATGTTTATGATGGAGTTTGCATGTTTGCATTCATAAGCATCTTTGCATAAGAGAAGGTGATCATGATTGATCACAACTCCACGAGTGGAGGAGGTCCCGATCCTTTTGGAGGAGCGGGCTTGAGAGTGAATGTTGTCGCGAGCATTCACTCACGCTATCTGATATCTGTGAAAAGAAGTGCATGTGGACATATAGTTTAGAGTTGCATTGATATTTGAGATTGATGAATGAGAATGTGAATGGAAGTGCATGTGATGATAATGAAGTTATTGAATGCTGATGATTTATTATTGTTCGTTGTTTATGGATGTGTTTCTTTGAGTCGTGGACTCACCCTTGCTCTATTGTTGTTTTTAGGTGATCTTGAGGATGCCGTGGCGAGAGCGAGTAGAGCACATGGAACACATGATCATTCGCCATGATAGTCATTCATTCAATATTGGTTTACACATGGACATGTTAGTTATTGAATAAAGTTTAGGACATCATTTGGACTAGACTATTTGCTTTATTAATTTGGATTCATTGGTTGATCTTTGTTTTAGAATATTTACCTGGTTTTATTCTACTTGATTATTCATTATCGTTTGATCCATTGATATGACTATTGATGATTTCTTGATGTAATTTTATAGTGTGTCATTAATTATTAGTTTAAAATGTAGTGTGGTGGCATTCTAGGCTCGGTGTTGGGTGAAAAGTTACAGTTGGTATCGAGCGGGCTTTAGGTCCGTGGTGAATAGATTAACAACTTAGGCAAACTAAAATTGTTAAAATTTGTTTTAGTATTAGTAAATCAACTAAAATTTGCTAATGGTTAACTAACCTAAAATTTGACACACTAGTGCATGAGGTTAGAGAGAGGTACGAATATAGTTTTACGCTTAGTTATGTTGTTCATTGATGGATGAGTTTATTTTGAGCTTTGAACTCATTGTGTATTGTTGATTGTGGTTGATAGCTATGCCGAGGGGTAGAGGGCGTGGTCGTGGTGGCCGCGATCGTGGAGGTCGGGTCGCGGAAGAGGTTCCGTGGAGCCACCTCCTATAGCAGATTAGTCGATGGCGAGGGGTTCTTGTTGACCCGCCTCGGTTGGGGTCGAGATGAGACGCCGCTTTCTTGAGAGAGTTGGTGGGAGAGATCCGTGCTCTTCGTCAGCAGCGCCGGCAGCTCCTGTTCTTCGGCATCTGTTGTTGCTCTGTCGCACATCCACCGGTTCTGAGCGCGGATGTCACTGAGTGGATGGGGTTGAGGTTTGATTCGTTTGATGGGTCGGCACACCGGTCCAAGCAATGGATGGTTGCGCTACATGGAGAGCGGTTGGAGCTTTGGAGATGTCTTCACCTCGAGAGGTCCGTTTTGTAGCCTTTCATTTGAAAGGGCAAGCGGATATTTGGTGGGGGCGTGTTGTCTTGAGGACCGCCGCTCAAGGTCGATCACTTGGGAGGATTTCGTTGATCAGTTCAAGGGGAAGTTCTACCCCTATTCTTTTGTTGAGAAGATGGAGGTTGCCTTGACGACCTTTGCTCGTGGGAAGAGGTCTATTCTTGAGTATGAGGTGAGTTCAACAACTTGGTTCGCTTTGTTCCTTGATGTGAACGATGATCTTCGAAGCCAAGAGGTTCCGCGGGGTCTCAATTAGAGTACCGACATGTGTTGGGAGCTACTCCACTCTGTGACTCTGACTCTGTTGTGGAGCAAGCTAGGGGCATGGAGTTGGAGATCTGACTCACAAAGGGGCACAAGCCTCAGTGGGTAGTAGTTTCGGTGGTGACCGAAGAGGAGCTCTAGTGAGGAAGTGGGTGCATTCAACACCTTTCAAGAAATTCAAGGGAGGACCGCATCTTCGTGTCTAGCGATCGAGGCCGTTCCTTCTTGGCGCCTCGTCCTTTTGCAGTACTCGGCTCTTCGTCTGTCCCGAGGCGGGGCATGCTTTGTTTTAAGTGTGGTGATGGACACCGCGGCTGCTGAGTGCACTTGGACGGGAGATTGCCGTCGGTGTGGCCGAGCAGTCACAAGGAGCGGTGTGTCGCGAGAACCCGCTAAGCGTGATCAAGTGGGAGCTGTGCCATCTTCTTCTTCTTGATGGGTCTGCTCGAGGATCTTTCGGATGATGATCGCTCCTCGGCGATGCCATTTCCTTCAGCTTGGCGCCTCGGGAGGTACTCATCGGCCGCCACCTTCGGCACCGCTTCAGTTGCACGACCGGCGTTACACCGCCACGCCACGCCAGATTGTTGGGGCTCGCCGCCCGGCATCGTCTTCTTCGCCATGGCGCCACAGAGTGTACGCCATGCCCACAGTGAGTCCGCAGTCGTCTGACGTGGTGGCGGTACTTTGCTTGTGGATTCGTTTGATGCTTTAGTCCTTTTGATTCGGGGCTACCTTTTCGTTTGTCTCGTCGGCGTTTGCTAGGAGAGCGAACTTGAGTATCTGATGGATTTCTCGATCGGTGTTGGTTAGTTCTCACGGGGTATTATTGCTAGCTCTCTTGTTTGTCTGGGTGTTCTATTGTTATTGATGGAGAGAAGTTCACGGCGAATTTGATAGTTATTCAAATGGAGCCGTTCGATGTTATCTTGGGTATGGATTGGTTGCACTCTTATCGAGCCGTGATATCCTGTTTACGTAGAGAACGGTCTGCATGCGAACCTCGCCCAGGAGACTTTGACTTTTCAGGAGTGCGCCTCGCGCTCTCTTTCGATGTTGGTTGGATGTTCCGGTCGTGCGATGAAAACTGGACTTCTTTTAGCTCTTCTTTGAAACCGAGCGTGGCCGCAGATTGAGGAGATTCCAGTGGTTAGTGATTATCGGATGTGTTCCCGGTGATCTTCCGGTTTGCCACTGCGCGAGGCGTGGAGTTTCGTATTGATCTTGTTCCGTACTCGTCCCATCTCGATGTCTCCATATCGATTAGCACGTCCGTTCGGGACGAGTTGAAGAAGCGCTTGGATGATTTGTTGGCCAAAGGTTTGATCAGCGTAGTGTATCGCCGTGGGAGCTCTGTTTATTCACGAGAGAAGAAGGATGGGAGTTGGCGTATGTGTATTGATTACCGTGCGCTTAATGCGATCACAATCAAGAACAAATATCCATTGCCTCGCATTGAGGACTTGTTTGATCGGTTGAATGGAGCTCAAGTATTCTCCAAGATTGATCTCGATCGGTATAATCAAATCCGTGCGTGGCGAGGATGTTGAGAAGACGCTTTCTCCACGGTATGGGCATTATGAGTATAAAGTTATGTCCTTTGGATTGACTAATGCACTGCCATTTTATGGAGACCATGAACAACATGTTGCACGAGTATCTTGATGATTTCGTGGTGGTGTTCATTGATGATATTCTTATCTATTCCAAGACCAATGAGGATCATGAGCGTCATTTGAGGCTGGTTTTAGATACTTTGAGAGAGCACAAGTTCTATGCTAAGTTGAAGAAGTGTGAGTTCGGATTTGAAGTGGGTTTTACGGGTCATGTGATTAACCCTCGGGGTATTCTGTTGATCCTAGCAAGGTCGCTACAGTGGTGGATTGGAAGAGGCCGACTAGTGTGAAGGAGGTGAGGAGTTTCCTGGGTTTGGCTGGTTATTATCGGCGTTTTGTGCAGGATTTCTCTATCATTGCCAAACCGATGTCTCAGCTTACTCAGAAAGGTGTGAGATTCCAGTGGACTGATGAGTGTGAGCGCAGTTTCTGCATTTTGAAGGACAGATTGGTGACCTCTCCTATTCTCACTCTTCCCGAGCCGGAAGCGGTTCACGATCTTTTCGAGATCGTCTCGAGTGGGTCTTGGCTGTGTTCTCATGCAAGACGGTAAGGTGATTGCTTATGCGTCGAGGCAGCTAAAGAAGCACGAGCAGAATTATCCCACTCATGACTTGGAGTTGGCTGCGGTTGTTTTTGCTCTCAAGATTTGGAGGCATTATCTATACGGCGAGCCTTGTGATATTTTCACAGATCACAAGAGTCTCAAGTATATCTTCACTCAGAAGGATCTGAATTTGAGGCAAAGGAGGTGGTTGGAGTTGATCAAGGATTATGATCTTACTATTCAGTATCATCCAGGCAAGGCCAATGTAGTTGCGGATGCCCTTAGTCGCAAGGCGACTCCTGCTACTCTAGATTGCCTCATCGCTGATTTTGATCGCATGGGTATATCCTATTGTTATGCGGGCACATCACATGTTGAGACACAGTTGATTCTTGAGTCAGCTATTCCGGACCGTGTGCGGGAAGCACAACAGAGTGACCGGTTATTACAGGAGGTTAGGAAGCGTCTGGATGAGGGCAAAGAGAGTGATTTTAGCATGGACGATTCTGGTACATTGAGGTTTAAAGGACGTCTTTGCGTACCACAAAAGGCGGAGGTCAAAGATGATATTTTGAGGAGGCACATCGCACTGCATACTCGCTCACCCCGTGAGACTAAGATGTATCGAGATCTGAAACAGAATTTTTGGTGGAAAAGAATGAAGGTGGACATTGCTAATTATGTGGCTTCTTGCGGTGTTTGTCAGCAAGTGAAAGCTGAGCACAAGCGTCCTGCAGGGTTGTTGCAGCCTTTGAAGGTTCCCCAGTGGCCTTGGGATGATATCTCTATGGACTTTGTGGTGGCGTTGCCTCGTTCGCCACGAGGAAGGATGCGATTTGGGTAGTGGTGGATCGATTCAAAAATCTGCGCACTTCATTCCCATTCGCACAACAAATTCAGCGAGTGATCTAGCTCCTATTTATGTGCGTGAAATAGTAAGACCGCATGGTGTGCCAAAGACCATTATTTCGACAGCGGGGACGCCAAGTTTGTCTCCAAGTTCGGGAGAGTCTGCGAGTGCATTGGGCACAGCTCCTTCTTAGTCTGCGTTCATCCTCGAGACGGATGGGCGGTCAGAGCATACTATTCAGACTTTGGAGGATATGTTGCGATCTTGTGTCTTGTCTTGGAAGGGTAGTTGGGAGGACCAGTTGCCTCTTGCAGAGTTTGCTTATAATAATAGTTACCATTCCAGTATTAGAGCCGCGCCATTTGAGGTTCTCTATGGGCGAAGTGCGGATCGCCGCTTTGTTGGGATGCGATTGGAGAGAAGGCGCTTTGGGTCCTGACCGGATTGAAGACCGTTGAGCGTGTGGCCATGGTGAGGCGTAATCATTAGCGGCTCGAGTAGACGTAAAAGTTATCTTGATTTGAGGAGGCGTGACTTGGAGTTTGCGGTGGGTGACCAGTGCTCTTGAGTGTCTCCCACTAAAGGTATTGTCCGATTCGGTACCAAAGGAAAGCTTAGCCCGAGGTACGTTGGACCGCTCTCGATTATTGCAAGAATTGGAAAGTTAGCCTACCGCTTGGACCTTCCCGAGTCCATGCGTGGAGTTCATAATGTGTTTCACGCCTCTATGCCGAAAGTTTTGAGAGATCCGAGCATAAGATTTCGTTAGAGCCGACTATTGAGCAAGATCTCACAGTTGAGTCGCGTCCGCCAAAGATTTTGGAGAGGTCGGAGCGAGTCTTTGAGGCATAAGACGTTGGTATACGTCAAGGTCTTTGTGGGCGATCGATCGAGAGAGGCGACTTGGGAGTTGGAGTCTCGCATGCGCGAGCAATACCGGAGTTGTTCACGTCTGCACGTGCTATTTTGTTGTTTAATTTCGTTGTGCGCTTTTCTTTGAGTAGAGCGGCGATGTAGAATTCGGGTCGAATTCGTTAAGGGGTAGAATGTAATACTCGAAAAAATAATATTAATATTAGTAATAATCGTGTCTTAAGGGCCTGAGAGTAATTAATTTAGTAGTGACAATAAATAATTAATTAAAAACGTCTTAAGGACTTGTGCGTAATTAAATAAAAAGATTTTGTGAAGAAAGAATATTTTGAATTTTTTATGAGCTATAAATATATTTTGGGCTTTCCAAAACCCTAGCTTTTCTCTTGTTTTTCCAATCTGTAGCCAGCCTCCTTTTTTCCCTGTGCTATTGTTTTTTTTCGTGCCGCCGATTGCGCGTGGAGTCACGCCTTTGATCCGAGCTCGCCGCTGCTTGCCTTACTGCGTGTGGCGCCGGAAGTCAAGCCTTGTCTTACTGCATCGCGTGGTCCGCCGAGGTCTTGTTTTTTCTTTTTTTCTTTGGCTGTATCGCATTGGAGCGCTCACGAAATTGCTTGCCGCTCGATTTAGATTTCTTTGCGCCGCTGGAAGGAAGAAGCCAAAGACTGCAGCCGCTCCTTCCCGACGCCACGATCAAGATCGCTAGGTCTTTGCCAAATTGCCGAGCCACGCTGCCAAGATTTATTGCTCTTCGCCACGACCTTGTTCTCTTTTCTCTGAAACCGGCTCCGCCGATTCGCTTCTTCAGCGTGACCATTGAATCCTATTCTTCTTCTGCGTGGTTTTTCGGCCAAACCAGGTGCATGTGAGTATACTTAATTTCGTAGCATTGATCTTGTTTGCATGCAGCAATTAGGGATTATAATTTGAGGTTAAATAGAGAGGTCGATTAATGAGTATGTTAACCTGCTGTTATATTGTACGATTTATTCGGGTATCTTAATGGCGAAATTTGAAAATCTCATCTACTAGTTAATTGTAGATAATCTTGATATCTTTCTATAGCACATTTTATCATGTCAATCGGACTAGTAGATTTCAAGTTATGTTTTTGGAAGGCTGCTGTTTTACGGTTGTCGTTATTCGCGCTGTTTTGGTAGGTTGGTTATTAAAAATAGAAAATCGCTTAATTAGAGTTTTTGATCTACATGGAAGTTGTAGATATTTGTCCAATGGTTCTGTAGGATCTGAGAACGCGCATTTTGGTTGAGTAAAACAAAAGTTATGAATTTAATAAGACTGCTGTTCCGAAGCGGACAGATCGACTTTCTGGGCTAAATACGGAGGGTTAGATGATTTAATTAGAAGTCTTTGTAATCTAAGAAAATGTGGAGAATTTTATAAAGAATCCAGAATGGGGTGGTTTGTGGTGATCGGACTTTCGAGTCAAAAGTTACGCTCTTTTTAGTAACCGGACAGCTATGGGTGACTATTCGCACCGCGTAACGTGGTATATTTGGGGACGGGTAGGAGCGATGTATATGGATTGTTATTCGTATGATGCTGTAGCTTGTATTGAGATGTGTATTTAATGTAGGAGAAGCGTTGTACTTGTTGCCATCTTCGAGTCAAATTGTGCGTCGCAACTAGTACAGCAAGTGCATGGTAGACAATGATCAATGATCGATCAACGCTTTCTTTACCTTCTATTACCATTATTGTTGTGCTTTTATTTGATTTAATTGCAAACAATGAATTGGTATGTTTATATCTTTGTTGACAAGCATGATGAAAAGTTGGATATGATGTTTATGATGGAGTTTGCATGTTTGCATTCATAAGCATCTTTGCATAAGAGAAGGTGATCATGATTGATCACAACTCCGCTGAGTGGAGGAGGTCCCGATCCTTTTGGAGGAGCGGGCTTGAGAGTGAATGTTGTCGCGAGATTCACTCACGCTATACCGATATCTGTGAAAAGAAGTGCATGTGGACATATAGTTTAGAGTTGCATTGATATTTGAGATTGATGAATGAGAATGTGAATGGAAGTGCATGTGATGATAATGAAGTTATTGAATGCTGATGATTTATTATTGTTCGTTGTTTATGGATGTGTTTGCTGAGTCGTGGACTCACCCTTGCTCTATTGTTGTTTTTAGGTGATCTTCGAGGATGCCGTAACTGAGAGCGAGTAGAGCACATGGAACACATGATCATTCGCCATGATAGTCATTCATTCAATATTGGTTTACACATGGACATGTTAGTTATTGAATAAAGTTTAGGACATCATTTGGACTAGACTATTTGCTTTATTAATTTGGATTCATTGGTTGATGCTGTTTTAGAATATTTACCTGGTTTTATTCTACTTGATTATTCATTATCGTTTGATCCATTGATATGACTATTGATGATTTCTTGATGTAATTTTATAGTGTGTCATTAATTATTAGTTTAAAATGTAGTGTGGTGGCATTCTAGGCTCAGTGTTGGGCTGGGGTGTTACATTAACAACAGCAAATTGTGCAACATTTAACAACAGCAGATGTTCCCTCCACTTTTATGCTTATTTTGACTGGGGTTACCCCCATACATTAACAACACTGGATGCGACGATCCAGGGAAAATTCAATCCTCAAGTTAGGTGAGCCGACCTGGTTTTCATACCACCCACAAAGGTTTTTGAAATAGAACTATCTTTAGTAAAGTTCATATGTCCGCTTTTGACCGTAGGCACGGCTGTTTAAACAATTTAGACTCTGCAGATGTTGTACACTTTGCCCACAATAGATAATCGTTTTGATATGTACCCATGTTTCCGTAGACATGTGAATCAAGGAGAGATTACCACAAGGCCTTCACAATGCATCCCTCAGTATTAGTTACACTCGCTAAGGGTTCGTCTGCGAAGGGTTACGTCTGTATCGATCCGTTAACCCTTACTCAGACCCCCTCTTGCGCCATCGAAATGACTCACGTCGTGCACCCCGACTCCCTTCGCCACGAAGGCTTCCCGGCGTCGTGGGTCATCTACCTAATGCAACTCATACTGGTGGATACAATTTATTTAGCCTGGTTGTACTTTTCAGACTTGTGGTTGCACTTGTTTTACACGGGAGGTCATGACAAGATTAAGTCTTTAAAGTTATCTGAGCGGTTCATTCCGCATACCAACCACATATTAACATTCATTATGCTACATTAGCACCCACCATAATATCATCCATCCTACCTTCTACCCAGATGGTAAAAGTAGTTTAGGGTTTTGAGGAACAAAAATACATTAACTCAGTCAGCCCAATCATTTTCCCACAATGACCGCCCAAAATCACTTTCATGTTTAAAAGATGATGATTAGGACATTTAATATCCCGGTACTTAAGCAAGACTAGCATGTCGCATAAGTACAACCTATACTAGTAATTACCATATAGTTACTGGGGTGATAAATAATAATGGGTTCAATTATAAATGGATGGTATATTAATTAAGTAATCATCAAATGGGTATTTAACTACCTTAAGCTTTAACATACATTTGATTAAAGAATTAAAGCATGTAATTTTGATAATTTAAGTAAATATAAATTTGCATAAAATGTAGGCTAAAAATGATCAGCGTATTGACTCGCCTTGGTTAAAGGCAAGAGGGCCTTGGTATTCTTGTTCTTGATTAAGTTGGAGATCTTCTAATTGATCTTGGATTAATCACTCAACTAGGGGGGCATGTCATATAGGGAGAGAGCAACACAGAGAGAGGGCTCCCTGTTTCAAAACCGAACAGAGGAGGAGTGGCGGCGGCACGACTGGCTTGCCGGCAGTGGAGGGATGGTGGTGAGGCAACTACAACCTGAAAAAAATGGGTTGCTAGTAGGGAGGAGGAAGCTATAGGAGGCGGCGTCGTGGCTCAGGCGGCACTAAGGTGGACTGGCGGTGGCGCACAATGGTCGTAAGCGGGGAAGGAGAAGTGGCGGCGGCGCTGGAGGGGGAGAAGGAAGAGAAGGGGGCACATGAGCACGATGAGGCTGAGGGCAGCTCACACACGTTGTCGAAGGCGGCGGGGAGGAGTCGAGGCGGCCCAACGACGGAGTCCCGAGGCGGCACGGTTGGGTCCACGCGGCGGCGGCGGCCTGGTGAAAGGGAGCCACAATGGATTTCGAGGGAGGATAGGGGAGGGTGTGGAGGTGCTCTAGGAGGGAGGGATTGGAGGGTGGCTTACCGGATGAAGGATGGAGGGGGCTTTCGGTCAGAATCGGAGAAGATGGAGCCGTTGGTAGTTTCCTATGAACGGAGCCCAAATTGTGGGAGGGAGAATCCATAGGCGGATTGGAAACACGAGGTGACACGAGCTGCTGTGGAATGGACCCACCGAGGTGGCCGAAATGGCTAGGTGAATACAACGGCCGACGCGGGCTTGTGTCGAGCTCGAGGGAGAAGTGAGTGGTGTTAGGAATAAGGGAGGACACAAGAGGAAGAGGAGGTTGGGGCACGATTTTAAGTAGGAAGGAACTCACGGTTTCTCATGAGACGCCGACGGCGAGACGAGCGAGTGACGCGAGAAGCTCTTGTGTGCGGCGACGCCACGCTAGTGTAATACCCTGACCTACTCGTAGTGCGCTCCATGTGTGAGTTGTAGTAGTATATAATGTCAAGCCTAGCGTTCCATGCTCTCGGCGCCTGCTTCAAGCTGTAGAGAGCCTTGTGGAGCCTCAGCACCTTCTGCTCATGGCCCTTGACCTCAAAGCTGGAAGGTTGGGCAACGTAGACCTCCTCGTCGAGCTCACCATTGAGGAATGCCGATTTGACCTCCATGTAGTGTATTGGTCATCCCTCGTACGCGGCGAGCGCGATCAGTAGGCGCACGAACTCAAGACGGGCCACTGGAGCGAATACCTCCTCGTAGTCGATGCCTTGGCGCTGCACATAGCCCTTTACCACGAGGCGAGCCTTATGCTTGATGACAGTGCCTTGGGAGTTCTTCTTCACCTTGAAGACTCATTTCAAGCCGATGGGACGATGACTTGCTAGGAGGTCAGTAAGTTGCCAAGTGTCGTTCTCCTCGATGGAGCTCATCTCCTCGAGCAAGGTGCGGCGCCAACACTCGTGTTTCTCCACCTCATAGAAGCCAATTAGTTCATCTGTCGTCGTCAGGTATAGCTCCTCGAGAACGAGGTTGTGGACCGTGGTTGTATCGTACACGTTAGCCACAGTCCGGTAGCGGCGAGGTCCCTCATCACCCGTTGTGGGAGAAAAGTCGGTGGAAGGTGAAACAAATTCCACCCAACTTTGTGCCATGGGCGTAGGATTACTCGTTGTTCCTTCGGATGCTGGCATCAGCGGCCCTGGGCTGCGCAAAGACAACGAACAAGTTGTGCTAGTACACGAAATTTTAGCTCGGTCAAAAAATGTCTCCTGTCGCGTAGGCGTTAGTAAAGACGATGGCGTCAAGTCAAAGACCGCCCGTGAGGGTGAGGAAAGCCTGGAAGGACCCGAGCCACTGCACGAAGTAGCCTGTTCCTATGGTGCTAACTATGGCGGCCACTGTGTCGATGCCGTTCGTCAGTCCTGCTCAAGCAGTAGAAGAGTTATCAGATACAAGAGTGTCAGCCCGCTCAGTGTCTACGAACGCGGAAACGACTGGACTTCTTGAACAAACACACAAGTTTACAAACGCAAGACAAAGAACTCAAGCTTTTCATTTATTTTGTCATCACTTTATACATGCGTGTAAGAGGCATTTCATGCAGCATCAATGTGTAGCAAAAGCCACGATACGATCGTGCAACGTGCAACATAAATGCATTTAGCCATGCATCCAGCCAGCCACCACTAACAACATCATGACTGCCATGCAAAAACGGAAAACGGAAACATGAAGGGCCACAGCCATGCAAAACGGAAAGGCAATAAACACAAGAAAAACAATGCGTTAAGAATTATTCAATAAACACCCCTTAATTCTTGATGCGTCTTCTTGATCTCAATGATGTCGATCCTTGAGCGCAGCTCCTGGAACATGACATGGTCCAACACCTTCGTCAGAATATCAGCTAGCTGCTCTTCGGTCTTGATGTGCCCCACCTCAACTTTGCCGTCTTCAATGCATTCCCGAATAAAATGATATTGGATGTCAATGTGTTTGCTCCGGTCGTGGAACACCAGATTTTTGCTGAGGGATATCGCCGACTTGTTGTCAACTTTAAGCATGACACAGCCTGCCTCTTCATTCTTCAAGTCAGCGAGTAAACGAGCGAGCCAGATATCTTGATAGGCGGCCGTTGTCGTCGCGGTGTACTCGGCCTCGCAAGAGGACAGTGCCACAACCTTCTGCTTCTGAGATTGCCAACTAATGGGGCTTCGCCTGAGGAAAAAGAAGACGCCCGTCGTGCTCCTTTGGTCGTCGACGTCGCCGGCCATGTCGCTATCGCTGTAGCCGACAAACCGTGGCCCCTCCATCTTCTATGCGTAACGGCAGTCATAGCCAGCGTACAAAGAATGTACCAAAGTATTGGCTTCTCGCACCAAGTGCTTTCGGTTGTTGGCGCTTCCATGAAGCGACTTACGTAGCCCACCGAGTACGCTATGTCGGGTCTTGTGTGCACTAGGTACCTCAAGCTCCCGACGATGCTCCGGTAGGCCATGGCGTCTGTGAGAGGGGCTGAGCTTGCCTTGCTCAGCTTGAGCCTTGTCTCCATGGGAACGTGGCAGGGATTGCAATCTGCCATACCACTCCTCTCAAGAATTTTGAGCGCATATGCAGATTGGTTCAGTGTGATGCAGCCATCGGACTGGTGGACTTCGATGTCGAGGTAGAAGCTGAGCAGACCGAGATCTCTCATTTTGAATGAGTTTTTCATCTCCTTTTTGAACTTGATGATCTCATGTGCATCGGTACCCGTGATAATAAGGTCGTCGACGTAGACGCCCACTAGTAACCGTGATGCACCACTACCGCGCATGTACACCGCATATTCTGATGCGCTCTGCTGAAACCCAAAGTGACAGCAAACAGCTATCAAACCTGGCGTTCCATGCTCTCGGCGCCTGCTTCAAGCTGTAGAGAGCCTTGTGGAGCCTCAGCACCTTCTGCTCATGGCCCTTGACCTCAAAGCTGGAAGGTTGGGCAACGTAGACCTCCTCGTCGAGCTCACCATTGAGGAATGCCGATTTGACCTCCATGTAGTGTATTGGTCATCCCTCGTACGCGGCGAGCACGATCAGTAGGCGCACGAACTCAAGACGGGCCACTGGCGCGAACACCTCCTCGTAGTCGATGCCTTGGCGCTGCACATAGCCCTTTGCCACGAGGCGAGCCTTATGCTTGATGACAGTGCCTTGGGAGTTCTTCTTCACCTTGAAGACTCATTTCAAGCCGATGGGACGATGACTTGCCGGGAGGTCAGTAAGTTGCCAAGTGTCGTTCTCCTCGATGGAGCTCATCTCCTCGAGCATGGTGCGGCGCCAACACTCGTGTTTCTCCACCTCATAGAAGCCAATTATTTCATCTGTCGTCGTCAGGTATAGCTCCTCGAGATCGAGGTTGTGGACCGTGGTTGTATCGTACACGTTAGCCACAGTCCGGTAGCGGCGAGGTCCCTCATCACCCGTTGTGGGCGAAAAGTCGGTGGGAGGTGAAACAAATTCCACCCAACTTTGTGCCATGGGCGTAGGAGTACTCGTTGTTCCTCCGGATGCTAGTATCAGCGGCCCTGGGCTGCGCAAAGACAACGAACAAGTTGTGCTAGTACACGAAATTTTAGCTCGGTCAAAAAATGTCTCCTGTCGCGTAGGCGTTGTAAAAGACAGTGGCGCTGAAGTACAGCACCGCCGTGAGGGTGAGGAAAGACTGGAAGGACCCGAGCCACTGCACGAAGTAGCCTGTTCCTATGGTGCTAACTATGGCGGCCACTGTGCCGATGCCGTTCGTCAGTCCTGCTCAAGCAGCAGAAGAGTTATCAGATACAAGAGTGTCAGCCCGCTCAGTGTCTACGAACGCGAAAACGACTGGACCTCTTGAACAAACACACAAGTTTACAAACGCAAGACATAGAACTCAAGCTTTTCATTGATTTTGTCATCACTTTATACATGCGTGTAACAGGCATTTCATGCAGCATCAATGTGTAGCAAAAGCCACGATACTATCGTGCAACGTGCAACATAAATGCATTTAGCCATGCATCCAGCCAGCCACCACTAACAACATCATGACTGCCATGCAAAAACGGAAAACGGAAACATGAAGGCACACAGCCATGCAAAACGGAAAGGCAATAAACACAAGAAAAATAATGCGTTAAGAATTATTCAATAAACACCCCTTAATTCTTGATGCGTCTTCTTGATCACGATGATGTCGATCCTTGAGCGCAGCTCCTGGAACATGACATGGTCCAACACCTTCGTCAGAATATCAGCTAGCTGCTCTTCGGTCTTGATGTGCTCCACCTCAACTTTGCCGTCTTCAATGCATTCCCGAATAAAATGATATTGGATGTCTATGTGTTTGCTCCGGTCGTGGAACACCAGATTTTTGCTGAGGGATATCGCCGACTTGTTGTCAACTTTAAGCATGACACAGCCTGCCTCTTCATTCTTCAAGTCAGCGAGTAAACGAGCGAGCCAGATATCTTGATAGGCGGCCGTTGTCGTCGCGGTGTACTCGGCCTCGCAAGAGGACAGTGCCACAACCTTCTGCTTCTGGGATTGCCAACTAATGGGGCTTCGCCTGAGGAAAAAGAAGACGCCCATCGTGCTCCTTTGGTCGTCGACGTCGCCGGCCATGTCGCTATCGCTGTAGCCGACAAACCGTGGCCCTCCATCTTCTATGCCTAATGGTAGTCATAGCTTCGCGTACCAGCAATGTACCAAAGTATATGCTTACTGCAGCCAAGTGCTCGGTTGTTGGCGCTTCCATGAAGCGACTTACGTAGCCCACCGAGTACGCTATGTCGGGTCTTGTGTGCACTAGGTACCTCAAGCTACCGACGATGCTCCTGGTAGGCCACGGCGTCTGTGAGAGGGGTTGAGCTTGCCTTGTTCAGCTTGAGCCTTGTCTCCATGGGAACGTGGCAGGGATTGCAATCTGCCATACCACTCCTCTCAAGAATTTTGAGCGCATATGCAGATTGGTTCAGTGTGATGCAGCCATCGGACTGGTGCACTTCAATGTCGAGGTAGAAGCTGAGCAGGCCGAGATCTCTCATTTTGAATGAGTTTTTCATCTCCTTTTTGAACTTGATGATCTCATGTGCGTCGGTACCCGTGATAATAAGGTCGTCGACATAGACGCCCACTAGTAACCGTGATGCACCACTACCGTGCATGTACACCACATATTCTAATGCGCTCTGCTGAAACCCAAAGTGATAGCAAATAGCTGTCAAGCCTGGCGTTCCATGCTCTCGGCGCCTGCTTCAAGCTGTAGAGAGCCTTGTGGAGCCTCAGTACCTTCTACTCATGGCCCTTGACCTCAAAGCTGGAAGGTTGGGCAACGTAGACCTCCTCGTCGAGCTCACCATTGAGGAATGCCGATTTGACCTCCATGTAGTGTATTGGTCATCCCTCGTACGCGGCGAGCACGATCAGTAGGCGCACGAACTCAAGACGGGCCACTGGCGCGAACACCTCCTCGTAGTCGATGCTTTGGCGCTGCACATAGCCCTTTGCCACGAGGCGAGCCTTATGCTTGATGACAGTGCCTTGGGAGTTCTTCTTCACCTTGAAGACTCATTTCAAGCCGATGAGACGATGACTTGCCGGGAGGTCAGTAAGTTGCCAAGTGTCGTTCTCCTCGATGGAGCTCATCTCCTCGAGCATGGTGCGGCGCCAACACTCGTGTTTCTCCACCTCAGATAAGCCAATTAGTTCATCTGTCGTCGTCAGGTATAGCTCCTCGAGATCGAGGTTGTGGACCGTGGTTGTAGCGTACACGTTAGCCACAGTCTGGTAGCGGCGAGGTCCCTCATCACCCGTTGTGGGCGAAAAGTCGGTGGGAGGTGAAACAAATTCCACCCAACGTTGTGCCATGGGCGTAGGAGTACTCGTTGTTCCTCCGGATGCTGGCATCAGCGGCCCTGGGCTGGGCGCGCGACTCGGCACTGCTGGTGTTGACGGCTCGTCACCCCCATGCGCTGCGGGGTTGCCACCTGCTTCAGGATATACGATATACTCGACAGTGAATGTCTCACCGGAGTTAACCATAGCACCCTAGTCCCACTGTGCCGCCTCGTCGAAGACAACGTCGTGTGTCACGTGCACATGCTTGCCGACGGGGTCATAGACGCGATACGCCTTGGCACCAGGCTCATAGCCGATGAAGACCATCGGTGTGCTCCTGCCATCGAGTTTCTTCAAGTGCAGCTTCACCACCTTGACGTGCGCGACGCATCTGAAAGTGCGGAGGAAGTGCATCGGAGGCCGTGCGCCATGCCACACCTCGTACGGCGTCATGCCCTCGACGCTTTGCGTCGGGGCTCGGTTCAACTTGAACACGACTGTTGTCACCGTCTCACCCCAAAACATCCCCGGTATGCTCTTGGCCTTCATCTTGCTGTGAGCCGTGGTAACCACCGTTTGGTTCGGGCGCTCGACGACACCGTTCTGCTACGAGGAGTATGGCGCCGTGAGGCGTCGCAGAACGCCGCGATCAGCACAGTACTCACCGAATTCAACCGACGTGAATTCACCGCCGCGGTAGTGCGGAGGGTGTGCAGCTTGCGCCCAGTTTCTACCTCAACACCAGTCTGGAAACGCTTGATCGCCACCAACGCCCCGTCCTTCATCATGAACAAGACGAGTGTAACATACCAAACTTCTATTATCAAAATAAAAATAAATAAAGTTATTATTTTATTGAATTTTCTAGCTGTCAAAGAATTTTCTCAATTTTCTATAACCTAAAAAGAGTGTTCAATGTTTAAAGGAAAAAAGAAAAATTAATTATTTAATTACTTGGTTTTAAAGTCAAAAAGAAAATTTATAGAGTTTTATTGAATTTCTGGGATATTATTGGATTTAATGTGAAAAATAAAGTTTTAATTAATTTTTGGATTTTTTCGATGTTTAACAAGGTTTGTTCTATTTTCCAGAAAATAAAAATAAAAATAAAAGCCAAATTTAAGTTGGAATTATTTTTATTAAGTTGAAAATAATTCTATGAATTTTTATAGAATTTTTGGACTATATTGGCAATATTCTAAAAATGTATTCGATTTTTTGTTTAATATCTAACTTTGAAAATAAAAAAATAAATCAAAAATCCAATTTTTCGATCGATCACCCAACTACCATCCTTCCCTTATTATTTTCATTTACTAATGCTTCCCTTCTTTCTTTTATGCCTTTCTTCCTTCCCCTTTTTAAAATAAATCAAAAAATAGATTTCGATCGGTCACACATCCGACCAGTGCTCCACGACAAGCTCGCTTAACCTCCCCGCACTACCAACTCTCCATTTTCTTTCTTGTGACTAAAGCCTCCATCATTCCTTTTATTCCTTCCTCCCTCCTTTTTTCTTCCTCCAGCCAAAACCGTGCCTCTCTGTCTTTCTCCGTGGACTTCAATGGCAACGCCTACTACCACCACCCTTTGTCGCCGGCCATCGCCAACCTCACCACCGGCCTCCCCTCACCCTGCCTCCCCCTTCCCCAACTATGGCCACCTCTCCCCATGCTCCCTGCTGCCATGCAACCGAAGAACCGAGCTTGACCTCTATTAATGGCTGCCACCACCTCTCTCCTCTTTTCTCTGCACTCAAAGTATCAAATTCAATTCCGTCTGAAGCAAAACGTCCGCTTTAACCTCACCTACGTTACTATACCATCAATTGGGCGTTTCTTTCTTTGCATTCATGTCCCCTCATCACCCCACCTTCACTCCCGGCCATTGCTCCCCTCGTTATTTCACAGTTATCGCCATAACGCACCGCTGTCCACCAATGGACACGTATGTCGTTCTCCCTCCCCGGTTCCTCTCCGGCCCTATAAATAACAGCACTAGGAGCCCTCTCCATCCTCATCCCATTCCCATATTCTCTCTTCCTTGATTGCCTTCTACCGTCCGCAGTTAAACTTTTCGTTCCACCGGCCGAACATCGTTCTTCCCCTCTAGCGTCGCCTCCAGTGGGTCTCCGCCACCTTCGTCACCAACGCCGGCATCACGACATCGTTCTCTACACGTGCACACCTTCGCATCATCGAAACCTCGCCGGAGCACCGCCCCCTCCATGGCCGCCACCGCCGTCGCCGGTCGTCCCCGATCGCGCCGCCACCTCCTACGACTCTGTCTCAAGGTCAGCAACCCATTTTGCTAATTACCCGACCACCTTTCCCCTTCCTCTTGCTGGCGCCTGTGCGTGTTCTGTTCGGCTGATGCTCGAAGATGAACAGTAGCCATTACAAATAGATGGTCGTGAGTTTGTGCAAGTGCATGATATTCATTCCAAAAATTCTTTCTCTCTCATACAAACACTGAATCCATTGATTCTTCCTCCTAAAATCATCTAAATTCTTCTTTTATTTTCTCAGTATTTATTTTGTAATTTTTAGATTTTATTTTATTTTTGCTATTTATTCCATTTGCGCGTCGCCGCCGCCACCAATCGCCGCCGGCCGAACCACCACTACCATCGGGTAGAATACCTCGTCGGGGTTCCATTTTTGTTGTTTGCCGGCCACCTCTCCCTTCCTCTCACCCGCATGGTCAATTCTTCCCTGTTATTTACTATTCATGTATGTGCATGAGAATTGAACCGTAGCATGCACACCCGTACTCAAACATCAAACTTCACCACCTCCGTTCTCCCTCCTCGGTCATTCTTTTCCTGAGCCGATTGCATCGCCGCGTGCCCCTCGGTTTCCCCTTCCTGTCCTTGGAATTCGCCGCTCTCTTTTCGCCCTAACCAAAAAATTTCCACCGGTAGGCCGTAGTCGAGCGTCGTCGATGCTGCATTAGATGGTCGTAACTTTCTTCGACCTGATAGTCGTAGTTTCCTTCAACCTGGTAGTCATAGCTTCTACCGACTAGGAAGCCGAAAGCTTTCTTTTGACCAGTGCAGTCAAAAATCTCTTTCGACCAGTGCAGTCAAAAATCTCTTTCGACCAGTGCAGTCGAAACCTTTCTTTTGACTAGTACAGTCGAAATCTCTTTTGACTAGTGCAGTCGAAACCTTTCTTTCAACAAGTGTTGTCGAAACCATCCTTCGACTAGTGTTGTCGAAACCATCCTTCGACCAGTGATGTTGAAACCATTCCTTCAACCAGTGTTGTCGAAACCATCCTTCGACCAGTGCTGTTGAAACCTTTCCTTCTACTAGTGTTGTCGAACCTTTCCTTCGACCAGTGCTGTTGAAACCTTCTTTCGACTAGTGCTGTTGAAACCCTTCCTTCGACCAGTGTAGTCGTAATCTCATTTGACAGTGTTCAAAGTGAACAGTTCTCATAAGAAGAACAGTAATCAGATTACATCTTTTCTTGTGCAATCCAAACTTCTGGATGTTCGTTCTCCTTCATACAAACTCCGATTCCGTCGATTCAAATTCCTAAATTCAAATAAAGTTGATATCTTCCTTACAGTATTTATTTTATAATTTTTAGATTTTAATTGCATTTTATTTGAATGTTATTTGAATTTGCATCGTTTACGTGTATAGGTTTCAACGACTTCGGACAACTAGATTTCGACGTCATTTGAAAGCAACGATTATTTAAGAAAGGTAAGAAAGGCAAGTTATACCTTTGATCATATTTGATCCTATTATTTTAAATTATTTAAATTCTATTTTAAATTATTATTGCATGCTTATTTTTATTCAATGTAATTTAAATATCTGTTTTGAATTTATAGTTATGCCTAAATCCTTTGTATGACCAATGTTGATATTTGAATCAAATATATTGTCATCCTAGATAAAAACATAGTTGATACGATAGTATGAACTGGGATCATTTAAAAATATTATGCAAAGACATGCTTATACCAAAAATATTTAGCTTGGGGAATTTTGGCCAAATGATTAACTATTATTTAAAAGTCTATGGTATTGGTTTGTCATGGAAGATTTTTGCAAATGATTTTGAAAAGCAAAAAAGGAAAAGTTGGTTTGTACTTGGGCAAAATGGATGCTTGGTGGGTGCAGGTTTATGCACAGGCTCAATCTGGGTAGGATTGAGGCCCAGGGGTTTTTTTGGAAGTCGCCCGAGTCAGTTAAGGACCGGTCTTCGAGCCGCATCTTACTAAGCCACATCGTACTTCCATATGTCTCGAATGGGAGGGACTTGACTAACTAATTTGTAACATTCCACCGTAGTTGTGCCATGTTGATGTGTGGTTGTCAGGATGACCTACTTTTTATATATATTCCCACATGACGCAAGAAGGGGCTTAAGTCCGGCGGGTGGTTAGCCCAATGGAAGCGAAACCTTAGCGAGACGAGACTACGGTGGGATGGCGCATTGTAAAGGCCACACATGCTCTAGACTGCTTACCTAAGGTAGTGAGTAGTGGTATCGACGGATACCAAACAAACTAGAAAATTCATATCTTGTGGGTAAAGTTGTACAACCTCAACAGAGTGTAAAACTATTCGAATAGCCGTGTCCACGGTCATGGACATGCTGAGCAAAGCCACTCAAAGTGAGACTTTGATTTTATTTTCCAAAGACTTTATCAAAAGGTTTTGGATTTCTATCCAAATGGGAAGTTGGGCAGAAAGCCATGTGATAGGAGGGTATTCATCACCATATTTCATATGGAGGTTATCCTACTATAAAACTTGAGAATTTATAAAAATGAATTTTAGTTATAAAATAACTGCTTTGGAACTTAGTACAAATATTTAAAGAAAACATTGCTTTATGCAAATTCAACCAATAAGCCTTCCTTTGGTATATCCATGCATGCATTAAGTCTGTTATTGGGTGTAACTTGCGAGCACGGTAGTTGTGCTCACCCTTGCTTTATGCAAATAAATTTTAGAGGAGAAGGACTTCACTACCGGTGTTGATATCGACGACTAGGCCGCTACCCCAGTCGATTGCATGTGGCAGATTAGCTGGACTCCACTACTTCTTCGTCTTCCGTTGTGTTTGTTCTATGTTGGCTTGTAAGCCTTTCTTGTAACAACTCTGATATTTATAAATAAAGTTGTGTGATTTATGGATGTTACCATATCTCTTTACTGTGTGAACTAGCTACTGATCATGGGACTAGTTCAGAAAAGCACAGAGGATTTGGGGGTGTTACTCCTGGGTCCGACAACCAACCACATGTAGCGGCTGAGGTCGTTGACGAGGAGCAGAAAATATTTCTTCCGCCGGTGTGGCCGACGCGATGGGCCCACAAAGATCGCCGTGCACCAGATCGAGGACGTACTCTGCGCGGTACTTTCCCTGCTCCGGGAATGGAGTGCGCCACTACTTACCGACGAGGCAGTTGTCACAAATCTGATCGACATGATCGATCTGCGGCAGCCCATGCACCATGTTGCGTTGCACCAACTTCCGCAGCGCTGGAAATTCAAGTGCCCAGACCTGGCATGCCATCGCCACGCGTCGTCACCGCGCCGCGCAGACAGGCAGACTAGCTATGCAAGGCTGAGGGTGAGCACATAGAGCCGGTTATGACTGCGGTTTTCCCACGCAAGTATGCCACGCTGCTGGTCGCGGTTTGTGAGCACGCTGTCCTGGATGAGCGTTTAGTAGCCGTTCTCGTCGAGCTGCCCGAGGCTCACTATGTTGCTGCAGAGTCGTCGGATATAGTATACCCCCGTTAGCGCACGGTGCTCCCCATTCCGGCAAGTGATCAGGACGGTGCCACGCCCGCGTATATGCATCGCCGAGTCGTCGCCGAACTTGACGAAGCCGATGACGCCCTCGTCCATCTTCGCAAAGCTTGTCTGGCACCCGGACATGTGATTGCTGGCACCGGCGTCCAGGTACCAAGCGTCATCGCAGGCGTCCTCCTCGCGCCCTAGATGCATTTGCGCGTGCACCTCATTGAGCACCACGTTAGTGCTGTGCGCGTAATGAAACTTTGGTGAGTACGCACACCTGCGCCATGAGAAGCGCAGGTTCGTCGGCGGCAGCTCGCATCAGGTGGCCCTGCTCGGTACGCTTCGGCTTGCGGCAGTCCCTGGAATAGTGCTTGTAGTTGTCACAGTTGTAGCACTAAATCTGTGGCATATCACGACATGCACTGGACGAGCCACTGTCCTTACCGTTGTGTACGCCTTTACCGCGCCCACAATCACGCGGCATGCCGTGGTAACAGTTGTCACCACCACTGCCACTTCCCTTGTCACCGCCGGAGCAGCCGCCACCTTGCTCCCTCTTCTTAGCGCGTGCAAGCCACTCCTCTTCAGTGAGGAGCATACGCCCACTGGAGCCGCCCGAGTCGTTGCACGCGTCTCGCTACTCCACTAATCGAAGCCGGCCGGTGAGCTCTTTGATCGACAACATGCTTAAGTCAAGCAGTGTCTCGATCGAGATTCCCACCTGTGTATACCTGGGTGGCACAACACAAAGGAATTTCTTGACTACCTTTTCATCTTCCAAAGTGTCGCCTAGGATCTGGAGATTGTTGACAAGTCCCGTCATCTTCATGGTGAAATCGTCCACCGACTCACCATCCTTGAATTCGATATCCTCGAACTTCTTGCGAAGCTTCTGTGCATTCATCTCATGGACACGCTCGACGCCCATCCGCATCGTCTTCACAGCATGCCACGCTTGCTTCGCCATGTCCTTCACGGCCAGCGTGGACAGCATGTCCGACAACACCGCACGGAGGATGGCGGACAATGCCATTCTGTCGTCACGGTAGTCGGCATTGTCAGGTTCAATCGCCTCCCACAGGCCTTGTGCCTACAGGTTCACCCTCATCACAAGGGCCCAGTCGTTGTAGTTTGTCCGCGTCAGCGTTGGCTAGACCACCGATCCCATCGTCTCCCTTACCACCCGCTGCACCATACGCTCTTGGCTGTCGTTGCTGCCGGATCCAATCTCGCGATCGCCATTGCCGCCGAGATTGATCGTGCGAGTAGTGTTGTCGTCGCGTTGCACTGGAGACGACCTGGTAGGAGAACGTGAACCGTCGCGCGCCATCGCCAAGGATCAAAGCTACTCAGCTCTGATACCAAATGTCAGCCCGCTCAGTGTCTACGAATGCGAAAACGGCTGGACCTCTTGAACAAACACACAAGTTTTCAAACGCAAGACAGAGATTTTTTTTGGTGCTACCGAACTCAAGATTTTCATTGATTTTGTCATGACTTTATACATGCGTGTAAGAGGCATTTCATGCAGTGCATTTCATGCAGCATCAATGTGTAGCAAAAACCACGATCCGATCCTGCAACGTGCAACATAAATGCCTTTGATTGCTAGTCAGACATGCATCCAGCCAGCCACCACTAACAACATCATGACTGCCATGCAAAAATGGAAACATGGAGGCACACAGCCATGCAAAACGGAAAGACTTTTATCATCCACCCTGCGGGAGGGTGAGGCCCCCGTCGAGCGGCGCGTCGGAACCGATCCGGCCAGGCCTAACAAACCAACAAGCAAAACTATAAAAAACGCAACCATAGACTCCAGTGCAATGAGATTTATAACTGTATTTTCATTAAAAATCAGAGGTCATTACAAAAAAACAGCAACCCCCTCCCACCAACCTCTGCTCGGGCACAAGAGCCGGAGCGGGGTAAAAAAAAGAGAAGCCCACAAAAGTCCTACGGTTGGAATTGCTAGAGTAGGGCGGAGGGTCACACCTTTTCACCGGTGGTGGCCCCACGCTCGCCAGCGCATTCGTTCGCATCCACAGCCTTGCCCGTCGCCTTCTGCTCCAGCACTAGGCGAAGGGAGTCTATTGCCGCCTCACGGCCATGCAACACCCAGAAGACTTGAGCGAAGGCCTTGGTTGCCTTTTGCACACACCATTGCTCGACAGCAATCTCTGACGCTGGGTCCACGAGCAAGGAGCGCACGCCGAGGGCATCAACATGCCTGCAGCCAGCCCTCTGTAGCGGCACGAAGGCTGCCATCCAAGCCGCCTTCTCGCAATGCTCGCCATAAGCTCACGCGATGGGCAGACAGATCTCCCCAGCGCGTCGGAGACGGTCGAGCGTTTGGTCAATCTGCAAGGAATGCTTCCGAGGCGGCGACACGGCTCTGAGCTCGGTCACGGCATTTTCCAACGATTCCATGGCATCCTAGGTAATGCGCGACACCGTCTTGGAGGACTGATGCTCCGCCTCGACTAGAAATAGGGCATGGGCACGGGGGAGCTCCACCCGTGCCCATTCCTCCCAATTACATGCCATCTCCTACTAACAGGTGGGGTCACAGTTGAGAAACCCTAAACCGCCCCTCGCCTCCCCTCCCACGTCTCACTCTCTCGGTCTCTCCTTATCTCCTCCGTCTCACCGCGCCCATGCCCCGTTGCCCTTCCACATCTCCCACTCTCTCCTCACCGGCGACCTCTTTACTCCTCCTACCCTCATCCTCCAGCCCGGTCGCCTCCCCCTCCTCACCGTCATCTCCTCACGCCTGGTCGCTGCCCCTCCTCACCGCCCTTGTCCTCCCCCCCCCCCCCCCGCCCCGACGCCTGCCCACGCCACAAGGAAGGAGCCAAGATGAGGACCCACCGCTTCCGCCACTCCGAAGATGAGGACGGCCACTGATCTCCACATCGTCACCAATCCCCATCGTCGCCGCCGTCGGTAGATCGATGCAGTCACCACCGAAATACGTACAAGCCCCACACTTCCACCCGTGTCCCACTTGGATATGTGATTTGTGATTTTTTTGCTACTCTTGTGGTCTTGCTCCGTCCTCCACACAGTTGCGCCCTCCTCTCCTCCTCTAGATCTCCCTTGTCACCGCCTCCATCCTCACGGCCAGACGCCGCCACCCTCCTCATGCCCACCATCACCCCTCCTCCCGCCTGGCAGCACCGCCCCCTCCTAACGCCCCTGTCCGCTCGCCTGGCCACGTTGCCACCATCCCCAACCCCAATGAGGTGTGGGCGTGTGGCGGGCACACGGGTATGCCCGTGGCCAATGGGTACCTGCGGGCAACGGGCATGGGAGAGATTATCTGCCCATCGCCCTTCACGGGCATGCCTATGGGGGAGTTTTGGACTGGTGGGTATGGGTATGGGCAAGCACTACTCGTGCCCGTCGTGCCCAATTTCCATCCCTACTCGGGACGCACCAAGGCAAGCTGGCTGCAGCACGTGGTGGCCAACGCTGGCGAGAAGGAGACAATGGCGTAGATGAAAAAGAGAGTCAAAATTGTTGGAAATATACCCTAGAGATAATCATAAAGATGATTATATTTCATTATGTTCATAACATTGGATAATATGTTATCTTCTTCCTAGAATAATATCAATAATATTTATTATCAAGTATGCGACTTGATTGTGAAACTCTATATTTCTGTGATAATTATTCTTAAACGTTCCCTGGTTAGAAACATATGAGAACACATATGAATAGACTAGCATATGTATTGTTGATGACTATGTTTCACAGGTCATTGATATGGAGATATCAAACCAATAATATGGACACATGTTAGAGAACATGGTGTTGAAAAAGACCCACCTTGAGACACTATTGAGATTGTTATGATTATATGTATCATTAGTTGGTCTCAAGCAATGATGATGTATAATCCATAGACCTGAGATCGGCATGGTTTTCTACATGTGTAGTAGCACTCTTAGGGGTTGCCAAACACTACTCGTAACTAGATAGTTATAAAGGTAACTTTCGGGTATGCTATGAAATATGCGGAGAGATGTGACTGGTCGGATATGGGATTTACCCCTCCTAACATAACAGGAGAGATTTCTCTAGGCCCCTCGTTGTGGTCGGATAAAGGAAGTGCTGGCCATGCCACTATTGGTCGAAGTGTCGACCATATGAAGTTACTCGACACTTGATCGAGAAAGTATTGAACAGTCCGTGGATGATACAACATCTCACCTGAAGTTCAACCAGACATCGTGAGGCAAAGGGAGAATACACGAGAAGGTCTTTCAGGTTGATCAGATACGGACTAGTCGTATGGAGATACGAGCTGGTCGTAGGCTGGTCAAACATGGTCACTAAGTGGTCGAAACCTGGTCATAAAGAGTTACGAATTGGTCGAGACCAAATATGAACTTGTTATATAGAGATATGAGCTGGTCGTTGGTTATATGAACCTAGTCGTAGATCATATTGTATTAAGGTTCGTCCGATATATTCTGTGTGTGTTTGGGAATCGTTATGTACTGCTAGGTACCGCTAACGACTAGTGGTCGGAAAAGAGTTTCCGAGTCACAACCGTTTACACATGAACCTATAGGTTCGCACACTTAAAGGGCTAGAATTTGATTTAGATGGTGATCCGAATTCTTATAGGCCACGAGTTCCTAATGGGCCTCAAGTACGAGACCCATCATGGATGCCTATATATAGAGGGTGGTAGCATGGGATGATAATGATCTTCTGAAGAACTCCTGAAACCCTAACAGCCATGTCTTCCTCATACCACGCTACCGGTGCTAGCACTCCAGCGTGTGATATCCCTACCACGTACGTGTGGATACCTTGGAGGTGTTGTTGCTAAGCATCAGCACTAGAACGATCCGCAACTTGTGACGACCACAAGACTCAAAGAAGAAGTTGTGAAGCATCAGCACTAGAACGATCCGCAACTCGTGACGATCACAAGACTCGGAGAAGAAGTTGCGAAACGTCAGCACTAGGACGATCCGTAACTCGTGACGATCGCAGGACTTGGAGAAGAAGACGTGTGGCGAGTACGACTACGACTGCATCAACTCGCTACATCGACTCTACTTGCGCTACGAGTCGGCGCGTCTAGTGGTAATCTCGTGATCTATAACTAGCGGGGGTTCCTTGGTTGCGCGGTAAATTTTTATTTTGTGCTATCGTAGCCTTCCCGCGATCCTTCAAAAATAGGGTGCACACGAGCATCTAGGGAATGAGGGGAGCTCACCGGTTCGAAGGTTTAGGGTGGGGAAGCTCTGATCTGGCTTGGCGGCGTTTGATCGGCTATGGAGAAGAAGGGTGATGTGTCGACGGCGACCTGGGAAAGGGGAGATCAAATCAATGATTGGGGATGAAAGAGGAATGCTAGGCGGTGCTTGAAGAGGAAGGAATCGGCTTAGAGATCACCATAGGAGGAATGGCTTCGGTGGTGACCATTTTAGGTTGATTTGGGGAGACGACGGTGGCACTATGCTCCTATGCACGTAACATGAAATTGATTGAGGGGAAATGTAGAGGAGTGCCTGGAACACGATGTGACACAGACAATTTTGGGGGATCTCACCAGTGTCGACGTGAACGTTAAGGTTGATATGGTGGCCACGAGCAATGATGTGGCCGGAGAGGAGGACGTCAAAATGGATTCAGGTGCTCCTTTGAGAGGGAATAAGAATGGAGGTGAGGGCTTGATTGAGGAGTCCTAGGAGCTTTAGCCCCCCCCCCTCATGGTTGTTGCCACCATAGCCCTACCACTACTGCCATCGCACGCAGCCATCAGCCCGCCGTAGGCCATCTCTTCCTGCATCGCCGCCGCCCATGAACTCACCATGGCTGTCGCATTCCATTTTTGCGGTTTCTTGTCATTGTAGTCATCGGCACCATGCTCGACGGAGGAGCTCCAATGGCCTCCCCTGTTTCTTCCTCTGTCCCTCACTATGGAGGCGAGGAAGAAAGTTTGTTCGGCCGACATGTTAATTAGTAGGTTATTTAGGCTTAATATTAAATTAACATGCAGATCACATTGTTCATTTCACCAGCATGTCAAACCGCCCACTGATGGTGTCAGGTATGCGAAACCACCTTGCAAAACCAGCTTAGGGTATAAGTGGACGGGATTGCAAAGTATTCAGGGGGTTAAATACATGGTTTTGAAGTTCAGGGTTTCAGGGTGCCAGCCGGACAATAGTTAGGTTCTGGTATCAAATGCTTCTAATAATTATGCTCACACAATTTAGTTGTCACAGGTACTGTTATTCATATCTCAGCTATCATCAGAGCATGACTACGCTAAAATTCATCTTCTTTTAGCTCATTCACAGCTGCGTCAAGGACAATTTACTCGTCGCGTTACAATGGAGGAACTGACGTCAACCAGGCATGAGCAAACCGTCGATGCCAAGCCAGAGATATCGTCTGAAGTCTGAAATGATTTGAAAACCTCTGGCTCACTGCGATCACTCATACATGACTACAACCTTGCGTGCCTTCGAAGGAATTCCTATTAAGTGTCCTAACGTGGAGCCATAACTTGAACAATGGTTTCCATGACTCAACTGAACTATGATCAATCTATCATGACAATTTTACATGCATACATCTTGGTACGAAAGGGACAACCTTTCAGACAAGGCAAGGAAACGTTTGGATGAACAATTTTGTGCTCCCCTCGGATTGTACCACAGTCAACTTTAACCAGAGCATTGTTGACCCTGCAAATAGTTATTCAACTTTGGGTTCTTCTTTTTTCCATTCTGGCATACGAACCACTCATGATTCATGGTGCCCTGGCCATGATGTCAGATCATAGTTAAACAGGTAGGCATCTTCCCCAATCTACGTCTGATGTTTGAAGCTGCCCCATCGGACTAGGGATCACCGACGGGTACAACAGCGATGGTGTTGTAAATATAACGGTTTTAGTAAATATTTAGAATTAATTCTAGCATAATTAATGATAATCAAAACATAATGCCAGCAGCATTTAAATTATAAAATTAACATAAAAGCATATAATACCTTCATATCATTTAAACAGAATAGAATGCTCATAAGATAGAACATGATAACAATAGAAATCAGTATAATGCTATATTTTATTATTTGTTTATTACTCTTAGATGTCGGGTTGCTCAAGATATAATCTTGGTCTCCTCGGCACTATTGTCTATACTCTTCACTAATCGAATATGACCACAAAAATTCAGACTTTGACTTCTAAAGAATGCTTTACTAATATGTCGAATATGATCTCCTAAACAGCAAGATTTCATTTAGCCAACTGAGAGATTATTTCCTTAAAAGCACAAAGAATCGGTACTTTAGCATTTCAGTCATCAGACTAGTAAAAGACTAACAGTGCTGAAAGATTACAAATTGAAGCATGTAAGCCTGTCGGCTGGCACAGTACCAACACGGTCACAGTACAGAGAATCAACTCAGTTCAGTATACACAAAGTAATCAAACCTTTTGAAGATAATAGAGCCGAAACACTAGAGATATAATGACAATAGTAAGCAACAAACTTAGAGCACAAAACTAAATTTGCTATCAATTCAATTTCAATATTAGACAATTATCCTCATTAAGCATTTAATATGAACTGATAGAATCAATAAGCAATATCTCCCGGTACTAGAATCATTTCAATTTCAAATTTTGACTAGTACAACACACATATGCAAAGTGATGCGCAAAATGGAATACTGAGATACTCACAAAGCCGATGGCACTCAAAGCCAACAAGAAGAAATCCGAACAAGGCACGCCAAAAGGCGCTAACTCAGAAGACCAATCGCTCCACTATGCCGTGAAGAACGGACGAAGTTGTTAGAGATACAATGTCAATCCATAATTTTGGGACACACCAAAATCTCAAAGTTGATGTACAAAGATGCCACACAAGAGCACTGAAGATGCACTGGCCGAATACACCTTATAACACCAGTCAACAGAAACAAAGTTCTTCTTCCTCACGGAGATCAAGCCAACAGCCGGCCAAAACTAAACTGCCAAAGTGTGCAAGTTCCCGATTCCCAAACACAGCGCCAACAGAGAAGAAAAGGCACACAAATGGAACCGGCGGGATGCACACAAAGGGAGGTACAGAGCTCACCACCGTGGCACCGAGATAAGCACGGCGGTGCGGGAGGTCCAAGAGCCCAAAGTCGAAACCAAATCGAGAGGAGAAGAAGAACCAAGATTTTAGGGGGAAAGCTCACAAAATTTCTCGCTTCTGCCAAGAAGAAGAACTAAAGCAACTTAAGAAGAGAGAGGAGGAGAAGCCCCATGCGGTGGAAGCCAATGGCCGGTGTCGAGGCGCACGGACCGCCAGTGCCTCCAGCGCCACTACCCTCCGAAATCGCCACCACGCCCTTGCACATCCTACGCCACACGTGCAGATGGGATTTTTGGGCTGGAGACAAAGTACCCAACGCCTTATCTCTTTCTTTCTCCCGCCGATAGGTGGGTCCCACCTCATTTTCTTTTCTTTTTTTCATTTTATTCTTTTCTCTAATTGAGATATTACCAAAATGCCCTCAAAATTTCTAATAGTCCCCACCAATTTATCAATTTGATAAAAGATGCTCAAAGTCTTGTTTAATATACAGCTGTTCGACGGTGGGTACCTTGCGGGTTTGAACCTAAAGCCTAGCAACAAGGACTAAGACTCTGCACAAACAAAGGATGACTTCGTCTTGATCCAATACCTTGGTGTGAGAATTTTCACCCAAGTTACATCTATACTAGGTGTCTTGCCCTTTTTCCTCTTGGGGTGGGATGTTACGGTCATGTCCCCGTATCTAACTCATGAGTACTTAAGAAAGTATGCCATTATCTTCTTTTGATCGTGACCTCACAATCATACTCAAGTAGGTGAATTCTTCAGAGAATCCTGTAGGACGATTCATAATGACATATAGGTCTCAAATTCATTCAGAGTTATTTCTCAACCTCCCATACATAAAGAGCATTGCAGCTAATGGGACCCTTAGATGTGCTCTATAATCTCACACAGTTTGTTGTCCAAGAGCCTAGTTCATAGTATCTTTGATCTACTATGATAGGTTACCACCAATGTGAGCCTTTACACGGGTATGAGCCCTATTCCCTTTGACGCTACAAAGATGGCCTTCCACATCAATCCTTTGGTGAAAAGATCTAACAAGTTCCTTTTAGACTGAATGTATTCTACAGAAATAACACCCGTCTCTCTGGCATGCCTTACCAACTTAAGTCGCCTCTTAATATGTTTTGGGAACTTCATATTGTCCTTCCTACTCTTCGCCTTAACCAGAACAGTTTGGCTTTCGCAATAGCTTAATACAGCTGGAATTGGCTTGGCTTTCGCAATAGCTTAATACAGATGGAGTTGGCTTTTCCAGCACATGTAGGTCAAAATGGAGTTCTCTAATCCATTCTACCTCTACAGTCGTTGAGTCTAGTACTACCAACTCAGCCTCCATGGTTGACCGTGTAAGGATAGTCTGTTTAGAAGACTTCCACGAAACAGCCCCACCTGCTACTACAGTGAATACAAAGCCAGAATCACTAAATCCTTCCAAGACTACTGGATGACCAGCATAATGTATTCCCAAATTTGTGGTCCCCTTCAAGTACCTAAGTACCCTCTCTATGCTATCCAATGATCATCTCCAGGATTAGACATATAACGACTCAATCTGCTTACAACATATGAGATGTCAGGTATCGTTGCACTAGTTAGATACATTAAGGATCCAATTATTTAAGAATATTTAAGTTGGTCTTTTTCATGTCCAATGTTTTTATGTAGCTTAACATTTGGATCATAGGGTGTGGCCATTAACTTACAATCCATGAATCCAAATATAGTTAAGACCTTGTCCACATAATGAGATTGTGAAAGAATAATTTCATTCTCACCCTTTATCAGTTTGATGTTTAAAATAACATCAGCTTCACTCAGGTCTTTCATATCAAAATTCTGGGAGAGAAATGACTTTTTTTATTGACTGTATTCATGTTGGTCCCAAAGAGCAATATGTCATCCACGTAAAGACATAGAATGACACTTTCGCCCCCACTAAACTTGTAGTAGACACATTTATCGGCTTCGTTTACACAAAAGCAGACTGAGGTCATGGTACTATCAAATTTCTCGTGTCATTGCTTAGGAGCTTGCTTTAGATCATACAAGGATTTAATCAATCGACATACTTTCTTCTCTTGCCCTTCAACCACAAAACCATTGGGTTGTTACATGCAAATCTCCTCATCCAACTCTCCATCTAGGAAAGCGGTCTTTACATCCATTTGATGTACTTAGAGTATGTATGCAGCAGCTAGTGCTAAAAGCACCCGGATTGTGGGTAAACGACCCACAAGACAGTATGTATCAAAATAGTCTTCACCTTCTTTCTACGTTAAATCCTTAGCCACTAAACGGGCCTTGTACTTTTCTATAGTGCCATCGGGTCTGCGCTTCCTTTTAAAGATCCATTTGTAGCCCACTGGCTTGTATCCATATGGGAGGTCTGTAACCTCCTATATTCTGTTAGCTATGATGAAATCCATCTTGCTACAGACTGCCTCCTTCCAGTAATCCACATCCGGTGATGTGTATGCCTCTGAAAGGGTTCGTGGTTCATCATCCATGACATAGGTGACATAGTCATTGCCAAGAGACTTTTCAGTCATCTACCTCTTACTCCTCCTCAACTCCAACTTTGGAGTGGTGTTTTCTGATGAACTCTGTTGTCCCGATCTTTCAGTGAGAGGGTTAAATTCCGATTGGATGATGGTCAACTCTCACGATCCAGGCTACGAACGCAGCATGCACGAATCAAGCAATCGCTGAACTAACCACCAAGTCGTTATCAACCGTGCCAAAGACCCGATTGACCTGATCACGAGGATCAATTCCTGCAAGCAATCAAAGAACAAGCAAGAATAAGGTAAAAAGCAATCTGAATTACAAATATATGATTAAGTTCAAGAGGTGGGATTCCGCAGAGGTCCTTTACGGTTGGTCTAGTCGACATAAGCGAAGAACGAGAGTTTTCACAATGGAGAAACTAATCAAACGAAATCCGAGTTCTAGCGAAAGGAGACGGCGCCTCCTATATAGGGAGATGGCCAGGGGTGGTGGTCAGCGAAGTGGGCACACGCCCCTAGGGTTACAATGCCCATGGGCCCAAGTGGAGGTGGCGCAGCACCCTTTTGACTCGGACTCAGAAACTGACGTGGACTATTTTGATGATTGTGGCCAGCTCGGATGGAGTTTGATGATGATCTTGGATCTGTTGGAAAGTGGACTTGATAAGTTTTCCATGAAGTCCAGAATTGCCCCAAACGGAGTCCTTATGAAGAAGTTATGACCGTTTGAACTTAGTATTATCGCAGTAGTCCGAATTCGAATCCAGAATGAGCCCAACTCGAACTCTTGTTGACATGGATCCAAAGTGACGTGGTGACATCCATTATGCCTTCCATGCATGTCCATGACTCCACAAGCCTCTCCTTGATCCGTTCCCATGTTTCTAAGTACAATTAAATCACTTGTATTAGGTAGCGGTTTATTCTCAGTAATATATAAACATATGAACGAATTCACCTGGTAATTAAGTTGGCGAGTACGAGCTCGGGTAAGAGGTCCTTGTATTGGTTGTGGATGAGTTGTGTGTGTAGGCGCGACTGTATCCATAGTAGGGATGTCCTCATCATTTTCCATACTAGGAAGAACAGAGTGTTCATCAGAACCATTATGGTCAATGACTTCATTTGGTATCATAAGAAACACATGTTCAAAAATGTTGCATCACTAGATTCCATCATTACATTTGTAGCGATGTCACTCACCTCGGATTTGACCACTAGAAATCTATAAGTCGTGTTGTTTTTAGCATACCCTAGAAAGACACAATCAACGGCCTTAGACCAAGCTTTCTTTTCTTCGGTAACGACACATGCACTTTTGCAAGACATCCACGAGTCCGAAGAAATAATAAGTTAGGTTTTCTCCCCTTCCATCCTTCATAAGATGTTTCCTCCTGATTGCGAGCTGGAACCCAATTAAGGACATAATTAGCTGTGAGAACTGCTTCACCCCACCAATAGTCTGACATACCTGAACTTTGTATCATGGTATTAAACAAGTCACAAGGAGTTCCGTTCTTTGTTTCGAATATTCCATTTGATTGGGGTGAGTATGGTGGAGTAATTTTATTAATTATTCCACTTTATTCACATAATTGAGAGAATTCATTTGAGATGTATTCACCGCCTCGGTCCGACCTTAACCGTTTGATTTTCTTTTCTAGTTGATTTTCCACTTCGGCTTTAAAGATTTTAAATTGTTCTAGTGCTTCATCTTTCGACTTAAGTAAACAAATATAGCAATACTTAGTCGCCTCATCTATAAGAGTTAGAAAATATCGTTTGCCACCTTTAGTTAAAATTCTATTTATTTCACAAAAATCATAATGGATTAGCTCAAGTGGAGAGGTGTTTCGCCCTTCAATGCTATGAAAATATTTTCGGGGTTGCTTTTCTTGCACACACACATCACACTTAGAACCCTTCTCATAATTATAGCTTGGAATTAAACTCATTTTGCTTAACCGCACAATGGCTTCAAAGTTAACATGACATAAATGAGAATGTCAAATATCATGAATTTTATTGTAATATGAAACATTAAAAATATTTACATTATTGAAGTCGAGAATGGATAAGCGGAACATGCCTCTGCTATCATAGCCTTTGCCCATAAAATTACCAAATTTGGTCAATACGATCCTATTGGACTCAAATATAATCTTTATTCCTTGTCTACACAGCATAGACCCATTCAGCAGATTGTGAGTCATGGAAGGCACGTACAACAAGTCTTTACAATCCCACGTATTGTAGCAGTGACTACGTTCGCCATCAGGACAGACCCACCACCTTCACCCTGAAATGAAGAGAAACACGATTGATCAGCACATATATGCCTAGTAGCACATGTATCAATCTGTCAATCAACAGATGGACTTGCCATAAATGCATGAGGTACATACCCTTCAGAACTGGAACTAGCTAGTGCGACATTCACTTCGGCCTTATGGCCTTAATGTTGACCAGGAGAAGGACCCTTGCCTCTACGATTACGGTAATGGTTGGCTTTGTGACCAACCACTCCACAAACGAAGCAGACAATCTCCTCCTCCTTTTTCTTCTTCATTTTCTTTCTTGGAGCTTTTTCTGGGGTTGATTCTTGAACTTCTGTTTCCCAAAGCCTCCAGTACCCTTGACCTCCACCTGATGAGCCTGAACTTGAGCCTTTCATGTACCATCACTAGCTCTTGCACGCTCTTCGATATTAATAGCAGCTGACAGCTCATTGAGAGTCAAACACTCCTTTATATGTCTACGAGCAGTCACAAAGTCACGCCACGAGGGCAGTAACTTAGCCAAGATGACATTAATTTGAAAATTCTCTAGTAGGATGCAGTCGTACTGACTTAAGTCACATACATGGAGTTGTAGCTCATGGAGCCGCTCCATCACCGACCGCCCCTCAACCATCTTAAAGTTCAAGTAGGTAGTAGTTATGAATGACTCATTATCACCTTCGGAATATTTCTCTTCCAGCTCATCCCAAAGTTGCTTGGTATCCTTGAAGTTAACGTACACGTCAAACAACCGGTTGGATAGGATAGCCAACAAACAAGCTAAGACCGAATTGTTTGCATCTTCCCATCGCATCATAGATGTGGTTTCCAATGGGAACATTGGAGCATTTGAAATGGCCCAAAAGAGTTTGAGGTCAGTCAGCCAAAGTTTTTTTTTAGCGTACCAACGATTAAAGTTGGCACCATCAACTACTTCCGGCTTAACGACATCAGACGAAGAAGCCATTTCTTTAAGTGTTGGTTTTCTGAATTGTTGTAAATATAGCAGCTTTTGCAAATATTCATAATTAATTCCAGCATAATTAACTATAATAAAAAGCAAAATTCCAACAGCATTTAAATGATAAAATTCACATAAAAGCGTGTAATACTTCATGACATTTAAATAGGATAGAATGCTCATAAGATAGAACATGATAACAATAGAAATCAGCATAATGCTTAGATTTTATTGTTTGTTTATTGCTCTCAGATGTCGGACTGCTCAAGATATAATCCTAGCCTTCTCGCCACTATTGTCTATACTCTTCATTAATTGAATATGACAACAAAAATTTAGACTTTGAGCTCTAAAGAATACTTTACTAATATCTCAAATATGATCTCCTAAACAACAAGATTTCATTCAACCAACTGAGAGATTTTTTCCTTAACAACACAAAGAATAAGTACTTTAGCATTTCAGTCATAAGACAAGTTAGAGACTAACAGTGCTGAAAGATCACAAATTGAAGCATGTAAGTCTGCCGGCTGACAGAGGACCAACACGGTCACAGTACAGAGAATCAACTCAGTTTAGTATACACAATGTAATCAAACCTTCTGAAGATAATAGAGCCGAAACACTAGAGATATAATGACAACGGTAAGCAACACACTTAGAGCTCAAAACTAAATTTGCTATCAATTCAATTTCAGTATTAGATAATTATCCTCATTAAGCATTTAATCAGAACCCACAGAATCACTAAGCAATATCTTCCAATACTAGAATTAGTTCAATTTCATATTTTTACTAGTACATCACATATATGCAAAGTGATGCACAAAATGGAATACTGAGATACTGACAAAGCCGATGGCACTGAAAGCCAACGAGGAGAAATCCGGACAAGGCACGCCAAAAGGCACTGACTCAGAAAACCAATCGTCACGTTGTGTCGTGAAGAACGGACAAGATCGTCGGAGATACAATGTCAATCCGCAATTTCAGGATACACCAAAATCGCGAAGTCGAGGTACAAAGATGCCACAAAAGACCACTGAAGATGCACTGGTCGAGTACACCTTAGAACACGAGTCGACAGAAATGAAGCTCTTCTTCCTCATGGAGATCAAGCGTCGGCCAAAACCGAACCACCAAAGCGCGCAAGTTCCCAGTTCCCAAACACGGAGCCAACAGAGAAGAAAAGGCACACGAATGGAACCGGCGGGATGCACACAAAGGGAGGTCCGGAGCTCACCACCGACGACACCGAGACAAGCACGACGGCGCGAGAAGTCCAAGATCCCAAAGCCGAAACCAAATCAGGAGGAAAAGAAGAACCAAGATTTGGGGGATGGGGGAGCTCAGAATTTTTCGCTTCCACCAAGAAGAACCAAGGCGATTTAAGAACAGAGAGGAGAAGAAGTCCCACGAGGTGGCAGCCAACGGCAGCACCGCTCCCCTCCGAAATCACCGTCACACCCGGGCTCATCCAGCGTCACACACGCGCAGACGAGATTTTTTGGCTGGAGTCAAAGTCTCCTACACCTTATTTCTTTCTTTCTCCCACCAACAGGTGGGACCCACCTCCTTTCCTTTCCTTTTCTTTTCTTTTTTCAATTTCTTCTTTTTTTCTAATTGATAAATTACCAAAATGCCCTCAAAATTTCCAATAGACGGCACGGCAAGGTCATCAAGTACAAACAGATGAACCTGCTGTTACCTGTAAGTCCATCTTGTAATGCACATTGACAAAGAAAGTACTCACAAACTTGGTGGTACACTACAGCAAGTAATTTTGGATAGGCTGTAATGCGACATAAATATTCAGGCTCGAGAGTTTCAGACGGACCTGTACATTGTCCCCAACGTTGAGGCAGTACTATCATCTGATTATTATTGGAGTAGCCTATGGAATCCATGTACTCGGACGAGTGGAAAACTGAAACAGTCCACGGTAATGGGTTGCAAAAGAGAAACTGTACAGTGTCTTCCGTGCGAAACAGTCCAGGGTAATGGGGATTTCTGATTCAGTGACCATAGACCAGAGTTCAGAGTATGATTGTACATCCATGTGGAACCCTGAGACCTACATACGTTGTACATTATGCGTGTTTCCGAGCACAGCACTCCACCTGTCGTCAGTTTAGCAGGCTAACTGTTAAGAAGAGTCCATGAGATGGTGTCTCTGATCTGTAACTATAGATGGCTCCAGTCCATGGAACATTAGTAGGAGCTACATCAGAAGCATCGGACAAATTCCAGGCTGCAGCAGTAGGAGATGAGATGACAAGCTGCCATCGGTGAGCGTCATGCAAAAGAAGAAGAGCAGCGAACCATGGTACGACGCTAGTAGAACGGCGATGCCGTGAGCCTGCATCATTATATTCGCTCGTATGTTTCGTCTTCACTGCGGCAGTCAGAGCCATGAATGCGCGACTTAACAGCGAGATCAGAAGCGATGGCTGGACGCGCCTGGCCCGGCCTGCTACTTCACTCGTCAACACGTACAGCTGATGCTCAATTAAGTCTCATCGTATTCATTCTGCTGTGATAGATAAACTCACGGTGCCATGCCATTGCTCGAAACAAATCACTCCCTCGCAAATAAGAGAGGAAGAAACGAATCGATGGTGTTAATTAACCAGCGTGTCTAAACAGAGTTGATTTGGAAAAATTGTGACAGATATTCTGACCAAAAAAAAACTACAATCCGGCTAGGCCGCGAACAAATGCTATCCAAAAACCCTCAAGAATTTTATTTTCGTTATCAGTTTGATGAACCCCTTACCAACATGTGGATTCTCGTGCACATGTCCGGTGGTGCATAAGATAATCCCATGTATACCCAGTCCCGGCACCCCGCCGATTACTTGAACCGCCTCATGGCCACGTCCTCCCCAAATCAGAATCTCCCCATCCCATATCCCACTGCTCCCGATCGGAAGCCAACAACCCCGCCCGTGCGTGCGCGGCTAACGGCGCACGGTGCGCAGCATTCGAACCAACCGACCAATTCGAAACGCGCGTCGCCCACGGCAGGAAGAAGCAGCAACGCCGCCGCCACCGCCACCACGGTGTTCGGGTAGACGGCTCGGGCTGCCGATATCGTGCGTGGGCGTCATGGTATGGAGGTTTTTTTCAATGATTTGGCGTGATTTTGATTTGTTTAGCAAAACTAGCCCCCGCTTAATCGAAATTGCAAATCTAACATCGCGGCAGATTAGACGAGTGTCGCGTGTCACCTGCAGTGCACCAGTACCGCGATAGGTTGATGTTGCGCTCTCAGACTGCTGCAAGCATCTATCACGCTATAGAACCACTACAAGCACCAGCCGTACTCTCAAACGGTTGTAGGTACGTACCGCTGTGACCTTACCGCGGTCCTAGTAGTCTGCAGATCTTACCGCACTTCCATATGGTAGATTTACTGTCACCTCATTCCTATCGCACTTGGTGACCGGTGATGTGGTGTGAACGTTTCATAGTGCTGCATGTGTCACACGACGTCTACCTGACCTATTACGATGTCAAATTTACTATTTCGATAGGTAGAGGGTTAGTTTTGCTCAAACGGAGTGAAATCACGCCAAAACAGCCAACAACTCCCATGGTTGTGCTGCATGTGTTACACACCGTGTCTACCTAGCCTGCCGCGATGCTAAAATTACGGAGACACGTAGCCTGCCGCGATGCCAAATTTACGGTTTCGATAGACCGATGACTAGTTTTGCTCAAACCAAAACCGCCAACCACTCCCATGGTAGGTTCGCGCGCGCCCACCATACGAGAGTGGAAACAAGCGAGCGGGGGAGTAGGGGGATGGCCCGGGCCGGGCACGGCGAGCCCCAGCGGCAGCGAGTGCGCCTAGGGACCAGCAGACTACTAGGATGCCTTTAACGGTTTCCGAGGCGGCGGCAGCCCGCTACTGTCCCTGAAAAGACCGGTCGATCAGGTGCAGGCTACTGGCCGGGGCCGAGAGTCTTACGTTGCAGCTGCCGCCCGCATGGCATGACTACGCCACTACGACGTTTGTCTTTGTCAAAGGAATTCTGCACGGCCCTAGAGTAGTAGTAGGACCCCCCGACCCCGCGGCCAGACTTTGACACCAAAGTGACACCATCTGGGACACCGGAATTAGAATGTGCAAGCTTGCTTCAGCCCCCTCCTAGTAATAGAACATCAGTCAGAAGTAAACAGCTAGACGCTACCCATGACTAGTAACTTGGTACTAAGAGAGGCAAAGATAATTGTAATACTGATTATCATAAAAGAAACAGCTCGAGACAAAGTGGTGATCATGAGATAAACCTCGCTCTATCCAACCACCAAATGAAACCAAAGGAACACTGCACTACACAAGGATGTAAAAGATTTATATGGTTATACCATTGCCCTTAATTAGACCCCAAGTCTTAACTACTGCTGCAAAGAAACAACTCAACCTTGGTGATCTCAGTACAGCCGGAGCATGCTGCGGGCGAACGATTGCGACCTCAGTTGACGGCCGCCTTTAGCCGGTAGCCCAGGGGTGCGTCGGCCGCTGGCACTCCGCATTGGTGTGAGGTAGAACCGCAGCATGCCGTTGTCGGCGTGCCCCGGTGAATACCGCGCGCTCCGGTTCCGCTCCATCACGCAATCCTCTCGTCGCCGCTTGACATTGCCGTTGGTGTCCACGTAGCTGCGCCTTGAGCTGCCGAGGCCGCCGCTATTGCTGCTGAACGAGCTGCGCGCGCTGGCGTTGCTGTTGCACCGCTGCATCCTGGCATTGTACCCGCGGACGCGCAGCTCCGGCCACGGCTCCGAGAACGCCCGGTCCGCGACGTCGGACGGGCCGTTCCTGCGGCCGGCGGCCCTGCGGTGTATGAGGCCCCAGAGACTCCACGCTTTGCGCCACCGCCGAGGTTTCTTGCCGGGCCCCGGGAACGCGGCATCCAGGCTCACGGGGAAGTCTTCGATGAGCGAGTTGGAGCTGAACCGATGGTCGAGCAGGTCTTCGGCGTGGTGGAAGTGGTAGAACTCGGAGCTACCGATTAGGGGGGAATCCTTGCCATTAGTAATGGCGGCCGCCGCAGGCACTGGCTTTGGATCGGTGACTTCGAAGGACGGTCTCCGCACGGAGCTAGACCGCTCCAGGCTCCGGCGCCTCCGGCTTGACGTGTCCATGTAATAGTCTCGCGTTTGTGCCGAGCCGCCGGGGGCGTTGGCATCGCCGTCGGGCTCGGGCTGGGAGTCGTCCTCCACAGGGATTTGACCGTCGGAGCGCTCCACGATGCCGGCAGGGGAGTCCTCGAGCGCGGAGAGGATGGGCGGGAGGCGGGAGAGCGGCGGGGGCGCGCGGCCAAGGCCAATGCCGGCGCCGGCGCCTAACAGGTAACCGTCCCACGACGCGCGGGGCTCGTCCCAGGAGAAGCCTACATCGTCGACGGACATGCGACCGGCATCAAGGGAAAACCTTGGATCGGTGTCGCAGGAACGCCGACCTCCGGCGAACTCCGAGCAGGCTTCGCCACGGAGGCGGCTCCGCCAGAGGAATGAAGGCTTTGAGGGCTTCTCCGGCAGAGGAATAGCCGCGGCTGCGGCCTTGCTGCCAGCCGCCTCCCTGCCAGCCGCCTCCTGCTTCTTGAGCTTCTGCTTGCGTCTCCACTTCTGCCACTTCTTGCTGAACACCGAGGCGGCGAGCCAGAAGCTCCCGGCGATTTCCTTCAGGTCCTTGGGCGACGGCTTCTTGGGCTGCGAGGACTCGAGATCTGTGTGATCCTTCATGGCCTTAACATCCCGCGCCGCATGGGCTTCGGTTTCCATCTCCTCTGAGGTGTCCACCACCAAGATGGGCTCCAGTACTGGAGTTAATTCGTCGGACTCCTCGGCCACCACGATCTCCTCCTCCAATAACACCTCAGGGAGGCACGGCGGAGGAGGAGCCGCCGCCGCCGGCGGCAGGACTTCGGCGGCGAGCGCGGCGGCAGCGGCGGAGGACGAGGCCGGGAAGGCGCCGAACGCCGTGCCGTCGCGGACGCGCTCGCGGTCGTCCTGGTGGAATAGCGCCCAGAGCGTACTCCGCCCGCGCACGTCGCACGAACGCCGCTGCGGCTCGTCCGCGCCAGCGACGGCCACGGCGAGCACGTCGCGCCCGCAGGAGAAGGATTTGCAGCGGCGGAGGTCCGGCGGGGCCGCGCCGGAGCTCGATGAGGACACCCCGCCGGCGAAAGGCCTCGAGAAGAGCGAGCGGATGGCGGAGGTGGACTTGCGGCCCGGCGCGGCGGCCGCGCCGGCGGTGGCCTCGAGGCCGGCGAGGCGCTCGCGGAGGCAGGCGGCGCAGAAGCCAGTGAACGTCTCCCCCGGGTGCAGGTCGCAGCTCGTCGACACGGACCGCCTCGACGGCGGCGCCGGCGGCTCCATCTGCAGCGTCATTGCCTCGCCTCCCTCCGTAGTAGCAGGCAGCCCCGTCACTTCGCTAGTTGCAGCGCACCATCACATTTCTTGGACACGGTAGTACGCTCGGCTCTGGCTGTGCGCCGTACCAGTAGTAAGTAGAAGCAGCTGTGAAGGGCGTGAGCGTGACGGATTCGAGGGTTGGTTTTTAGAATGTGGTGTGAGGTAGAGAGAGAGAGAGTGTGTGTAAAAGGGTGAAAAAGATGAGGGAGAGGAGAGTGAAAGGTGAAGGAAATCACGGGGCCCTTCGTCTCTCTCCTCACCTCTTCTCTACTCCTCTCTAGTTTGCTTTGCTTGCTTTCTTCCTCTCGCCCTCTCGAGGTTTTGTAGTGTTTTGATTTTACCCTTTCTCAAGTGAGGGGATCAAACATAGCGCACACCGAGTTTTAGTTTATTTGATACTGTTTAGTCTCCTTCGGATTGAAATGCTAAAAATAGCATATCAAACGTGCTGGTAGATGATAGGTTGAAGAATCTAGATTCGTTATTATAAGTTAATAGAGTATTTTAGTGATTAATGATAAATATATATATGAGACTAACACTTCTATTGATATACCTATTGTGTAGTCTTATTTGGATAAAAAAGTAAAAATCATGGAGGTATAAACTCAACATCATATTATTATATTTTGTTGTGTTCCTCGGATCCAAAATATATGTTGAACTACATTAAAAGCCTAACATTAATATGTGCATATGTTTTTATTATACATTTGTGTATACACATATTTAGGAGTAGTTCACTTCATGTTTTGTGGTTTCATTAGTATTGATCTATATTTCTTTATCCACATATATTGGGGATCTCTACTTTGAACATATCCTTAGTATATAAAACTTGTGTAGTTCATATATACTCATGTCGTTTTATATTCAATTATTTGTAATTGTGTTTATGAGACTAATGTGTGTGCCAAGTTGTTTTAAAGGTTTAGCTCTGGATTATGGAAGACAACATGAAAATGGAAATGCAAAGACAATAGATGGATCATGGCTAGTGGTTTGAAGTTTATTTTGTGTTATTTTTTATATGCATTGCATTTGTTTTGCTTTTGGAAAAGTCTTCAGTGAAATTCGGTAGTACCGACGTTGTCTTGGCGGTACTACCGCATAGCAGTGTGACGGGGAAAAGTGGTACGGTACTATCGCAACCGGTCGAACCGAAGCTTAGTTGGCGGTACGTGTTTTCCAGAGTGACATCTTTTTTGGAGATTGAGTGCTCCCATGGAAAACGGTAGTACCGAGTTCATTTGGCTGAACTACTGCATCACGGTACGACCGCATATTCTGAGCGGAACTACCGCACGCCAGAAGTTTCAAAATTTAAAGTGCGATATGTTATCTCGAGAGAGGGCCAGTTTTAGACCTCTAAGGGAAGTAGTAGTACCGCCCTATGTGAATGGAACTACTGGAGAGCGGAACTACCGCATGATCAATGGTGGTAGTACCGCACCTTTCTGCAATAGTTTGTTCAAAACCATTTATTGTAGATATATCTTGGTAATTAATGTTTATCATTGTGGGACTAACATTTTTCATGAGTTGGATAAATAGGTTATGTTCCAAGGTGATGAATACTTTGAATTGCATCATGAGTTGATCATCATTAAGTTAAGGTTCAAGAAGAGGATGCATCATGTGTTGATGCATATCAAGATCTCGAAGAGAGATGATCATGAGTTGATCATCAAGTCAAGAGAAGACTCATCATGTGTTGATGGAGGTCAAATAAAGGATGCATCATTGGTTGATGCATATCAATACGATGACCCGGACTTGAAGTGAAGATGTGTGTCATCAAGCTTCAAGAAGATGCTCAAGGCAAATGTATGACTAGCTAAGGTTAATGATGTATTTCTAGTCTTTTACCAGTCTTGGTATTTATTTGGAAGACCGGATTACTAGTATAGGTTTGTTGTACTATTAAGAGGGTTTTGTCTAGTAGCTTGAGTCTCATTATGTGTTGATAGCTCAATCCCGCTTGCTCTAGCTCACCGTGGTATAATATTATTATTTGCAAATATGTTTTGCAAATAGTCGAGACTCATGCATTTAATCATTGTAGCATGTTACTATATTTTGCAAATATGTTTTGCAAATGGTTGAAGTCCATGTACTTACTCCTTGTGGCATGATCTAAGTTTACAAATATGTTTTACAAATTGTTGGGATTCATGCATTTTCCCTTGGCATGGTCTAAGATTGCTTGTTGTTATTTCTTTAGACTAAGACCATGGTAGTGGCTTTTTAGAATTGTGCTTTTGATTTGATCAAATGTGTTTGAGATCAATCAAATAGGTGAGGTGTGTAGCCCTCTGAATAAGCTTTCCATAGAGCCCAAGATTACTCGATTCCGACATCGGAGTCAAAAGTTATGTCCTTTTTACCAAGTGTTGTCTTTGCTGAAATTGGACTAAGATAATACCGCCCAAAAAGAGAGGTACTACTACACCGTACTGCGGTAGTACCGCCCTTTGTATTGCGGTACTACCACACTAAAAACTTTAACAACTAGTTTTTGAGTCGTTAATGCACCGTGCACCGATGAACAGTAGAAAACAGTAGTACTGGAGTTTGTACGATGATACTACCGCAAATCCTAATTTTTAGAGATTTCTGCTCCCAACAGCTAGTTTTTATTTGTGGACTATAAATATCCACATTGGCCGGTTGAGAAACAATCTTTGGCGTCCCATTTCACTCACTTGAGCTAGTGTGAGGCTCTCCTCTTAATTATATATGTGTTGCACCTTGTGAACAAGGAGAGATGTCTCTAGTTGCATGTGCTGCATCTAGAGGTGAATTTTATATTCATTTGAACTTGTGCATTCGTTGCACGTGGTGAGAGTCAAGCAAGGAGCTTGGCTTATTACTTTTGATGTTTGCCGACATCTAGACAGCGTGGAGGCGTCGTGGACCGGTGATCTTCTCAAGAAACTTGTGAGAAGTCCCGGTGTGTTGTGAAGGTTGAAGCTCACCTACTCGGAGCGGGAAAGGGCTACCACTAGTGGAATTGAGGTGTTTGGCTTAATTCGTGGAGTCGATCTAATTAGTTTGGGCTTACCTTAACGTGGATTAAGGGAGACCAGCAAGTCTCCGAACACCATGGTAAAATATCATTGTGTTCATTGTGGTTTATTTATCTTGTATTTTACTTTGTGTAATTTACATTCCTAGAACTAAATTGCTTATAGTCTTTGTATGTTTGTTATCATCATCAATAGTCTTATATTACTGGTGCACTTAATCAAGATTAGTTGATTTAGGTTTTAATTGAGCAAAACCGAATTGATTTATAATTTCACATAAAACTTGATTTTAGCTAAAAGATTTTAAAAACCGTCTATTCATCCCTCTTTAGTCGGCCTCCTCGATCTTACACATGTGTTGCCGGTCATGGCCGTTGTTGCTCACACAGCCTCTGCACCATGCCAAGTGGATCCTTAGTGTGGTCCTGTGGCCAACCAGATCCCTTAGTGCCAACCCATCCCATTGCTACCCCCTGCCACGTCCCATCATTGCCCCCTCCACCCGGTCAGTTCCAATCGGCCATCGACCAGATTCCCCTCATGTCAGCCCGTCCCATCCCTACCATGTCCCATCGCGCCCCCTCCACCTGGTCGGTTTCACTTGGCCACCGCCGGAACCCCTCCATCCCGCGGCTATAAAAGTCCGAGTCATTGCTCTCAGCTCTCAAACACTCGCAAGCCCGAGAGTAGAGAGACATAAAGGAGTGAGTGAAGGGAGATCGACAGTTCTGCTGAAGTTTTTCATTTTGCATTGCCGATTAGATAGTATTTAGAGCGGTTTTTAGCGATTACATTAGTTGAAAAATATCTCCATCAAGCCAAGATCATCAAAAAGAGGCAAAAAAATTATGCATGCATTATGTTAAGTAACTGTGTAATTAGTGTTTAAGTAGTCGTAAGTAATTAGTCATAATTAATTAGGCATAATTAATTAGTCATAACTATTTTAGTCGTAATTAATTAGTCATAATTAATTTAGTCATAACTAATAATGTGTAATTAAGTACTTGTAAAATTAATTAGTGGTGGTTATTTAGTCATAATTAATTTAGTCGCACTTAATTAGGTGTAATTAAGTAGTCATAATTATTTTAGTCGTAGAAATTAGTTGTAATTAATTTAGTCGTACTTAATTAGGCGTTATTAAGCAATCTTACTTAATTAGTCGTAATTATTTTAGTAGTATTTAATTTAGTCGTACTTCATTATGCGTAATTGAGTAGTCCTAATTAATTAGTCATAGTTATTTAGTCGTAACTATTTTAGTTGTAATTTATTCCTAATTAATTATTTGTAATTAAGTAGTTGTAGTTAGTTTTTCGTAATTAAGTATTCATAATTAATTTAGTCATAATTAATCAATCTTAATTAATGAGTTGTAATTAATTATTATTTTTTGCAAAAATTTAGTAGTTTTGTATTACATCCATATGAAGTTTATTGGGTTATTATGACTTTAGGTAATATCGACTTGCTTGTATTTTATGGCAACGGTCTCGTACGCGGGGTTGGACATGTCAAGATGTTGGTTCAAAGTGACCAGGGTAGACGACCTAGATGTGATGAATATTCACGAGCTAGGGAGCTGCATCCGGAGGGAGTTCAACACGAAGACAACAGTGAAGAAGCTTGTCATCGAGGCTTAGGGCCAGTACATGCAGATTGCTGCCCAACCCGAGGCGGTGATATACCGGAGACTGGTGGTGTATGTGAATTTCGTGCACATGGAAGACTATGATGAAAGACTTGAGAGTTTTTTTTGTGCAAAATGAGGGGGGCAAGGGAATGGTGGTCGGACCGCATTAATTGCACGAGTTTCCGCCGAACCAGTCGGCCAAGTCGGAGTACGATCAGGACACCAACCCAGCCTCAGATGGTAGTAAGGAGGACACACCATAGGGTGCAGGGAGCGGTGGTCCGGTTGGCGAAATTGTGTCAACGGATGTGCCTTACGTGACATCCAGACTAGATGATCTCACAATGCAGGACAATGGCTCCTAGTGGGGTTTGATGCAGACACCATGTTAGTTGGGTAGCACTTCTCAAGTAAGGTAGTCATTCAGCAAGCTATGACATGATACGCCATGTCCATCAGCAGTGTGTACCGGGTGCACCAATCCAACCCAACCCATTACATAGTCTTCACGATGAAGGCCTATGGCGCGGTCTTTATGGTCACGATGGTGATCGACCACACTTGCGAGTTGAGTGAGCTGCAGCAGCAACATCGGAATGTGACTTTTGCATATGTGGTAAGTTTCATCAGCCACCTAGTTGCAGTGATGTGTTTGTCTCCCTAAGATATTGTTGTCAGAAGTTGCCAATCTGGTTGGTTATCCGATTAGCTACAACAAAGTCCGATGAGCCAAGCAGAATGTGATCGAGTTCATGTACAGGACATATAAAGAGGCGTACAACCTTGTATCAAGGATGCTTCATCAGATTATCGAAGGAATCGAGGAATCCCCTCGACCATTGCATGACAGAGCAGATCCGCTCGGCCACCGCATGATAGGCCTGTACCAGATGGTGGCCGTGTAGTAGATGATACATAGCGTATCTGCGGTGCTATTTTTGGATTTTCGGTGTGGTGTGGAGGGAGCCATTTTTTCTATCTCGCGAGCACCCCCCCCTCTCTCTTCTCTCTGCCTCATTCTGTAGTTCTCCATGTTCTGTCCACTTATCGCTCTGTGATTTGGCCAAGATTGTGCTTTCGGGATTTGCTTGATCCAAATGTGATTATCACGGCAAAATATTGGTGCGTGAGAGCATTAATGTCATTTGGACGGAGTAGCAAAACAGTGGCTGCAAACATACTGGCTGTTCTGCCAAAGTGCCAAATCCCTTGAACTATTGGGTGGAATCCAATGCGATGACAGCTTATAATTGGGAAAACTTTGTTTCTGTCTCAGTGGAATATAGTTTCTGTTTTAAAATAAAATTGTTCATTTCTTCTCGTCATTCTTCCGTCGTCGGTACGTATATATGTCTAATTTTTCATCAGTCAACGGGTTTAACCGTTAAGAAATACGAAAATAAATCAGAAAAATACTAAAAATTCATAGAAAAAACAAGAAATATAGCAAAAGTATATTAAAAATTTGAAGGATAACTTGTGAACAGTTTGTTAGTTTTCTTTTTTTGAAATTTACACTAGGTCAAATTCTCAGAAAAATTTTCCAGATGTAATTTTTTTTTGCAATTATTTTATTTTCTTCGGAAGTGCTCCATTAATTTTTTTTCTGTATTTTATAGTATTTTTTTTTCCATTTCCCTCTTCTTTTTTTTTTTGCATATTTCTTAACCGCCAATCCCGTTAACTTGACAAAAAATTGAACGGAATGGCAAAACCAAAATACGCACCGACGGAAGGATGACAAAAACAATATAAGCAGATTTCTCATGCCAGAAGAGGTATTGCACACATTTCTAGTGACAAGAATTTTTTTTCCCTTTATAACCTCAACCCTTTGTTCCGGATTCTGCGTTTTATGTACTCCACATTAGAAAGTTTGAAGTTAACCAATACTCTGTTTCGTTATACGTACTCTGGTTATTCACGAAATTAAAGAGCCCATGGAACCAAGAGCACGATGGAGATGCGCCTAATAATATCATATACATGTTTAAGGCCCCGTTTGGAACACATGATTTCACATAAAACAATTCAATTCCCGCGAGATTCATAAAAAAGTTTCGTGTTCCAAACGAGACCTAAGTCTTGGGAATAAGATAAATGGTTAGTGCGGATGTTTATTTTTAATCTGTCATGTAGGCCTTATATTTTGAAATAAGATTGCAAAAAATGTAAACTTTATATTTTGAAATGGAGGAATGACCAATCTAAGGTCCTATTTGAAACATGAGAAGTTTCACAAGAACAATTCATTTCCTACATGAATATGAAAAAAATCCCATGTTTCAAACATGTCTTAAGCATTGAATATTTGAATCAAAAACAGTTTTTATCTAGTAGTAGTAAGAAACAACGTAAATTCCACGGATGCTCCACCAATGGAAAAATATCAGTTCATATTTGCAAAAATGGGTTTGCTATTCTTAAGTTGCCCGACTTGTACTTTTGATTAGATTTGAGATGTGTATTTTTTTTATCCTAGATTAATCCAATGGTTGAAAATATGACTCGTACTTAAGAAATAATAAGTCACCTTAGAATTAGACATATCCTTATAGCATCTTTAGTGTATTGAACCGACGTTGATTCAAAGAGATACCACGTAAGTATTCAAGGAACTGAGCTTATTTTTCTCTAATATATTAATCCAATTCCTACTAATAACTGGGACCCACGTTACATTAAAAACCACAAAAAATAATATCATGTGCCAACCGCACTATCTCTCTCTTTCATAAATAGGCTCATATGAGTTGTTTAATGCTTTGAATCGATTTCTATAGAGTCTGATTCTAGGATATATTTTTTGTTGGAATCGACTCCTCCAATATATTGAATCGATTCAATTCCTTCTCTCTCCTTCTTTGAACAACATAAAACAACAAATTGGAGATGATCTTATAAAAATATCCCCTTGTTCAAGCATCCTATGTTAAATCACAAATAAGTGCTTCTAACGAAAAGCTTTAGGAAATTGGCATATTTGGAATGCAGGAGTTTCACAGGAAGCATTTCAGTTTTTTTTAAAGTATGGGAAAATTCCCGTGCTCCAAATGGACCTTCTGTTTTTTTTATTGTTGCTACAGTGCCACCATTGTTTTGATTGTTACACATGTCTTGGACCATTAACAGTAATAAAACTTTTACAGTAACAAGCCTTTATAGTATAGCTTTTTTTTTACAAACCACGACTCCCTTACGGTTGATTCAAAACTAAGTGTGTGTTTGACTGATAACTTCATTGCCAATATAGAAACGGGTATCATTCCAATTTCATTCACAACCAACAAGATCCGGCGGCCATTTGTCGTTAGTGCTACTACATAAGAAACTAGCAGCTAACATGCATTTTAGTTGCATTGGATGTGGCCTAAGGAATCTTGAAGATAAACCGAACATTATGCTGATGTTTGCACGCTTGGTAGCAACCGAGAAACGTGTTAAAACTGTTGATACGAACGGCCGTTGAGTGAGCAAGTGCTTGTAGTTGTGCTTCTTTTGTTTCTTCGTATTTCAGGGAGTTTGAAAGCTTTATCGATGTAAAACGACATTACAGTTTTCTGGTGACCAAGTCTGAGTAATGCCAGTACGCAATACTAGTAAATACTGAGATCTTTTATGATACTCTCAATTTAATATGGACGGTTAATTTTTTAAGATCTAATGATTCGGATTAGTTATAATTTAGTTATACTACACCTGATAACATGAGTAGTATAATCCCGTAGGATTAGAATTGTAATTGTCTATGTGGGGGTACATAACACAAGAGTAATATTTTCAACTCTAGATGGAAAAATACCATAATACCCTCACGAAAATATAAATATAAAGAAAAGTCTATTATGCCCTTCACATTCAAATCAATTGTCAGATTTAATTTATACCACTATCATATACTTACTAGTAGAATGTGCCGTAATATTTCTCTAAATACTGGCCTATGCTATCATGTTGGAATATACCAAGACTTTGCAAAATGATGGATTGCTTCAGTGATCCACTTCTCTTTTGCCTGTAAGAGAACATCAAGTACTTTATTATCTACTATTGCAAACTCCCTTCAGGCCACACCTTTCAACCAATCGCCGGGCAACGACAATCATAAGATGCCCATTCTTGTCTCTAAATCAGTCCGTTGCAACTCCAATACCTGTGCTTCTTTATGCCAAAAAAAGAACATAAACGATCTCCATCACGCTTATTTTACACAACGACACTGGACGAGCTCCACGTCCATGTTTTGCTTGCTCTTACCATGGGAGTATTGGAGCCTAACGGCTTGCTAGCTTAGGTATACCGTGTCTCGTACTGTCATCTACAAGTCGGCCGATCTACTAATAATATACTAGCAGTAAGCATACTAGTACACTACCACAGAATAATTTGCCGTGGAAAAAAAAGTCAAATCGGTGCACTCAAGTTCCAAATGGCCCGTAGATGTTAGCTCTTGTTTCAGTCGTAGTACTTCTAAGTTTCAGCAGTTACTTCCAAGTAAATGTCCCCATCATACGCGAAACTGAAGAAAAGTGCCGGATCCTCTTATTACCGAGGTGGCCGGCAAGCTCTGAACTCTGAACCACGAGAAGTATCTGAAGTTATTTATTCGTTCACTCATGATAAGCTGTCCTGTGTTACTTACTATAGCAGGGTTTCTCTTCTTCATCTTCACCACACGAAGACACGATGCAAATATAAAACGTTCTTTTGGGTTTAGCACATCCATTTCATCAAAAATCAGAGGGAGTGATCCAATCAGCAGGCCTTTTTTTTTTTCTGGCACATGGATTTCATGAGAAGAACCGTTCGGAGTTTAGGAAAACCTTGCGGAGAATCTCGTTAGTGGAATCTTACATCTACTAAAGTGTTTGAACAAATGTAACCAGCGAAGGCACTACAGGATGCCCCATTTCTCATGAAATTTAAACCACCTCCAGGTAATTCTAAATTGTACCTAGTCAAAGCAATCTGAAAGCATCACCTTCCGTCAGAAGCTTTTCTTGACAGCAGATGTGAACTTTCCATTTCCAGCTTTCCCTTTTTATCCCCATCTCCTCGTTTCCTTCTCTCTCTTTCCCATTCCCCACTTGCTCAGGGCCCGAAAGTGCAGGGCTAGTCTGGTCATTTCCCCAAGCCTAACAGATGCAACAGCAAGAGAACAAAAGGGCACTTGGGTGTCACTGTCCCTCCCTCTACTTCAGATTTGTCCTACTTAGGCAAGCATAACCACGGCCAATTTAAGACAAAAGATGGCATCTGACCAAAGAACTCCTAGGAGCTTAGCATCTTGATAAAGGAGGGCTCTAGGCACATGATGGGAGGCCAAAGTTGTCCCCTTCTCGAGCTTAGGAATGATAATTAATCGTGGTACCTCCTCTTTTGCTCACCTTTGCTTCCCTAGCATCCCTTTGATCAGGAACAGTTTACTCTCTATCTCACATGTGTGATGTGCCTGAATGCATCCAAGTGTATCTAGTTTTTTTGTTTTCTTTAGGGGACTTTTTCAGGTCTCGGTAAGTGAGAAACAAAGTATGAAATGGGCACTGTTACAAGCTTCTAGGAAGGAATAGAGGGCACACTTGACACTGATCCAGATCAAGTCACATCTAGGGATTTGTTAATCGCCGTCCTAGATCTCTGTTCAGACAATGCAGATACGAACCAGAGTCAAACAGAGCGCTGCTACGCGTAAGACCAATTTTTTTTTAACTTAATGTGTTCCAAACACTGACTAACATTAGATGATTGAAATATTTTCCTCAAATTCTGTTTTTACTGTCACTTCATACAACAGATATTCGAACAAACTCAAGAAACAAATGGGTAGGAGCATGATTGACCTAATTGTGTCTTTTCATTTGTATTGAATCTCTGGGCAAATTAGGCTGCCCCTCTTTTAAACAAGCCCAACCAAAGCAAAAGGAAGCTGATCATGAACAGTGCAGCCCTTTTATCGGGAACACATCGGGATCGATCACATCACACACAAGCAGCTCGCCGTGGCATTTTTGGACACCACCTTTCCCCTGGCCATTTTTCTGCAAAAGCTCTAGCTCGGCATCGAAGGACGCACACACAACAAGCACAAAAGAAGAGAAGAGCGAAAGAAAAATGCACATGTAAAATTTATAGGAATGAGCGAAAGAACGCATCATGATGATTGCTTTAACATGTGGACGGATTCGGCTTTCTGGATCCCCCTCCCTCTCCTCTTGCTGTAAATTTGCTATCGCATCGCATGACATCGACTGCAAAGTGAGGTGAAAAAAGAGAAGAAATCTACATGGTTCAGTTCGCTTGTTCTTGGTTCTTGCTCATAGTGAAGCATTACCAAATTGAGAGCTCGATCGGTTAGAGGGAAGGATTGCCTCTTGCTAGTTGCTGACGTAGCAACAAACTAGATAGTAGGTATGTAATACATTTTGTTAGGGTGGACCACAAGTTGGAGGAGTCAATATCAAGATATTTAGAGATGATGTGTATTGTATTATCAGTGTGAATGAGGAGCTCCCTTCTTACATGCCTTTAGGGAGTCAATATCAAGATATAAGAGAGAGAGGGGCAAGCCTTTAGGGAGTCAATATATATATATATATATATATATAGAGAGAGAGAGAGAGAGAGAGAGAGAGAGAGAGGGGTGGGGGTGGGGGGGGGGCAAAAGGAGATTTTTTTTTTTTTTTGCATTACATTGAGAAAGATGAGTATTTAGATACATTTTCATAGATACATCATATAAACTTAGTTCATACACACACTACTTTTCTCTAGGACCTCCTAATTATTGCCGACGACTTTAAAAGAGAGAATGAACCCTTGGTGCCCTCCTGCAAACTGTCAAAGCTCGGCGCGGCACTGCTTGTTTGTTGTTTCCCTTCTCGCGTGCAGATCCCGATGAGAGAATCTGTGTTGCAAACTTGGCAATGGGTAGGGGCATCTGCTTGCATGGCATGTGCTACTAATTGGAGAGAGAGAGAGAGAGGAGTAAAGGACTTCTCCTTGCCTAGGGCCTGAGCAGTATCAGTTATTTTGGAGTGTATACATCTATATGTAAATATCTTGGGCCTGCAAAATGAAATTGCTGGAGGCTGTTGTCAGTATGTCACCGAAACACAGCAATTTTTGTGACAGTCCTTTGGCTTGCAGATTTTTAAACTTAGATTCCAGCTTTCTGCTCTTTATCTTCATTTATTTTCTGGTTATGTCATATGTGTGGAAGCTGCAACACATGATTTCCACAAGAATTTAGGTAGAAGAAACTGCGGAGAAGGATTCAGAAAATCAATACTGAACTTCATAACTCGAGTGGATGATAAACAAGTGCAGAAGTGCTGCGACGCTCTTCTGAACGAAGACCACAATTTTTCTACCGAGATAATTCCACTGTAGATCACTAAACTTATGAGATTGTATCACTTTATTCCCCGAATTTGCATTTTACTTTCTCGGTCCTCTAAACTTGTTCTCATTTGCACCACAGATCCTTTTCCCCGTTAGTTGACGGAATATGCTGATAATTGTACTATAGCTCCCTAAACTTGTGAGGTTGTACCACTTTACTCCATAAACTTGCATTTTATTTTATTGGGCCCATAAACTTGTCCGCGTTTGCACCACATATCATATTCTTAGTTAGTTGATGGAATAGGCTGACTTAATGTCCTTTGTAGCCGACATGGACAATAACATGACAAAAATAGTCTTCTTCCTCACCATTCGTTCGACTGCGCTCCGTCATGGCCGCCATAGGACTCATTTCGTTCCAGTCATTCCGACGGGTCTCTTACAAGATTGACCACTTCACACCATGTTCTCGGACCTTGCCTGCGTTCTTCCATGTTCAATTGAAGCTGGACCACAGTCACCGTGGAGATCATGCATGTGTTCCTCCACACCGGCCACAAGTCTTCATCATTCAAATTCACCGCTAGTGGTGAGCCTCTTCCCTCTTTATCCACCTCTCTAGCTTCGCACCGTCGAGGTCTACCCCGTGCTCCCTTCGCCCTCTCTAGAACTTCGCCGGACTGCCGTTGCCGCCGTCCGCCTCCACCTCGCTGCCGCCCAGCACCACTGCTGTGCATCTTTGCCCTCAACATTGCTACCCATCTTCTCCCTGGGGTCATGGAGAAGGGCGAGGAAGCCGCTGGCCTTGCCAAATGCGGCGCAGGCGGGGCAGGACTTCTAGATGAGGGTCGGGGTAGTGGGGAAGGCGGTGTGAGTGGAGAGGAAGTAGGTCGTGCACATGCCAATATCGCCACCTCCACAAATGACCATGTGGCGGGGCGGCCAATGCGGTGGCCAAGTGTGCCATCGGGGTTTAATGGAGGGGCAGCCACAGATGCCACATCTGCGATGACGCACGTCAGCTTAGCGTTTTATGTTAGCAAACGGAAGAAAGGATCTGCGGTGCAAATGGGGACAAGTTTAGGGGAGCGAGAAAATAAAATACAACTTCAGAGAGTAAAGTGGTATAACATCACAAGTTTACAGAGCTACAGTGCAATTTACTACCCTAAATCAACCTATTCTGTCAACTAACGGAGAAAATGACATGTGGTGCAAACGAGGATAAGTTTAAGGAGCCGAGAAAGTAAAATGAAAATTCAGGGAGTAAAGGGAAATTATATTTTTCTATGCAACTACGCAAGTAAGAGAATGAGCGCTATAGTTGTATGTATCCGACTATACTAATACCCGAGGCTCAACTAAAGAATCTAGTTTTTTGTGTAGTATTTTTTTAACAAGGGATAACCCAGCTTTTATAGAAATCATATAAATGCTCTTACAAAAGAGATAAAAGGTAATACGCTGGGATCACCAGCTTACAAGATGAAGACCAAGCAACAAGAACAATGTCCAGAAGAGGCTAATACAGACTCGATATTAGACAGAATATGACGAACAAAAGATTTTAATCCATTCTTCAAAAGTCGCCAAAAAGTAGTCCAGTTCACTTCGATCAACCCCTTTGATGAGGATTCTCCAATGCTACAAACAAGACAGGAATTTGATAATCACTTCCCTAGCTAGGATGCTTAGAAAAATTCTTCTCAATCACCATTTTTGTTCCTAAATTGCCAAAGGATCCAAGCCAATGCTGCAAAATTAAACAAAGTAACATTATAGTCATTAACCCCCTTCTTATCCAACCAATTAAATTGGAAATCATCTAAAGATGTTGGGATGCTCTCCCAGCTTAACATCTCTTTCACACAAGACCAAACAAATTTAGCTAAAACACAGGAGAATAGAATATGATCAATGCTTTCTTTAACATCACAAAGAATGCAATTCTCATCCCTTTTCCACCCCTTTTTTTAAGTTGATCAGCTGTTTGAATTTTGTCAAGATAGCTTTGCCAAAGGAAAATCTTAACTTTTTCATAGTTTTTTAAATTTCATGCTAATAACTCCCCCCAAAAACCACATGTTTGTACATGGACTTGACTGAAAACACCCCTAATTTCTCAAGACGCCAAAATACTTTATCCTCATCCCCATTCAGATCAATCACCAAAATACTTTATCCTCATCCCCATTCAGATCAATCACCAAAATACTTTATCCTCATCCCCATTCAGATCAATCTCCATAATACAATTTTTCAAAAGATTCCATTGAATTAGCTTCCGTTCCCCAAAATTTCTAAGGAAATTAATCTTCCATTCATTATCAATGAAACAGGTAGCAACACTAGCATCAAGAGATCAATAGATTCTAAAAGGTTTGTTAAATTGAACCTTCAAGGGTAATTACCAGACCAAACATCTCTCCAGAAAGATATGTTACAACCATTACCACTATGAAATTATGCACCCCAATTAAACAGATATTTCACTTTATGCAGTGATTTCTAGAATTGGAAACCATTCAAAGGATGAGCATCTTTGAAAGACCCCCCAGAGAAGTACTTAGCTTTAAGTATTCTAAACCAAAGCTCATTAGTAGCTATATAAATTTTCCAAATCCATTTAGCTTAGAGACAATAAGTCATACACCTAGTATTAATAACCCCTAGACCCCCCAAATCTTTAGGTCTGCACACAACCTACCATGTGATACTTAAACTTATCTCTAGCCCCTCTCCAAAAAAAAAAACTAACTCTAATCGAGTCCATTTTTTTGTGGACTTCCTCAGTAAGCTGTAAAAACCCATGGTGTAAATAGGAAGACTGCTCAAACTACTATTTACCAACATTAAATCTCCCTCCTGAAGACAGAAGATTATTTTTCCAGTTATCCAACCTTCTTCTTAATTTGGTAACAACATTTTCAGCTGCTTTCTCCCCAACATGTCTATCTCCAATCACAATGCCTAAGTAAGTAAGAGGTAAATGCGCCAATTTACAATCCAGGATGGTTGCCACTTTAATAGCCACTTCACTTTCATCCCAGCACAAACACTTCACTCTTGTGATAATTGATTTTCAACCCTGACATCTACTCAAAGCAATACAAACGGAAATTTAAGGTTAAGCAGATATTCTTCCTCACATTCTATCATAATCACTGTATCATTAGCATACTGAAGAATGGGAACCCCCTCAGGAATCAAATGAGAAATCAGACCCCTAATCAAGCCCTTCTCCTGAGCTTTTTCTACAATTGCTGCCAAGGCATCAGCGGCCAAATTAAAAAGAAGAGGAGATAGAGGGTCCCCCTCTGTTTCAAACCTCTGTAAGTATTAAAATAGGGACCAACTTCTCCATTGACATTAATGCTAACTTTGTCCCCTCTTACTGACCTCATAGTCATTTGGATCTAGTGCTTAGAAAAACCTTTCCTTACCAACACTTCCTCCAAAAATCTCCAATTAACCTTATCGTAGGCTTTTTCAAAGTCCAGTTTCAAAACCACCCCTTTTTTCTTAAAATGTTTAATCCCATGGACAATCTCATGAAGAGCAACAACCCAATCTAAAATATTTATATTCTTGATAAAAGCAGACTGACAATCGTTGATAATTTTATCAGCAATACCTCTCAGCCTGTTAGCCAAAAGCTTTGTTAGAATTTTGAAGCTAACATTCAACAAGCAAATAGGTCTGTACTGCTTAATAATATTATCTTCTTTAAGTTTGGGAATTAAAATGGTAACTCCAAAGTTCAACCTTTTAAAATATAAATCTAAAAAATCTCTGACCAAACCTAAGAACTGATGCTTGATAACCCCCAAAACTCTTTATAAAAACACTAGGGAAACCTTCGTGCAGTATCTGACAACGTGAATCAAATAGTCTTAATACAACAACAGATCATAGATCGTAGGACCAATTATGGAATATTAGGTCCTGACAATGGCATGCAGTTTGCTGGGGTTGAAAATAATGGCTCGGGGCAGCATGCCTTGGAGCCCTCACAAAGGAGGAGGCCAGGGATGGCCCAGCAAGAGAGGGGATAAAAACATCTCCAATGTCGCAAAGAGAAATTTGTATTTGCATGGGAATCATCAGGCCAGGCATGCCGCTGGGGTTCAAAGGTGCCCAACCAAAGTGGGGTAGAAAGCAAAAGAGGAGGAGTGCACCAGCTTTAATCACAACCCTTTTCCAGCCATGGCACAGGGCAGGCATTCGTGTGTAGCATAGAGCCATAGACGGTGTAGGATACTGGATAGTGTAGTACCACATGTACTACCCTGTAGAATATGGATGCAGTAGCAGGCAGGAGCAAACTAGGCTAGCAGAGCACAATGGTAAAGAGCAGCAGAGCAGCCAGATCATCTCATCTCGTCGTCTTTACCCCCTCTCCCATTCGCGCCCCGGCAGCAGAATGATGGAGGGCATCTCCGGGCGCGCATCTCGATGCGCCTAATCTTTCATGATGATGGTTTATCACGATCAAGATGGCTTTTACGCATCGAATCATGCACAAAAAGCCTTCCCGGATTTCCTTTGCCTAATCATTGCCGCCCGCTTGGATTTCGGGTGCACTGTCTGTCTCTCGTATGCATGTTGCGTATGGTCTTGTGCAGAGTTTCAGAGAGAGGTGTATGTATAATCATAGGGAATCATAAACACCAGGAGCAGCCACTCTGCATTGGATGCTCAATTCGGTAGGATAGGAGGATGTTCGTGTGGCATGCAGAGTGCACAATCGAGAGCGCCTGAACATGCTTGTGTTTGAGACCACGAGATGGGCATTTCCAGTGCAACGTGCCGGCCGTCCATGCTTCGCCTTCCCCTTGAAAGCTATCATGAACCACCAAAGGATGCTGAACTGAATGCTTCTTCAGCACTGAACACATTGTGAAGCAAACGAAGAGTGTGCAGCAAGGGCACACGATTCTTTCCACGAACGACATAATTCTTCCCCCTACTAATTTCCTTCTTTTGCTGGCTATCAGTCCCCCCCCCCCTCCCGCCTCCTTATGCACGCTACTAACTGGGAGACGGTTCATCTTCAGGTTACAAGTTACAACTGATTGGCTAGCCTCGAGAGACAACGCGGCAAATGATCCACCATTCAAGAAAAAAGCACACCTGAATTGGACTGGACATAGGTGAAAGGGCCCCTTCTCCCCAAGGGAGATATATACACATCTGCAGGAATCAAACCCATGATCATCACATGGACATGGAGCAGTCAGAAATCCCTTACCGCCAATGAGTGTCTCAACATGCAGTAAAAACAAAGCACTGACGCAGGGAAGAATGTCAGACGGCGGTAGTTGATCCGCACTGCACATTCATGTGTCCGTTCGTCCTCGCGTTCTGGGGCCTGGATAGAAAGGGACGGCAGATCAGCAAAAGTCGTTATCATCCTCGTGAGACGGCGTGCAAAGCTGCAAATTCTGATTGCTATGGAGTCCATTTGCTAGCTGTACTCTTGCAGGAACAGCGATTAGGTGAGAGGCCCACCTGGCTGAACGTAGAGGGGTGGGGGCGCCGAGCCACCACCGGCGGTATGACGGGGAGGAGACGCGCCGAGATGGCAGCGCCAACGGCGTGTTGGGACAAGGGAAGTCGGGAGCGCGCGTTAAGAGAGGAGAAAAGAGAAATATCGGCCTCTTCGAGCCCAAACGAGGCCGGCTGGCGAAGTGCAGGTGGCGTCCTAATAAGGCTTACTGTGGGCGGAGAAGCCTCCGGCAAGGGGAGCGGACGGACGAGAGGGCACAGTGGCGGTCGATGGGTCGACAGTTGGCCCGTCGTGTTGGCCTTCTGGCTTATTCTTTTCCTTGCGGTTGTTCTGTGGGCTGCCAGTTTGCCACCGCGCCCGCGTGATGCCGGCGGGTTGTGGCTGTGGAACGGAAGAGCCGGAACAACTTACCGAAACTTTTTTTAGAAGAGGAGTTGCTGAAAACAACCCAATCAAACTTTCGTCGGAAGATGCCGTTGTTTCGCATTGCGCCGTTTTAAATCGCCCCCAACCAACCCGCGGCGGCGCGGCCTGGTAACCGCGTCGCGCCGTACGGGATGAACAAGTGTGTCCGAAAAATGGGAGATCGGTCTCATGGACTTCAATGAGCCGCAAGTTGCAAGAGATCGGCCCATGGGCTTGTAGTTACTTACGCCTGTGGAGTATAGACTATATAGGCTTACACACGCCGCGGCCTTAATACAGCCACCGTTGGCTCCCATTGTAGACTTAACGATACTCGTGGACCATCCTGAAAGATAACTTGTGCTTTTCCCTCGGTCCTCAGGGCTAGCGGGCTACGGCTTACTACAAGTTTACAACTATCTTCAGAGATCAGAACTCATCTACGACGAATCTTTCACATCAATTTTTTTTATATTTACGATGGCGCATTCCCATCATATAATATACATCGCATTTTTACCATAACCAGCATCAGATGCTTTCCTTGCGCCATGTTTTTGCATCACGCTCGCAATATTCAACATTTCAACCGCATCAACTGTCACCGATGTTGATGAACCAACAACCGCACGCAAGATTACCCTTATTTTGTACTTTCTCCTAAGGAGATAATATCTCAGTTTTGTCATAATTTTTTAATGAGAAAATTGCACTGTAGATACCTGAACTTACGGGTTATACTATTTAGCTTCCTCAATTTGCATTTTGTTTTTTAGACCTTTGACCTTGCGATGTTGTGCCACTTAGCATACTAAAATTGTATTTTACTTTCTCAACCCCTGAATTTACGAGATTGTACCACTTAACTCCCTGAGCTCGCGTAAGCGAAGTTCGTCGAATGCGATTTCATCCCCCTCCGAATTCAAGATTGTGCTACTAAGACTATGTTCATTCGAGATCACTCTCTTTGCATTTGCCGCAGCAAATCCAAGCAAACTTTGAACAACAACCGATCTGAAAGGTACGCGCGTTCTTCCTCCGAGTCGCCCCCTTCAATTATTCCGGCAAGATGGCCGCGCATTAGGCCTCAATCGCCACTCGACCACCGCATACCACTCCGGACGAAACAGCCAGGATTCCTGCAACTGCAAATCCACACGCACTGCACACACTCGTACTCACCACAAGCGCGCGGACGCGAATCGGCAGGGTAAATTCCTCCCGGTGAAGTTTGGTCTCGAGTCTCCACCGTTCGTTTCACGTATAAGCATCAAGTGAAGCTGATGACAACGATCAAACAGGCTGCGCAGCCTGCATGCAGCTTTTAAAAACCAATGCGACAATCCGTCAGGCACAGGGGCAACGTGTGTGTGAGGAAGGTGGGCCGTGGGTGGTAGTTGGTCACGTCGAACGGGACCGCAACGTGGGGGGCGTGACAGCGAGGGATCCAATTCTCTGTCGTTCCGTCGTCAAGGCATCCATCGGCACGGGGAAGAAAAAATTAAATTTATTTCCGCACTGCCTTATCCATATGTCTATGTGAACGTAAGTCACCACCAGCGCAACGTGTTTTGTTTCTCTACAAGTGGGGGTGAAAGTGGTTGGCTAGACATATACGTATACAATATTACATGGACTTTAAACTAAACCTACTACTGGATATTACTATCATACTAAAATGATCCCATCGTGCGCTTAAATTTCGTTGCCTACCAGAAGTTCAGATCACAATCATGGCTGCTATGCCATTGGAAAAGCACGGGTACGCTAGCTACTCTCCCGTGGTCCAGCGAGTAGGCAGTCTGTACACGGATTTGTATTCACTACTTGGCACGCTCTTTACGCATCGTATTGGGGTGTATATATATATATATATATATATACCACCGGTACGCTAGCTACTCTCCCGTGGTCCAGCGAGTAGGCAGTCTGTACACGGATTTGTATTCACAACTTGGCACGCTCTTTACGCATCGTATTGGGGTATATATATATATGGAGTAGTATTTTATTGTAGCCCCAATTTGGTGCCTCTGTATTCTAGCTCTTTCGTTCTCTCTTTTTGTTACACTGTACAAAGCACATAATTACAGCGCTTGCACCAGAATGATTCGGTGTAAAAGACCACCCCCCACGTGAGCTGGACCTCCAGCGCGAGATGCCGCTTTGATGTTTTTAAACATCCGACAAGAGAGAAAGAGATGTGCAACCTGAAAAAAATATATGTTAGGCCACATTTTAGTACGCAGGAATGTTAATCTAATTTTTGCGAGAATCTAGCTGTTTTCTACGGAAAAACCTTCCCGGGGGTAATCTATGATTGATGTGCCTGGTTAATGTAACAACCCAAATTTGAGCTTTTGAAAATTTTCTTGAATTGTATGGATTTTCAAAAATTTATGTTGAATTTGGTGAATTATCAAAATCTTGGTTGCATTTAAAAAAACTTAAATAAAAAATCCTTGTTTTAAATTAATTCTACAAAATCTACAAGTCAAATGGAATATCAAAACTCCTCTGAATTTAAAATCAAAATCAAATTCAATTCGGAAAATCAAATCAAAATCCAAACCTCAATTTCTTCTCATTTCCTTTCGGTAAAACCAACATTAACTCCTTTTCACCTCCACCATGATCCACTCTCTTCCCCCTGCGCATGCGCTCCACCATGCAGTTGCGCCCGCCGAACCACACCTCTCCTCCGGCAAAGACAATGACCCATCCGCCCGATCCACACTTGCCCGTTTTCCTCCTTCCTCTCCTTCCCTCTGTGCGGCCCAACCAGCCCACGCGTGCTCACTCACCAGCCCAGCCAAGCACCAGCTCCCCTCGCACTAGCCCTCGCTGCCACGCAGGCCTGACCCCCATGCGTCAGCCACCCCTGTTCATCTTCTTCGCAAGCTCACTCGTTCGCCAGCGCAGCTCGCCTGCCTCTCTCTTTTGCTCTCCATCAAAACAGAACTCGAGTGCAATGCACCTGGCAGTCCTCGAGTGCCACGCCGTGAGGTTGTCCCATCGCGCTAGAGCGCAGCGCAATGTTAATCACGAGAAACCATGCCTGGCCACCACTATTCCCAAAAGAATTCGCCGCCTCCTTCCTCCTTTTAAAACATGGCCGAGCGCCTCACACTCGCTAGAAGCTCCTCTCCACCCTCCTTGCATTCCCATCTTCTCTCCACCTCTAGAAAGTGAGAACTTCCTCTGCTCCCATCTCCCCCAAATCCGGCCGCTGGCCTCGCCCTCGGATTTTGGCCGTTAGGGTAAGCCTTCGACCTCATCTTACTTATGCTCACTCTCTCTGTGCTTGTGCTATTCCAAAAGTGAATGAAGCCGTCGACTTACTCTGAAGCTCGTCGAACCTCGCCGAGTTGTCGCTGGGATCTCCTGCCTTGTCTGGTGAGCAATTGACTTTATCATCCCGTGCCTTAGCATCGCCTCATCTTGCTCCTTCTAAATCGTGTCTTGTTGTACCTCACCATGCCCTAGAGACGTCAGAACGCTGTCGTCCTCATGGCTAGTCTAGAGCACGTGAAGCCGCCACCACTGCTGATCTTCTTCCTCGCCCATCCTTCTAGTAATTCCTTCCATTCCTGTAAGCTTCTTCACCTCACAAACCTATTAGGCTAGCCAATGTACACCAAGTAAGACCGTAACATCACCTCCCCTTAGCACCTCGCCGTGCCCCCACTGGCTGCCATGGATATCTTGACGCATAGCCTCACCGTTTGCACCTACAGCTCAAATAGCATCTCGCCAGCATGAAGATGAGGAAGCGCACGTCAATTGGGAGCAAGTAAAACCGTAGGGTAGCTGCTCGTGTCTACAGTATAGTTGCTGTCGTAGTAAACAAAGACTAAACAGTAAGAGAAAAGGGGACCTCCGCTACTCTCAGAGGAGCCGAAGGATCCTCGGAAAGAGGATCAATAATTAGTGAATATGTATTGATTGATTGCTTCTGAAAAACCAAAAAATATCCCCCTCTTACATGGGGGGGGGTGCTTCCCTATTTATAGCCCTATGTTTATATTACTATCCTACCCCTACGGGAGTGCTGTACGCGTAGGGGCTGCAGGGACTTTTCCTCCCCCTACAGTAGGTCCTGGTCCACGGTAGGTCTTCTTGTGCTTGGTCCACCTGGCCGGTGCACTTGGTCCACCAGCGCCCGGAGTGCTCCGTTGCAGGGGGTGCTTCGGGTCCCCTCCGGAGGTGGCCCGGAGGGCCTGCTGCTCCGGGCTTCGCGAGGCGCCGAGGAGCCTCCGGGAGTGCTTCAGGTCTCCTCCAGAGGTGGCTTTGCCTGGCTTTTGGGGCTGGTGGGGCCGCCCCTACGACAAGCTCCTCGCGGTCGAGGTGTGCTTCGCTCAGGCTGAAACTACGCTGTCCTTCCCGAAGGGTCCAAGCACACCGCCCCCTTCGGCCTGGCGAAGCTTTGCTGTCCGTGGACGCCTTATGGAAAAGGTAAATAGGTGTAACGTCTGTGGTGGCGTCAGTTCGGGTCCTATGTCTCGCCGGACTTTGTTGGGACGCGGTTCCATTGAATGAGCCGAAACCGTTTAGGTGAGTGCGGTACACGTGTCGTTCTGTGAATGGCTCTTGCATCTTCATTTTTTTCGCCCTTTCGTTTTTGGCACCCGTATGGCTATATATATGGGGGACGCTCCAGCCCCCTTCTTTTATTCATCTGCTTTGTGAAATTTCACTCCCTTGGCTTCTCACCTTTCTTCGTTGATCTCCTCGTGTTTAGCGCGATGACGAAGCGTTCGCGAGATGGAGCGTCGTTGGTTCTCTCGGACGAGCTTGGCCGTTCTTTGGTTACCCCGTCAGTCCTGCGGTTGCTTCGGGACGAAGGCAAAATTGCCGACCTGTCCTTGGTGTGGGCGCCTGGTTCGAAGATGGTGCCGGAGCCCCAAGAGGACGAGGCGGTGGTCTTCGCTGCCTTCTTTGACGCTGGCCTCCGGTTCCCGTGCGTGGAGCTGGTGACATGCATGCTTCGGCTTTACGGTGTGGAGTTGGCGTAGTTGACGCCAAATTCCATCGTGAAGCTAGGCGTTTTCGAGTGGGTTATGCGATCTACCGGGGCGAGCGGAGAAGGGCGTTTATTCACGTACCTTCATGATGGGCGTTGCCAACCGAAGAAAAAGGATACCGAAGAAACGCTTAACTTTGGGACTGTTAACTTTCAGCCGAAGCGTCGTTGCCTTCGGTACCTACCTGCGCCCGCGTCTCGCAACAGATGGGAGACGGACTGGACGCAAAGTTGGTTCTACCACACTTCTTCGTCGGCCGACGGTCTGTAATCCGCTGGGGGTCCCATTCAGTTCATCCTGTCCCCGGAGATCAAGTTCACATCTCGGGAGGAGGCGGTGCTGCAGTTGCTGCTAAGCGTGATGCGAAGGCTCTCTACTCGGGATCTTGTGGAGGAGTTTTACACGCTTCGGCTGTGGCCGCTTGCTCGGGGATGGGACGTTAAACTCGGTGCCGCGAGGGATGGCGTTCCTTCGTTTGATCTTTCTTGCGGAGAGGATGGTATGTGTTTATTTTGTAACCCAAAACCCCAATATGCCTTCGAGTCACTGACAACCTATGCTTAGGGCGGCGGGCAGTGTTGCCCATCGACGATGCGGCGCGGGCTGTGGAGCAACTTTTGGGGCCCTACACCGGGGAGGAGCACACGAAACGAGGACTTGTGGTTTGCGAGCCTCGACTGAACCAGGCATATGCGGACCAATCCTCTCGTTTGGCGGGCCAGCTCGAACCCGATGAGGGCAAACGGAAGAAGGGCCATGTGCTTGAGGAGCTGAATGTTCCCGACCCTATTGTCGCGGTGCCCCTTCAGTGCGGTGGCTCCTCGGTTCCCGATAAGTCAGGATGCGCCAGGGTGGACACGGTGTTCCGAGGGGCTAAGGCAGCCCGCGGTCCCGTGGGGCAGGTGGAGCAAGGGTGTTCGGTGGGGTCTTCATTGGGGTCTGGGGGGTTGCCCCGGTTCAGCCCTTCGTGGCTCTAGGATCCTCTGCGAGGGCTGCAAGCTCTTTTAAGGTTGCGAGCTTGGCCCTCGAGGAGTCGTCAGTTGGGACGCCTTCACATGGGTATGTCAGGTGCTCAACTGATACTCTTGTAGGGGAAGCTCCTGTTGCCGCGGCTACTATTGGTGAGTTTTTATAGCCTCCTTCGGTTACCAGCGTAGCGCTAACTTATGCTTTTCAGCCGCGGGTGACGAAGGCACTAGTAATGGTGACGCTGGCACTGGAGGGTCGAAGATTGGCTCCGGCAACGGTGGTACTAGTGAGCGGTCCGATGTGGGGGTACCCGACGGACATGCTATAGCTGATGTTGGGATGCTGTGCACCAACGACTTCAAGCTGAGCCCTGGTATGGCTATTGTCACCGAGGAGGTGGCCCAATTTGCTGCCCCTCCGGTAGTAGAGTGGCTTTTTGAGAAATGGTCTATACAACGGATGCGTCACTCGATGGAGGCGAAAGCCGCAAAGGTGAGTTTCACCCTCTCTTATTTTTGTTTATATATATATATATATATATATATATATTGTTTATTTTTTAAACTAGGTGCACTTGCTTTGTAGACGCTAATGCTGTCACGCGCCCTCGAGGGGGATATCGACCGCGGTTACGTGGAGATCCAAGAGCGGATCAACCTGGAGCTTGCGCAAAACGTGTCTCTACGCTCCAAGCGCGATGGTCTCGCTGAAAAAGCGGTAGGGCTAGAGAGGCGTGTCGCGGAGCTGGAGGCTGAGCGGCACAAACTTCGGGAAGAGGTCCAGACACTTAGAGCCGTCCGGCGGGATCTCGAATTAGAGATTGAGGCAGAGCGGCAGCTTTCAGATATAGTTTCTTGTGTCGCTTGGGACGCGATGGAACTGTTGGGTAATACGGTGACCGAGTTGGGAGCCGTGCCCCCACTTCGAAGGCACACCGCCACACAACTTGACCAGACGCTCGATCGGCTTCGGCGTGCGAGTGAGATCTGCTTGCCTGCTGCGCGAGTCTACGACGACCACTGCGCGAAGGCGGCCTTCGTGTCGCTACAAAAGGCCGGTTGCGAGCACGTGGATGCCCTCGGCGCGCGCAACTTGCCTGTTGTTTCGACGTCGCCAGCCGCGGTGGATAGTCATGGGTGCAGAAGGCAAGCAACGCCTTCACTCAAGTGTTTTGGGCACCACATGGTCGTGACGCGGCAATGACTTCCTTGCGGAGGGTTTTGGAGCACAAGGCGAAGGGGAAAGCAGTGGATGCCATCGAAGGCGACGGCGAGCGAGGGGCCACCACCGATGACAAGGTGTGACTCTCCGCCCTTCTCCAGCAATTTTAGGCGTAGCCTTGGTTTTTTTTTTTGTAATTTTTTTTGCATTAACCCGGCTTGTGGCCGAACGTTGGCATGCGAAGGGTCTGGTGTTTTTTTGTAATGCTGCCAAATTCTAATGAAAAGAAAAAAATCATTTATGGCGCCATCTCACACTATTTTTATAGTTCTAAGTTGTTGATTTGGCCAGGCTTGACTAGTGCAATTTGGTTGTGCGGCTCGCTGAGGTCTTCGACCCTTGGAAGGTGGAAATATAAAAATGACTGTCCCCTCCCGCGGTACAAAGTATGAACAGTCTCTTTTGCGTAAGTGGCCTCTGAAGGTGTGTTACCACAGGGTTGTGCACTATGGTGTGAAATGGCAGCATTGGAAGTTCGTGAACCCGCAAGGGTCTATGGAGGAGTTTCATCAATTCTGGGAACGCAAGGCTGCACAAGCGCGCACGGAGATTCGTGCCTTCTGGGAGAAGCGAGGTGTCATTTTCGCCCTGGAAGAGCCGGTCGTGAGCGACGCGGGGGAGTCTTCCAGATCTCGGTGCGAGGCAGAGGTAGAGTACGAGCACCTCGTTCGCTCTGGCGCCTCTAACGAGGAACTGTTGAGATGGGCGGAGGAGTTGCAGAAACGCCTCGTCACGTCCGGGGCTTCCGATGAGGAACTGCTCGCGTGGGCTGCCAGTAGGGAGTACGACTTCGCGCCCTAGTTCCGTGGGGCAACGATGTATCACCTTGTATTCTTATTGTAATGTTAGAGCTTTGCGTCTAGCGTGTAATCTGTACTATTGCCTGGCAAAGTTTTCTCGCATTACGTACTGTGATTTGCAGTTGTATCTGTTTTTTTTGGGTCGGTCATGTGTGATGACCTGCGCTCGGATTTGCAGCTTTTGTAGCTTGCGAGGGTTATGCGCCATCCCCCGTATCTTTTTAAATAGGGCTCCGAGGGAGCCCTCGCTTGTATAACTTACGAAGCGCATACGAGGCCTGCGTAGCGAGGGGTAGGCGAAGCCTGCGCCGTCCCAAGTATCTTTTTAAATAGCGCTCCGAGGGAGCCCTCGCTTGTATAACTAGCGAAGCGCATACGAGGCCTGCGCAGTGAGGGGTAGGTGAAGCATGCACCGTCCCCTGTATCTTTTTAAATAGGGCTCAGGAGCCTCGCTATATAACCCGCAGCGCATCTGAGCTCTGCAATGAGGGTAAGCGGCTGCGTCATCCCTCGTATCTTTTTAAATAGGGCTCTGAGGGAGCCCTCGCCTGCGCAGCGATGGAAAAATGTTATTTAGTCACATGCACAAAAAATAGAAGAACAAAAGACTACATAAAATATTAACAAAGCCAATACTGATCTCATAGGAATGACTTCAATCCCCTATGGTATTTGTTATATGCAATGAGGTTCTTATTGAGCTAAAAGCCATCACATGACAGCCTATATCACCAAACCAATTCAAATGTTCACTGTTTTGGGAAACTACAGACCAAAATTAACTCCAAAATGGCACCAGTAACCCCAATAATTATACTCTCATGTTCTCAACACAACTGCATCAAACTGAACAAAGCAACATCATGTAGCAAAATGGTATGAAGAGAAAATGCTCGCGCAATCAGAAATTCAAATAGATTCGCTTAAGTTACAATGGAAGCTACTCCAATCAGGCAATTGCAAAAAAAATTCCTACCTAGCAGTGACAATTACAAATATATTACAGAGCCTAGTCTACACTACCAATTGCATCCAATCCACCCAAAATAACATGGATTTCGCGCAATCAGAAATAAACGAGGAAACACAGGTGATGAGGGAATCTCACATAGGTGTTGAGCTGGCGTTTGAAGCTGGTGAAGTTTTTGTGCTTGAAGTGGCGAGAAAGCAAGTCGCGCTCAAAGGCATGCGAGTCCCAGATCACGAAGCTGTTGGAACTAATCTTGTTGTTTATGTGTTCTTTGTTTATTTATGATTTAGTGTAACATGTATAGTGGCTAGAGTCCAAGTTAGTTGAAACGTGTAGCATGGCGTAGTGGGTGATTGGCGGTCGTGTGTGGTGATCGATGACCAGAGTTGAGTACACGTATGTGTTACTTGGAATTAGCCATACATGTGTTTGTGGCCAGGTATTCGATCAAGTCATGGTGCACGTCCGGAATAGGAAGCGGTCAAGCTGTGCGTACATGCAGGAAGGTGCTGCATGTTCAAGCGTTGCCTGGAATTCTGGAGGTGTGGCTTTATGTGTGCGTGTGTTAGTGGGGTGGCAGTTTGTTTGCATGCATGCAGAGTATGAGTGGTGTGTCCGAGTCCAACGGGAGGACGTGCGGCACTTAATGCTTATGCTTCCTGCATGTAACCAATTTGTTTAATGCTTTATATAAGAGATAGCAGCAGCAAGTAAAAGAGGTGAGGTTGTTACTCCCGTCACAAATTCTGTGCGTACTGTGTTCTTCTTCCTTATACTTGAGTGTGTGTGTGAAGAACACAAGTCCAAGAGAAGAAGCAAGCCATGAGTGAGTTTCTCTAACATTTGGTATCAGAGCCGGTGTTGTGATGGCGAGGATGGCAAGATCGGTGTCTCCGTCATCGTCGAGGCGTATCGCCGGTGGCCTAGAGGAGGTGGCGGTGGCGGTATGCATGTGGCTAGCGCAGTCGTTGGCGCGAGTCGGGAAGGAGGAGGCGTCACGCCCGATGCCGTTGTTGACTAGTAGCAACTATGCTGCATGGTCAATGAAGATGCAAGTGTACATGGAGGCGCAAGGAGTGTGGGATGCCGTTGAAGAAGACGGCGTCGAGAGGCAAGACAAGAAGGCACTTGCGGCCATCTACCATGGTGTTAGCGAGGAGACCCTTCTTGCTCTTAATGGCAAGAGGACGGCGAAGGAGGCATGAGCGACTCTCAAGTCCATGTATGTTGGAGTTGAGCGCGTGACGAGGGCTAAGCTCCAAACCGCCAAGAAAGAATTTGACAACCTTCATATGCGTGAGGGTGAGTCAATTGATGCTTTTGCCATGAGGGTAACCCTCGCTCTTAGCAAGATGCGGACGCTGGGAGAGAGGGTTGAAGACTCTTGTGTGGTGGATAAGGTGCTTCGAGTCTTGACACCAAAGTTTCTACCGATCGTTTGCACCCTCGAGAACCACGAGGACTTGGATGTGATGTCGGTCGAAGAAGTGTTCGGACGGCTAAGGGCGTTCGAGGAGCGCCACATGGTTGATGAGAAGGAAGGTGAGCACCTGCTGCTCACCCGCGCCCAATGGGAGTCCAGAGTCAAGAACAAGGAAGGCGGCTCCGGCTTCGGCAAGAAGAAGAGCACCTTTGACAAGGCAAAAGTGCGTTGCTATAACTGCCAAGAGTATGGGCACTATTCTTGGGAGAAGAAATGCCATGAGTCGAGGAAGGAGAATGAGGCACATCTCGTTTTGACGGACGCCGACGATGAGCCAACGCTACTTTGAAGACCGACGAGGAGGTGCTTAAAAAAACGACAACAAGATTAGAGGGGTGATTGTTGGAACTAATCTTGTTGTTTATGTGTTCTTTGTTTATTTATAATTTAGTGTAACATGTATAGTGGCTAGAGTCCAAGTTAGTTGAAACGTGTAGCATGGCGTAGTGGGTGATTGGCAGTGCATAGTGAGTGATCGTGACCAGAGTTGAGTACACGTATGTGTTACTTGGAATTAGCCATACATGTGTTTGTGGCCAGGTATTCGATCAAGTCATGGTGCACGTCCGGAATAGGAAGCGGTCAAGCTGTGCGTACATGCAGGAAGGTGCTGCATGTTCAAGCGTTGCCTGGAATTCTGGAGGTGTGGCTTTATGTGTGCGTGTGTTAGTGGGGTGGCAGTTTGTTTGCATGCATGTAGAGTATGAGTGGTGTGTCCGAGTCCAACGGGAGGACGTGCAGCACTTAATGCTTATGCTTCCTGCATGTAACCAATTTGTTTAATGCTTTATATAAGAGATAGCAGCAGCAAGTAAAAGAGGTGAGGTTGTTACTCCCGTCACAAATTCTGTGCGTACTGTGTTCTTCTTCCTTATACTTGAGTGTGTGTGTGAAGAACACAAGTCCAAGAGAAGAACCAAGCCATGAGTGAGTTTCTCTAACAGAAGCTGCCACCATCGTCGCTCCAGGAGATCGCCTCCTCATTCGCCAGGTCTGAGACCATGTCGCACACCTTCGTCAGGAACGACGTCAGCTTCGGCCCTTTCCCGGCGTGTTCTCCTCCCTGCAGTATAAATTTGCAATAGCCCCCCAACCAAAAAGGATACAGTTTGATTAAATCCCCAATCCCCAACGATCTCTAGTGATAAGTAGTAATGACAACAAGAAGCGTGGCAATGTCAATGTCAATCTCACCCCAGCAAGGCGAGGAGGTCGGAGCGGAGGATAGCGAGGTGTTTGTGCCCACCGGGCTGCTCGTTAATGTACTCGAGGAACCCGACGTACTTGGGCCGGAGGGTGTCCCAGAGCCCCCACTCCATCTGGTACAACGCCGACGTGGCGCCACCCTCCTCCTCATCCGTCCCCAGCTGCTCCTCCCCACCCGTGTGGTGCGGTGGTACATCTGGAACCCCAGTGAGTAAAATTACATCACACTGAGGCAAACATAAAAGTCAAACCTTAAACAAAGCATAGAAGTTACAGGCTATAATTTGACATCTACTTTGCAATCCAATGTTCTATGCGCTACCATATTAATCCACTGCATGCCAAATTGCAGATCCCACTTAGTTCCTCAAAATTTCTAGCAAAATCAATAGATTCCATATTATCCTACACTTCAGCAAGTAGGTAAGGCAATAAAGGTACAACTTTTCCAACAGATCTGTATCATAGATCAACAAATTCCAATTCACAGCAGCCGTAGTATATCGAATCGCCAATCTCAACAATGACACTGGCTAATCGGCTCAAAATTCCAGAAAGTACAAGTTTAGATCAGCACGCGTCGTACCTTGAGGAGGACGGTGTCGCCGCAGAAGAGCTGCAGCCTCTCCATGGTGTTCGGGTGCAAAGCGATGATGGAGTTATCGTCATTGGTGGCCTTGTCAACCACCAGTCGGTTCGACGACTTCTTCCTCTCCAGGATCGCCGTCGAGTAGTCCTTCTTCCCCTTCCTGCACCACCCCAAAAAAAATCACAAAAAATCCCCCAAAAAACCAAATTGGAACCGAAAACCCTAGACGCTAGATCGGATCAGGGCAGGGGTGGCACCTCACGGATCGGCTGAGGCCGAGGACTCGCCTTGGCTCGCCATGGTGAGTCCTCGCGCAACAGCGGGCGGAGGCGAAGTGCTCGAGGAGGAGATAGGTCTCTGCGAGGTCTCTGTTGATGCGCGTTGTTCTCAACATGAGCAGTTGAGAAACGTGGGGTGGAGCGGTGCGGGAGGGGACGATGCATGGATGAGGGAGGACGGTGTGGGAGGGGAGAGGAGAGGAGCGTGAGCAGTTGAGGGACGTGGGGTGGAGCGGTGCGGGAGGGAACGAAGATGCGGCGTGTGCAAAAATGAGAGAAGGGGTGGGACGATTTGGTGGAGTGTGATGATGCCCCCTGTGGGGGGTAAACTTTAAATTATAGTAGTTAAGATAGCTGACAACCCTCCAGCCGGTTTCATTAAAAAAAACTTCTCTTCTTTCAAAAAGTAGCAAAGCGGTGTCAGGTTGGAAGCCTGCGGGTCAGTCTGTTCTAGCGCCTCATTCTTTACATCCTTGCATTACTCTCTTCGTTTCCTGCTTGCTCTGACTTGAACTGGCTTAAACAAAAATGGCCGGACTTTCTAATGACGGCACTAGCTCTATTGGATCGACACGAACTTCTATTAGGACAACAAGTGGCTCGTTTGGAGTCCCAAGAAAGTAAACTGGCTAACCCTCTATTGCTTTCAATTAATAAAGAACAAGAGACTACTTTTTTACTACTTCCATTGAGCAAGGTACAGATACCAGAAAGGTAAAGGTTGATACTCGCTTTACTGCCTATAATCTCACGAACCATTATACATCCCCGTCAGGCCCTAATGATTGCTTGCTAACTGCTGATATAGCTTTTGCCCTAGAATCCATAAAGCCTGCTGGCCCTGCTGTATCTGGATCTATCATTTGCTAGATTGACCTTGCCAACTAAAAGAGGAATTCCCAGAGCCTTCCACTGAAAAAGAATACAACTTCAGACTCTCATCCCAGCTAGAGATAAGACTACCTCTCACCCATTACCACATTGGAATGTAAACAAAGAGTCCTGTCTTGGGGAGAATCCTTCCTCATTGCCCTTGGAAATAAAAGAGCTTCAAAACAGGATTGAAAGTCTCTTTACTGGGAATGGTCTTCCCCTGACTCGTACTATCCACTATAAGGACCATGCCTTTTGGCACTTATATCCTTCCCTCAAGACTTTGACTACACTCTTGAGGGGTAACAACTCTTTATGCATAGACAACTACATTCCTGGGTAAAAAGGTAAGACTCAAAGAGCAGCTGACTAACACAATCTCGACGATTCAATAGCCACAGTCGGACATTCAGTTGTTACACTCACGTATCTACAAAATGGCAAGTAGCAAGTAATATATATGTTATGCTTAGTACTCGAAAATGAGCTTAGCTTCTAAATGGAAGACGTGTAAACACCCAGGAAAATATCTCTAGTTAACAAAACCAATCCTAGACATAGCAGATAAAGGAGTTTTTGGCTAATCTAGCACGTTCTCAAAACGTATTTGTAGAAAATTAGCAATGTTGGCACACGGCCACCGTGCGCCGATGCGGAGATCACGACATGTGGCGTTGGCACACGGTGGCCATGCGCCAACGCCGGCCCCGCCGACGCGTGGCCACCCTCCGCCACCTCAACAAATTAGGTAGGTAATTAAGGTAGGTATTTAGTGTTAGGTTAGTTAGGTAATTAGTTAGGGTTTGAAATTTGGAGGAATATTAAAATATAGCAAATGAGTTCAAAAAATTATAAATTTTTTGTGGAGCCTTCTGACACCATGTACTTGCTTTTATAAATTTTTTTTTATAATTTTATTCGTTCTGAATTTTTATCGCTATTTCATATAAGTGTTCTATTCGTACGAATCAATAAATGTAGAAAATAAGCTCAAAAAATTATGAATTTTATTTTGAAGGCTCCTCACACAGTGGACTTAATTGTGTAATGTTTTGATAATTTTATATGTGTTCTGGTATTGTCTAAAAAAATTTAGGATTTAGGTCACGAAAATTTCGATTTTAGGTTTCGGAAATTAGGGTTTCATGATTTCATGTGACTTGGAATGTATAAAAAAGCTACATTGCAACTTTATTGGAGATGTCGATATACAATATGGCGCTGGAATACACACGTAAAACCAAAATAAACGTACAAGTATAGTAAAATAAAATCGCATAACACGCGATACTATATGGCTCATTCTCTGAGCCACTACTCTCTGCCTATTGCGGTTGCGTCCTCGTGCGCAGCCTTGTTTTGTACCGAGCATGACCCATGTAATACGTCCACCGGTCCGGAAAACGCGTGTCGGTTCGGAGAGGGTACATAGACCGTTGAGGTGGAGGTGGACCAGTAGGCTGACTCTGGAGCAGAGTCTGGTAGGCGTACATGTCATCGTGATGAGCCATGCCGACCTGGGGGACACCTCTGAAGAATTCATCCACGACGGAGGCTATAAAACCACTGTGGGGGGTACAATGCGTGCAACTCCGGCTGCGCGGATGAGCTTTGGCCTTGGACGTACGGGGTTCCTGCGTACCCGAAGGAGCTCTGGCCTTGAACGTACGGTGGGGCAGCGAACCCCGAGAAGCTCTGCCCTGCGTATGCTAGAAACCCTGGCTTCCATTGTCCGTACCCTAGCGTCGTGTACTGCTCCCTGGTAGGAGCTGGGAGGCTCGTATCCTCGTCATTAGTAGACGTGAATTGGCTGTCATCCCCAAGGCCAACTGAAGGCTGCAAGAAGAAACGATGTTAGTACAAATAAACACTCTGGACGTAAACTAAGAACCCCGTACCTCCCGAATGTGTAGTGCAGATGACTGAGGGGGAGCTCCAGTCTGTGTACCAGGTCCGGATGACAGAAGTGATTCATCCCTATGGACCTACGGCGGGAAAACGACATGATGTTAGCGGAACATAAGGCATAACAAAAAACTGAACGTAGATTTGTACATAATGACTTAACTCCGTGCCGACCTGGCCCGTGGATGACTGATGGGGAACGCTACGACGCCTGCCAGACTCGCTAGGTCGTGGTGACCTAGCGGGTGAGCACGACCCCCCACTTCGTGCCTGATGAGCAGGACGTCATCCGTCGAACGACCGTAGCTCAAGTTCTTTATTATCTTCTTCATCTCCGCCGAGATGTGCTTCAAATTTTTTATATACCCCGCCGGGGTTCTATCTGGGCTGCAGAGGCCGTCCTTCAATGCGCTATGGACGCGATACGCCCGCTCCAACTATAGTGACATACGTAACAGATTCATTAACGAAGAGTACAAATATCATCAACAACCAGACGAGAGGTTGTGAGTGTCTTACTGTGTCGTCAGACCGCAAAGCGCTCTGATGGTCGTACGTGTGGTGGAGGCTCTCGTGGTGCGTGTGTGATGTCACCAGGTCCGGGCGCTCCTGTGGAGGAATGGCGAGTCTTGCGCGCGTTCGTGGTACGTACCACTCCAAGTACGCACCGTACAACTCAAGGTTGTATAGATGCTGCTCATTCTAGACATCCATTTGCGCTATGTTCGTCCATGCCGTAGTCCACTGCCGCTGGTGCATTCGCTAGTCCTGAATATGCCCACCCGCGCTCGATTGCCTGCATTTCTAGAAGGATTGATGTTAGAAAAAGAAGACATAACATAAGGACTGCAGATATTACTCGGATGAAGTTTGACTCACAGGTGTACGGCTCGCTCCAGGAGCCAGCCATTCCGGGTGGGGGGGGGCACGAACTGGTACCGACCAAGCTGTTACATTACACGCTGTGGTGTGTAAGGATCTATCATATGTTCGAACACCAGGTGGCAGGTCTGTTGGAAATATGCCCTAGAGGCAATCACAGAGATGATTATATTTCCTTATGTTCATGATATTGGATAATATGTTATCATTTTCCTTGAATGAATCATCGGTTATAGATCAATGAGTATGTGACTTGTTGGTGAAACTCATTAACTTATATGATATCATTCTAAATGTATCCCTGGTCAAATGTCACTGGTCGGAACAACCATGACTCTACGACTAGCACATGTATTGATTGATAGCCATGTTTCACCGGTCATAGATATAGAGATATTGAATTAGTAATGTGAGCACATGTTAGAGAACATGGAGCTGGATAGACCCATCATTGAGATACTATTGAGATTGTTATGAATGTTTGTGTCATTAGTTGGTCTCAAGTAATGATGATGTATAATCCTTAGACCTGAGATCAGCATGGTTTCCTATATGTGTAATAGCACTCCGTAACTGGGTAGTTATAAAGGTAGCTTTCGGGTATGCTATGAAATATGCGGAGGAATATGACTGGTCGAGATGGGATTTGCCCCTCCTAACATAACAGGAGAGATGTCTCTGGGCCCCTCGTGGTGATCGGATAAAGAAAGTGCATGGACATGCCACTAGTGGTCGAAGTGTCGACCACATGAAGTTATCCGACACTCGATCGAGAAAGTATTGAACAGTCCATGGATGACACCATATCTCACCTGGAGTTCAACCAGACATTGTGAGGCAAAGGGAGAATGCATGAGTAGGTCACTTAGTTCGATCAGTTACGGACTGGTCGTATGGAGATGCGATCTGGTCATAGACTGGTCGAACGTAATCACAGACTGGTCATAGAGATACGAACTGGTCGTAAGTGATGAGGACCTGATCATAGATCATATTACGTTAAGGTTCGTCCAATATATTCTTTGTGTACTTGGGAATCATTACGTGCTGCTAGGTGCCGCTGATGACTAGTGGTTGGAAAAGAGTTTCCGAGGCACAACCAATCGCACAAGAATCTGTAGGGTCGCACACTTAAGGGGCTGGGGATTTGATTTGGATGGTGATCCGAATTCGTATAGGATATAAGTTCCTAATGGGCCTCGAGTAAGCGACCCATCATGGATGCCTATATAAAGAGAGACGGTGGCATAGGGTTAAGCATGATTTTTTTGGAAGAACTCCCGAAACCCTAATAGCCACGCCATCCTCAACCACGTTGCCGGTGCTAGCACACCAGCGCGCGGTGTTCCAACCCCGTATGTGTGGATATCTCGGAGGTGCTGTTGCGAAGCATCAGCACTAGGACGATCCGCAACTCGTGACGATCACCGGAACAGGAGGAGCAGACGTGTGGCGAGTACGACTACGACCGCATCTATTCGCTACACCGACTCTACTTCCGCTAGGAGTCGGCGCGTCTAGCGGTAATCTCGTGATCTATTACTTGCGGAGGTTCCTTGGTTGCACGGTAAATTTTTGTTTTGTGCTATCGTAGCGCCTACCCGTAACCCTTCAAGGTCGTCCTCCACAGTCCTACATCTTGGATGCATTGCACAGACAGCCCGTGCGGCGCTACCGTGCACAGGAAATCATTATTCCATGGACACCTGATGATGTCGCTCGCAACGACTCGAACTCATTGTGGTACAACGAGTAGCACCTCACTGGTCTTCCGCTGGCCCAGCGCAGACTGGAAGTAGCCCACTGTAAGCCCATGGTGGCCCTGTCTACCTGGTCATGCAGAACAGGGTACGGGTGCACCGCTATCTCGATGGTCGGCCATCCAATAGGGAAGTGCTCCCAACTCCACAACTGCAGGAGCACGTAGTAGACGACCAGGTTGGTACCAGCGGAGCCGCGCCGTGAAGTGTCACACAACCCCCAGTATGTGGTGCAAAGGATGGCTGATCCCCAACTGTATTGAGGCATCAGCCCAACCCCGTGTCAACCAAAGACGCAGCGACGCGGATGAAGTCAGGGTACAAAAAATCACCCTTTATGGTTGAAAATATGACCCAACCAAAGAGCTGTAGAAGGTAAGCAACAATGTGCGTTCTAACGACCTCGTGAGGTGCACCCTGTGGGCATTCGCGGAACTGCCTCGGCCAAGCCTGGGGGACGTCACGTGCACCCTCCGGGAGAGGTTGGCCGAACCGCTGCTCCAGCTCGGCCTTCCAGTCCGCACCCAGATGGCCCAGAACAAGCGTCTCACCCCGAATCGGGAGTCAGGTCAAGAACGAGACGTCATGCATGGTGACCGTCATCTCATCCCACCGAAAGTGGAAGGTGTGTTTCTTGGGCCTCCACTTATCAACAAGTGCTGATAATAGGCTGGCGTCTAGGGTGAACTGGTGTCCAACGGAGGCCAGTCTCGCAAGGGTCATAGAGGATCGGGACGTAGAGATCGTCCAGCTCCGAGTAATCCCTCCCCGCCCGAAGCAACAGGGGTGAAGGGCCATCGGCGTCACCGGCGATCCACCGCTTGCACTAGTGGTCCTCATCGTAGAAGTATTCTAGTAGCTCCGGTAGAGACATGGCTTACAACACATGGAATAGAGGGAATATTAGTGAGAAGGTGGCTAATGAACATAAAAGATTGTAAATTAATTAAGTGTAGTTTTCCTAGGGTGATAAGCTGCATGATATGCTAGCTTAATTAGATTATGCTTATCTATTCTTCAGTGAATGCATTTCTTATTATTTGATTTCGCTTTACGACCAAACTAACACCACAAATTAAATTATACTACTTAATTAATTAATTACTACTAATTATTTCGTAACTAGTAAACACTGTAAAATAAAAATTACGACCAAACTACTTGAGAACAACAACAGTTAATAACGTTGAAATGTCCCTAAAAATATAATCGACAGAGCAAGAGAGCAAGCGACTACGAAATGAAATGAATGAGTGGAAGAGCGAGCGAGTGACTGTGTTATGAAATGAACTAGTGGAAGAGCGAGTGAGTGACTGTGAAATAAAATCGCTCCCTCTAATTTATAGTTGCTGCTCGAAGGGAATCCTTATCCCATGCTAATTAAGCCATGCATATCGGGTGACAAAGATTTGATGGATGAGACAAGGAGGTGACGTGATAACGAGTGATTGATCATTCAGATATTTGGACAATCAACACATGGTACATACATTTATTGATTCGTACGAACACGACACTTATACGAAATAGCAATAAAAATTTAGAATGAATAAAATTATGGAGAATTTACACAAGCAAGTACACGGTGTCAAGAGGCCTCACAAAAAATTTCATATTTTTTTGGACTCATTTGCTATATTTTAAAATTCCTCCAAATTTTGAAAACTAACTAATTACCTAAGTAACCTAACCGATAATTACCTACCTAATTGGTTGGCGTATGGCACATGGCCACCATGCGCCAGCGCGTGCTGAGGTGGAGGTGGCGGAGGGTGGCCACGTGTCGGCGGGGCTAGCGTTGGCGCACGGCCAGCGTGCGCCAACACCACATGTCGTTATCTCCGACGTTGGTGCACGGTGGCCGTACGCCAACGGTGCTATTTTTGTTTATACGTTTTGCATATGGTCATATTTGCAAACACGTTATCAAAACCTGCTAGATTAGCAAAAAAATCCAGATAAAGTGGGTAAGAAGCGTACTACACACCCTTAATCCTTTCCCCTACCTCTGAA